>OY725494.1:2979667-3579667 GCA_963281255.1 Aphrocallistes beatrix
TTGCCGAAGTGATTATGAATGAAATAGTAAGTTTTTTCCTTGTGTCTAAAAAATACATCTGATTCTCCTCCCTTCCAATTAAGGTCATAAAAGATGCAATCTTCTGTCAAATGAATGATATTGTCCTTGCATAACAAAAACTTGCTTGTACTTCCTGTCTGACTGTCATATATATGAAATATAAATTTCAGAACAATTTGCTGTTCTTGTGGAGTTAAAGGGATGCTTCCTTGTCTGTTGTACAGCTCCTCTATTACCATCATGCATTGAAGGTGAGATAGGGTTTGGTTAACTTGCATTTTCCCGAAGAAATCATGGATATATCTGGACTTTCCAGTGACAATATTATAATAGGAACTAAGTGAGAAGATGTACGGAGGAAAATCTTCATTGGAATCTAAGAGAAGTCTGGCTTTGTCACAAAATCCAACAGGGGGAATCAGAATTCCGTCGTTTGGTACTTCAGTGTACTCATCAGGCAAGCAATGCTCTCCTATCGTTTCATAGATCTTAGTCACTTTATCAGGAATATCCATAACTGTCACCAGTGTATCATAGTGCTGGATGCATAATTTCAACTCATCAATGGCGATGAGTGCTATATTTATTGGGAGATTGTTATCATTAGATAGAATGAAGTTAGTTATGAAATCCTGATATCTCGTTAGATTCTCTGGACACACTGGTAATTGTAGCTCAACAATAGATTTCAGACAGAATGGGACGATCTCAGAAGGTGAGAAAAAGTTGGAAGTAATTGAAAATGTTTCTGCAATGTTTGGACATTCCACTGGAATGAAAGCTACATTGCGGATGACGGATCGCATCTCTTCAACTTCAGATCCTGTGAATATCTTCTGATCGAGATATCCAATCAGTCTCACTGCCAGCTCTCTGTTACAGTTCGCTTTGATATATTCGGCTCTACCTTTCAACTCTTCATTACTGAGCTTGGAAGTAATCAAACCGAGATTCGTTCTCAAGACATTCAGCACAGGGCCACTAGTGAACATAGCTTCAATGCACGCATCGCTAGGAAGTCTATTCTCGATCTTCTCATAAAGCTGAGCAACCAGATGACTGTTTGGATCAACAACTTTGTTTGGTTTCCGAAATGTTCCTACCTCCCCACAAGGTATGCAGGGAGTTGACATAATAGTTTCTCTCAACCAGATGTGGACCGTACAGGCAGAGATAAGGACAGTTAAGATGTCAACAATTAAATCAATGCTAATTTTTGATAAATTTGAAAAGAAAAATTCTGTAAACATTTTAAGATCGATTATATTATGAGTTCGGCTTCGAAATAGTAAAGAAAGGAAGGCATTGTTCTCACAAATGGAATCTGGAATAATCGCAACGGGATAGCCACAGCTGACTACAATGTCGAGTAATTTACTGGAGAATGAGTGAGACCAGAGTTCTCTCAGATCTGATTTGATTGAAGAAATATCTAGGAAATAAGTTGAACTGAAATCCCCCCAATCAATCCCAGTTGTTTTATTAAGAGGGAAGAGCTTGAATTCACTTTGTGAGAATTGTTTCGAGATCGCAACTGCAAAACCTTCCCAGAGAGGATCACTGAGAACTTGTCTTGCAAACATTTTGTACAAGATATTGATATATGCGCTTCGTGATACTTCGTCATTTGAAAGTTTGACCTTCTCAGCTAGATGCTGGTAGAGAGTTAGAGTAGCGAGGACGAGCGCATCTGAAACCAACACTTTGTTCCACTCAGTCTTAGTTTCTACTGAATCAACCAGACCCTGTCTGTCATGCCTCAGCTCAAACATAGCATGGCAGTGGAAAGGGAAACTCGTGGAAACGGGGAGAGGGAAGAAACAGTACAGAGTAGACTGATAATCAGATTCCTCAGCTCGCCGTAAGAGATCTAGGTTGATAGCGACTCCGGCAAATGGTAGTGGAGCTACATTATAAGGCAGATTCCTCAGAACCTCGACACAAGCCCCACTCCCAGTTGCATAGGTGACCATCCAATCCATACTCTGCCCGCTTTGCACGGTTAATTTGTACTCACAATGGGATACAGCTGGTGTCATAGGCTGGCCATGATAGAGAAGCTCCACTAGATGGTTGTTCGCATGGAGAAAAGAGTGGGGAATGGAAGGCTGAGAGAGCTCATCTCTTCTCACGGCGTGAATTAGTTCAGAAGTTTGAGACGTAGCACTTATATCATATATCTCAATGGATTTAATGCATTGTGTGAAGAACAGCAAGTGTTCCGCTTCTCTCACGAAACTTTCCTGAAGCTGGATTATATCCGAATGTTCAAATCTATTTAAAGAAACGTCAGAAGATATGCTGCTTGAACGAATCGGAACCCGAAACAGAGTCCCGTTAAAACTGCGGTGGTTCATAATGTCACAGCCAAATATGCCTTCAAAAGGAGCGAACTGATCTCGATATATTCCAATGTACCTAGCGTATTCCCCGTTACAGAAGTCTATCTTGCAACCGCCCTTCCATCTACGAAGGTACTTTTTTTGAGGATCGAAAATATGGACGTAGTTTCTGGATACAAAGCTTGGAACGTCAGTGAAATGATAAACAGTGCAGAATCCAAGTCCGTATCGACCGATCGTAGTTCCATCTTCAGCTTTCGTGGCTCCGTCTATCTTAGTAATGTTTCTAAAATCTTTATCAGAAAATGTGGAATTGTTATAGAAAAGAATGGCAGGGCCTTGCCAATCCTTTAATTCGGTATTAAGGAGAGACTGAGTCGGATGTTCCCTCCAATCGAATACAACCTTCATTTCTGTTGCTCTAGCGTCATCAGCGTTCTGCAACATCTCTTTGAGGACGTTAATGTTGCCTGAGTACGCTTCGAGGATGGAGCGTAATCGGTCTGTCACAGACACCTGCTGACCCGACTCCTCACACCAGAAGTCTTCGCTGGGGGGAGCGACTCTCTCACTGAATGGAGACACGCCCAGTTTGTATGCCATCTCATTTGAAATCGAACCATGAACGATTACGAAGTCTTCCTCGATCAGCCCACGTTCCAGCCAGCAATGATCCCAGAATACAAGTTTCACGTCTCCACGTTCATACAGCCTGAGGTCCTTACCTGGGATATAAATTTGCAATTCTGTTTGTGGAACATCTCCTTCTACGAAATAGTTCAGAATATCAATGACTATTTTAAGCTGTCTATCGGATAGCCTGGCATCTAATTCATAAAATTTGCATAAGATCAACGATAACTGTGCTGGGGAGGGGGATTGATTGATTTCCAAGAAATGAAAGAATTGTGTAGACTCATATCGAAGTTGTCGGATAGAATATAAATACGGTGTCAAGTCAAAAAGTGTTACGAACACAACACTCTCTCTAGAAACGAACTTACACTCATCTGGAATGAAAATGATGCTCGATTCTAAATCTCTTACCTGAGAGACATCACAATTCAAATAATTGTATATCTTAGCTACCATTCGATAGACACTTCCTCTATCACCATCGTCAATTTCTATTTGAGATAAGTAGTTGAGTTGCCTGATAGTCATTTCAATGGACAATGGTAACATTCCCATTCCATTAAGTATCTGCTGTGTTTTGGGATTAGAGAATGATTCTGAGAAAGTTGGAGTGATAGATCCAATCAAGTATATGCTATCTGGATGACACAACACAACATCTTGTAGACAACATAACTGGTTGGAAGTATGGAATCCAGCACAATGCGGCCAGTCATTAGGAGGAGACTGATCTAGAAAGATGAAAGGTGTTGCGAATATTTCAAACAGCTTTCTCAATGATACAGTATCGAACGTATCGATGTAGTAAGATAGTAGGTCCAATAGTGCATTGAATGTTCTTCCCCATTCAGATCCAGTTGTAGATTTTAATGCCTCAACACTGTGTTGACATACTTCAACTAACAAATCGAGACTCAGCGTGTCATGAGAATTCATTCCTAAGAAACTCTTCATAACATCGAAGTGATTCCGACAGATATCGCTAGGAAATAGAGATTTGGAGTGAGGAAGGAGGAGCTTTTCAAAAAGAGAATCCTTCGGATCGAGTAAGCTAGAAGGAGTGTGCAGACAATTCCTCGTAGTAGCGTCTGCGATCCATTCAGTGTTCTCAAGACACGCTCCAACCTCACAGACATCAAAGTTCAATTTAGTAATATTCTCCAATACAAATACAATCAATTTGTTCCGCGCATTAGTATCCTGTGGAGTGACTAGAAAAGGCAATAAATGGAATTTGAGAAAACACTCGATCGAAATAGGAGGGATATTAAGCTTTTCATAGAGAATTCTGACAGAACTTTTGAATGGAGAGATAAAATGAGGTGGATAGAGTATGTCGGAAGGAATGAGGAGAGGAGGCAGAATGATGTCAGAGTGCAGTGCTAGCCATTCTCCTCGAGTATTCGGAAATACAGGCAACTGCTTGATAATATGAAAATTAGAATCTTCGGCGTAAGGAATTAACATATCAATCAACTGAAACATCTTCTCGTCTTCAACTTGTGGAAGTTGTGAGAGGAAGTTATTTAGAATTTGAGTTGAGAACAGAGCTTGAATAAGTCCAGCAGGAATAGGAGGCAACACAAACTTTCTGAAGCATTCAATGAACGGCTGATTTACACACAGATAGCAACCAGATAATTCCAGGATTTGCTCTAGCCACTTCAAATTCGCATTACTACACATCTCAATGTAAATGCATTGAGACTGGAGTGGGATTAGATTGATGACGTCATCAGCAGTAGAGTGCTGAGGAAGAATAGGGAGACGAGAGACTGCAGAGAGGAGAGATTGAGATGAACCGATGAAATGGTAAAGTCTTACAATCCAGCTAGCAGGAGGCTGGTTGTCCACTCCAGGTCGCCATGTAATAGAATCTAGCGACTCAGTTCTGAAGAGACAAGAAAGCGACTTGGTCAGTAACTGAGAGAACAGTTCTGGGTTCTTTTCAAGGCTTGTGAGATCGAAAAGATTCAGAGAAGTACCGCTTCTTGCAAGAGAGAGGAGAATAGAGTGCAACCTTTGGGGAATAGAGTGATTAACAAATGAATTCTCTAAGCCAGGGAACAGTGCAAGGTGGGTAGGTGTATTATTGCTGATAAAGTACTTCGTATCTCCATTGTATCGGAATAAATGAGGCTGGTTACTGCCTGAGATGGGGAGGAGAGGAACACTATCAAGAAACAGCTCATCTGATTCCAATGTTGAGACGTAGGTTAGCAGTATGTCCAGCAGTGCAATACAGACGCCATCGCTAGCTATGTACTCCCTACAAACTGGTGAGCTGTAGAACTCTACAAGCAAGTTCCTGATGTCAACAGGAGCAAGAATCCTCTCTTGTATCTGTGAGAAGATTTCGGGCACGTTGAGAATTATCTCACTGATGAAAGGAGGAATATCGACGATGGGTTGCTCGAGTAATTCGAATAACTTCAAACACACATCTTCATGGGATAAACTTTTCCCTGCTAAACTAGGTAGAAAAATAGTCTCATTAATAGACAACCATTTCCCACCTTCCTGACGGGAGAAAAGCAGGAGGTGGTTGGACAGTTTTCGCAGTCCTCTGCACAGAATGGAGCTGAAGAGTGTGTGCTCAGGCTCGTGGGGACTCCAGCGGGAGAGCAGCTTATAGTGGTACACGAGGGGAGATGGATGCTCCAGAGCGATTACAGCTATGTGCAGGAATGCTGCGTACGCTATGGATGTTAAGTTCTGCGTTAATAGTTGATTCCATTTAGGTCCTATGTCGTTTTGGTTGTCAGGTGCTGGCCAGTTAACTGACCTTCGATTCGAACTGAGTGAGAAGTAACTATGGACGTGGAATGGAAACTTGGATTCGAGCTGTGTGGGAAGAAAACAGAAGAGACGACCTGTAGAAATATCTAATTCCGTTTCTGGGTCAACAATGAAGGGATTTGAAAAGGTAGTTTTGATGGATTCAAATAGCATCGAAGGATTTCCGTCATTCCACTCGAAACCCCAGCTGTTGCAGCTTGACAGATCTCTGACACCTGTCGCCAGTCCTAGTCCCACCCACGGAAGATAGTTTAGATTTTGTTCACAGTAAAACGTCCGCAACTCTCCGTTAGGGGATCCGAATCCAATCAAGTTCAGCACCAGCCACACCTTCTCTCTCCTCTCTCCGTTTCCTCCACGAGATGAGATGGTAGGGAACAAACAAACAAACAACTTGGTGCGAGTCAGGTATTCTCGAGAAGATACAAACTCCGTCACATCCTTCCTGTATTTCTTAACTATATGCCGATAGTCCAGTGGGATCTCAGCTCGGAACAGACTCTGTGTAGCATGTTCCACTCTCTCTAGTATCTCGATAGAAGACACACTCTTCAAGAAGAGCAGAGTACTCTCCGCTTCCTCCATTAGCGGAAGCAGTAGCTTCTCCCTAACACCCGTGACGTCACACACACCCCCACTTATGGCGGAGCTCTCTTTCCGGAGTGGCAGCCTAAATACGGTTCCCTCGTACCTGCTCCCTCCTGTGTATCCGAAGTATCCTTCGAAGCAGGAGAGATGTCCGGAGAGGCTGGGGTCCGTGGCCAGCTGTTCGATGGAGAAGGATACGCCCCTGCAACCGGGCTGTGACAGCTCCCGCAGGGGGTGATTAATGCCCAAGAGTTTGTCGCTCAGAATGGTAGGAGTATCTACAAGGTAGAATGGAATAGATTGAGACAAGACAAATCTGTCTGTCTGAACTTATTAATATAACTCAGTTTTCAGTTCATTCAGGAAACATAATATCCAAGAAACCCCACACTATATACTACCTGTTAAATGATAGACTGAGACAAATCCCAGTCCGAACCTTCCAACTTTGAGAACTGTCGTCTCTTTCACACTCCTCCCAATCCTCTGAATCCCCTCCCAGTCCCTCTCTGTGAATATGGAGTCGTTCCAGGAGTAGAGTGCAGGTCCCTGGTACTCTGAGAGGTCTGAGAGAGCCAGATGAGCGCTTGGGTGATTAGTCGGGTCAAGAAGGAATGCAATGTTGGTAGCGTCTGCGTCATCTGCGTTCTGTATAAGCTCCTAGAGTGTAGACACATATCAGAACAGCAATCTGAAATCAAGATGTCTCATAGGTCAGATTGACTATCTATATGATGTACTACCTTAAGAATATTACTCCCATCAGGATACTCATTCAAAATGTCAGTGATCTCCTCCAACATCGTTCTCTGTCTCGGCCCGAAGTTGGTGTCTAAAATGTAGTATAGTAAATGGAGAAACTGAGACATCCGATGATCTCAACGACAATGTTGACTTACCCATTCAGTCCAAAATTAATAGAAATTCAGTGGTTCTTAATTAGCAATAACTTCGAAGTAATTATATAGAGCTAAGAAGAAAAATAAATTAAAAAATCAATCGTGAACTAGAAGATCGCGATGCCGATTCCGATCTTGCTGAAATTATGATTGCATCCCGATCAAGATCATAATCCTCAAAAGGATCGCAATCCCGATCATTTTTCATTAGTTTTGTGATTCATAGTACACGTTTATTGTGATATCTAATTGCATAAATATAACCAGGTTCTACACAAATATTTCATTATCGAATAAACAAATTCCATGAGGGCAATTTTAGGCAGTCATGTGTGGGGGATAATCACAATTGTAGTTAATACTCATAACTTGAATATGTCCCAGTCTGTATCCACTATATAAACCTCGTTAGTGGTTCTATCAATCGATATTCCTCTAGGAGTCTAGGAATCATAAACTGTTCATTCGCAGGAGCTTGTGAAAACTCTTTAAAAAGTTTCTTCGATTTCTTTCAGGATTTGTTCGGATGGACAACGGAATTCAATCAGATTCACATTTACTCTAGGAACTTCCATTTCCTCTTTCGAATGTATTTTAGCATCGAAGCCTTATTTTATCGGATCCGGATCTTCTCCAAGTAAATTGCTCGTCATTATATTAACTGCATTAGCTTTCGGGAGTAGTTGTTTGATCGCTTCTTCTAGCTCTATGTGCTATCATGTGCTGACAGACGAGATCACAAGTCGTTTCTTCGTATTTCAAAGCTGCGATCGTTGTGTTCAAATTAACTCTTGGATCATTGCAGCAGTCATCATCTAAAAGTATAATAGTAAGGGCGAGGCTATTGACACCGACCGTCAGGGCCACACAAATTGGCTTTTGACGATCATTGTAATACTCTGACGTATAACAAAAGCAGAATTGCATTGCATATGACAGGGAGCATTTTAGTAAACCAAAATGGAAAAGCAAGAAGCTTTTGACATTCAAGATTTTCACAAATCTTAGCTATTTTCCTTTAGCATCATTCCTTTAGTATTTATTTTAATGTCGTCAATTTCTTTTAGCGTTGTTATAAAAATGCTCCCTGCCATATTGCAATGCTGTTATGCTTTTGTTTTATGTCAAAGTATTACAACGACGAATGATCAGCGTCTAAAGCCAATCTGTCCTGACCAGTCGGTGTCAACATAGGCGCCGAACCTGGGGGCTCGGACCTCCCCTGGATTCGAAATGGCCTGTCACGAAATTTAGGTCCGTGTTGTTTTTACTCCGGCCGGACCAAATATTTCAGAAATATTTTGTCCGACCGGACCATTTTTTATACGGGCCAAATATTTCAGACATTCTTGGTCCGGGTTTAAAATTTGGTCCGGCCGGACCAATTATTTCTGATTTTTTGGCCCGGAAATATGTCACGAGAAAATTGGCCCTGGCCAAACTTGGTCCAGGAGACCAATTTTATCTGCCAAATTTAATCGGGGGACCAGGTTGGCAACCAATTTTAGAATATTGAAAGTAGTTACACACGTGTGTAATAGAGTATCAACGAAGGTTTAATGAGAATTGGATTCTATCTCAGCCAATGTCGCTGCGAGAATAAACGAACGCAAATCTACTCGGAACAGCTAAAAAGGCACGAAGCGGATCTGAATGCCAATAATCTTAGTCCATTGTTACAGAAACACCTGGACGACATCAGAGAAGAATTGGACAAGATCCTCTCGGAACAGATTGCGTTTCCTCAAATGTCAATTGTATATGGAGGATATAGAGAGGACACTGGAAAAGAAGTGTCGTATTCTGAAACTACAATCCATACACCCCTAGAACGCTACCTATCTGGCATGGAATGTGAAGAGGAAGATCAACTATACGCCCCTTCAGCAGTCTGTATTGTCCCCACCACACATTTGATATATGTAGGAGAAGATACCAACACTGGAAAATATATATTCATGAGTGAGGGCACAAAATTTTTCAACTCTACCCGATCCTTTGTTGAGCTGCTGTTATCCATTGAATAGTCATGAAGGACCCCTAAATGCCACTACAATTTGGACATGGAATGTGAAACTATCAAGATTGACACTAGACGCTTCTATATATGAGTTATAGAAGGTTTGGATATTGCCGTCGGAAGCTCATAAAAAGTGGAAAGGCCACTTCCGTTCCATCTTATCGCCCATAGAACCAATACGATTTATCAAAAAAATGGTAAACCAGGCCATGGCCTTACCAGCCGCACCTCTTTCTACAGCCATGATATCTACACTTGTTCCCGCAAGTCACAGAGAATACACGTACGTATATGACCACAACTTCAAGCTTACTAAGAAGATTATCCTAAAAGCTATCTCATTTGATAAAACTACCTACGCAAATAACAACTGTTATTCTATTTAGCTACTGGGACCATAAAGACTACCACCCGGATCCAATACAAGTATTCAAACTAGAGGTACCTTAATACGCTCCCTAGTAACGGGAAACGACATCAAATATGCTTACTACATCCTCCTAGATTCCAATGAAAATATTCCAGTGAGTGACTATAAAACCGTCAGGGAGAGAGCCATAGAGGCAGCAGAAGGGTTTGGGTTTCTTATCGACCCGGGCAGGGACCCCTGAGTCATTACTCCTCATGGGCCCTTGATGCTTAGTTGCACAACTGCAGCCTCAGAAGCTTCTCTGATGGAATCCTGATGTAGAGTTTTGGTAAAAGAGGAAACAAGGAAGCAGGGGAGTTATGGTATCCTCAGGGTTTAGCTGTGAGTTCTAATCTGGAAATTGTTATAGCAGATCGGAAAAAATGGATAACAGACTTCAAGCATTCTAACTAATTATAGTACGTATGTATAAATCTAACCACATATCTGTATGTATGTAATATAATATACGAACCCAGATACTTAGTGCTGAAAGCCGCGAATAAGTTGAGAGATGAGGTCGCAAACGCAAAACGTGTCACAAAATATTATTCGCGATAGTTGAAATCGCGAACGGCGAGGTTATCTGTATATTTTTACAAAATTTAATCCTGGACACATTGAAAACAAACAACTGGATTATATTTGTACAAAATTTTAAGTTGAAAATATCTGAAGACCATAGTTACAGTTCTCAGACGCACACACTAGTTTGGTCTGGTTTAGGATTGCGATGCCAGAAGGAGAGCTCAACATTCCGGGTTGATGGCCCTGTTCCTCAACAGTGTGTAGGAGGTTCCCTTCAAGAGAGAATACTTTGATAGCATCGGCAGAAGAATCCGAGATAACAATGTTGTGACCAGCATCCAAACAGAAGAAGTAGGGTCTTTTTACCTGCATTCTATCTCCTCTGGTGATCATAGAGCGCAATTTCTCTCCAGACAGTGCGAATACATGGACACACAGTTTGTCCCAGCAGCTCAGCACTAAGATCTGGTTATTTGAAAATTTAACGTCAACTGGCTGAGTCACAGAATGGTGACGTAATGGTATTTGGAAAGCAAGAGTACTGTCTAATACTTGGACTCTGTTGTTACCACAATCCGGGATATAGAGAAGTTCTTCAGGAGAAATGGCAAGTTGTTGAGGTGAGTTGAATTCTTCGTTCCCAGACCCTCCCTCACCTACACGCTTTATCAGTTTGAAATCAGAAAGTGTGAACTGGAAAACAGCATGAACCTTTTTGTCTGTAACATAAATGCTATCTTTGTGCATTAACACCCCGCATGGACGTTGCAAGTGCTCGTTACCAAACTCCCCGAGATAATCTCCCACATTTGAGAAGAGTTGAATCCGTTGGTTGAACATGTCGGCTACGTAAATGTGTCCAGTGTCTTCGTGGAGAGTGACACCTCGTGGCCATTTCAACTCCCCACGAGATGGTCCAGACTCGACAACAGAGATAACTTGCTGGAATGCTCCATAATTGGGAATCTGAAGCGACTCTGTGTTGACATCCGAATTATCAATCTCCTCAAGTCGAGATCGTTTAGAGATGGGATATTCTTCTAATTCTTTTCTGAACCGTGTTGCCATTCAATTACCTAAACAGCGAATATATTGTGCATTTAATTCACTTATAACTACGTACTGTAGTAGTACGTATATTGAAGATATATACGTATTTGTTTCTGTTTTTTGTTAGAAAATAGTGTCTTTAACTTTAAACCACTCCTGTGGTTTAGTACTTAAAAGCTACCAGGTTTCACTTAACGGAGCTTTAACCTATTTAAACCCGAGAAGAGAGTGGGATAATCACAATATGGAAATCTTAAACTGCTGCACCAGGTCTATCTATGTCTAAGAACAGATTTGATATCTTCATCGAGTAATCATGAGACGATCATCATTTCGGGAAAAATAGAAATTATTTAATATAATGTATAAACCTACCTTATAGCTAGGATCTTTGTGATTGTGAGCTATGTGATGAAATTATTGTGGAATAATCAATACTGTGCGGGATTGCGCAATTTTCATCACTAAAAGAGTGAGACAGAAATGGCAATAAATTACGAACACTAGTTAGCATACACTGTACCATTTTCTATTTAATTAATCAAATCAATTTTGGATGTCAAACGGACTTCATAAAAACACAAAGGGTGCTCGAGCATAGCCCCAGACAAACCCGCGATATGGCCGCTTCACCATGCCTGGGAAATCTCTAAGTAAACTTTTAAGCTCTGAGATTAGGAATCTACACCTTCAACACCTTAGATGAACCTGTGATATTGATACCTCATCTCCACCGAGGTTCAGTATTTTCATACGATTAAAAAATAATAGGACCGATCAAGCGTTGGCAGGGGACGGTCCCAGGAATTTGACAAACCCTGGGCCAAAGGGGCAAATCCGGGTCCCCCACTGCTTTTGTCCAAGGTCGTTCCATTAAATCCGGGGTTCTCATGGATTTCAGTTTCCAGAAGGCATATCTGTGAACCCTGGTTGAGATTAGGTTTCATCTTTTTGGTTCATCTATGCTTTTTTCATTTTGTTTTTTGCCCCCCTGGGCCACTGAAGTAAACGGGATCTTAAATTCTAAATTTGGTAAAAATCAGACTTATATTTCGCTAAATCGCGCATACGCTATTTACAGACATATGGACGGATAGACGTCATACAATGTCCATGGCATAAGGGCATCTCCTAGGGCTGCACTAATAACATCGTCTACAAACATTATCTCCCCGCGTAAAATAAAACATCCACCCCGATTCGATCCTATCGACTAATGCTACCTAATAATTCGAATGTTTCAATGTATAGTATGTGTATGAAACAAAGCTAACTGCTTATTAGATTTGTATGCTATATACCAGAGTTTTGAAATAATTTAGGTACTTTTCAATGTCATCTCGTATTACCCGGTCCTCTTCTAAGAGCGTCTCCCCCCTGGGAACTCCAGGAAGCACCCCGATCACTTCGAGAGGACAGAGCAGGAGGAAGAGACCGAGGGATCCTCAGGTGCGTTACAATTGAGTACGACGTGTAATTGTATTGAGTATACACTTCTATTTTTAATGGTTGAATCTATTAAAAAGATTGATTTTAAAATAAGTGATTTAATTGTACACTCCAGGACATAATATTATACGCACTTTGACACTGTTTTTGTGGTGGAATACTTGTGTCTGTGTTCACATGATTGAATCCTACTAGGATATTCTCCTCTAGATTAGCCCCGTATCAGAGGAGGTAGCTGACACTCCGATACCTGTGACCTCTGACGTCGCTAGCTCAGACCTCTTCACACCCACCAAACTCCGTCCCCCCGGGGCCTCCCCTCCTAGCGCCAGGAGGAGGACAGACGCACATCTAGCCGAGCCCTCTAGTCCCCGCCCTCTTGTCACCTCCCCCGGGGTGGGCGGGTTCAGCTCCCCGCTGGCCTACCCGCAGCACCAGACAGGCTTGGTGCGCGCCATCAAGGACCTGGAGATCAGCTCCCCGCTCAGCTACTTCAGTGAGGGGGTGGGTCTCACGCCGCGAGGGGCAGGCGTGGAGGGGACGCCTCTACGGCCCAGGGGGGACATTCAGAGTGATGGCAGACTCAGGACTGTCACGATTGGAGAGGGGACCAGCAGCCAGCCGGAAACAAGGAGTGAGTATTCTCGTTTAATTCAGTGGTATTCAAACTGGGGTGCTAGGTACGCCGGATTTCATTGAGTCCGCAAAATATAAATGTTATATCTCAAAACATTATTAATAATAGCATGAGTTAACTGTTGGGGTTAACACCATTGTGGGGTTACGGTGGGAAAAGGTATGAAGACCACTGGTTTAATTCATAGCCTTAGCTATTTAGTAGTTCCATGTAATTCTAGCAATTCCCCAAACTCCATAACATGTTCCGTCAATTCGTATACTATAATTTACACGGCCGTCCACGTAATAGGAATGTCACACAAGAATGCCAAAATAATTTAAGTGTCTCATAGTTTGGTTTATGGTGTGTCATGGTGAGAATCTTGTTCTTACACAGTAATCCTCCGAGATGCGACATCATTGGGAGTAGGCGCTTGTTCCGGATCTCAGAAGTTCCCAGTGTATTATTTACATGATAGGAATGTCAATCGGGCAAATGGGTTCGTGCCGTATTTCAAGGTTTTCAGTATGTACACGTAATGACAGAGTCAATCCGACTTCAGTTAAAATGTGGTTGTAAGCGGTAATGCGGAAATGATTCGAATTTCGAAAAAGGAAATAGTTCGAATTGCGGATTTAGGGAATAGTTCGACTTTTTATCATTAGGATTAATGTTTTTTTGCGAACTATTTCCTTTTTTGGAAAGTCGAACTATTTCCGGTTTTTGTGCGAACTCTTAAGCATGGATTAATTGAGGGACTTGAAGGGAGCAATCTTTTTCAGGCAGTCAGGTTTTAGGAGACATCTACGACCACCTAGTGCCAGAAGTAACACATCTCCCGGGAAGTGACAAGTGGTTATCATGAACAATCAGCTGGACACAAAGATCCACTGAAGAAAATGACGGGAAGTATCGTGTTGTGTCGCGAGTGGTTAAAACTAACCGACCTCCTGCTTACATCCTGTTAGATGGAAATACCATCTCATAGAAATAAAGATCCAATGCAAATCAGCCTAGACTATAGTGATTTATTTTTATTGCTCTTGTAGCCACTTTTAATGTTGATCAAATACTTACATAATACTATCTACAAGGTTCTTTTCTTGAAGCTGATTGCTCATTAATATTTAAAACATGATAATCCTACGAATATGGTAGACAAGCACTTCATCTGCTTGAGACTCATCGCTTGCAAAGTTCCTTACGGAACCATAGAGTGGGAAAATACTTGCTGAGATGTTAAAATGGTTAATTCATTTGCACCTGCCTGCCAATTTGCATTCCTGACAATAATCAATTCTGAAAAGAGCAATCATTTATAAGTAAAAATCAATGGTTTTATTTCCTTTATTGACATACTTCTACAGATGAGAGCGGTCAGATCCACTCTGTGATCTGGGGCACCGACGTGAACATCCAGGAGACCAAGGACAACTTCAAGTCTTTCATCTCCTCCTTCCTGCTCCCAGCTGCCGAGCACAGGATGGAGCAGACGGGAGACGGCGGCAGGCCGCTCTACCTGCAAAAGATGGAGGAGATTCAGGTCCTGGAGGACCCCTTCCTCAACATCAGCTGCGACCACCTGTCTGCTCACAGCCACAGCCTCTACCTACAGCTAGTCCGGTATCCGCAGGAGGTTATTCCTACGTTTGACCAGTCTGCCAACGAACTCTTCTTCTCTCTCTACCCAGACTCAGAGCTAGAGCACCAGATTCAGGTACACCTGCGCTCTTACCTATGCTTAACTATAAATGTAATTTAATTCCTACTATGTACAGCGTGTGAAATGATCAGTGTCCAAAGAGCGCAAATTATGCGTCTCGCTTTCACTCTTGCCACCGTAAATTCTTGCGCTCGCGTGTACTTCGATGAGGCTCGAATTCCTATCTATTTTACTTTGTATTCAATTATTTGGAAAATCACTTAATTCCGCAAGTCTGTAAACTGCTATTAATCATCCTATACGTATATTATTAAATTTTAAGGGTACGAATGAATCTGGTACTCGAGTGCGGGGTCCCAAGTTTGATCACAATAAACCATAACCGGCAACGGTCCTACAGTTCCATGCAGGGTGCGAGCGGGAGCGCTCTTGGCTAGATCCAAACCTGTGCTCCTGCTCCCGGTTGCGCTCGCAAAGCCATTCATCTCACTCTGCGTAGGTGCGCCCTTTTAACGTTGACAAGACTCGGAACATGCGCCTACTGAATCCAGATGATATCGATCAGCTGATCACTGTCTCCGGAATGATAATCCGCTCCTCCTCCATCATTCCGGAAATGCGACAGGCTTACTTCGAGTGTCACATCTGTCAGAAGGGTCTGACAGGTCTGGTGGAGAGAGGGAGGGTGACAGAGCCTTCAGTCTGTCCCGGCTGTCAGACCCTACACAGCATGCAGCTCATCCACAACCGTTCCCTCTTCTCGGACAAGCAGCTGCTCAAGCTGCAGGAGTCCCCCGACGACATGCCGCCAGGGCAGACCCCACACACCATAGCTCTGTACGCGCACAACGACCTGGTCGACTCAGTGCAGCCTGGAGACAAGGTCAGTTCCATATACTCAGCGCCGGCGCCACGGTTTTAGGAGTTGTCCGGTTTATCATGACCAACCTGGGGCCACTTTTGAAAAGTGGTCCGGTTAAAACCGGACCAGTGGCGCCGGACCTGATACTATATATACGGTATATGTACATCATAGTTGGTATAGTATTAGTTCAGTAGCAAGACAGGTGTCCGTACAGCTATGTGTAAGGTTGTCTGAATGTGTATTCCCCATAACACAGTACCCCCTTACTCTATCACGAGACTCCCGTAGCTCTCAATCACTGGGATATACCGCGCCACTCCTATCCGCGTGAACCCTCGCACCCGGACCCTGAAGTCCGTGTACCGGACCTACGTGGACGTGATTCACTTCCGCCGCACGGACCTGAAGAAGCTGCGCGGGGCGGAGGAGGAGGGAGGGGAGGCAGAGCCCTCTGACCCCTCCTCCGTCCGGCATGGACCCGTGCTCTCCTCCGAGAGGGTGGCAGAGCTGAAGCACCTCTCTCAGACTCCCGACATCTACGAGAGGCTGAGCAAAGCTCTGGCGCCCTCCATCTTTGAAAACCAAGACATTAAGAAGGTTTGTTGCAGCCAATGCACATCTCTGTTGTTAAGATTTCTATGCCATGTTTATACCACTCGTAAAAGGACCAGGTTTCACGCCTCTATATCTACATAATTTGTCTATACACTAACCGGAGGGAAAGCTGAATAAAACCGAATGGAATAAGGACGAATAATATTCATGACTGGAATAAAGTCGAATTGTCAATCCGGAATAAGGCCGAATTAAATTCATGACTGGAATAAGGCCGAATATTCAACACTGGAATAAGGCCGAATTTTCAAAACTGGAATAAGGTCGAATTTTCATTTTGGATCTAGAGGAAGAATGGTTTTTAATTTGTGAACTAAAAAATGGAGGGTCGATTGGGAGCATCAATTGGTTTGTTAGGAAACAAAAAAGAGATTTTAAGGGTTTTTGACATGGAATATTTTGAAAATTCGCCTGGTGAGGTGTTTTTAAGCAAAATGTATATTCAACTTGTTTGTCACTTATTTATTTCAGTATTCGCACATATCACTCGACTCATCCAGTTGTGAAAATTCGGCCTTATTCAGTCAACTCTAACCGGACAGTATTTGAACACTTAATTCTTTCCCATACAAATAGTAGTAAATTGGATCCCTTCATGATAGGAAATACAATCAAACTTTAAGAGGTATTAATAATTCAGAATATATGCATTCGAGTTAGTCATAATTGAAAAATTCTAATAAATTGCTCAACCCAACGAATAAAAGTATCAACCTTTGCCACCAGAGGTAATTCATCACCATCACGTGTAGTGTTAAATTGGACATATGTGGCACAAAATGGCACTTATTGATAATTCGAAAACGTTGGGAATGAATAATTGAGTTGAAATATTCCACTAGGACTAATTTGAAAGTATATTTCGAATCGGAAACCTGCTTAATTGTATCCCATACCATTTAAAAGTATTCCCCTCATGGACAGACCTATTTTAGTACTACGCCGTATTTGCATGTGTAATAATGAAGTGTTCAAATATTTTTGTCCGCGTAGTGTAAACTATTTTTAATAGTTAACCTGGACCGAAATGACTTCCTGGATTAAAGTCCATTTAGAAATACTGATACCGTGACCTATGTTATGATAAGGTCTGTTCACTAGTGTGGAATTTTGGACCATGGATATCGTTTAAGTCCATTGATTGTTTCACATAAATGCTATTAGGTTTTAACATATAAGGAAAGATAATAAACCTATCCCTTTTCATATACTTTTTTAATACTTTACTACTTAGATTTATTTATCTACTCTTGGATTACTGTTTTAGTTAATTCAAACAGTAACTTTTATTGTTAATTAAAATAATATTGACTTAAATGGCATCCATAGTCCAAAATTTCACTCTAGTGAACAGGCTTTATTATAACGTACGTAGGCCACGTTCTTATTCATGCTATCATAATAACTTCCACATGTCATTTCAACATAGAGAATACTCTCAATGATAGAATTATAAAACATCATGTTGTGATTTGTAATGTCTCCCCAAGTCCAATACCACAACAATTCCATGCTTGCAGCCCACTCTACCATCTTCCAGGCACGCAGAGTCAATAGTTACGTAGATTCGTTCTTATCATGAACGGTTTTGCTTAATGGTTTTTCTGTGTATGTTAGGTTCTGATTGACTTCCGTTCGTATTTTCTGAAAAGGAATAATTTACTCAAAATTAAAATGCACTATTGAATCCGTATTTTAAAATGCTCTCTACTTGCATAGTAAATAAACTAAGCTGCATGCCCTACGAGTGTTCATGTTCTCCAGGGAATCTTGCTGCAACTATTCGGAGGCTGCAAGAAGGATGAGATGTTTAAGGAGGCGGGGCGAGGACAGTTCCGAGCAGACATTAATATCCTCCTGTGCGGAGACCCGGGCACGTCTAAGTCCCAGCTGCTGCAGTACGTGCACAGGCTCACCCCCCGGAGCCAGTACACCTCCGGGAAGGGGTCCTCCGCTGTGGGGCTGACCGCCTACGTCACGAAGGACCCCGAGACCAGACAGCTGGTGCTGCAGACGGGGGCGCTGGCTCTCAGTGACAACGGAGTCTGCTGCATCGACGAGTTCGACAAGATGACGGACAGCACCCGCTCCATCCTGCACGAGGTGATGGAGCAGCAGACGCTGAGCATCGCCAAGGCGGGGATCATATGCTCCATCAACGCACGCACTTCCATCCTCGCCGCTGCCAATCCGCGCATGTCCGCCTGGGACCACAAGCTCACCACTGTGGAGAACATACAGCTACCGCACACGCTCATCTCCAGATTCGACCTCATCTTCCTGATGCTGGACCCGCAGGATGAGTTCTTCGATCGCAGACTCGCTCAGCACCTCGTCTCTCTCTACAACATCGCGGACGCTGAGAGCCTAGGTTGATAGAGTTTGATATTTGTCTGAATGAACCCAGGGCCGCATTGAGGGGCGTCTGGGCCCTGGTGCTGGCTAAAATCCCTATACATCTTACGTCCCACCAACCCAACAGCGTTCAGAATCAAATTATAACACAATACCTTACCCACCACAAGTGCAACCTCCTTATCTTACTGTGGCGGGCCCTTTCTGTTTTGCTCTTTGCGAATCTACAGGGCAGAACTCTCTGGAGGCCCCCTCAAGACCCGGGCCCTGCAGCACCCATAGCCCCCTCCCCCCTTAATGCAGCCCTGAATGAACCTGACAGGTTGAAGCCACACTGTGGTCGTGTTGTATTTTCTGTTAACAGCTGTATAGCTGCTACTCGTGTATCTGTGGTGTAGAGATTGAGGACATGGACATGCAGATCCTACGGGACTACATCTCGTACGCTCGAGCCTACATCCATCCCAAGCTGTGCGAGGAGGCGGGGCAGGCCCTGATACAGGCCTACGTAGACATGCGGAAGGTTGGATCTAGTAGAGGGGCGGTCACTGCCTATCCGCGACAGTTGGAGTCTCTCATCCGCCTCTCAGAGTCCCACGCCAGGATGCGGTTAGTTGTTCTCTGCATTATCAAATATTTATTTAAATATTTTCTTACTCATTATTTTCTTCACTTGCAGTTGAACCGAACTTATGTTAAAACGATCTAAAACATTAACACTGTGAGAATGGCCTTTGTATAAATGTATTCTTTAGAATGCAAAAATGAATTATTTTTGCACAAAGTTTTTATTAAATCTTCACTTTTCATCAAGATACATGATACTAGATATCCTGAGGCTATGCGTCCCAGTCGATTGATCAAAAGTTTAGTTCGATACTCGATTCAGCATGAAAGAGTTTTCGAAGGACTGCAGTGCAGGTCTCGATAGTATGCAATGAGTCCGATATATCGTCTTTTAGCCGCAAAAGTATGTGAGATATTCAGAAAAAGATTAAAAAGTAATAGTTAGAGATTTGAATGCCTTGCTGCACAATTATTGCGATTCTAAGGATTTACAAACTAAAATTTCTGTAGAAACCACCTTATAACCAAATTCTGCGTCTATCTATATGTACTTGTACTTACGTATGTTGATTGTATACACTTTTATAACAAAAAATTTTTCTAGCAATTTTACAAGTTTAACAAGGATGGCTTTGTTGCTTTTGTAAAATAAGCATTTCGTAAAAATAGACATAGCATGCACAGCGTACACAGAATATTGCACAGGATATTTTACCCAGACAACCTACACAGTGGCACAACCCACTTAAATTCGTTTGCTTACAGCGTAAGATTTTAATTATTCATTATTTTATATTTTGACTGAACCTTATCTAATCCAAACACGAATTCTGTTTATAGTTCGTTGGAACATACACGTGTCTCGGCATATCATAATGAATTTGATCAGGCTAGCTGTGAGGAAATACATGACTGATATTTATATTGTATTTGCTTAATCAACAGAATGTTTCACGTATTACGCAATTTTGTGATTGCTATTGGATGGAGCAGTTACATTTGTACCTGACTCGTCTACTTCTTATGTTCCCATTTTATCACTCTGATGACAAGTTAATCATTTATGTGAACTATGAGTATATCTATACGTGGACCCTAAAGTTTCTTTCACCTGTAGGATTGCCGTAGACTAATGAAAGCATTTCAGATTATCACCTTCTTGATGAGCATTCTGTCATCTAGTTCAATTATCAATTTGAATGTAACCATCTGTACTCATTATATTTTAATTCTAAGAGCATTTTATTCCAACTTTCGATTGCTCCAAGCGTCTACGTATGAGTTGTCGAGTCAGCTGCCTCATGAATACAAGCTGTTATAAGTATGCAGATTGGCATATTTAACCCTGTATTCGATGTGCTAATGTATTCAAATATTCACGTACAGCATGCATAATGTAATTATCTGACGCACGATATAATTTGAAGAGTTAGATATGTGTACGTGTAATTTTCGGTATTCCTGCTATGTATGTATAGTTCACGTAGTAATTGTAAGCATCACTAGGTTCAGTCAGGTCGTGGAAGTGCTGGATGTGGAAGAGGCCAAGCGTCTGCATCGAGAGGCCTTAAAACAATCAGCAATGGATCCAAAGACTGGGATAATCGATGTCAGCATTCTCACGACTGGCATCAGTGCATCTGAGCGCAGTCGCAAGGTTGAGCTTGCTGGAGAACTGCACAAGATCCTACAAAAGATGGAAGGA
The DNA here is from genome assembly GCA_963281255.1 of Aphrocallistes beatrix. Lineage (NCBI taxonomy): Eukaryota > Metazoa > Porifera > Hexactinellida > Sceptrulophora > Aphrocallistidae > Aphrocallistes > Aphrocallistes beatrix. The sequence goes on from OY725494.1 coordinate 3,000,798, forward strand.
AAAACGCACACGCTGGCCAAGATATTGACACATTTCCAGGAAAAAACTCAGAAGCAAATCACGGAGAAGCAGTTAGAAGATGCTTTGAAGCTACTCAGAGACGAGGAGAAAGTTACGATTTTGGGAAAGCAAATCAGGCTCTCTTAATTCCACGGATACTGTTGAACTATCCACGGATTATTAGTAAATCACTTGAATCATTATCTTAAGATGCAGGATATTTAGTATCTGTGAGTGTAGCTTGCACTTTATTGAATTAATTTGATAATTGTATATTTGTAATCGCTAAATGATTGTGAATCAATTCTTCGAAAGGCGGGTGCCATAATCCCCAAGCTAAATTTCATTCTTGATTCCGACTGTTATTGGTTAAGTAGATTAGGAGTAATGCCATCAAGTGTTTATTATTTTGCAATTATTTAATTAAACAAAGCTTTGATACCCCAATTATCAACACTGTTATTTGAGAAGTGAAAATTCCTAAGAATGTATTTGATTTGTAGCTTTAAAACAGTTCGAGAACAAATAATTATTAGTACGGTATTCCTCAAAATTACTATTTAATTGGTAGGTGACTACTTTCCACTAGATTTCCTTGCTAACTTTTGAACCAATTCAATGATACCATTTTTTTATTGATGAAATTTGGCGACTACTTCCCAGTTTTTTATTTTTTCATAATCTATCTAGAATTATAGTACATCATGGTATACAGTGTTGTGATAGTTTTCTTTAATTCCTGCGGTTTACCCTATTAGCTGACACCTGTAGCTGATACCAGATGGCTAGTAACGCTGAGAAAATAGAGACGTAAGTTCTATCTCTTCTGAACTTTGATCTGCTTGACTCGTTTTGAAGCAATGATATTCTATTTTTCACTTCATATAGTTTATTTGACTCTTCTATAAATATCCAAATTTAATTTTATTATTCGATTCAAATGTTGCTTTTGTGTAATGTATATACAAAACCGGTAAAAAGGAGTTTTCTCGTAGAATCTGAATATTAACTACAATTCCATGTCACTATCATGTTGAAATGATGTCAAATTTAATCTGTCTATTATTTGGTTTTACGAAGTTCATTTACAACTGCGTGGACATTATCTAACATGTGAATATGCATACGTATACGTATGGATGTAGGGCAACATTTTATAATATATTATTACCATATCAATTTCCTTGTATTCTTGCCAAGTGATAGCATTTCAATTTTGATAATGATAATCTGACTTCACCTTTTGTTTTTCTTCTTTTAATAATTCAATTAATCTTACCTAATTTTGAATATTTATACTTTGTACTTAGTTGTGAATTTGTAAGAATTTTCATTCTGGGAACTAGGATCACTTTCCCTACTTCTACCCCCGTGAACTAGAAGAGGTTCAATTTGAAGTGTATATGTAAGAGTCATAATATCCTTAATTAGAACGTATGATAGAGTAAGATTGATTGCGTAGAAGGATGGCTCTAATCTACACCATACCTCGTTTCTACTTATCCTTAGCAATTACAGTTAGAATTCAGTGGAACTAATCTCTCTCCGATGCTGTCTGGTCCACTGACATCGATTTGAAATAATTATCGGATTAAATTTTTACTTCTCTCGAAAATATTTGAAAAATTTGATTTGGGAATTTATTAATTTCTTGTTATAACATTAATTTTTAAAACTAAGTTTACACGCACTCCACCATTATATTTTATTATTAACCTAGTGTAGAAATGTGTTTACACCATACGAGACATCATTCACTAATGCATAGCATTCGTGACACATTACGACTGATTACGTTTAGTCTTAGTCTCAGTTAAAACTGAATAGAAAATCTTCCTTTTCTTAGTATCGTATCAAAAATATCTTGAAATTTCTTGACATCTTATGTAATGTAGTTGTACTGCAGACATTTCCCCTCTACCCTTAGAGAGCACTTTAGATACTACTTTGGCAATAGCGAACGCATTCTACATATTTTGCTACTATAAATTGTTTGAAAAATTGAACCAATATTGAAAGAAATATATTCTTGTTTTGAAAATAAAATATCTTTCAATGTCACTTACACGTACACAAAAACTGATACACAAATCTATTTTTTGCTATTATCTATTGAGTAAAACTGGTCCTACCCAGAACAGCTAAAGCGAGATATCGTGTTTTCTTGTTATTTCTACATTTTCCCGCTTGTATTCATGGTCGTGACATGTAGGGGATCATCATGGCATTCTTATGTCTCTAAATACCATTTATTTGATTCTTTTTTTAGAAGAATTTTAGAATTTCATTTTTTATAGGGATGCGAAGCAATTGTCTAAAAGTGCTCAGAAGAAACAAGATAAACAAAAATTGAAGGCAGAACTTAAAAAGCAAGCTGGGGAAAAAAGTCAAGTAAGAACCTTACTTCTATTCACTAATTGAACTTCTCGCCTAGTTTTATTATTTAAATTGTTTTGAGATGTTAATTACTTGTACGTATCTTGTGACGAGCTGGTCTATTTGACGTATCAGGTTGTAGTTTAGAAGATGCATACATAGTAATACATTAATTGTGAGGGAGATTACTTATAGTACACACAGTATGATTGCACTGTGCTACTTCTCCATACGAAAGACGTTACACCGTCAACCAATTAATTGCAGCAGGAATATCGTGTCTAGGCTCAGTGGTGATTCTTTTCAAGCAACTTTAGCGCTGTTTTGTTCATTAAAGCTCTTACATTTACATTTCTTCTATTCTATGTCAGACGGTTTATGATCTGAATAGTTTAATTCTGCATGGACAAAAGCTGATTTCAATGAATTTTATATCCCGTAACCGTGTAGTAGGCAGTAGGCTGATAAAGTAAGCATTCCCTCCCATTGAATTCCCGGACAATTCTGCATTAAGACATTTTAAGACAGTCTATTTCTAGAATTAATATTGATTAATGTTATTATTGCAATCCTCAATAATTCGTGACCATGTGTAACATGAATGGTTTTCTTTGATTGAACAAGGCTAGTAGAATGCACAGCATGATCCCGTAACTTATCACCAACACTTTATACGGCTTAATACAGTGGAATTTGTTTTGCAATTTTTATCTCTTCTACGTCGCAATTTAGTTCGATGATTAAATTCAACCTGAAGCAACATTATGTTATCTCCATGTCTACCATTCTTACTTCAATCTTACTTCACATTTTTGAATATTTATCAAATTGATTTAGTCAAAACTAAGACGCACACGTGTTCAATTCTCTGGTCCATTACTCTTACATATATTTATGGTTAACACTACACTTTATTCCTTTTGTTAATTCCTCCTGGCTCCTATATCTCTATCTTCCTCCAGCTCTCTGAAACTAGAAACATCAACTTCAACATGTGATCCTCATCCCACGAGAATTCTTGTGCAATATGACTACGATGATCCTAATTTATGCTATTTAGCAGATTTCCCACATTTCGCTTGGCCCATAGGATTCTTAGAAACACATCATAATTAATTTCCACAGCTAATTCTGGATTTATTTCACAGTGGTTTGGCAATTTTAGATAGCATGAATGATTCTCTAATTTATTCAATCTTCAAGTTTTAATTTCGCTTTGACCTTTGACCTACTAGACCTGTTCCTGCGGATATTGAATCCTGTCCTAATATATAGATCCTGTCCTAATTAATTCCAAATTATTAGTGCAAACGCGTTAATCCAATTAGATGTAGAAACGCATGACCTGTCCCGCATCTACATTTATTTAAGATTTTAACAGCTGAACATAGCCCTTGCTTTCTGATATTATTAATCGAAATTGAGATTTTTTAAAATCAAACTGATGATTTTTGTAATTTTATGTTCTCATGAACAACGTTTATTCTCATCTGTCATTTAAAATCTGACCACTGATTCACTAAATTAGTCTATAATAATGGCCCTCAGCAGTTTTTAAACAGACAGTTTTCAGGTATGACTGAATATATATTATAAGGGCTTAAACTAAGCTATAAAAGTTATTTTATAAAAAGTGCCATCCAGACTTAATAATAAATCCCTTGTCTTGTTTACAACTTGTTCCAAAAGCAAGACTGGTGATACTCTAGTATAGTAATTGCTGAGTTAAACTCTTGAAGCCAATAGTTGGCATACAAACTGTTTTGCCGACAAACACAAAGTGTTTGTTGTTTCATGAATGTTTTGAGAAGCCTTTTGTCTCTAAACAAGGCGTGTCTGTGTGATCTATTGAATTACCAGACAAACATGCTGTTTACGAATCTGTCTCAGATCATTAATTTTAATTTTAAATCAGTTCAGCTGGTGCAAGACTACCTTACCTATTCCTGAATAATAGCTGGGCTATTGTTAACTTTACCCACTTCTCACCTGATGCAAATTTAGAATCCCCTTTCGGCAGCGAATGTTATAATGTTTAAGATTGGCTTTAGCGAGGATGCACTAATTTTGATGCTATTTTATCAGATTTCTAGTATATTGTTTTTAAATGTTTATATGATTAATTACCTCCGACTTACAACTATTCAAATTCAAAATGTTAATAGAAACATTAAAATTTCATTAATCAATTGGTCATATATATCAGGGAATGAAATTGGATAACAATTCTCTTCTTCTCCTTGCCTGGATTCGTATAATTTGAGTGATGTTTCAAATATCTTTTCATTCTAGTTGGGTGGATTCGTTCAATTCAATGTTAGGGAATTTCAACTAATCACAGCTAGAATTTGTGCTGACCCTTGAATTGGTTGATCTTCTAAGATTTTGACAATTGATTTGACTGGCGGCGAGACCTTAACTCTCTTCTTGTAATTCCCAATCAGCTTTCCCCAAGCTTTCTTTGTGCTGTGAGATCTCCTAGCATCTGGAATATTCATCTCCCCATCGCTCTTCAAAATTAGTTCCTCTTTATCTTCCAATAATTTTTGTCTTTTTGTTTTAATTAAAAAAGTCTCGAATCTATCGTACTTGTTCATTGTTGTAAGAAATTGAATATCTGTCTCCAGAGTTAGTCGGTGAGATATTTATATGCTGGGTTATGTCTCTATCGCGCAGCAGGGTTTATATAGCACAGCACTGCAGTGTGGATATGCTTATGCACAGCTCAGCATTGAGGCTGCCTGGTTTCATTACATGGTCTAGTTCAGACTTATTATTGCATGTATCTCTGTTTCTTTGTTGCTTTCCTGTGATTTATTGGGTAATATCGCCTCTATAATATGCTCGCTAATTCTAGCTAATATTTTGTAATACTGTATTGTACTTTCTACTTCTTTTACTTCAACATACACTTTATGCGAATTGAATCGCTGTCAATGAATAAATACAACATCATAAGTTTCAAATCATTTTGATTACTGGCAATACCAGGTGATTTCAATGTTGTCAAACCTGAAATTGCTTTTTATCTGTATGAGTGGGTTATATTCGAATTGTATGTTGAATCTTACTAGCCGCAATCTGCTATTTCTGGATACTAAATTGATTTTGAACTCTAATGCCTAGTGCCTCTGTCTTCACTCGGTAATTACAGTTAAATGTAGATGAAAAATAGAAAAATGATGAACTCTTTAATTATTCAAATAATTTTGATTAGTTCTTTTAAATGTGTATTTAATCTTTGATGTTTACATTGCAATATTTTATATAAATCATCCATCACTTTTTTACAGCATTTGCCTACTATGTCTCTGCGTGTGAGATTAATTCTTGTTTCAATATTAATAGGAGCCAATCGGCTATGATACAGGCTAGTTGCAATAATTTTGACATTTTAAACATCTGATGAATAAAATTTTTGAATTATTTAATATCTTGTAAATTATTATAATACAGTACACCCTCGCTAATCCGAACACTTCATTCCTACAATCCGAACAGTCAAAATATAATCTTATTCTCCTCTATGCTTTGAATCAACGTTTGTAATGTTATAATTTTCAATAAATTTGAGAATCCTAGTTAAAAAATCAATCGTGACTAAATAATATTCTTAATATTCTAACAATGCAAATTTATTATAGTTAACACCCCATTGAATTAAAGTTATTTCCCTAATCGGAACAAATTCACTAATCCGAACGTTTTTTTTGTTCATTGGTACAAAGCTGTTCGGATTAGCGAGGGTGTACTGTACTCGCCAAGTTAATTATTCTTTAATTGTTTCAAATCAAAGGGATTGTTTGGGCAGTGAAGATGGTAGGGAGGTGTGGTAGTGTTTTGTTTGTTTGATCAAAGAACTTTTAATTTGTTCCGTTATTCTCCCTTTTTCCTCCCAGATTGTATTGTGAATTGCCTTTTCTTTTGTTTTGTACATTCTTGTTTGATTTAGAATTGTTTCTAAATTTGAAATAACTTCCTCTCCCAATTAAACTCTACATACTCGGCATAACCCTACGAATACGAATGGAGTTACGTAGTTAGTTGAATGTTTCTTTGAGGCTCAATGCAAGCTGTAGAGTCCCTAATCCTTGCATTACTAAAATGGTCGAGTCTTACAAGATTATCTCTATCTTTTACTACGCAACACGTAACATTAGCTGGCACAGTATGCACCAATTAAAGTTTATTTCATAAACCTTTTCAGGATTTGAGGTTGATGCGGATGAGTTGAGACATGTTATGTGTAATATGATCGTTATATTATTCGATGAAATTTTATGATTTGTTTTTGGAACTGATATTATTTTTCAATGACCGAATTGCTTTCTTACTATGAACCCAGCACCAGAAAAACTTGATTTGAATTCCATAGAAGGATTATTTATACTTCCAGAAAGCTTGACCCACTGCTTTATCTAAATTATTATCAGCATCATTGTTATTGAGTTGGTTGCAAAAAGTTTTAATTTGGCAATCGGTTATGAACAAATGTTTTGAAGAATTGTCCAAATCTTTCGCATAACCATTTAGCTAATTGACTTTCAGGCTAATTACAAGAGATGTATGTACAGCATTATGCCCACCAGCTGAATCAATTAATTATAGTGTAGCTATGAGTTCTATGTTGACTTTCTGGCAGTATTAGCGATTTTGCAGTATTCCTGCATTGTGGCACAATTCCTGGTTGTACAATTCTAAATAAGTGGTGCTTAAGGTCATGGAAGTAATGTGGCTGTCATTCTGAAAATCCATATCTCTGTTTTTTGGGGGGTTTTTTACCATTTTGAAATATTGGCCTATATCCAATATGCCCTTCCTGATGAGTGAAAATGCATTCCTACTGAGGACTGCTGCTTGTAATGCATTTTGTAGCGATGTTCAACTATTGTATACACTTTATAGGTTTAGATTTATTCCAATAATTAATCCATTGTGTAGAATGACTCATGACGTCATTAAAATTTGTTGTATTCTACAAGAACCTAGAACAAATTAGTATTTTGTTCTATTCCAATTCATGTATCATCATATAGTTATATTTCCTCATTTATTTCTTCTAATCTCGAGGTAGCTATTCTACCTACACTTCTACTTTATATTTTCCTCGATGCTAGAAATTGAATCATGTTTTTTCTCATTAGAGTGCATTATCCTCTCTCTGTTAGAAATTCTTCTTCGAATCTCTCCACGTATATCAGAGACAGGTTGAGTGGTAATACTTAAAACCTGTTTGAATTCTCTCTTATCTCGTAGCAGACTTCTAACTGCGCTTCGCTTAAATTAATATATGTATTGACGAACTGGGGAATCTACTTAATCCTAGACAAACTATCTTAAATTTATTTGATCTATTCATGATCGTTATTTCTCAATTTAACGGTAACATAATTAATCAACGTATTTGCTATAATTAATATATTCCATCTTTAGTATTGATTTTTCATTTATTGTAACTCCTCTCTTTGATGACTGTGTGAGAATATCAATTAAATTTAGTTCTCTTTTCAATACGTCTCTTCATTCTAGGCGCAAGAACAAGCTGAAGCGATTTCGACAGAGGTACGTGTACGCATTTGTAGTTCTGATTAATTAATCAATTTACGTACATAAATGCATTAATTTGCATTCGCATGATAAGTCCAGGACTAAAAACTCTTCAGTCCGAATCAATTATCAGAATGAAGTATGCCTTAACATTCACTTGTTAATTAATAATATTCGTAGATCTCGCATCGTGTTAGTTACGCTTTTGCCACTGGAATTTCAGGTTACAGCCCCCAAATACGTATTAAATGGCTCAGCACTTAAAACCCTTCAATGACAATTGATTTTACGAACTCATTTCCGGTTAAGTCATTTTGGGCGGGGAAGCCATAGAAATATGGGGTCCAAGCTATAAATAGAATGGACCCCAGGTCATTTAAGGGGTTATTAAATGACTTGTGTCAATAATTTCCCTGGATTTCTGTTCAAATTTCTGTACTTACGTATACAGCTACTAGCAATTCATTAGATTAGAAATACTTGTAGATCAGAGTACGATAAACTCCCCCAATTATTGTGTAACAATTTGGATATCATTGTGAAAGATGGATACTATAACAAAAAAGTTCACGATTTGCGCCTACCTCTTCCACTAGCCCACGAGGTTATTCTTGAATAATATAATGACAGACGAAGAAAATGATAAAGTCCCTATTGCGTAGGATCCAAATTGATTTTGTCTATTCTACCGTCCCAGCATATCGTGCAATAATGTTGTGGACAGTTCGCATATAATTTAATTATAATATTTTCTACTATTTGCATTGCCTAATATTTTTAAATTTAGCTGCTTTATATTAATCTTTTATGAGTAATTAGTACTAAAAGTGTCTATGTTTGTTACAATTTTATCAAAATAAAAAGCTATGCACGTGGGTTACCTTCACATCAGACAAAATAAATTGTTTGGGTTGCTGCGCATACACATTCTATCCATATGAATTTATCTCATTAGGATGCATATCCAGGAATCAGCTACCCAGAATAGTCTAAAATGGAGCGAACATTAATCAAACCGTTAGACCCCTCAGTAGCATCCAATTCAGTTTTTCACAGTTCTTCTTTTCAAAGTTTTAATGACATAGCACCTCATTTATTATTTGTATAATTCCCATACTTGTTATTGTGTCCGATTTTTGCCAAAATTGATATCTTCAATATTTCCTAGTGTACTACAGACAGTACGTATGTGTACATTTGAATTCGTTACACTCCCCTGCCAAAAGTATTCGCACTCCCAATATTTTCCATTCAAATACGCGTAGTTGTAATACTAATCTATTTATAAAGTCAATAAATTAAGTGTATCTTTTGATTAAATGCAATCGACTCTATAAATAGATTAATATTACAACTGTTTGCATGGGAAATGTTAGGGTGTACGAATACTTTTGGTAGGGTAGTGCATATCTTCCATTCCCTCTCATGGTAATAATGTTTATGAATAGAAATAAAATCTTAGAGGCATATACTAGAATTATACTTAGAGCATATTCCATCCTCCCATCCCATCCCATTTATTTCCGTGATATTTATAGGTTTATATGTGTTTGTATCATATGATTTCTTTTAAATCAGGCACGTGAAGATGCCAGCATAACATTGTGAAGTTTTAATTCTAATGATTGGAAGGCCTTTTTGTTTTTGCAGACATTTTAATCGCTTATATAATTACTCTTCCTCCGCAGGATTATTCTATTTCCAATTATGGAAATCCTCCTCTGAACCAGTCACAAGATAGACCAGGTACATACTTAATATTCAATACAAACTTCTAATTATAATCATTCATACAAGTTAATGCCATCTCTTGCATTTCCATTGCCCCTTTTTGAGAATTATGAATAATGCCAATTTCCTTAATTACATTTACCATAGGTACGTAAATTTGCTTCTTTCCTAAGAGAGTATAAATTTCACAATGACTAACCAAATATTATTGAATGGGCAGGACAGCTGACACGACTAGAAAGTAATGTGTAATGCGTGTGAGTTTACACGAGTTTACATACAAGATGAAGTAAGGCTAAAGTAAGCATTCACTGCTAATAGCCTCAATACTTTACCATATCAGGTAGAAACCATCAAACCGCCTTTCTGTGTAGGCGAATTCATGGCACGAAGACGCTGAAAATACAGTAATCGTTTACTTATTAGCTGACCGCGTTGGCGCCATAATTATGCTGGCGCCTTGTCGCACAATCTATGAGTTAGCCTCAGACATCATTGCAATTTTATATTAGAAATCTCAATTTACTTGACTGTTCACTATTTCTAAATATGCTGACTCATGCGAGGTATCAATATTTTTACAAGTGTGAAATGTTTTAACATGTTGCCCAGATCTCGAACTCTTTTGAAAAATGGATCTCTATAAAATTCAATTTTAAATCAATGGCATAATCCAACTGTGAAATTTGATTGTTTCAAAGATGCCATAAAGGAGAATCTTTCTCCACTACACTTGCCATACTTGATTATGGATTGAATGGAATTTCATCATATTATATTGCCTCATATTTAAACTCCAAACCATCACTTATTGAAGATAGAACTCAGATAATTAATTAAGGATAGGTTGAATAGGTTTCCAACACCGGGATTCCCGGATCAGCATTGCACATTTGTGATTTACTAAATGCTAAGGATTCGAAATTCCTTATTCTTGTAGATACGATCGACTTCGCTTAGTCGGGATTCATTTAGACTCATGTTTTGTCCCGATTAAGCGGAGTTCCAATTACGAGTCCACTGTACTTGGAGGATAAGTCATTCAAACTACAAGGGTTGCATTTCTAAATATTCGAATTACTCAAATTTCAAAAATTAACACTTTCCAAAACATTATTTTTATTACCTGTCGTTTGTGTATAAAAGTGGAAAATGTATAGAATTGTCCTTTCGGAAGAAAACATTTAAAATAGCTTCTAAACTGGGTAATCAATTATAATAAAATTTGAGATAAAACGTTCAATAGCGGTCTTAATTGAATGAACTGTCCTTCAAAGGAGAGTTGGATCGGGTTCACTCTTCAGAACCTGACCCGAACCTAAATCCTCATTTGAGCCCAAATCCGACTATATTCTATATATTGCTATCTTCTGCCCTAAGTACAACCTGAGCCTGAACCCGATTCATAACCATTTTGTACTGTACTATTAACATGCAAATTATTGTAGTGTTTGGATATTTTTCGCCAGTTAGTCATGGTATTAACTAACCTTATTTATTAAAGTGTTATGCTGATTGGGATAGTACAAGTCATGGTATTAATTAGTTTAATTATTAAAGTGTTGTGTTGATTGTAATTGTACAAGTCATGATATTAATTAGTCTGTTAAAACCAGCTTGTTAATATCGGTTTATCATCATTTTCTTATGCTTAATTAATCATCCTGAATATGAGTGGTCCTGTTAGTCGAAATATCCTTACTATTAAAACTCGATTAATATTTATATATATATATATATATATATATATATATGTAACGAATTGATTGAAGAAACTGCCGAGCGCAGAAAGCTAATTTTTGGCAAGTGGGAATCTTTTGGCTATGGCTCCACTAAGTTCTGAGCTCAGACGAAAATGTCGACTCATCATGGAATTATGACGTCATTGTCACCTTTTTTAGAATTAGAAATTTCATTTTTTGAACCATAACTCAGCCATTTTAAGTAGTAAAAGGCTGAGATTTTAATAGAATGTGTATATTAATATACCTCACATATGATGCAACTATCATCAAAAAATGATGACTCATCACTTTGTTATGAAGTCATCATTGCGCATCAAAAATTTTAAAAATTGACAAATTTAGTGATTTTTCATGCGATTTCGATTATAACAATAGGACAGACGTATTTCGAGATCTTATCTCCCATATAATTAATCAATGGTGACCCCAGGCACCCAAAGGGCGCCTCCGGCGGACACAAAGTGTCCGCCAGTCGCGCAGCGCAAGCAAGCGAAGCGCACTTGTATATGAATAAAATCACATTAATTGACTGATTTAACTCAAATTTGTATTTTACCTACATACCCCTGAACATCACAAATGGATCCATTTGAATGCTCGTTTTACTATTGTACAAGATCAAACTTCACACATTCTTTATTTATGAGGAAAAGATAACGGATCAAATAAACGTGTAATTGCTGTCGAGGACATGTTTAAAGCGGACCCATATAGAAATGGATCACTGCGGATGTGATTGACTCTATGCACATACATCGGAGGAGTTTTACGGTATTACTAAACATATACGTATGCCAAATATTTGTTTCACATTGTGAACTATGTCGAAACCGCTAAAGTATTTTTGGTCGTTAAGCCCATCCCTTCTTAATTCTTCTCCATGCGTATCCCGTGGTCAAGCGGATTTACTACTAGTAGTTGACTTTTCTAGTAGTTGACTTTTCGACTACATTTCCTGAGGAAAATTCTCCATATAAATGATGCTTGTTTATCAGGATCATTTCACCAAGTTTGTGAGGATATGAGCTCTTAAAACTAAGACAGCTGAAGAGGTAACTGATGTTTTGCTGGACATATTCTGCGACTATATTGCAGTCTGATAATGGCAGAGAATTTTAAAATGAATTACTGTTCAATATTCTAAATCAGTACTGGTTTTCTTCAAAAATTATCCATGGGAAACCTCGACATCCTCAAACTCGGTGGAGGTGCAAATAAGGACATTAAGAGACACTTCACCGCTTTGCTTTATGAGCGGCAATTAAACTTGTTGGGTTAAACATATAAAAGAAGTACTACTTGTATTTTTAAAAATATCAGTTACCATTAGTGGGTTAGGAATGTCACCGTTCCAAGCAGTCTTCAACACTAAACATCCTACTAGCAAAATCATGAGCGGACTGTTGGTACGACCACATGAACTAATCCAGCGCTAAAGCCACGGATGCTCACTCATCCCCTTAGAACGGACCCGATGTCCATTCTTTTATATTTAGGTCTACGTCTGCAGACCTTAAGATTCATTGGAATTGTTGCTCTGCAGTTTAATCATAATATACATCTAGTATAGTCTGTGTTTTAATTCTATCGTGATGGACAAGTCCATACTCCTTGCCTTCGCTCGTCCCAACTAACATTTTAAATTCTAGTTCCGACTCTGAGATTAAGGAATACTCAAAGAAAGAAGGCCATTTCGTGGTCCTAACTTCATAAGGTTAAAAGAGTCCGTTTCCATATCTAAGTACGTATAATCCTTAAAAAGCCTCGATTGGTGCAAACTAATTTAGTTTTTGATTGATGGATACTAAATCTGGTTTATTTTGAACTTTGTTCTATTCATTAGACCAAGGCGACCTGATGAACCGACATGTTTAATGTAAAGCCAAGGTTTGCAAGATTAGCCTTGTTCACCTGCCATTACATTGATATTAATAATGTTTTAATTGCTACAGGTCGGATATGGACGGAGATTAAAGATCTCACGTTGGACAGACAAGGACAAGAAGTGCTTTTGCGAGCTAGGATGCAGACTGCCAGGATGTTAGGTATGTATATTTTATCATTTCTTATATGTATTATTTGAGATATTGTTTCTAGTTGTTAAAGGTTTCATACGAAATATTTCTATTTATTATTCTCAGCTACTTTAAAGAATTGTGATGTAGGCTTTTTCTAACATTAAGTTAGTCCAAATTTTAGTTGTATTATCCCTCACGTCACAAGATAATTTTTTTAAATAACTCTAATCTCATTCTTATCTTCCCGGCATGGACATATTTGCTCTGATGTTAATGATCTGAAGGGTTAATTTACGTGGTGTATGGATGTTATTGTACTTGTATTGATACGCATTGAAAACCGATAGTTATCCTTCTGGAATGCATGATTTGTAGAGAAATCGTGATTTCGAGGATTGTTGTAGACTGAAGAAATGGATTTATATTTTGATTACTTAAACTTTGACTAAGTACTTTATCTCAGTATCAGATAAAATAGAGACGGGGCATTTTTAAGAATAAAAATGTATTACTAATAATGGTTTTAATTTAAATTAGGGACTATACTCGAGGTAACCATATATTGGGGACATAAATTTGTTAACTCTAATTCCACGTGTTTGTATATTACATGACTTTGTGCTTCCAGAATACCATCGTATTTATAGTCCGCCCTTATCGTGAACATTAAAATTCACACTTATCTCAATCTTAACTATTTTCTATATACACTCCTGTTCAAATAGGTTCAGTGTCTGTAGCTGTAGATCGAAGCCTTTGTGTTTTGCAATGGGTTCGATTTTCCTTATAAATTGGAGGATATCTCAGAAGGACATAGTACATGGGTGCTCTATACAGCTCCATGTCTCCACCACTTCACATATGATTTATCATTACGTATTTCCAAATTCGTTTTTAACCCATATTCATTTTTTGGGATGGAGTGATTAAAATGGCACCGTGGATAGGCTCGAGTTTCAATCGCGGTCAGTGGTCTCGAAATACTATACTCTAATGATTAGAAAATAGAAATTATATCGTATTATCACATTTTTAGAAGTAATATTCATGAATCTCCGTCGAAAAACAATGAAATTAGTGTGAATATTTAGAAAATAAAGCAGGTCAGCTGACTGATCTAAGATTTTCTTAACCGTTAACCGAGATTGACGGGGGTTAGCCGGTTAACCGAATCCAGCCTTGTGGCCAGATAAGATAGCTAGGCGCCCCCCCGGCTGGCACCAAAATTCATTTCGTTCTATTTATACTATTTGGTTGATACAACCAATACAGTATAGCATCTAGAAACACTCTAAAATTTTATCTAAATACAGTGCCTACTCACACAAGTGAAATTAAACGGTCCGATTTTTGCCATATTTGATATGTGGGATCCTTTCTGTATAGTATAGATGTGTCCACCAAATAATTATTTCACGAAATTTCATCTCACATAATTTAATAATTAAATTTTCAAGACCTCTAAGACTAATACGTAGAAATTGTTATTTGTGATTCTGATTTTCAAACAAAAACTTACATTCTATCTGGATTCTTCAGTAACGTCCATCGGGATTTCGTGACATTTTATCTACAGAATTAACATAAACTCTTTCCACTCATCGTAAGAGATTGATTCGCCAATATTAAACGGGATAGTACATATTGGATCATGATTTAGGGTTTTGTTAAAAGGTAGCATGACATGATTGTCAATTTAATAGTAAATCTCGCCATCCAGCTGAAGGTTTAAATTTCATCCAATTTTACCTGACACATTGAATATGTGAAGTTATTCAAACAGACAATTCTAATATGTAAATATTTTTTAGTAAGCAAGTATTTGGGATATATTGGCGAGATACTTGTTCTCCAAGAACTCCCTGATGTCAGCATTAGTATTTTACATAAAAGAGTAATTGAATAGATAACTATATATAGTATACGCGTAGCTCTGGTATTAAGAAGATACAAGTACTCTCTAGTTTATAGTTAGACTCGATTCAAGCACTATGATTGTTGTTGATATTCTGATCTGTTTTTCTTTACTGCTGTTGCTCATTTACTTAATAATGAGTTTGTATTGGGCTATAGTCTTCATCTTTCGAATCTGTAATTTCAGGAAGTACCAGAGGGGAGTAGCTAGAAACCTTTCTGCATCAAACCATTCTAGTAATGAATTTGATCATCGCTACTACCATCATCAAACGGAAATTAGGAAATATATCTACTTACTCTTTATTAATTTGGCTGAGGTCTACGGAGCCATATCGTGTGTGTTTCATACTGTTTTTAATGATAAGTTCACAAAGTTTGCTAGACTGCGGAGATACCATTTTAACTGGACAAACTGTAGCAGTGGTAATATTGACAACTTCCATCTGAATGAGTTTCATATTGAGTATGCTTCAAATTATGTACTCAATATGGTTTATATTTCGGGAATTACTACAGAATTATTCGTTGGGACGCTAATGGTGTGTTTAATGGGATATTTGACTGGAAGAATGAAGAGAGTTGGAAATTCATCGAATCGGTTTACACCATGGATACCTCTGTTAGTCACTTTCTTAGTAAACATTCTCATGTTTGGGTTGGCTTGCAAATTTAGTCTCCTTTTCGTTAATAGAATAGTTTTGCTGATCACGATCCCAATTTATTTTTGTTTCTTCTTGAGAGCTGTTAAGCAATTTGGACGTGCCCTGCTGCAGAATGCTGGGGAACGATTGACACAGCATGGGTGTAGAAAAGGATATCAGCGGTACGAATATTTCAGATATACCATTAAGATCATTTCTTTTGGTTTCATGGTGATCTCTGTAGGGCTATTTCTCTCGAGTTTATCTGAGTTCCTAATCAGCCTTATATTTTTTCACAAATCCTACTTTCCATTTAATTTGATTTTATACAATAATCCTCTTTGTATGACTCAACATCAAACTACAGTACTAGTCCAGTTGTTTTATTTCACGTGGATATTCGGAGATGTGATCGTGACTATTGGAGTCCTTCTGCTCATATCTCCCTTTGTATATGTCACAACCTGCGTCTGGATAAACTTCGCATACAAACACATTAGTGGGAAATCAAAGAAAAAATATTCATTTAAACCAGAAGACCTTGATGAACCCCTCTTAGGAAATGTATAATCATGTGGTTGGCTTGTATTATTATTTAACTTTTTTATACATTTAAATCATTACATAAAATACCATTTTGTATTTAATTAACGGGAAAATTATGTATAAAGCTTTGCCACTGAGTATGTATTATATTTCTATATATTTAAAAATAACAGTATGATCTCTAATATTTTCCCATATAACAACCTTCTTAACAACTTAGTAATTACATAAAGATTAGAAGAGTCCCGTAGCTCCCAGGCCCACTAGTAATTTATTTTGAATACTGCAACTTATATTAAGGCAATGAGAAGTATCCACGCGGGTGCAGGACTTCAATTAAGAAGTCCACAGGGTAAAATGACTGAGAATCATTGGAAGCTATTTGCCCTTGACCTGTTATTACTATGGTACACCGTGAATATGGGTCCTAGGGTGCTCCAAAAATTCGAAAGTTTGAATCTTTAGATCCACACTATTCAAATAGTTTACTTTGATCACCAAATATTCACCATAAAAGTTTTAAGCAATTTGGAGATTATTTAGTGGTCGCTCAAGGTAGGCTCCCCCTCGTGCAGATTTATTATGGGATTTGTCCGGTTTGGGGCGTAAAGTTACAAAAGGCGTACTTCTGATATTCAAAGAAACTAGTAACTTTTTTTGAGATATTTGGGAGTGGAATATGAATAGTTTCGGAAATATGTAATAGAAGTTCAAAACCTACATGGAATTTAAGTTTAAAGTACTTATCCTTTAAAGCCATTATGATTTTTGAATAAATTTGCAAGCCTCATAAAATGATGCTACGGCCGGCAAAAGAGGCGTTGAAGCGCTCGTCTAGTGCCACAGTATTAATAGTACAAATTGCTACCAACTTGAGGTCAGATTAAAATTAGCAAAACAAAAATAGAACATTGAGTATGTTGGAACTGAACAATGCTTTTTATACAGGCTAGAAAGAGTTAATTTACGAGATTGAGTTCTTCTCAACTAGACAGTGATGTCCATCACTTGAAGTATCTATGAATTATGATGATAGTTCCTATTCCATAGAATAGGGTTAGTAAAAAAATGCAGACACTGGCAATGATAGGAATCCACGTGTTGTAGTAGCAAATTGCCGAAAATTGACACGCATTCATGTTAATCCCGCTTCGAGCTTTTTTTGGATAATACAAATTCTTTGGTTTGTGGGTGATTAGTTGGATATTTCCAGGATCACAATACGAGATGTTACGTAGAGTGCACATCACACTGGAATTTCCCCCTCTGTAGACTACCCTTTTTAAACGCAGTTCGATTGATTCGTTGATACAATGTTCCGTACTCACATCGATGGAAGAAATTCCAACTCCAGCTGTTTTACAGAGTGACTCATCTACCTTGCAAATGGAATTGTTAATATTTAGAGGAGGCAACCCATTACTGTTTAGGCTTTCTTGATATTTGTAGCAGAGCTTATCAGGCAGCAAGGTGTAGATTCTTTCTGGCAAAATGTAGCATGGATATGGCGTAGTTCTAACTATGACTCGCATTTTTCCTACACAGCTTGAAATGTACTGAAATGAAGTTCCATTGGGTAGCCACAAATCAATATAATACGTATCGGAAATGTTAGCAATGTTGACTGTTTGGTCGAAATAAAAGGATTCCAGAGGTTTTGAGTAAAATAAAATTGATTCAAAACACGTTTCGTTTTCTAAATTAATCCTATTTGTAAAGGGAATCGGGTCTAGGTGCGTAGTAGGGGCGTAGGTTAGTGAATATTCTAATTTCCCGTCGCAAGAGAGATCAGACTTTGTCTCATTCATGAAGACATAGTCCCCAGGTTGAAGTGTTAGAGGTGCAGCCCATCTTATGTGTAGGAACTGACTGCACAATCCTGCAACGAGCAGACTTGTGATTAGAGAAATGAGCAGGTGGTGTGCTAGTATGATCCTGTCTTGGTTAGGTAATTTAGTGAAATGCGGACTGTCCAGTTTCGGTGCATTTAAAGTCGAGAGATCGTAGAAATCCTCTCTACGATATCTGTAGGGATTCTTCCTTAAGAAACTTCCTAAGTAGAACCATAGTTTCCACAGAAATATGATGTAGAGCAGAGTCGGTAGGAAACTGAGAATTCCAGCTATTATTCCAATAGAAACTTCAGTTTCTGTGAAGGAGTCCGAATTATAATTCGCACTTAATGAAGCCAGTAAGTAGATAAAATGACATTCCAGGAAATTTACTACCAGCATCACCAATGCTGTGAAGAAATAACCTACTGTGAATATTTTGAATAATCGAATGGCTATCCCAACCTTGTTGATATTGTCCCACCCCACTTCTTCAACAATTAACTGGTTTTCTCTGTTCTCTATTTCTTTTATTTTAATCGTTTTGAATGCCACACGCATTAGCACAAATGACATAACCGTCAGTATCACATTTTCGAACAGCTCAAAGCTCTTCCTGAGCAGTGGGAATGGAAGGAAGAAAGCGTTAATTTTGTCTGAAGTCAGGGGATTGACAGAAAAATGGTCAGTTATTGAGGTTAGAATCCAGAATACAAAGTTCAACTTGGAAAAAAGAATGAACACTGCCCGGATTGAGAACAATTTGACCCAGAACCAGAATGAGAAGTTGTATTTTTGAATGTAGCATACAATTTGATAGATTAAAATAGCTGCGAATAGCATTATCGCGTTTTCTCCCAGACCCCGAAATGCCGCAATCGAGTACATGACATAGTTGTTAGTTGGGAGAGAAATAAAAATGAAACGATTATTAAATATTCCTTCATTATTATTGTGAGTGAGAAAATACACTATTGTTCTCATGGTGTGCTCGTAAGAATATTTCCCCAACTCGTAAGCTAATGCGAGCATATAAGTAGCGTTCGCACAACTTACAACAGTGAATGTGATATAGACTATCAGAGAGAGGAGGAGGCAGTAAACAATCTTGAAGTGTGTATAATAAGCTCTGTACTGTCCGACATCATCATCATCTCGATAGGTCCTTACTATGTTTCTGTATTTTAAAACCTGTTTAAAAAGTTCTGCTGACAGTCTGAGTGCTACTGGGAAGCTGACCACTGCAATGAGGAACTTGCCAACGTAAATCAGCAGGTAGATTATAAACGCGTAAGATGGTAGACTGACTACTCCCGTCAATAACATGTCCCATATCGGAGTCATTATTCTAGACAGAATCTCTTCAGCTAATCTATTTGTACCTATTGAATTACTCTGCACGAAGGAATAGTATATACACTTCTTTTCTAGTGGATAATTATTCCTATATCCATATGCCATACTTTTATTTGTTTTAGTATACAATAGTGCTGTGTATATGCTACCTCATTAGTATATTTAAATGCAGTTTATAGTGTGCTTCCTACGTATATTATTGATATAGGATATATGATCCTATATGAGCGGTTTTCAAACTTTTTTTTGCTGTGGATCCCTATAGCAATTTTCCTTTATTATGTAGACCTCCTCCTATTAACCCTAATACAAAATTTCAAATCCTGTGGACCCCCTGACATCTTCTGTGGACCACTAAGGGGTCCATGGATCCCAGGTTGGGGACCACTGTCCTACATAATAGCATTGGTGCACAGTTCTAAAATGAATGTTGGTGTCAGCCGGCCGTATACACTCCCTAGGCACAGTTTACAAGATAATGACTTGAAATAAGTTGGAAGTACACTCCCATCCCGTCTGTGAGGGGATTTAAAACTGGAAATAATAACTTGAGAGATCTTGCGTGCCTAATTTGGTAAAAATGAAATGTTTTCGAATTCGCATGTCACACACGTCGGATTTATAACGATCCAGTTCCGAGAACATCTATAGAGCAAACTAAATAATGTCATTTGACAGACCGGAACTACGTACATTTGCATAATTCATACATCAGGGCAATGTTCTACTGAAGCTGTACAATAGGTCTGTCAGACCTTTTTTATAAATTATAAATTCGGTTAATTGAGGTACAGGAGTATTAGTAACTACGGCCAAAGAGACTCGAGCGTCTCTAGTCAGGATACTCAGCATACTAATTGGGAGAAAGGCATTGGAACACCTAACCTCTCTCCCTCATGGGATGACCGAAATTGTTAGAAACAAAGTTTTGTATCATGAAAATGCTAATAACTGATATTCTACTCTTACTGGGACAAATGCTTATTTAGCTAAAGCATTTTTAACTCATATAACAAAACTGCCTAACAGCGGATCCCCCATATCATCGTCATCTTCCCTCTGGTCCCGCAAAGGCACTGCGTGTATCTCCTCTAGGTAATTCTCTATCCTGCTCAGGTGCTTGCGAGCCTGATAGTTTGAGCTTATAAGAGTAAGCACGATATTCTCCATTCTCTCATCTTGTCGGCGCATTTCGAGGAGTCGTCTCTCTTCCTCATCCCTCTGTCTCCAGTACCTCCCTGACTTAGGCTGATACACCTCTCGCTGGTTACTGACCTCACTTCTTGCTGGACTCCCATTCCCGTTCGTGCGAGGCTTAGGCTTAGGTAGAAGGTAGAAGAAGGGAATGAAACTCCAGTCTTTGTAACGAAGATAGGTTTTAAGCAATTCTTTCTTCCACAACAGGTCTGCTTCATTGGAGATTTCTTCGTATATTTTGATGAAGTTTGCTATAAGTAGGTTGATAATGATAATATGCGATATGAACTGCCAGATTGCCAAAAGAATTAGGAGCATGAACGCAGTAGATGTGAACATCCACTCTGCGCTGTAGGAGCTAGCACTAGAAGCATTGATATCAGTCCGCAAGGAGGTTGCAACTGTGATTGCGTCTCCTTCTACCTCGTATGCACCAAACATAATCTTGAATGGATCCAGCAATATCCATAGGAAATAGTCCCAGATGCCGCTCTCTTCGTGGAGGAGACAGGATGTCTGACTGCATTTCAGAATGTATTGAGCAATCCCGAAACCGAACATGAATATGAATGTTAGAATAACAAAGTGCATGTTCTTCTTGATCGAGCTGATGAATAGATGAATAGTCAGTGAAAGCTTGCGATTGAGGTTGAGAGCTTTTTTCAGCACTTCTATGAATAGAATCAAGGCATTGATACTGAAAAATATTCCAGATATCGTCACTGAGAAGTCTTCTGGCTTTGTAATCTCGACTATTCGTAGTGGATAACCGATGAAGAAGTTCAGAAAAAATATTGCTTTGATGTAACTATCGGTTCCAGAAGATTTGGCTAGGGTGATAAGTCTGAGTGCGTTTATATTTTGAATATTAATCTTGATTCGCTGTAGGTTTCTAGCGATGCTATCGCTCAGAAAAGTCATGGTGAGCATTCCATATACAACTAAGAGCACCAGGTACGTGATGAATCCTGTCATAGACTTGTTTTCCTTCTCAGGAACTAACTTCAGAGACAGTAAACAGTGAAAAATATAGAAAGCTAGGTTGAAGAGAACGAGATCTATCAATTGCTTTCTCTTCACTTTGAATTCCTGGTTTTTCTTGTGTACAAATCCTTGAACTTCTTCGGAAGCGATGAACAGCTTGCATTGCCCCTGGTGCGCCATCATGAGTGACGATATTTGCCAGAAATCTGACTTTGCTTCTAACTTCTTATTATAATTGTGAGTGTATGTGTAAGTAGGTTTCCTTTCTGGTATCCGGTTATGGGTCCTGATGCTAGTCACCCTATCGATGGGGAGGGTCCTTGACACCTCTCTCATGAGTCTAATCGATTCCGCAACTTCATCTTCTTCCTCTTGTATGGTACACTCGTCTTCTTTCAGTAATTGTAAAGATAGGTTTTCGAAATATAACTTTTTCCCACACAAATCTTGAATGGCTTCGGTAGATATTTGATGGTCATTTTTGAGTAGGTTAATAATCCCGTCTAGGATCCTAGTCGCAGCCAGGGCGGTTGTTATCTGTTCATTAGAACAAGGGTACCATCTGAGTGCGAGCTCTGCTATTTCGAAATTCTGTGTCACTATTCCCCAGATGAGAATGTATAGCTGGAAAAATGGTCTCAACTTCTCAGGACCTTTCTCAAGGGTTTGGTGTACTTCTGATTGGAACATGTTCTTGTACATTAACTTATCTAACACCTCATCAAGGAACTTAGCACTGATGTGTGCACAGTTATTTGAATCTAGCTTCACACCCAAATCTGTCGCCAACTTTCTAAAGTAGTTTTCATCCCTTCGATAGGATTCTTCGTATTGTTTTTTTAGAAACTGAAAATCGAAAAATTGAACTAAAGCGCTGTTAGGTTCATAGGTACAAATGGACTTGAGCATAAGAGCTACGATTTGTATATTTCCACAATGGAGAGATTCTGTCAATGCATCGGATAACTCAGTGATAATTTCGGGATCAATAGAGTTGAGGGTGTCAGTTAGCGATGTGTTGGGAGGGAGGTAATTCATCTCGATGCTATCTGGCGACTGGACAGTATACTTGTTCGGATGAGTTCTAGGGATTAAACTCTGGCTAGCTTCGTCCGGCTGTTTGTATGTATATTGTGTTTCCTTCTCATTCTCAAGTTTAGCGTTTATGATGGGTTCTATTACATCGAAATTTAGAGTTGCTTCAGGGTCTACTTCATCTAATGGAGAAGGAGATCTACGGGGGTCAAAGCCCTCGGATGTTTCGTCAGATCTCCACGAGTTCATCCTACGATACCTGGTTAGGATGCGCACTTGCAGCAAGTACTGGACTATCCTAACATTCTGACTATGGACGAATTCTACGAGCGGTTTATCTAGTAAAATATTCCGCAGAGCTTTGTTCACACTTTCTTTCTTTGACTCTCTATCGAAAATCACGATTCCTTCCCCATTTTTCGAGCTGATTAGTTTCAGTTGTTTATTGCCGCTATGCTTCTCAGCTATGCTCTTGAAGTGCAGAGGACTAGATAGCAGCCAATTTTCTAAAGATTGAAATACGTCTCTTCTTGATATCCACACCAACCGATGCCTTTTATCGCCGAAATCATTTACTAGCTCACAAATATTGCGGATCAAAATTTGAATCTCTAATTCTGAACTGAGCATGGCATGGTATTGATTCTTCCCAATATTCTTCAGCACTGACAAAACGTTGCGTCTCTCTTTTTTATAGAAGAATTTCTTCTTCTCATAGTTCTTGTCTCCTCTCCATACGGAGATTCTGATGAGATCAAATAGCGAGTGGTTGGAGAAGACGAGAATTTGAAGACACTTATAGATGAGAAGAGCAAAGTCCGAGTCACAGTGTATAATGACTACCGAGTTCATCAGGTCTGCGAGCTGTGCAATGAAGCTAACTATCAAACTGGCCGCCTCTCTGTCCACTCCACTTTCTAGTTGGAGGTATATCACATGTTTCCTCTGGTCGAGACACCAGGTACTGTAGAATGTATGTCGCAGCTGCTCTTGGAATCCGTGGTTGATAGTCACATAGGATGGGTTGTCAGCGTTGAAGGTTTCTTGTAGCATGTCATGTCTAAACTCGTCACAGATCTGATCCACGATAGATCTGTCAACTGGGAACTTGGAACCTGGGGTTGCCATGGATTGTTGAGAATAATTACACTTCTATCATTGTTTGTTGTTTTATATTGTGAAGCCCTAGGCCTATTCCAATTTGAACTTATAATGTCACTACGTCGTTCACTTCCTGTTTTAGCTACAAACAAGCATTCCAGTTTGATGAAAACTTCACCTTAAAGTTTGATAAATTATTCATAATGCTCTTCTTATTCGATGACGTTGCGTGGCATAATTATACTATTTTGGTAGATACGTATTCGAAATTACTTAATACTTAAGTAGATATTTTGATGTACACGTATTGATTGCATTTACTGCTGTTTGTAAAGCTGTTCATAATTTAAACTTTGTCTTCACCTCAAGGAAAGAAGCAGTGCTTTCTTACATTGAGACATCAGCAATTTACTGTCCAGGCGATCCTCCATGTGAATGAGATTGTCAGCCAGCAGATGGTCAAGTTTGCTGCCAAGTAAGTTAACTCTTTTGTTTGTTTGTTTGTATATAAATGCTCCAAAGTTTCAAAAATTTTATTTTAGTATAAATAAGGAGAGTCTGGTGGATATTGAGGGAGTAGTCACAGCTACTCCTCAGAAGATCACAGGCTGTACTCAAGACGATGTGGAATTGGATGTGATGAAGGTAACTGACTGCTACAACTTCACTAATACTGACCTCTCACAGGAATAAATTGAATGCTGTAACCAGCAATAAAACTTTTTTCATACACAATTTTCAGAAAGGCTCTATCGTCTCTTAAATGCAAGGAATAGGGCGAGTATTAATCCGCTGATATAGAGCAATGCTCATTTTATTTTTACATTCATCATATCTCTCGATTTCTTTTTGTTGTGAGGATATGCATACATATTGGATTGAAACTTTTGTTTTCATATAATATGTAACATTCGGTCTCCTGCATTCCCCGAATAGATTCAATATTAGCAGTCCACACCAAATAATTAGAAGACAAACTCCGCTATACTGAAAACATTCGTACACTCTAATATTTCCCATCAAATAGTTATATTTATAGTCTATTTATGAAGTCAATAGTTAGTAATTAGTGCGAATATTCTAGTAAGTCAAATTCACAAAAGTAGAGAAACCAATCCCAAGCGAAATTTCGTGCGAAACTTAAATTTAATACAGTTGTGTATGCATGGTTATTATCCTCAGTGTCGTATATGCCAATACCATTCAATAGATCTTTTGCGTTAGCCAAGCTATACCGAGACTTCCCTTGCTGATAGAGGATGCCATGAGAAGTGGGGCAGAGCTTATTGCGGACGGACCGAAAGGAAAAGCCGGCCAAGATACAAGACTCGACAATCGGATTATCGACTTAAGAGTTAGTTAACAAGCGCCATTCTTTTCTGAAATGTTCCAATTTGCAACACAACGAACAAAAAACAAGTATAAACCTGAATTCCATCGGAAATTATGTGTGGTAATTAAATGTTTATTTTCTCAGACTCCTACCAATCAAGCTATCTTCCGGGTGGAAGCAGGCATCTGTAAACTGTTTCGTGACATCCTGACCTTGAAAGGATTCGTCGAGATACACACTCCCAAGATCATTTCTGGTAATTTCTCATTAATTTATGATATTTCATTTCGAAATTGGTTGGAGAAGGT
Organism: Aphrocallistes beatrix; assembly: GCA_963281255.1. Classification (NCBI taxonomy): domain Eukaryota; kingdom Metazoa; phylum Porifera; class Hexactinellida; order Sceptrulophora; family Aphrocallistidae; genus Aphrocallistes; species Aphrocallistes beatrix. Next base: position 3,026,465 of record OY725494.1, read on the forward strand.
GCTATTTTAGATAGTATTACGAGATACAAGAACAACCTACGAGAGAGAGTCATTTTTTCCTAATTAAGATGTAGACTACGTTTGTGTCTTGCCCCCCACTCGTGAAATAATTTGAAACCTCTCACCTAGATACCTTACCGTTGCACAACGAACATACGCAATTCTATCAAACCAAATTTACGCATGTTTGACTTTTAAATGGAGACGAATATATACAAAAACTTGCATAACAGTGAGCTAAATTATTATTTTCCGCCTGGATTCTAATTTAGCAATTACTCTACGATCATCAATTAACAAATTGTTTGATTCCCACTTTAGCTGCTAGCGAAGGAGGGGCGGATGTTTTCAAAGTTTCATACTTCAAAGGTAATCTTATTTCTTTATATCGATTTCTATCATTTACCACAACTCGCTTTCATCTTTACCAAATTGTTGTTTGTTGCTATTTCCATTCGACCTTTCACTCCTTTGTGTTCTGTTAAACTTCCAGGTTCTGCCTACTTGGCTCAGTCACCTCAACTCTACAAACAAATGGCTCTCTGTGCTGATTTTGACAAAGTTTTTACTATTGGAGCAGGTCAGAACTTTTTGGTTTCTGCGTGTAGTTATGCAATTAACCTCACTTCACTTAATTATTAGATTTATAAAGTATCATTATCTATGTTCGGTCTAACCTCTTGAATTTTACGGTTAGAATTATACTGTGCGCTACTCTTTCACTCACCACTGTGTCTCAGCAGTCACGCCTATATGGCATAGCTTAGCTTTAGTAGGAGTGAGAGAGAATGGATGATAATTTTAGATTTATTCTGCTATGCATGATATTGTTATAGTATTCTATCCTATCTACATAGATTTAACCTTTTTGTGGATGGTTTGAATTGTTTTTGAATTGACATGTAACATTAATATTTTCGACAAACGTATAGCAATTAGTAAATGCTCGTATGATTAACTAATTGCTAATTTGCTACGTATGTCGAAAATATTAATGTTACATGTCAATTCCAAAACAATTCGAACTATCTACAAAAAGGATCTAGGTAGATAGGATACATATATGATTCTATAGTAGAGAATACTTTATTGGGTCACTTTATGAATAGGACTTTGACTCAATTAGGTAGAGTAAGCTTTTATACCAGAGGCTGTGCCAGCAATTTTATAGGAATTTATAGGGGAAGTTTGTTTCCAGACAAAAGGTGAAATACGCTGCGTAAATTCAAATTTCTGATTTGAACGCTTCCTTTCTGAGAATGTTGGTAGCATCGCCTCTGTTCTATCCTGGAAATGATTACCAAATTGTATTACGTATGTGTATTATGTGTATGTACGTATAAGTCAACTTCAAAATCGAATTTTATGACATTTCAAACCTACTTGGATCATATTTCGGTAAAATTATTATTATTCAGATACATACGAATTCTAACTCCTCTCACTCCAGATGGTTCTTGCAAATATAAATGAGATATCTCAATGGCTAAATGGGCTGTTTCTATATTTAAAATTTCAATTTTACGCTTGGAATACTTTAACATTCGTAATATGGCATATGTATATAATTATGCACTTATACACGAATTCGCATTTTAAGTAAATTAGATCAATTGCTTTTAAGAAACTCCATTTTACCGAATATTGCTTAGTTTTCAGAGCTGAGGACTCTAATACTCACAGACACTTAACAGAATTCGTTGGAATGGATATAGAGATGACTTTCAAAGAACATTATCATGAGGTAGGGTGTTAGTTTGTTTGTCTAGCAGAATCGAAATAGAAAATTTGTTTTAAGAGAAATCAAAATTTGTTCAAATCAACCAAATTCTTTTTTCTGCATTTTGTATCCCTGGTTAGATTCCTTACATTTATACCAATCACACTGTGAACTCTCTACAACCGGGGTACTTTGATTACAGCATAGTTTTTCTGAGTATTTAATACTGATTATGCATGTACCTTGTCCTAAATGATATCGTAGCTTCATTTTCTTGCACAGCACCAGCAGTGATCTTTCTGATTGAGTTTATACTTGAGATATTCAGCGGATTGTTTTTCATATCATTTCTGGAATATCACATATTAATCATTATGTTGGTGGTTCCAGATGATTTATTTGCATACTATATCAGATGTGCCAGTTTAGGAGAAAATTCCATCTCGTAATCTCTCCGATCGTTGTGGAAATCTAGTTAAGCGTGTTTGTAATGTTTTGCACCCGAATATTCTCCTGCTGTGGATTGGAAAAATGTAATTCGTTCATGTAGGTAGGAGTAATTCTAAATTGCTTCTTCAAACTGCTTTATCTAATGTCTACGCATCAAATGTTCATCTTCGACAGTGCTCAACTCTGTTGTTAAGTAACTGACTGATCCCATACTCCTATCATTTGGAGTTAATGGAGGCATTTTAGGTTTCGTTATGATCAAAGTAGGCAGTGGCGGCGACAGGGTATGGCGCGGTAGGGCGACCGCCCCACCAGCCAAACATCTCGCCCCACCGGAGGTGGGGCGAGATTTATTTATTTTTAATTTAATTTTATATTTTTAGTCAAAAATTCTGATATTATGTATGTATACACCGGTACGATGCTGTTATGTCCCTGATTAATTGCTACAGCTACTCACATGACAGAAGTGTCGGGATGTAATTGCGAAACTGACTGTATGTTCATCTCCTTGAAAATACTGCGCAATATTTCATGTCTTGCATGTTCATGCAGACGAACATGCAATCAGATCCGCATGTCGCATATGCCACGAGGTATCTTTATCCGTACACGGCGCTTACTGTTTTCTATGCACACACCATTGTAATTTGCATTCTAAGTAACTTGTAAGGATAACTTATAAAATTTATGTGGGTATGAGCGTATGACTAAAATTTATATAAAAAATGTTGAATAATTACGGGAATTTCAAGTGTCTCAGCGATTTTGATAAACAAAGGGAAATTGATTCGCCCCATCGGAAATCGGCCCGCCCACGCTTCGCCCCACCAGGGTTTTGAGGCTGGCGCCGCCCCTGAAAGTAGGTTCTAAAGTATAATACAATAATTTGGGTTCCCACAACATGATCTGGGAGCTTTTAAACTAGATCCAAATTGTGTCGTATTTATGTTTCAAAATGATCGAGATACTTGATTAGATTTGAGTAATTAATAGAGGCAGATTACTATAGCATAATCCACCTACTCCTGAGAGATTTAAATTTTATCTCTAAATAATTCGCTTAGCAATCCTACTAGACTTTAATTTTGATTACTTCCATAATCTTCGATAAGAGCAGACAGAGCAAAGCTAGTAAAATATATTTTTATTTGAGAAGAGAGAAATTCTAATGAATTGATGTCGTATCATATTGTCGGGGGCAAGAATAATTTCTAATTATTTAATTAACTGATAATATATTTCTATTCTTGCAACTAATTCCTAAGTGATAATAGCATGGTTAATCCTTAACTGTATCATCTCGAACAATAATGTGCATGATATCTGTAGATTATCAATGGCAATAGTTATTGTGATTCTTTGAAGAATTTTGTTCAGTCATGTGTGTAAAATTTTGTTACTCTTTGTGTTTTGAGTAATTGATAATGGATTCCGTTGACTCGCAGATTTACATACTCTACGAGATGTCATACATTAATTTGCACTTTTGAAAGTTTGGAATACTACTAGCATTTTGCTCTAATTTGTTTTATTTATAGCTTCTGATATCAACTGATCCACATTTTTACTTCGTTTAAAAGAGTGCGGAATTTGTTTGAATACGACACAATATCATTTTCTACTCCAAATCTTTGGTCTATTATCAAACCAAAAAATATATTGTCTTCATCTTTTCATTGTCCCTACATAGAATCTGTATCAACGATGAAATCTGCTTATGGAACCCCACAGGGTAGAGGCGAAGTACCTTGACTTTGCACCGACTGATTAGCTGTTAGATGCAGTGAGGTAGATGTTAGATACCTTACTGCATCTAACAGCTAATTAAAAACTAGCTTATCAGATTAGTTTAGATAAGTGCGTGCGTGTTTGATGGTCATGAGGTTCTTAATGATATTTGACATGCTAATATGAATTAATTTTTGAATGGAATTTTTTGAAATTTATATTTGAGGAGACTATCTTATATGAACGTTCTAACATCTCGAACAATCTAAAAACGGTCCAAATGAAATTAGTGGATTTATACTTGTTGGATCTTTATATAGACTATCCGTACACAATTATTCAACCACTTCATTATTTCACATATCAACCTTACTAAAATCTGTCTATTCATGAAGATACATGAGTAAGGAATACGACTAATCCGATTTCAGATTTGAAATCTAAACATTGGAATTAGTCATAGTTTAATATTTCTAAATATTTGTTCAACCCAATGGATAAAACTATCAACCTGTGCCACCAGAGATAATTTATCGCCAACAGGCACTGTGGCTAAAATGGACATATGGCACAAAGTAGGAATTATTTATTATTTGAAAACTTTGGTAATCAATAATTGATTAGATATATTATAACTTGACTAATTCGAATGTGTAGATTTATGTGAAATCCGACTATTACGTAGTTGTATCCCTCACCGTTTACAAGCATTCGTCTTCAAGAATAGACCCATTTTGGTAATATCTGTTTGTGAAATAATGAAGTGATCCAATATTTTTGTCCGGGCACTGTATTACAGTGAAGAAGATAATTTCTGATGGAGCAGGAATAGCAGTTGTTTTGTCACATTTATATAATGATAAAGAATTCTCCTATAGTTTGTAGGGAACAACTCTGCCTTCTCTTTCGTTCTTTTAGTTGAATCTTCAGATCCCATTGCAATTCGTTACTGATTAACCATCCTCAAATGGTAGTTACTCACTCAAATGTTTATTCAATTCATATAGTGATATACTTAGTCAAATTTGTTTGTGAATTGAATGAATTGGAAACTTTTTGCAAACTCGCGGATAAATACGTGATAGAGTACATGCAGGGTTTCATTTAAACATTGACTCAAGGGATGGCAAAATTTGGGTTTTGAGGAATAAGGGGTGGCGAGGCCGTAACTGCGTGAGATAGGGTTGTCTGGGAGCATCCTCCCCCTGGAAATAAGAAGGGTTAGGGTCTCTGAGATCGAATCTAGTACAATCTGTGAAGCAAAAATGCATTTTTCTGAAATTGTAGCTTTGTGGTATATTTGCATTATCAAAAGCGTTTGTGGCTTGTGTTAAAAGTTTTAGTATTTTGCTTACTTACATTTAGTAGTACTGACAGTGCATGTACATTAGGTCATTATTTTTATTGTGAAGTTTCAGTTTTTGTGTTTCAATATTATACAAAATAAACTAACTTTTTCCAACATTTCAAGGGATGTCAAGGGATGGCGAATGAGATCCAAGGGATGGCGGGAGCCATCCCTCGCCATCCCCTAAATGAAACCCTGACATGTCTTTCTTTGAGTTATATTTGTATCCTACTAAGTACGAAAGGTTATGAAACAATGCCTAAAACTAATTACAAGAGTCGATACGAAATTTTCAGCGATACTCCTAGCTCAGAGATATATTTAATGTTGACCTCTCCGCCGTATTTATTCTAATTTTGACCTTGCCGCCTGTAGTGTGGAGATGCCAAGATGCTAGGGACTATATTTGTCTGGATTAGAGTGGGGTTCAATGAAGAAATATGAAATATTCATTCTTATAGAGTGAAACGGATATTATTTGAGTATAAATGCAACTATAGTAGTACTCAACTCACCGTTTCACTCTATAACAGTGAATATATCATATTTTCTCACATTCCATGTTTTAATTAGTTCTTTATTGAATGAGATGAATTTCAATTCGGTTGACTGGGTCTTCTTTATGTAATTTTCTTCCTACCATAATAGTTTCACGAATACCTGTCTGCCACTTGGTGGTTTCTCATCGACACCATTGTATAATCTAATTCTAAATCAATAGAATTTCTAGATTAAAATAAAATACATAATGCATATGCTATTATAGGTTTCGTTTGTGGTGACATTTTGAGATAATTTTTTACATATTTTATTAGTGTTTTTTTACCGAATACGATTTAAACAATAAATCATTAGGCGCCATTTTATATCCAAATTAATACGAGATTCCTCATAATTTGCTTATTTAATCTGTAAATTATTATTTACCTTAAAAATATCAACCAAAACTTGGTTCACTTCTAGAGAAGAATAACGTTGTGACGACGATTGGAATCTATTTTTAAAATGATTGTTTTTAATCTATATATCTGTAATCCAGAGGCGGTGCCATCATTCATGCATCGAATCTTCCTTCTCGTGTGAGCAACGAAAACTCGTCAAAGCATACTTCCTGGTCTCCTAATACTTGCCCACCTTTTCCCAACCCTAAATCGGTCTCTACTGTAATCCCAAATCTAATCCTAAAAGTTATGATTCTGTTAGGAAACTGATAAATTTAGTGAATTGGTTATTTAATTCCTGAAAATTCATTTCTATTTAAGTCTAAGGAGACTAATTCATGTATAATAAATATACATGTATTATTAAAAATTTAAATCTAAAATGTTTTATATTTTCTTTCAACTATTAGATATATCGTATACAACTTTTAGGGTCAAATCTTGCACTAATCTTTTAATTTTTTTCAAAAAATTTAAAAATTCACAATGCTTTACCATTCCAATGAATTAGTCAGCTTTGTTTTGAGTATGGATCGCTTAAATATTGTGGAAAGATGCAAATGTATATTTATAAACCCGAAATAATTTTGCCAAAATAGAAAGTCAGTGTATCAGTCACTTCTGCACTATCTAGGTATTCTACATACATAGCAGATTAATTAAACCGGATTGGATGTTGTTTTTCTCAGATCGATGCGGACGGATGGGCGACGTAGTACACTGTCCGTACATAAGCATCTTACCAAATATCTGCTCTAAAAAGAGGAATTTGTAGAAATCTTAACCATGTGATTTCATCAAGCAGGGCTGGGGTTGGTTAACCGATATTCGGGGTCGGTTATTTTGGTTTCCTCCAGGGCGGTTAACCGGTTAACCGATGTCAATACTAATTAGTATAAATATGGATTTGTCGACTAATATTTAACCTGATATTGAAAAATTTACAATATTCAGTGGTCTCGAAATATACTATTTGGTTAGAAAAATTGTAATAATATTGTAATATCAAAATTTTAGAAGTAATATTCATGAATCTTCATCGAAAAACAATGAAATTAGTCTAAATATTTAGAAAATAAAGCAGATCGGCTAACCGATCCAAAATTTTCTTAACCGTTAACCGTGATTCACGGCGGTTAGCCGGTTAACCGGTTAACCGAATCCAGCCTTGCATGAAGCAAGATTTATTTAATGGATTCTGGCCTATATTAGCTAACAGCTATCGTAAGCTAAGTAATTTGACCATTTCTCATCGAATTAGAGTGTCAATGTGTTAACAAACTGATTATCTGATATTCTCGACTAAATGCTACTTTCTTTCTCATAATTCATTTAATCAGATAATTAAAGTCTGATCAAGAAAAAGTGGTTTTATTAAGTATTCAAATTATCTAGCTTACTAACATATGAGTCTGCTACACTGATTACTCGAGGAAAGCGATTATTGATTTTAAGGTTCGGGCCTAGAAGAATAATTACAGGAATTTTTGGATAATTAATTCTACTCATAGTGTATTGTAGCATCGCAATATCTCTGTATTTGTATCCCAGGTAACCGTACAGCCAATCTTGTGGAGAAATGCCCAGTTTTTGCCTTTTATTTTATTTTTCTCAACAACTACAACCGTTTATCTAATTCAATACATCTGAGTGTCCCAATCAATCTACTTTAGTAAATTTAATCTCTTGTACTATTATGGCTAATGTATCTTTAGAGACAATTAAATTTGTTGATGAGTTTGATTCTGCTTTGTCAGGGCTTATCACCATCTTGGTATTTGACGATATTTAGTTAGCAGATGAGAAGAGTCCCTTCGTATTTTTCTAAATCCCTGATAAACAGCAAAGTTGGTATCATTTTAGTACATATAATCCTGACAATAAAATGGTTGACTGTTTTCGCAATTGAATACACTTTCAATACTTCATCGTCTCACGGTAACTAGAATTGAGTGAGTCGGACAAACCTTCAAGTAATTCAGTCAGTATCTAGCAGCATTCTAGTTCTAGAAGCTAATGAATTGCCGTAATCATTTCGATCAACGATGTTATTCTGATAAATACTACCCACTCAGTTCCAATTGAGAGGATGTTGCTAAGTAATATCCCACTCACGTGTTGTTTGCTCTTTTGAAATGATCTAGGCGTATTTCCCAAGTATTTCCCTCATTCCTTCTATTTGTTTTGTCTTGAGTATGTACATTGTTGTTCTCCCTAGAGTGCTAAGAGAAAGCTTTATAATTTTGAGATTAATATGGTTGTCATTGAAAGCTAGTCAATATATGCGAATTCTGATATATAAGTCAACCCACAGGCAAATTTAATTTGACTCGATTTTGCTGTTGGAGCATTATCAGTATTATCTCTCCTGATAATCTTTCAGATCTGATGATAGCAATGCTAAGGGATAGTGTAGGACCAGGTAGATCTGCGATCTCTTTAATATATTCCACCTTGTACTATGTTGCTAAATTCCTTTCCCACTGTCCAACGCAATCCATTCTATTAATTAGAATGTCCATATAGTAGTCTTTTATTTAAGCTTTTTTTCAAATTTGACACGTTTTGACAGCAACTAAAGTTGAGGATGGAAATTATTCAAGATTAATGGTCTCACCTTGAGCTGTGCGACTGCAGCTGTGACATCTGAATCTTATTTGGCAAGCATTGGCTATCTTCTCCTGCGTTCACATCTAAATTTAATCTCTATCTTCAAGTATCTTGGTTGTGATAACAGTTTTCATTTTTTTATATATATTCAAAATTAATTTACTTTCGATGAGCTCCCTCACATAATCAATTTTGGGAAATATGCATTATTCTTGACAATTACTAATCTTGTTTGTTTATCAATGGAACCATGTTTCCAATACACATATCGCAGAGTTCTCTAGCATTTTTTCTAACCATTATAATACTCACATTCCTCATCCTGCATGCATTTGGAGATGTCTACTCAAAGAGCACCTTCACAGGTTCCTGCTAATCCTGCAAACAAATTTGTTTTGATTTGGTATGCAGTGTAATATTCTTCGTCAATTCTGATATAATTTGGTTTATAATCATATGTAATGATCAATCTGATTGCATCCAGTCCACGTATCATATGTTCTCAGTTGGCATGGAATGCTATTGCTATGATTTTGAAGAATTTGGGTTATTATGATGATAATCTTAGTTTGTTTATTTGATTGATCATTTTGCAATCATTTGACTTATTAATGTAAATTATATTTGGAATGAAACCACTTGCTACGTTTGCCTAGATATGTTAATTCTATAATTACTTTTCGTTGCCCTTATAACTTGAATTAGTATGACAACAATCTATGTCTATGCTTTGTCTCCATATGATCGGATTGTGAAGTTGAATATCTAAGTTTACAATTACTGTTCTCGTCCTAAAATAGATTAGAATACTATTCTACTTCCGATGGGTGAAAGATAGATTCTGATTCAGATATCTTGTTTATTTAATAAGGGATAAAATAAATAAACCAAGAATTCAATATAATTCTCTTCTGATTGTTCCTTTGAAAATGTGTTAAATTTGATAATTGATAATTAAAATTACCATTAGTTAATTGTATCAGTTTATCAGCTATTAATGTATCTTTTTACTTTCCTTGTGATCTTGTTACTATGTTGTACGACTAGACTTTGTACTTCTTACATGTGGGAAAAAATGTATTTAGCAAAGTCATAACTTCATCATATTCGTTATATATGTTTTAAACCGATCCACTCGCTATCAGAATTTGTAAATAGTTGTTCAACCAAACTGACAGAACGAATATCTACTTTCTGATCTCTAATGATCTCTGACGGTAGATATTGCACTATTTTGCTTGTGCTCTAATCATGACATGGCCAATAGGAAAGTTCAATATCTCCCATTAGGAATGTATAATGAGTTTGATGACAATAAGTAATAAGTTTATTACAACCAGATTCCAACCCACTGTTGAGCCCAAAACACATACTGTATCTGTTCGATGATAATGTGGAATCGTAGATGTACCGGGCGTATTGTATATAGTAACTCTTTTGATTAATTTATAATTAATGTCATAATTTCAGTTGATTTATGCCAATTTTTGACTATTTTAAAGAAGTTTGATAATAAATTAACAATTAATTCACTACTATAGGGGTCCGAATAAAAGAGACCCCTGCCTATTAATTTTTGGATTTTCTTCCACCCCCCCCCCCCTTTTATTACATTTCGTAAATTAGCTTTGTCAAATTCATCCAAACACAGCTTTTTACTGGATGTTTTGAATCAGCTATTTTCCATTGGATTCTATGGAATATCTTATTCTAATTCTAGGTGATCTGACTCATAGTACTATGCAATACATTAATCAATATCTGTCTAATCCCCCCTCCGTTCATTCGGACCTAGTACATTTCTACGTGGATGTCTGATTGTTAGAATTTAGCTCATAATTAATTTAATTTCCTGTTTCATTAATTTATTCGTTTACTGCATATGGAAATAAATTTTTTAAAAGTGTTTTAAGTAAAACATCAAAAGTATAACTTATGTTAAAATAAGTTTAGTTAGTCCCCATAACATATGTCATCCTGGTTCCTGAAAAAAATGGGTGGCCTGGAGTTATTTAAGACCATTTCGCCATTTTAAAATATTACATTTGGGAAGGATTAGGTGAAAAAATGTTAATTTTCTGATTTTCAGAGGCACTCTTCGGACTGGACTGCCCGGATCTGAGAGGTTCTACTGTACTGATTTCAATTAATCATTGCTATCTCCATTGCAAATGAATCTGTAATCTGAATATGATGATCAGATCATTCTTGTGTCATCTCAACACATTTTTTGAAGACTGGGAAGCTACCACTTGACTATCAACTGGCGAACGTGTCAGAGCTCAGGAGTCTGTATTATGTGTTTTGACACCCTGTTGGATTCCCGCTGATAACCACAAGTGGTTGCGGAAAATCTTTAATGACTCTATCTATGAATTCGGTCAGATAGCGAAACCCCTGTAGTTCACGCGCTAATAGCACCAATAACATTACAAAGATAATTTATTTTACGTGTGCATTATCCTACACGTATCTATGAATTATCTCTTCATCCCTTTGTCTCCTCTTCTAATCTCTCATCTACATTACGATCATAGAAATCTATCTCGTATGTGTGATTGGAACTGATAACAGCCATGTATAAGTATTTTCCGTCTTTCTATTGATAGAGATTCTCTCATTGTTACTGCCTGGCATGTCTAGCTGTATTTTATTTGAGATCAAGTAGGCAAATCAAGGAATCAACCGCATTCATTCTTGTTCAGATCTCGTATTTTTGATACATTCTTAGTTACGACCGATTTAATGATGCATGCATTAGTATTTTATAACTTAGCTACCAGCTGATAGTTTAAAATCTGCACGCTTCACACTTTACGTACTATGCGGATAAACGATACACAAATTTGATAATTCACACTTTGGCGTTTGTGTTGTCAATCGTTCTGAGGATATATTACTCGACTGATTTACAAGCAGTACTCGGTTGGTATGCGGTGTCCATTAAATAAGCAATATTTAAGTGTTTTTAGACAAAGCTTATTCGTCACCTCTGTATCTAAGGCATTTACGTCGATTGATGGTCTGAACTTATAGATTATGATTTTGTACTTTTTGGCGAATCAATTTCAAGAGTTTTAATGAAGTAACCTTAGAGGTTAAGAGCCTCATGACTACATTCTCTGTTATTAATATAACTCATAATAGTTGGTACTCAAATAATCCAAATTTGATAATAATGATTTCTTAATTAAGAAATTTTTTTAATGATCTATGAGTTGATTTGATAGATATTATATTGTATATATGTGAGTGTTACTTCATAGGTAATTGAAGAGATCACTGATACTTTCGTGAAGATATTTAAGGGCCTTCGTGACAAGTAAGCTATTCAATTTTGATTTGTTCTTCGGTTAAGATGAATATGAAGCGTATTTTTTTGCTTCGATATATTTGATGGTAGATGTTAGAATGATCTTTCCATGGATTCTGGCATTTCACTCACCGCGATTTGACTGAAAATCTCAGTGTATCATATCGTGTACATGTCCTGGCTTCAAATTGTTGTAGATTTGCGTCATTGTGGCCTCATAATTGGATCGGGCTTGTCATGTAATAGCGTCTGCTTTTCTAATAATTTCCGATCTAACTGCATTAAATGTACATTTATTTAGTGGCGAAGGTTCTATGCTTTCAACTAATTATTGATTGAATTGTCCCACTGTTTTATGTTTTGTAATTCATTTAGTTTTGGTGATGAAATAGCGATGGTGCACAAACAGTTCCCAGCAGAAGATTTCAAATTCACAGAACCAACGTGAGCACACTGAGGAAAATATTTTTCTAGAATCTTGTGGGATAAATTCTTGAAATTTGAACTGTCTTTATACCATCTCACTCTTATTTGAAGAATAATCCGATTTAGTGTGTACTTGCTATTCGGAAAGAAGTTATTCATTATTCAATATTTTAACCTTAATTATTCTCATTTAATACTTAAATCCAGCTGTTCTGGAGTAAAGTTAATATTTGCTTTGTTCTTTTGTTTTTGAGGTGAGTTAACAGTTGTCAAGTCCCGTTATCTCCTTTAGACTTATTCTTGCTTACCCCGAAGGCATAGCTATGCTCAGAGATTACGGAACTGAAATTGGTGATGAGGAAGATTTAAGGTCAGCTATTGCGACAAGTATTTTACCAATACTGTATTGTGAGTAGCCTACGAACAGTAACTGCGGTTAAATCGAATCATTCATCATCATTACTAGCTAGCCTAATGTACCGGATTTCACAAACCAGTATTTTTAAATATATTTCTTTGCGTTTTAATTTCCTCTCTTTGAAAGTGCTGGGTGATTGATTAATTACTTTTTTTGTGCTAACTTCATGATCTCAAAAACGTTGGATTCCCCTTTTCGACTTTGGGATGCCTTTAAGTAAATTAAGATAGAATAAACTCTTTCAGGATACATTAATGATGCTTTCTCGATTTTAAATTATAAACTTAAAAACGAATCAATTGTGTCTAGATATTTTTAGACACAATTGGTTCGTTTTTAAGTTAGAACGCATATCTGTATTTATATGCTGTTCAGCACCAAGTTACCGATAGCTACTCGTTTCCTGTACTTTGAGATACAACTCCTTACCTGGATTATTCTCTACATTATTTATCTGTGTCATTTTCCGTAGACTCGAAGGAATAATTTGGTACGAGGAGACCAAGTGTCTCTTTACGAATAGCCAATAGTTTGGTGGTGTATTGACATAATCAATTTTTTCTATTTAGTACTCCTAACGAGAAACTTCTCGGCAGACTAGTCAGAGAGAAGGTCAGGCCATGATATTTCACTATTCGGATTTGATACTGTTTTATTGAAGTATCAGTTATCAGTCAGTATAAAATCTGTACTCTCTCCTTAGTATGACACGGACTTCTATGTGCTGGACAAGTATCCATTAGCAGTCAGACCTTTCTACACCATGCCTAGTGCCAGTGAGCCAGTGAGTTAGATCTTAGCTGTCTTCTCATTCAAAATAACGATGATACATATTCTAGTTGAATTTTGAATTTTTGCATATTCGAAATCGGATACCTGATAATGTGGATCGCAAAAGATATTAGGAACTAATTGAGATCTAGACTTAATAGTTAATATATGTATACCTTACAAGACACTTTTGATTTTTTGTCGAGTCTATGTTAGGAGAATCGCATTTCCATTATTCCAATTCAGTGATATGTCTGCTTTTCAATGTAATAACACAAGGTGTTCAATTTCGAACTTTGGTGCGGCAAGACATACACTTACCTATCCATTTACCTCACTTCCTTAAATGTGTATTAAATTTTTATTCTAAGCAGCCTATGTTTACGTGATGCTGAGTCTCACTACATAATTTGACTGAACTTACATGTATCATTGTTATTTCAGGGTTACAGCAACTCGTACGACATGTTTATGCGAGGAGAAGAAATCTTGTCTGGTGCACAGAGAATCCATGACCCAGATCTCCTGACTGAACGTGCAAAGCACCACAAAATAAGTTAGTTTAGTATATAGACATTTTGGTGCCTCTTTCTAGCGAGCTACATAACCTAGAATGTGTTTAATCATTTTTATTTGTAATCTATTATAGAGTTTATATAAACATTGCAAACGTAAAACCATTATGGTTTTGCGTGCTTGCTTTTTCAAGGGAAAATACCTATCTTTATTTAGAAATAAGGTATATCACATGCCAAGTAATGCTATGCGCAGTATTTAGTGGTTTAAATAAGGGCGTTATGTGGTACGTTATGAAATGGCTCCTTTCAAAATGACTTAGTATTAATTGCTTATTGCAGGCATTGTGATCGACTTTTATAAATTTTCACTTTCCTAACCTTGCATATGCTCTGAACACTCTACCTCTAAACATTACCTAGAATTACGTAGCTGATGTATTATATGTTTGATTTTCCCTTTCACGCGAGGTGATCCCATGGCCATGCGCCTTTTGGTCCACAAAACATAATAGCTGAGTTGTTTTTATTTTATTTTTAATCAAGTTAAAACTTTGTAATCTAACGTAAGCAAATAGAAATATTATCATAAGCGTTGGAATATCATTTGAAATAGACTTTATTTTCCTGAGATAATTACATAATGTTTAGGTGCTATTCTCCTATTTTATCCTTTTGACATATTCTTATTCATGCACTCCTTCTCAATTAGATCTGGAGCTGATAAAGTCTTACATTGACTCGTTTCGTTTCGGATCTCCTCCGCATGGGGGAGGTGGAATTGGTAAGTTTGTACAATATATTTACCTTGAAATGCCGCCGCACAATAGAGAGGCCGATTATTTCGGAATCTCGTCCTTCTTCTTCGATGCCACGTTCCAATTGTAATGGATTAGCCTGTAGCTGATCGGTTTGACATCGCCCTTGAAATTCCACCTTTTGAAACGGAGGCCTGAATTTAAATGTCACCGCTGCGAAATTTCAAGGAAAACTGTAGAATTACATTTCGAGCTATTTCTAAGTCCCGTAGGATACGATATTTCCTATCATTATCTTGTACATCAAAATCATTGTAAAATTGATAATACAGAATCATTTTAAAAAGTTACATCCATCTGTATATAACCTATTTTCACCTTGGGAATTTCTTTTGTTATTTCTAGGCATGGAGCGCGTTGTAATGTTGTACCTGGGGCTAGACAACATTAGAAAGACTTCCCTATTTCCTCGCGATCCTAAGCGAATTACTCCATAGGTTTGGTATTCAACTCTCTCTCTCTCTCTTAGAAAAGCTAGTTATAAGAATTATTTTTTAGTTGACGCATGTTCTCTAGTAAGATATTTCAGTTTGCGAATGATTCTAGAAATTTATATCGCATCTATAATTCAAATGATTTCTCGCCAATTCAATACAATACACATTTGTATTCCAGGATTGTTCGAATGACTTTTATTGAGCTGTATTTGGTGCACCTCAAATAATTCGCTTCAGTACTTTCATAGGTATTTTCCTTTGCGATGAATCTCAATGACTTTCTAAAGAAATTCAAAATTTTGATGCTATCAGCGAAAAGAGAAATTTTCTCTTTTCGATGATGGTATCAAAATTTTCAGGATATTGATCGCCACTACTAGAAATGATTAACTGAATCAAATTTTAACACAAATATGTAGATTAGGAATGTGCAAACTTCCGTCATCTCTCCTATTCCTATTATCACATACTCTTTACTTCACATTGATTGGATTAGTTCCAAATCTTTAGATAATTAAGTTAGATTCCGGTATTTTTTCAAAAATATTTTACCTCTATATATTTCACATTAAGAATGATATAACGAAGCAATTATAGGTATTGTAAACTCTAGTAAGAAAGTACGTACGTATTTGTATTTGTTACAGGATACAGTTTTACTAGTACATACATACATACATACATACAGATAGTAGGAATTTTCTTTATTTGTCGTTTGCATTTCATACTTTATTTTGCACTTTCTTGCAAACCATAATCATCTTGTGTATGTGGTGAGGGCATCCAGATTGGTTGCTAATGGGCCAGGTTTAATAACATTCCTTAAATATTTGTAAATCTGAACAACAACCTAACATTGATACTTCTTTCTCACTTATCACTTTTTTTAAACTTTCCACTCGTTCTTGATTTCAGCTGACCACCACAGCACAGCTGGCAATGACCTTGTTATTCTCCCTCGAATACCCTCCACTCGTGTCCTGAGAATTTAGGAAGTGTTAGTTCAGACTTATTACTTATTCATGCCTACATATTTATCCATCCATTATTTTTTGGCCTAGCTGTTGCTTGATTAAAGTCACTAGGTCTGCTGGTGCTTGATTAAATAACGTGACAATCATAGCGTGAGAAAGTTGTTTACTGTGTTGTTACACCGTTACGTGTACTTTCTCATGTGGGTGATACTTTCTTCGCATCTTGACTCAAGATCATTTTCACCATAATTAAATTTATGAGAGAACATTAGTTAGATTAGTGTATGAATAATTCTGAAGATTTACTGCAATAACTCATTATTTTTAAATGCGCGCGATTTGAATTCTTCGAAAACATGAATTGCCAAATGCTTTAATTGTACAGACATGATTATTGGAAACCATCGAAAATGATAATGCTTTTGACTAATGAACTTTCAAAATGCTATTCACACCTACTCTATTTTGATAGATCAGGAAACTATTTCCATCTTAGCACACCCGTATCTTGAAATATATCTGACCATCAATTGAATAAATTCCCCGTCCCACATAGAAATATTGTTCGGACACAAATTAATAATAAATGATTGATACATTGATTAGAAAACTTTTATAATTTGTGACATGCATATTTCTAATCTCATTAAACTCGTAATATAATCCTTGTTCTTAGAAATCTCTCCACCTCGTTATTTGATTCAATTGCCATTGCTATTCTATTATTAAATAGTTTAAGATTGACAGCACATACTAATATCATTTGAAACCCTATAGACTTTAAACATTTAATGAATCAGAAGATTGGGCATTTGCAATTAAAACAGTATATTAGATCTTTAATATAAGAATAGAACTACTATATACAAACAAGTTAATGATGTATTGCATATTATTTGTTGTTTGTGTTGTATGATTTAAATTGACGAAATGCACTATCTCACTAAGTGAATCAAATATGTTGACCGAGTTCTTGATTCAAGAAGATGGGTAGGTGATCTGCATTGTGTGTGCTTCTTCATGCGACAGGGGCAGAGGCATGGCATCGTAATACTGACTTGGAACTCCCGTCGATTGTTCATAGCAGCTATAGTTGGCGCTGTATCCCTGTGCGTAGGGAGACATCTGGTATGGTTGCAAACGCTGCGACTCGACACTGCTGCGTATGACTCTACCTCCTTTTGGTCGCTTGCTCTGGGTGTCGATGTACTTGATTAAGTTCCCCGGGTTAATGGGGAACTTGTATACGTAGTGATCTCCGCTGACTTTCTGAATCAGATTCTTCTGATAGTAGAATCTCAGAGAGCGCGATAACTTGTCGTAGTTCATGTTTGGTTTGCCTTTTTCCTTTCCCCAGAGCGTGGCCACCTCTTCAGGTTCCAGCAGCTTGAATTCGAACTGGCTTTTCCCGTTATCGCTCCAGCAGATCACTTTGTCGTAATTCTCATCCTGAAGCAATTGATACAAAAACTTCCATAACTGTTTCCCTCTTCTCTCTGCGAATAAACGGCAATAAAATATATTTAACATAATACAGTCGTGCATTAGTATTTTTAGTTGGAAACGTACTTTGAGGTACATGGCACACTGCTCCAGTGTCGGGGCATTTGTATGGCTGCTCTCCAGTTAGAAATGATTGTGTTTGATCTGACAGAGTGTTGTTGTTGTTATTGTTGTCATCATCGGAGGAGCTGCTCTGTACCGGACTCCCACAGTACTCTAAGAACATGTTGTTGTGCAGTAAGTGCTGAGGAGATTGTCGAGCAGGGTATTCCTGATATTGCATATTGTTGTATCCCAGAAAAGATTGGTTCGAAGCTACTTTGTCTGGCATCATATAGTCCAGCATTGGCTCGTATTTGCAGTTGGAGTAATTGCTATCTTGGTAGTAGCAAGGAGTTTGTTGTTTTGTGTCGTAGAGCTCGAGTCCTCCCATATAGCTAGGGATATGAATCCGAGTGTGTTGTGTTACTGAAGGGAATAATTAATAATAAAAACAGTAAAAGTTTTTTTAAAATTTTAAATTATTTTGTGTTAAATTTACACTCACCGGTTTCGTAGACCATCGCGTTATTGTTCGAACTCGCATTGAAGAGTGGATTAGAACCTAAATATAATTTTTATCAATATTTACTGAATGGTATTTATAATATTATCCAATCAATCTGATCTTACCGTTTGAAGATTGGGAGAGCTCTTCGCTTTCAAACTGGTTTTGATACCCGCCATTTGTATCATACGTATTCTAGAAGAAAATACAAAATAAACAACTTCCAAACTTTATTAGCTGTCATTAGGAAAGATAGAATCTATTTTCTGTCAGTCTGGCTTACCCCGAAATATTCCGAATATTCTGAACCTGCTTGGTTAGAATTGCAGCATAAATCGTATTGATTTTGTACGCTTGATTCAGCATTCATCATTATTCAATTAATTATTTACTGTTAGTTGTATGTAACTTGTTGAATTTATCTCTGATTTATATGACTTGTATTTATACTTAGCAATGCTCCCACTAGCTCTACTCATTAATGGTCTCGCTATTAATATTAACCACAAAATGAATCTACAAATCTTCGCTATTCATTAGTTTCCTTCTTTCAGTCGCTTGTATTGTCTCTCTACATTCCGTTTGTTTTCGCGAAAATATCACAATGCATGTCTGATTAACAATTTCAATTTATCTCCGATGACTTATTAACAATAAAATCGATTAAAACATCATTGAGTTGACCACATCTTTTCATGACCTCACTGTTTACTGTTTAACTCATTCTGCTGAATACCGCTTAAAATCCGCGGTTAAAATGATTTAGATGTGTCTCAGTATTTAGAAATGGTTTGGGAGCAGATCACATTTCGGCTGAATCATATCCAACAATAATCGCTTTATTATTTCACTTTCCTATTTTATACTTTCGACTAAGATTGTACGTACCACTATTCTAGCAAATAACAATGCATGAATGATATTCTACATACTTTGAAATTAAATGTCTTGATACGTAGTTTCAGATCGATCATCTTACTTAATTGACGGAGATTATTTCAAATCATGCTCTAAGTAGTTATCGCGAAGACATCGGTGCATCACTCATTGTATATCTAAGAAAGCCGTAGCACATATTAGATTATTTTGCTGCGTTAACTTTGCGATCCTTAGTTCAAACTTGTTTGGTGCTCATTTGTTATCTCTTATTTGCTAGCGTGTGGTCCTACCATGTGCTGTAGAATTTGATGAACTCCATGTTATTAATATGTTTGATGGCACGATTTCCAGTGTTGTGATACTCATACTATGTACTTGTAAATTCAGGTAATTATTCATTAGAAATTGGGTCTTACCTGCTTTACCGTTTTAAATCAATTTATGTTGCATAAGCTTTTTTTTATCTGTTTTAAATAATTTGGTGATATTACAATTATGGAAGCAATTTCTTATTAATTTTAAGTACGAGCATTTTAACTATTGGATAATATAAGAAATTGTTAGGATCTACGATCCCACTTGATATCAACCAATGTTCACAACTCTTATTTCCGAGAGGATAGGTTGGAAGACAAGTCTAGGAGACATCTCAGATGATTCAATCTGACATTGATCATGTCTCTCTCCAGCAACATGCTGAATGAATCTCATCTGGCAACACTGCTCTCCAGTGAGCAAAGTGATTATCCCAATGGCTTTAACGAAATCCAATATTTAACACATTAACTAGCAAAATTTTCGTCTGCAATGAACGAGATTAGAGAATCCTACTTATCATATATGATTTTAGTTTTTGAAGTGTTTGGATGCGAATTCCAACGCTTCATTCAGTCTGGCGCGGCTGTGACATCGACTAGTCGGCCTTGTGGACTTGTCATCAGTAGTTAGATCGCAGCTGAATTTAGATTCCATATTTTCAATGGTGGACTGGATCAGGTCCTCGTAGCTGCTCAGGCTGTTCTCCATTTCTTTGAAAGTCGTTTCAATCCTCACCTCCTCCATACGCACCTCTCTGAAACTAGAAAGCTTGTGTGCACTCAGCTGATTCACGCTCGGAGCAGCATTCTTGATCTGATCCCTCGTGTCTGACTCTGACTCTGTATTTAGTAGAGGATTGCTGTCTAGCAGTAACGAGGTCAGATGCTGACAGTCCTTTATGGCATGGCATAAGCACCTGAGATCTGAAATGACATTTTCTTTAACTTCTAATATCTGTAGCTGAGGAAGGAGAACCTTCATGTTCTGAGGCAAGTGTTCTAGTTTGTTGTTATTACACTGGATCTCTGATAACTGTTTGAATTGATTGGAAACTGAGAGTTTTTGAATGGAGTTGTTGGAGATGTTGAGTGATTGTAAACATTTCAATTGTGGCAGTTCGAAATCTCCACTGAGTTTGTTACCAGACAGGTTTAGCTCACTGATAGAATTGCAATTTACAAGTCCCTGAATACTGCTGAGCAGGTTGTGACTCAAGTCTAACCTATCTAACTTGTGCATGCAGCTGAAATTCTTGATCGTTTGAATTCTGTTATGTGCCAGGTTGAAATTCAGGAGAGAGCTACAACCTTCAAGGTGCATGCTAGCATCTACCTGAGTAATACCCTTGTTGAAATCTAATCTCAGCATCTCAAGTTTCCCTAAGTCTTTGAGGCCCTTCCCGATATCTGAGATTTTATTCATTTGCAGTGAGAGCAGTACCAGGCTTTTGAGCTTGCAGAGCCCTCTTATCTCAGTGATGCGGTTGGAATAGAGTTTCAATTCACAGAGGAAGGTGATGCTTTCCATACCTTCAATCCTCTCCAATAGGTTGCAAGACAAATCCAGGCATCTCAGGTGAGTGAACTTTTCAAGGTTTGAAATCCGACCTATTTTATGTCCATGCAAATCTAGAGTATACACTTTATCTGGACTTGACTCGCTGGCTATGCACATCAGATCTGGATATGCCATCTCTTTGAGGATCTTCTTGGTATCGGGTTGATGGGGTATCCCGAGTTCACAATCCATCTCTGTAGCAATACTAGACATTTTGAATAACGTAGCTCTGTTCCCATAGTGATTTATTATTGCGCGCTCGAGGTAGAAGGCAGGATGATTTTTTTTGTTATAGTTGAGTTTGATTAGCTTACCTAGCTAACATAAATAACCCATGTAGTGCTATAACGAATTTCTGAGTTATAGAATCGAGTTGAACCTTACTCAACGAGAGGTATGCAAATATCCTAATAACTATAGCTGTTATTAGAACATAAACAAGATGTAATCCACCTACAGAGCACTTGCAGTTTAGTCTTTAATGAAGCGTGGTATAGCTGATGATTGAGGCAACTTATTTTAGCATCTCTCAATGCACCACAAAATTAAATAAAACAAGTCAGATCACACAAATGAATACATTCATCAATGTGCTAGTGGGATAAGCTCATATGATTGACAATCCCATTTGCTTCAAAGCAGATTTATCTTGAGCTATCATAAACAATTCATTATTCAATTTCAAAATATTATTCTTAATTCGTCACATATACCACAAATCATGGCTAAATATGTATAATATTCTAGCAAATTTATGCTATTAGTAACGCCCATTTCAGCGATAACAAAATAACATTATTGTACAATCTCAGTTATTGAGTTCTTCTTTTGAAGAGTGAGCAGTAAAGGGCGGAGATTTCGTAGGAAACGCAATAGGTCTGTTCTGAAATGAGAATCCTCCCATCTTCAGAAAAGCTTTGATACAATTTCCGATTTAAAATTATGAGAGGAGTCTAGACATTTCATCTGGCATTGTTTGTTCAGAAATGAAACTTTTTGATTAGTATACGTACGTACATACAGGGTGACACATAAGTTCTGTTACAAGCTTTATTGGATATAAAATTTCTAAAACTTGAACAATCTTGGTTATTATGGTCTTTAGAGTTTGTAATTCGAATATTTTCAATGATTTTAAAAGATTTTTGAGCCTAAGACCTGGAACTGTGTTTTGTATGGTGAGTTTGGTTGAGAAAATCGCGAATCAGGCCCACTGCTTTTCAATTTATTTTTCCAAAGTCTTCAAATTCTAGGAAAAATTAGCTCACACATTTTCCTCGAATACTCTAAATTTGTAGAAATATACGATGTTCAGATCAGTGCATTTTGGGAACCTTTTGAATCAGATTTTTTGGTGACAAAAAAAAGTGCCATTTTGGGTGATTTTGCAAAATATAGCTAATTTAGACTCGAGAATGAATAATCTTCTCTCATGTCCGATAATGAATTCAGTGGTTTTTGTGAAATATTTCCATGACAAATGAAAGGTATCTGGTGCTAAATCGTCATGAAACATCGATTATGAAGACATTTTTTACAGAAGCAGTGGGCTCTGATTCGCGATTTTCGCTGCGTGCCAAGACACATTTTTGCTTCACAAAACTCACCATACAAAACGCAGTTCTCGGTCTTAGACTCAAAAAAGCTTTTAAAATAATTAAAAATTTTCGAATTACAATCTCTAAAAACCATAATAACTGAATGCGTCACCCTGCATAACAAACATACTTGGGGTTTAGACAAAAATTTATTAATGTATTTCATAATATAATAGCTATCGGATTATCTTGATTTAGAATGGAATATTACATAGAATTCAGATGGAAGATAATTGATGCCATACATCTAATAAAGAGCAGTCTTAGATAATACTTTCAAAAATGGGGGGCTGGAATAAGAGCGGGAGGCTATTTATTTGGACCCCTATAGTAGATATCCGAGTGTTTTTATATTCTAACTTATAATCGCATCCGATGTGCATATGTTTTTACCTGCTCACTGTTTTGGAACTGTACAACAGGTCTGTCGACCAGACATTGTGGAAGGATAAGACACTGTATTAAAATCCTAAAATTGACATAATCATGTAAAATTCCTGTACAAATCTCAACTCTGTAGGAGTCTATCTTGCAAATATTTATGATTATCATTAACGAAGGTTCAATCTACCATTCAGACACATTTATTTATTAACATTGCCTGTATTATAAATTAATGTTAGAGATTTAATTTTGCACTTTATTTATCCACATGTATGATCAAATGTTTAACCCATATAGTCTTGTGATGAAAATGTTGGTAGCACAGGTTTGTAAATAAACTTCGTAAAACAGGTGTACTTAAAATATAATTTCTAGAACAGTAACATGTGGGTCTAACATCGTTCTTTTAATCATCCCTCTCCTTTATACTATTTCTACTATAAAAAACATTTTGTCCAACGTTCTATAATTTACGTAATTTCCAATATTCTCTCGAATTAATTGATTTCTACAATAATATTAAAAGGAATTGTAAGTTTGGGTATCATCTTCTAACCCACATTTAGTATAATGACAATCCTAGTGCATGTGATTGAATGTACTTCTAGTCTCAAGTTAATTTTAATAATTTATACTTGCCTTTATCTACAAATCGAAAGGTCAGACAGACTAAGTATTTTTCATTAAATTCAAAATTTTGAAACTTTGAAATAAATAAGATCGTATACTTGAAGTTTAAATAAATTCAGTTGATTAGTACACACATATATATTTCTATAAACTGATAACTCAAGACAGTGTTATAACAAGAACAAGGAATACGCACAAACTATCTCTGAACTTAGATTAATCCAGAAAATATTACAAGTATGTTCTGTACCAGTGCAATAATGATACCTCACTAAAAATATCTTGCATAAATATCGGCTGAAAACTCGAGATGATAACTTTGTTGGGAACAGATCACCGATTATGTGAACGGTTCACCTATGTGTAAGGAGTTATTTGAAAATGCTTCATTTCTATTGTTTTGTTATTATTTTTAAATAGATAGGTACAAAATGCAGTCGGAATTATGTCTAAGGTTATTAGGGCCTGCTTGTTTACCCCGCAAACCGAACTATGATCCCATTGCAGATGGCTTGGCACGACTGAACTTAGATCTGAACAGAGATTCAGTTGACTGCTATTCTAACATTACACGTGATCCATACACTCACGATGATCTATGGTTCTTACAGTCCTGTTCCAAAGTTCTTCATTTCATTGACAATCCTTCCACTGGATTTTCTGACTGGTACCTGGCAATAGAATTTGGAAAGAGAAGAGAAATTTTAGAGTTTTCTCTTCAAGTGTTCCACTTTCAACCTCTTCTCCAGGATCTACTGGACATGTGTGGCTTTTTCGGTACTAACCTTGACTTAGCTAAATACCGAAGAGATGTATCCATTGTCCTGTTCAAGTATATTCAGAGTAAATTCAATCTACGTCCCAGGTTGTCCGACCCAGATCACCATATCTCCCACATCTGTCTTAGGATCGCCAAATGCCGTATCCGACTGAACGCGGAGTTGGCCAGACTGCGCGTAGATCAAGGCGCTGCTAACCTGAGGGATCTCCTGGGCGAGGAGAGTCGGCAGCAGCTAGAAGATCAGGCGAACACAGTCCTCTGCATTCGGACAACTAAGCTCTGGTCTGAGGCATTGGAGTCTTGCGATGAGTGCTCGATTGACCTAATTCTTCACAAACTTGGATTGGTGAGAGCTGCAAACTCTGAGGAGGTTCTGGATGTGTCACATGCCTCTAACCAGTTCAAATATTTGATTCTGCGCGCTGACTTAGTTGCTGTCTCCTCCAACTCATACCCGTTCTTCTCCCAGCACCATCTAACAAGGGAGGGGTACATTCAGCTACTAGATCTCTCCAGCTACAACCTGATCACTCACTCAAACTCACACCTCGATCTAACTCACGATATTATACTGACGCATTTCGCAAGCGGCGCGGAATGTATTCAGATTAGTGAGTCTTTAAATACTGAGGCCACTGTCCACGCTTTCAATGTGGAGAATATGTGTGTAGCCAGAGCAAAGCTATCTCAGTACAAAATAAACAACGTGAAGCTTTATCAAAAGGATTTCTCTGGAAGTGATGGTATGATGACGTCACTATCTGATGTCAAATCTGTGATTTGTCTCCCTCCTAATTCTCAGAGTTCTATCAGATCTAAACTTATCCCAGCTCTGACAGATGTCAGCAGCCTCTCTTCCCTATTCCGTCCCTCCGACCCTAACTTAATAGACGCCCTAGCTAGCCAGAGGAACGCTCTCGCTACCTCGCTAGGTCTGGGACAAGTGGATGAGGTGTTATACTTCGTGCTCTCCTCAGTTCCCTCCGAGTGCCAAGAGCTGGTACGGTCAGGATTATTAGCTCACACAGAACAAACACAAACACTGAAACAGCGGAGTTTCACTTTGAAGTCTGTAACTCATGATACTTATTATCCGGACTCGGAAGGATTCCTTACTGTGGACGCTACAGACACACACCATGGATACTTCGTAGCTTCTCTCCACCGAAACCCTCCTCCCCCTGCTCCCAAGCCCGTGGAAGTGATTGAGAAGGCGTTTTATGACGGAATTCTTCCACTCTCAGACAGTGAATATGCTGATATGCCCGTCAAGAAACCTAAGCATAAGAAATGCCGCCAGAAGCCTCTGTTCTCTTCCTCCAAGGAGTCTATCCCGATGACATTCACGGCTAAGCAGAAGATAACGAAGAAACATGTATTTACCTCGAATTTGAATGACATAACTCTCCACAACAACAAACCATTCCGTTAGTTGTTTCTATAATTAATGTTTCGCAATATATATTCTTCATCTGACTGGACACTACTATACCACTGCTTTTTATTCATTCTCTATATTTCATCCATACATTCCATTTCAGAACTCATATTACAAATTCATACTGTTCCATATTGTTATAATTTGTTTACTTTGGGAGTATAATTACTTTTAACTTGTACACAATCAAGTTGCTTGTGCGAATACGAGTAACATTATTAGATTCCCTAATCGTCACCATTATGAACGCACTTCTTAGTCCTGCAGGATTTCTAAGTGGAGACATATAATGTTTAGCTAAGCATAGAAAATTGTCTCAACTATACAGATTCCACCTACGTATTTTGATTCGAGCAATTCACAATAATTATGTCCGCAATCCCCCATAGTGTATATGGCTCCTCTGGTTAGCATATTCTCTCGTGTTTATGCAAATCTAGAATGTAATGGTTTCTATCAGACAGTTGTCTTCTATTGATAATGATATCTAGATGAGAAATAGTCTCAGTGTCTATGCAGAAGAATGGCGTTCATCTGTGTTAGTGATAATATAAGATATCCACTTAAAATGCAAAGTCTATTTCAAACTAGTTCTCCGTCTTAAATGATTTTATTCTTCATAATTATCCTATGCTAGTGTATTCTATTTATTTATTATTTATTTCTCTCTCAGTTCCTAGCTCTTAGTAATCAGCAAATTAGACGATTAACTCATATGATCAGTGCTTGTATCATGCAATCATCAACAACAGTCCTTCTAATCATCTCTTTTCTCCTGACAAGTAAGTGTACACTTTTACTTGATTTTACCTGTTGTATTGTTAATTATAATACCTACAATGATGTCAGACATCAAACTAATAGATATCCCCAATTCTCCAGTATCCTTACAAGGAAAGCATGTGTTTGGCCTTACCATGTGCAGCTAATTATATTTATTGCCATAGATTCGTATAGAAGAGCTTGACTCATTGTTTCATTGTTGCTCAACCATCAGTTGAAGTAATTCCTTTTTGTTGCTGGGGACTTCGTGACTAATTCTACTGTTGCGTAAGGTAACTTTCCACATGTCTGTCCATGAAATATTCGACCTGGCTGTATTCCAGGACCGCATCATCCTTGGTGCCAAGCAAAGTTATACTTCTGGGGAAAAAATTTCCCTGTTGGAAATCTCACGGCCCACTTGTGACATCGTAGTGCGTCTTGATGTGATGCCGCTGTCTGGATTCGAGCGGTTCATCCCGCAATGTTACGGCCTATTCGGCATCATTCATCTGCTTACTGGTGCCTACGTCATCGTCATCACCGGTCGTGAGTTGGTAGGCGAGATCAGCAAGCATCAGGTGTGGCGTATCACCGCCACTGAGCTGCTGCCTGTCTTCAAAACGGCGCGCAGCCTCAACGCTCGACAGGCCGAGTTCAACTCTCGTTACCTCGCAATGGTGCGTCAAGTGCTAGCCACTCCCGGGTTCTACTTCTCCTGCAGTCTGGACATCACCCACTCCTTGCAGCGCTCACACTCTCTCCTCTCGCACCCCCCGCAGTCCCTATTCTCCAGGGCGGATCCGCGGTTCCTCTGGAACAACTACCTCCTCAAGGACCTGCTGGAGGTTGAGGGAGTGGATGCGTTCTGCGTCCCCATTATCCTCGGATTCGTGGCTATCAAGAACTGTCGCGTAAATTCACGCGTATTCAAACTGGCGCTCATTTCCCGCAGGAGCTCGCACCGTGTTGGAGTGCGCTACTACACCAGGGGATTGGATGGGGAGGGGAACGCTGCTAACTTCGTAGAAACAGAACAGATAATGCTACTCGAGACTGCTCAGGCTTCATTCGTGCAGACTCGAGGTTCAGTGCCATTGTTGTGGTCCCAGGCCCCAGATCTAATGTACAAGCCCCGCCCTGTTCTGGCACTTGATAACCAGGCGATAAGTTTCAATAAACATTTCGCAGAACAAATTAATACTTATGGCAATCAGTTGGTTCTAAACCTGCTAGATAATAAAGGAAACGAGAAAATGCTCAGTGAGAATTTCAAGTTGCAAGTGAACGAATCCGGCCTAGGAATTTCCTACACTCATTTCGACTTCCACAAGGAGTGTTCCAAGTTACGCTGGTACAACCTATTCAAGCTCATGGACATCTTGGAGCAAGCTCAAGATGAGATGGGCTTCTTCTTTCAGTCAGGAAATATAGACAATTCAACTCTGCAGAAAGGAATATTCCGTACCAACTGTATAGACTGTCTGGACCGAACTAACGTTGTTCAGTCGATGCTTGCGCGTCGGTCCTTGCAGACAGTCCTGTGTAATCTGAACATTCTGCAGGAAGGAGAGCGGCTCGATTCGAATGCGGAGTTTGAGTTCCTCTTCAAGAACACGTGGGCGGACCATGCAGACATGTTGGCGCTTCAGTACACTGGCACCAAGGCGCTCAAGACTGACTACACGCGCACAGGGAAGCGCGGGTTCCCCGGTATGCTGCGGGACGGGTACAACTCCTGTATCCGTTATGTGTACAACAACTTCAACGATGGGTTCCGGCAGGACTCCCTGGATCTGTTTGTAGGGAACTATCAGGTAAAACCGGGTGAGGGCAGTGTCATGAATCCTTCTCCTTTCGAGATCAAGTCGAGCTATAGCCAGATTTTGGTGCCCACTTCTTTCATCATATTGTCTTCTCTCTTGTTCATAACGCTGATTCTCCCAGCCACCAACAGCTCCATGCAGCTAGCATATGTTCTGTTCTGGGGCCTCGGGGTATCAGCCTCTCTCCTGTACATGTTCAGTAATGGCAAGCAGTTTGTGAACAAGCCTCTCCTGCGTGGGGGAAATGAGCAGTAGAGAAGTGGTAATTAGTCCTACAACCTTGAGATTGTGATATTATAGTTATACATTATGCAATGTCAATTAGAATTCAATTCCCAGTCTTATTACTGATTCCAACCATCCATCTAGTAGGCATCTTATTGCATGTAAGATGCATGAAAACAGAAGCCAATATCGTGTAGGTGCATGACCATAATTAATCTCGTAAATCAAATTCAATGATTTGTTTTGTTGATTTTGTATGAATTGATTAGGGAGTTTACATTCTTAGGAATGTGAAAATTTGTGCGTAGCTGTTAAATTCTGAGTTACAAATATTTTGATATAGCCCTGACAAGTTGTAATTCATGTAAGATAAAAACAGTAATTCGAATACAAACGTAAGTCTAGTATAGTACTTCCCAACATTTAGAATATGATTCTCCCAAGTACTTTTTTTAATCATATCTGAATTTCCCTTGTATATTTAAATGACTCACAAAACAAATTGGAAAAGGTCTGTGCATCCATTTGTCCGTATCCTCCTTTGATACGGTTGTATATACGTAGTCGGAGATGCAGGTAGTTCTCCTTTGTCAGTTCACAGGATCGAGGAGTCTAGATTTACAATCGCAGTCAGAACTTAAATGATGTGCAATCACGTTCGAAATTCTAAACATTTGAGGAACGCGTAACTAGGCTTGCGTCATGGAATAATTAATGCATTCAAAGTAATCATCTACATTCACACGAAGAAATATTTAAGATAAAAACGTTTTTTCAAGTTTCGACTTGATCGAAACTCAACTCAATTGGTTCTGGTGAGTAAGTGATTGCGAAATCCATAATGATTTTACATTGCAGCTTCTACGGAAGTTTGCCGAGGTAATCATTCAATTATTCTTCAAAATGCTTCTACAAAATTGTCATGTCACAACAAGATTCAACTAGACAGTGTGATGAATATAGCAATTTGAAAAATTCAAATACCTTAGTAATAATAATGAATGAGAACTAGTTTATTTAAATAAAAAGCGCTGATTTTTATTAATATCTTGTTGGTTAGAATTAGATAAATAATATATTTGTGCATTGATTTACATTGCATCGTTATGCCCTATTAGTGAACATCAAAACAGTGAAAAGCCGTTCCAACACTTGTTACTTTAAAAATATCAACGAAACATGTAACGAAGACAGTGCTGCGTGTCTCTACATCAAATCTTGTGATGAGTTCTTCGAAGAGAACGACTCAGAGCAGCTATCCGACCAACATACACACTGTTTTATACTTTATGACATTATCAATGGTGCAACAGTTCCAATCAATAGAGGTAAGTATAAAATGCTTAAATTCATTGTTCAATCATTTTTCATGTTTTACCTTTCTAGGTTGTTTCTCGGCACCAGGGTGTGAAGAGAATAATTGTCACATGGCATCACATTCGAAGGGTCTCCAGCTCTACTGCTGCTGCATGGGGGATCTCTGTAACACAGAGAACTTAGTCAACAGAAGTCTTATTAATGGGAGAACCCCGCCACTTGCTACCACTTCCCTGAATGTCACCTCGATTCCAGGTACTCAGATAGAAGGAATTTGTTTAATTACGTATTTTCAAATTTAAAATATCGAGGTGTTATCTTTTAAAATACATTAAGAAAAGAAAAGGAGTTGTGTACAACATGAAAGACTTGTATGTTGTGGAGTGACTGATTTTGTATACTTACAAGTTATTAACTCTCTGAACTTGAAATCTGAATAACCGGATGTTATACAGCAATAATTACTGTATATCAATACAAACCGTATTTCCTTGGATAGTAACCCGGGTTATTTTTTTAGCCTTTTGATTTTTCAATGAAGTAACCATCCGAGTTATAGGTTAAATGCAAAGATGTAGTATTATGTTATAAACAGTTTTCTTAAGAGACAGCTAGATGTTACCCCCATTTTTTGGACGGAAATCATTCCTCGCAGGCTACTATTCGAGTATTATCGGAAATCAGATTTTCACACTTCTGATTTTATACCGTTTTTTGCGACTGTAGATTTCGAATTTAGTTAGCACACTTAGAAAGCTCTAACCATAAATATTTCTCTCCTCTACTAATTCTATACTAATTAAGCTATTTACTATTCGCATCCCTCAAATCACTTTCTCGAGGTGCACAACACGGTCTTTCGACCGATTCTTTTTCTAATAAATTCTGCACAATGGATATAAGCATAAACTCGGAATATTCCCTTTTAATGGCAGTGCTATTAATATCCCGAGCAATTCCAGGCGCCTTGCGAATAATTCTTTTCTTTTGATGTTTCAGTTCATCCCTTTGATATGTATCATAATACAATTCACACACCAGCAACAATCACGTTGTAGCATGCAAGCCATCTAAAGTCGCCATTCTTTTAACGCTCTTTTATGTAGCTTGTTAAAATTTGGGGCTAAACTTTAATCCGGATCCCTTCGAACCATTTCTTCTTTTCCCTGTGTTTACCAGTTCCATCATCTCCCTAGATTCAGCTGAATCCTTAACCACATTCATCATCATTCTCCTCCCCATCATATACCTGGTATTGTTTGGGCTCTCGATTCTGTCTATAATGCTGTATTGCTGCTGGAACATCTTGATAAACAGCAGTAAGCGAAAGTACGGATACAAGATTCACAAAACTTCACAGGACAAGGAGATGACGAGTGTTCAGAGCATCATAGAGCTAAAGGAAAAAATCGGCACTGGGAGATTTGCACAGGTACACGCATGCTGTTGGAAATTTATTTTGTAAGGAACAAACAGATATTTGTGCATTTTAATATTTACTATTTTACAGGTATATAAAGCGGTGTCTGGTGAATCATATGTTGCTGTGAAGATATTTCAGTCGGGACACCAAGAGTTTGAGAATTGGACGAGAGAAAAGGATCTGTATCAGACCCCTGGCCTCTTGGAGCATGATAACATTCTCAAATTCATATCAGCGGAGATAAGACAATATAATGTAACATTTCCTTCCGATTTTACCTAAAATCCTAACAATGCTGTTTTAATGATTGCATTGTTAGGAGTATTGGCTGGTCACGGAGTATCACCCACACGGCGCTCTAATGGACTACTTGAGAGAGAACACGCTCAATGCTTTAGTGAGTAATTTAACTGTTAATTGTGCTCTCTATTTAATTCAAATTGTAAGAAGTTCTATTTTTCAACAATTTATGGCTAATTAACTTGCAATTAGCATTTTTGTTGATAAATATCTTCCAGGATCGGATCTGAATTATTCATGTGATAATTCTTCATTAATAATGTGATGAAGGGACAAGTACTTCAATATCGTGCATGTGTAGTGCTAATGAATTCCTATCGGATTATAGGTTTCCAAGTTAATCTGCAAGTGGTATTTATTAAAAGGTGGAAATGAATGATAATTTTATAGGTGTGACGTTTTAACTATTTTGAAGTTAGTATCAGTAATATCAAATTATTTCAAATCGCGATTTTTCGCTCCATGTACATCAAGAAATATCTCATTAGTGGTTAACACGACTATTAGTTTCCATTGTCTGCTCATCCTAGCGAATTACGAGCTCCTGTCTATCTTTGTAGTGGAATCACTACTCGATTCCTTGACATCCTCACGTCTCTCTCTGGTTTCTTTAATAGTTACTAAGAACAATATTTTACGCCTTAGGTTTTGCAACTGCCAACTTAGTACGGTGGTTAGTTTAGCTGAATGCAATTGATCGGCTATGATTTTGTCTCACTGGTTGGGTTTTACATTTTAATTACACACACAGTTCTGCGGTTTGTAGTATATCATTTTCTTGTATTCTCCTAATTAAACTTGAACTCTTACAAACTCCGGATGTGATATATCACTTTTAGTTTCCCAATCATGACTATTTTTAGTTCAAATTCCGGAAGCAGCGATTACTTTACACAGCGTTTTATTTAGTAATTCGCTCGCATAGGAGAAACACCTCAAGTGTCAGTTGCTAGGTGGGACGTACCAGGTAGCGTATGGAGTATAATGACGATAGAGATAATATAATTTGGATCTATCATTCACACTCAAATTTTAACTGACAATGAGACCTTTTTTTATATACTGTTAATTTACTATCAAATCTCTGAACCTAGACTTTCTATTCTGAAGTGTGCTCATATCTCAGTTAGTGGTCGAGGATATTCTTATTTCTTAATATTAATTCGTTAAGTAAATTGAAATAATTGGGGTACTTAGATATGTCAGAGAGGTCATCAAATTCCATTTAGTCAGACGTTCAAAGATCTCTTTTATAATTTCAAATACGTGTCCTATTGAATTCATACATAATTCAATATATTTTATCAAATCTCGTGGTATTTGCAACACATTTAAGAAATAATACAAACTTCTATCTCTTTTGCAAATAATCAGAGCATGAAATGTCTTTGTGTCTATGCATGCTCTAGTGAATAAAATTGTCGAATATTTGACCATTGGAATATACACAGCTTCTTGTGGCATCTTCATTGTTTAAAATGGCAGGTGCTATTCTGCTGAAATTTTTGCTGAGAGTTCATTCCAATTCGGCAATAAATGAATTTACAGGAAAAACTGAATCTAAATGTGTCAACTGCTGTTTAGAGTCTCTTGAAGTGTGCTCTGTCCCTGTCAGAGGGACTCGCATTCCTCCACTCCACCACACAAGTGAGCGGGGGGCCTAAGCCCGCCGTGGCACACAGAGACCTGAAGACTAAGAACATCCTCATCAAGCCCGACCAGAGTGTAGCTATCGGGGATATGGGGATGGCTGTGAAGTTTGAGTCAGGGCTCGTCCCGGATATCCATGAGATTCAGGAGCAGGTCGGCACGATCAGATACATGGCCCCTGAGGTGTTGGATGGAGCTATCAACTTTACCAAGGAAGCATTCCTACAAATTGACATGTACTCATTTGGAATAGTGCTTTGGGAGATCTCATCGAGATATTCTGAAAATGGTAATGCATTTATACTGCAGTGTATTTAGAATTTGTGTATTAGAGGAGCTTTTATATTGATTAAACCAATGATGTGATCTCCAACAACAAAGCAGAAAATCCTTGTGAACACATCGCACGATTAAATAGTTGAAACTTTTCTAATTTATCATTGACTACCATAGGTCACTGTCCGAAATACAGTCAACCGTTCGAATCAATGGTGAGTCCGAACCCCTCAGCCAGGGAAATGAAGGAGCTGGTGCAAGACAAGAACATCCGTCCAGCGATACGAGATGACCTACGTGAATCCCACGTGAGCTAATATTCATAGTGACGTAACACTGACGTTGTTAATGCCTGAATCTATGAGTGTAATTACTTGTTTGTAGTTTTTCGCTACTCTTGTGCAAACAATGAGAGAATGCTGGGACGGGGAACCTCTGAGCAGACTGTCAGCCGCATGTGTGAAGGAGAGACTGCTCTTACAGCAGAAACAGCTGAAACACCGTTCTTTCTCTGAAAATGGGAACCTCCCAGTTAACACAGTCAGCAAGTCTAAAACAAGGGAGCTACACCTGATGATACAGCACTCGGTCTCGAACATCACTTCCTTTGAAGTACCTCGCTACAGCAACATGCAGACGAGCCAGAGCTCAAGTATGTCTAACGTGTCCAGACGGACACCGGAGGGAACACCCAACTCCGCAACTAACATCCGCCAGCACCTGAACACAATCATTACTCCAAGCACTGGGCAGTTCGAAGAAAAGGGACAGTCCCCCCTTTTGCAGAGGCACAACAGCCTTCCAACTATTTCTGACATTTCAGGGCAATCATCTACTTCTTCCAATTGACAACTTAATACCCTTTTAAAGAAATAACTTATTCTTATCCATTCCAATGGGAGTTATTACTGCACACTAACCAACACTGAACATGCCATAGTTTTGCTCTTGATATACATATTCTTGAAATAATGTATTATTTGCCAGATAGATTGTTGTATATGTTTGTAACCTCTCTTTTCAAATACAATTAAATTTAATAGTATTAATGTGCTCTTCTTGTTTAGTTAAAACAATTAGAGTCCAAACTAATGGTTCGTTTGGAAATCTCTTATAGCGCTTTTTCGACAATTTTTTCCTCCGTATGTATGTAAGATTATTTTTTGTCAATATTTTAATGTATTTTAAGATATCATATATGTGTGTCGATTTTTTAGCAGGAAAGCAATAGATACCATGGACATTATAATCTGCGATACTACTGATGTTTGGGGCTAGTATAAAAGATCTAAATAGGGTACTTTTACCGAATTGACATTTTGAGTTCTATATTTGGTGTAACTAAATCAAGACAATACGCGTTTTCATTTATATTTGCCCATAAATTCGACTTGTCTACAATCTGACTGTTGTCATCATGATGCAAAGAACAAGTGAGCTATTTGTAATCCTCTGTTTAATTTCACTTTGTTTGTGGCTTCTAATTTTATTACTTCTTTCAAGTTTATTCCTGTTTTTCACTTCAGCTATCAGCACTTCTAAATCATTCTATTTATTCCTGTTTTTGCATTATGAAATATTCTCGATGATGAATCATAAAACTTCACAATTGCACAATGAGTTTCCTTTATTTCGTAATTTCAAAAGGGACCGTAATAATTTTAACAGAATTAGTAACATGAAACAGCAGATTCAATTAATTTCTAGCTCTCGAAATTCGAATACTCAAAATTCAATAATTATCGCAAAAACTACTCAATCTGATTCAAACATAAAATATGATTTAGGCTTGAGATAATGTATTTAGATTAGATAATGAATATAAGGATTGACAGCATTGCTTATCATAAGTAATTACAATGGTGGATTTAATGAATAAGTTTTCAATAAACTAACGTTATACTCTGAATTTATTGTCTAGAAAAAGAAAAAGAATCTCACAAAGCACAGGAAAAAGAGTCGGAGCAATCTAAGTCTCCCTCGGACCGAACTAAGTCTACGGGGTCCTTCAATCAACTGGGAGGATTCTACGTGAATGGAAAACCTCTAAACTTCAAACTCCGAGTGCAAATAATCCAACTGGCTACCTTAGGGATGCGAGCTTGTGACATCAGTAAATACCTCAGGGTATCGCATGGCTGTGTTAGCAAGATCATCACGAGGTTATTCTTACTTCTATTTAGTGATCTGCTGTAACCTCTAACTTAGACAACTCACGAATTATATCGTGTGTGTTATAAATCATTGAAATTTAATAATACAAATAAGAGAAATATCCGCTTCGCCGGATATACGAATTAAAATTTTGTTCATTGGATAGCATTTTTAAAATGTTTTATTGAATGGTTGCTAACATTTCTTATTTGATTTTGAAAAATTATTATTAGCAAGAAAGCTTTTTCCTTTGTAAGATGCATTATTTGAAAAGTTATTCACTAGCATGGAAATGGCAAACATGGATTTTATCATCAACAGCTAACTCATTTTTTTAAAAATCCCGATTATTTTACGAACTTTTAGAATGCTATTAGCTAATATTGGATATGGATAAAGACAACAATACTAGCTCTTAAATTCATACATATAAATAATGTGTATACTTGTTTTAAATTTTCTCTTCGATTTGAAATAAATTCTTTCTCTAGATACAAGGAAACTGGTTCAGTAAACCCGGGTTTTATAGGGGGCAGCAAACCTAAGGTGGCGACGCCCGAGGTTGTCACCAAAGTGGCCGAGTACAGGACCAGGTTCCCCGGGATATTCGGCTGGGAGATCCGAGGCAAGCTCATTGATGACAAGGTAAGACTGACAGTCAATAGTATTAAGCAAAGAGTAACATAGCACATCCAACTTAATTAAACTGTCTGATTGTAGGTCTGCGAAGAGAAGAATATCCCTTCTATAAGCTCAATTAATCGGATCGTTAGGACTTTAGAGAGCAGAGATACTGGATTCAGAGTGAGTTACTCTTACCTACACCAGACCATTACAGAATAATCCAGTGTAATCATATGTTCTTGATAGGATCTCGATTCCTGCTTTTCCGAACAGAACATCCCCTCTATGCTAGAGGCGTCTTTTGGCACTCCCATTCTCTCACCTCACATCTCAATGGGCCATCAATTCCAGAATCCCAAATACGCGCACTCACAACCAACAGATGACGCCATACCCAAGTCTAGCACTGACACCGCCAGGTTCCCAGTCTTAAACACCTGCTCACCTGATGCACAGCGAGTGGAAGTCTCTAAGCCTCCCTGCAAGTACTCTACCTCCAACGCGCCAGCTTTTGATGGTACTTTAGCATAGATATTACTCGATACAATAATGAATCGCTGGTTTCTCTGTATTCTAACTACTCTACGAATAGGAACATTAGCGTCTTCTGCTACTCTTCCTGACAAGCAGTGCTATGACTCATCTTCAAACAGCAGTTACGAAGGAGTAAGTCCTGATGCATTTTACGTTGAATCACACTCATACAAACTTTATTGATACATGAATGCACTGTAGAACTGGTCTGCTTCGACTCAGGACAGCGGGGTATGGAGTGACATGTCCGATCTCATCTATCCACACTCAGCTCCCAGCTACCACCTCACCTCGGGGAGTACCTCCGTCCTCTCCTCCCCCTCCTCTTCCTCCCTCCCCAGAAGAAGGAGCTCCAAGAAGCAACTCGCTCCGCATGCCCTGTCTGCCCCCACCAGCCAGGACACACCCACTTCCTCGCTCAAACTGTCCAGGAAACGCAGCAGGAAGGCTGCGGAATTGGAGGACCCACAGACGGCTACAGGAGCAGAGGGCAAATGCGGGAACAGCTCTAAGCGTGCTCTCACACACACTGCCGCTACCTCGAAACCCTCTCTGCTGAAGTCTGAGTTCGACAGCTCCTATCTCTCTGACGTCACCGGTTCACAACCGCTCCCCACCACCGGCTACAGCACCCTCCACCTGAGATGCCCGCCCACTCTGGACAACGCAGGCTACTCCCCCCCACACGACCCGAGGCTGCGGCATTCCTCACCTCGCGGACCGTATGCATTCGACGGTTCTTCCCTGCTCTATCCCTACTCCAGTATGGAGGACCACTCGTCTCACGTGCTGCCCTGGAGCCAGGATGGACACAGCGGACTCTACACAACCCCCTCTCCGCCTAGCTTCCACACAGAGCTAGACTTTTCTACAAATAATTCCAATTTCTCACAGAGCTCTCCCAACAAGATGAACACTCCCTCCTCTCACCTTCCTAATCCCGCTCAATCACATGTTCCGGTACATCCTGCCTACTTCTCAGAAACCGGTACTTCTAACTCCCCCTGGCACTCCATCCACCAACTATCTGGCACCCCCCCGAAACGAATTCCTCCTCTCAAATCTCCTTTCCACTCACAAGAAATACTTTCTTCTACGTCTTGCATGGTCACTCCAGCTTCCTATCAGCACTCACGAACAGCCTACCCCTCTCCTGACTCAACGTCCCTCACTCACCCCTTCTACACCCCGCCCGACCCTTCAGCCTCCCTTTATCAGGTGCCGACACCTGTATCCGGACGGGGACTGCTAGACCTCAGCACTATCTCATCGCAGCATCTACACTCGGATATGGTCTCAACCTCTCATTCCCTGTACACTGTGCCATCAGGTATGTAACATGTTTGATGTCTGATAACTTCCAGACATAAACCACACATATTTGGTAACATTTCACAGCTAGTTACAAGTAACAAATAACTGGTAATTACTTACTGTTACTTTTCTCAAATTTATTTTTCATCAGAAATCCAGTCAGTAATTATTAATTGAGCTTCCTTGTGGTAATCGGCGAATATAAGTTCCATCTAGCCTACGTGAGAAAATTGAATCGGAATAAATTAGTTATATCCATTCATGCAGCATTACGATTTCAAGTTCCTGGCTATTACATATACATTGTAGTTTCGTGCTTGATCTCTTCGCCTAGTCTATTCGAATTCGAGATAAGATTTAAGTTCTTTATCATACTTTAACTATGTTAGCAACTTTCAAATTAACTACGATAATTAATTCTTATCTCTGCTCAGGATTCTACTGGACAATACTAGTATTTGTAAGATATCTCTAGCACCCTTAGGATGAGGTAGAATTCTCTTGAACTAACTTAGAATGGTGGTAGATTGTCGAAATTGGTTATTTGAAGGTTTCCAAAAAACGTTATCTTTACGCCAAGTTTCTACATTCAATTAATTACCTGCGAACATTAGAACATCGTACTTGTTATAATTGTATGGCATTAAACGCTATTCAGCTAAACTTGATAAGATAAGCATCTAATTAACAATTACCATATCTCCTCGTAGCACTGGATGGACTAACGCAAGCAACTCGTGCAGGGCAACGCATGCCAATCTGTTCCCTTCTCTCCCCCCCGCACCATACCAGCTCCTCCGACACATCCATCACTGCAGGTATTCTTACACGATATTGTGGTGATTTTATGTTAATTGTATTGCAGCTCATGTTGGAAGATAATAGCCTATGGCATAGGGTACGTACGTACGTACGTACGCACGCTCCACCAATCGAAATCTAAGCACTTAAATGATCTATGTTTGCGGTTATATCTTAATATGTAGTAGCTTTCACCATTAATAATTCGTATCTAAGCTCTGATCTCAACAGCTAATTTAAAACAATTTACAATATTTCTCCACACCAAAATAAAGGGAATGTAGAGATATATATCTTCACACCTCTGTATGCTTGGTATTCTTCTGGAGCTGCACTATTGATCTGTCGAGCGGAATGTTAGAATATAATTATGTTTTATTTAATAAAAATGAAACAAATCATTGAACAAACCGCAAACCGAAGGGACAAGTTTAAATTGTTTAATCTAGGTCTAGGCGAGCTTAGCACACTAACGAGCTGCAGCTACTCCTCACTCACTCACTCCACTGAAAGTATCCAGAAAGGAGCGAGCGCCAGCAACTACTTCCTCCCAGACACTACCCCCCTCTCCTCCCCGTACCCTCCCATCCTCGAAGATTCCAACTTTCCAACTCATTTCTAGCTTTTCATTTTCAGCGATACTTACATATGGTACACCTCTAATGCAACTATCCTCACTTGTATATTTCTCTAATGGTATTCGATAGGCAGCATTTTATCATACAAGTAATATTATCACCTACTCGTCGTATTTTGTATAAATGCATTCTCGCACACTATGTGCAGTTATGTAACAATTCTATACAGTATTTTGTAGTACAAGATTCATTACCGATAAAATTAAACTGCTTTGCTACTACTCTTCTTTTTTTTCGAAAAAGCGAAAGTCTTTGGGTCGGAAACTTCATTGAGTTGGCGAAACATCATATTAAACGTCCCTATCACAGTAGGGAGATTCGTGTAGCCTGGTTTGTACGTGTTAAGAAGGAGAATGAGAGGGGATTCACTTCCGTTCGAGTCGGTAAATATAATTGGTTTTAGCACCACGAAATGTCCCTCAACATCTGCCACAAAAACAGGCGGTTCAGACTCAAGTGTACCTGCGAACCTCTCCAGCCACTCAGAAGGCCTCAGACGCAAGGTTTCCCCACTCTCCACCGTGACGTCATAGAACATGTTTAAATCCATGAAAGCTTCTTCCTCTTTCAATCGCGTTTTCTCCTCGTGGTGCACATTATCAAGGTCTCGTTCTATCCTCCGCACGAAATGCACTCGGCCATTCTTCTTCATCCTCAGCCAGTCGCTAATTTCGTAGTTAGCCACCCAGTCCCGCAGATAGCGCTCCTCATCATGGACAGTGCCTGAATTGATGAACTCCACTGGAAAGCTTGACTTGTGGCTCAGGACGTACTTGTGTCTGGTGTCCAGCAGCCAGGCCATCATCTCCCTCGCTTCCTCCAGCACACTGGCTGGGTGTGTGAGAATTTTCACCATCTTCTCCACGTCTCGCTTCTCCATGCGCAGAGAAGAGAAGTGGGAGGAGACCAGCTGGGCCACGCAGCAGGAGAGGTAGCCGCATATCATGCTGGCCGTCCTGAACTCCTTGATGGAGGCAGTGAACGCATCACTCAATTGGTCAACTATCTTTAGCTCTCTTATGATCACTTCCTCACCCAGACTGAAAGATGCGACTTCTGTCTTAAACAGAGTCATGTTCATTTTTATCTGCAACTACCTTAACATGATGCATAAACAAACTTGAATTCATTTAACAGCACAGAACACTAGTCCATGGTAATTATATTGATCCTGATCACTATTTAGTATGTTTTAAAATTATGCGTTGCAAAGTTTGGTTTTAGACTCAAGTGTCAGAAAATGGTGTAACATCATGTCACACAATGTATCAAATTATCTTTTAAAGCTAAAAATTTTCCCTGAACAAAAAAAATAATAATTCCTTTTATAAAGAATCAGAAATAAAACTAAACAACAAGTATAGTTTCAAGCTGCATAATTATTTCACTAAGAACCAAACGTAATTCAACAGTTTAGTTGTAGATCTAAGCACAAACATTATTTATAGCGAGCAAGTCTAGAGAAATCAAAACAATAAACCAAATCCTTGTCGTAAATCAGAACACTTTCAAACAGCCATATGCATTGCAGGAGGTTGTGAGTATGTGTCCATCCCCAGTCAGGGTCAGGCCCCATGGTTGAATGAACTGTTCCGGCTTCTCTCCCCTCGCCCCGAACTGATGAATAAGCGCTCCATGGTAATCGGCTACGATGACACAATGTCTCTCAACATCTGCAAGAATTATTTTGCTATCTGAGTCAATTTCGAAATCAAAGAACCGACTTTTATAGACACGGGGTACGATAGACTTTAGTGACTCGCCTGATTTTGAAAAAAAATGGAGAGTAGGGTCAGAATTTTCGAGAATGATGACAGAGTTTGCATGTACTCTGCCTCTGAGAGGGTCGTTGAGGTTCTGAGTGAAAATAGATTTGAATTGTAATTCAGCATCGAATATCTGTACGCGGTTATTCCTACTGTCACAAACATAAATATCTTCATTCGTTTCGTCAAAGAATGAATCTCCTGGACCATCGAACTCCCCAGGGTTGCTACCATGAGTCCCGACTTTACCGACCCACTTTCCTTTTAGAGTATAAACCTGTAAGCTGTGGCTAGTCAACTCTGTCACGTACACTTTGTCTCGAAAGATGTTTATTCCATGAGGGGCACTCATCTTTCCAGTGCCATCTTCAGTCCCGAATAGAAACAGGAACTTGTACTTGGGAGAGAAAACGGAAACCCTGTTTGCACCATAATCCGAAACATAGATATTCCCGGATTTCTTATCGATACTAATCCCTCTGGGGTCGCATATCTCTCCTATCTGCTGCCCCCTGCTCACTGCACAGGCTACAGGCACCTTCTTACACTCATAATCCGGTGTGCTCGTGTTATTAGTGAAGTCTAAATCGCCCTCTTCTGAGGTGATAATGCCTAGGCTGTTGATCAATTCGTTCACATTGTTTTCTTCCCATTTCAAATTGATGTTAGGCTCCTCGCATTCGAGCTTGAGTGCGACTATTTTCTCCTCCAACTCATCAACCTGCTTTGACATAAGTGGACTCAAGAGGTTATTCTGCAATGATTCTGAGAATTGCTTTTTATTTGATTCGAGCAGGTCAATTGCTTCAAGAGTATCATTCTTCTTTTTCTCAAATTCATACATAATATCATCCAATATCTGGAGGAGAGCATTTTTTCTCTCTTCTACAAGGTGTGCAACGAAGTTAAACTTGGTCTCGATATCATCACGTATCTGTTTTAACCGCGACTGGAAATCTGATTTAGAGCTAAAATTAGCCATCTGTGTACTGATACGATTGTATTCACACCAGTTGAACTCCACAGAGCTAGTTAAATGATATAACACTATACTGTGTATGTAGTTGTATATAATACTGAGGTCACGGGGGCGCTAGGTGGTGACATTTTATAACATTTGGGGGAGCGGGTCACGGCTTTATTGTCCTCTCAATCGTTTAGGTAATTTCATATCCAGTATACTAAGGGCAATTGCATTCTGTTTTACCATGGATGAAAAAGTAATACTTCACAACTTTTAAAAAAATGTCGTGAGGTGTGTAAATATACCAGGGTAGTTGTTCCCAACCTGGGGTCCACAGAGCATATCAGGGGGTACGGGGCCTGTAATTTTGCATTACGGTTAATGGGAGGGGTCAACAGAATGTAGAAACATTGCAACAGAAGTCCACAGTTTTTTTTGACAATTAAAGAATTTCCCAGGTTTGTGCAACGCTTTTTTGTATGTGTTGTAATGACTCAAAACTTTGGTAAATACTACCCAAGCTTTTTAGTGTCCAGGTTTTCGTCCAGGGTTCATATTTTAAAACCCTAGGCAAATATTGCTATACGTATTTTAAACTACTTCAAAGGCCGTGAAAATATAAATATTACATTGTATATTTATTAGGGCATTTGGATCTTTCGATCCATGATCGAAAGATCCGGATCGCGATCTTTTTTGAGGATCGAGATCGGATCGACGATCCTTTTTAAAAGTAGGATCGGGATTGGGATTGGATCGAAACTTTTACTGAATTCGATCCGATCCTTTTTCTTTTTAATCCCCAAGTTGGAGGTGAAAGTGTTGAAATTTATGTCGATTAAATATATTTTTAAAAATGTGTTTTATGGTTTGAATACTAACTTAAGCACTAAGTACGCCCCAGGCTGCCGCAGACGGACGGACATTGCACGTCGTCCATGCCATAAGGCATCTCCTTCCAGGAGCTGTACTAAAAATGATAGTCCTCTGACTATTATTGAAACTTGAAAGGATCTTTTTGGGGATCGTGATCGGATCGAAGATCCTTTTATAAGTTAGGATCGGGATCTGGATCTAGATCCTTTTTTTGAGGATTGACTAATGCCCTAATATTTATATACACTGGCGACAATTATAGCCTGAATCTGCTTGAGTGGTGTAGTGGTTTAATTGAGTTGCAACTGGACATCTAGGTCCCTGATTCTAATCTTGCTATGATCACTGCTTTCTTATGCTTATTATATTGCCTTGGCAGTAAACTAAAAGCACTAAGGATATCATCCAAAAGTAAAGCGAGGTATTATCTTTCTTTCTCCTGATAGCCGAGAATTTGTAAGCGTTTCATCTTTCATGCAATCACGCCATCTATGCATCCATTCAGCAATTATCAGTGGTCTAGTACCTCCACCTGACTGTCAAATCCCCCAAGAACATATACATGAATGGATTTGAGGGGTTACAAACAGTGGCGTGGCCAGGTGAAAAAATTTGGGGGGCCTCAAGATCAAGACGCCACATATATGCCCACTTGAAAAAGTGTAGTAGGTTAAATTAGTAAATTGTAAACATTTTGGGGGGGCCTAGGCCCCCCCAGGCCCCCCCATAGCCACGCCACTGGTTACAAATGTCAAACTCATTATCGCCTTTCTTTTATTTTGAATTTAATGGACAATGGATTTTGTTAACTCATTTCCGGATCCATGCTATAA
Source organism: Aphrocallistes beatrix (assembly GCA_963281255.1). Classification (NCBI taxonomy): domain Eukaryota; kingdom Metazoa; phylum Porifera; class Hexactinellida; order Sceptrulophora; family Aphrocallistidae; genus Aphrocallistes; species Aphrocallistes beatrix. The sequence continues at coordinate 3,070,855 of OY725494.1, forward strand.
ATAGAATGGACCCATGTCATTGGTGGGATTTATATAATTATTAACCTATGCATCCATTGATTAGCTACTCAAAAATAGGCGCCCGCAGAGCGGACTCTCAGACACGAAGCGCGCTTGTATTTCTTTAATTCATCGATCTATTAAAACAAAAACAGCAAAATTTACGCACATTTACGTACATGGAGATTTGAAAGTACGATATTCTGACTATACAGTATCCTTTTCAAAATCACTTTTATTAAATTCGAGCACAAAAATTTCGCTTAGATATTTGGACTTGTTTGTATACTTTTTTACAGCAACAAGTATATGCCGAATTTTGTATCACTACAAATTCTTCAATTAATTCGGACAAACAAACAACACATTCTAGCGATGTATATACGTAGATAAGGAAAGCATTTAAACCAAACGGGCATATACAATTTTGTATGCAGATAAACTCAGCTAATAGTGCAAACAAATCGATTTGTTTATAATTGACTCTAAAACATAACTAAATAAGTATAAATATTTAAAAAGTGAAAATGTTACAATAAGAAATAGGTTTATAAGTAGGTAAAAGGTAATAGTAGTGGTCAGGGTTTAGTAGAGGTGCGAAGAGACAACTCCTGAATCAGTAGAACGAAGAAGAGGATTAGCCTCGAAGTATTCCGCAGGATCTGCATGGAACTGCGCAGTATCAACTCCTGTACTGAGAGAAGAAGACCTTCTAGCATTAGTCCCAGAAGCGAATTTTTGAGAAGAAAAGGGATCACAAGAGTTCGGGAGAATATCAGGATAAGAGGGTGGTAGTACATCTGATGATTGACCCATGGAATTGATAGTATTTTGCACAGGTGAAACTTGAACTGGATTATGAGGTGGAGAGTAGCCCTTAATGGTTCCTGTTATCTTCTCTTTGCTAACGATAACTTTCAACATAATACAGATTGTAATAGTAAATCCCAATCCGCAAAGACAGAAACAGAATCCGACTGTTGCAAATGAAGCTGTCGAAGCACAATAAAATCCGCAGTAGTTAAAAGTTGAAAAAGTTGAAAAAGTTGGAGAGGTTGAAGAGGTTGTCAGGTCAGGACAAAAGTACTGAGAAAAATAGAAAGTGTTATAACCTGTATAAACTGGTACCGAAACTGAACAGCAACTGCCTCCAGTACAGCGAGATGAAAGGACACTCTTTGAGGGACAATATGAAGTGTAATAAGCATTAGAATAGTATCCAGTTATATACCTACAACATTTACTGTTGTAAGAAGAATAACTATATAGTAATAGGAATAACAAGAGGTAGAATCTATTCTAGCAGAAAGGCTGATACCAACGAGGCATAAGAAGATGAGGGAAGTGAATAGTGACATCATGGTAGAGCCAGGACCCATTGTGTAGACAGTAAGAACTAAATATCTGAGCTATAAAAAAAACTGCCAAAGTAAAAATATCTTAAAACATATTATCACTTATCCTGAGTATAATACTTCTAAGTTATGTAATATGTAACATCCGAATGAAATTGCAGTAATAAATGCGATTACAGACATGAAAATCCCGCACTTGAATGAAATGATAGTAAATTAATTGGTACAAGCGCGCTTTGCGCACTTGCATAGTGAGGCAAACCAAATATTTATCGTAAATTACTTCAAAAATGCGATATTCGGAATCTACACCCAAAAACCCCATGTCAACCGGTGAAAGTTAGTTTCTAGCATATCTTTGAGATGTTCACTTTTTGTATCTATTGTAAACAAAAGTAAACAAATAATTTATCTTATAGATTTAGCACCCTCGTACGTCTTAATAATTAATTAAGCCAAGGGGACATATTTTTGAAAAGTGGCTTTTTTTCAAATATACTATGTTCCACTCGAGTTTTTAATTGCTCCCAGCAATATCATGTAACATGTAGATCTATATCAAATTAAAAAAATATTATTGAGATTGAAAATAAAGCTTATATTGGTCAAAGATAAAAAATGTCAAATTATTATAACAAACAGTTTGAAAAGTTTCACTTAGAAATTAGGTATTAACTTATAACAACAGTTAGCATTAGTAATGCCACAGAGTTTAGTAAAGGTCTTAGGGGGCAGGGGAGCACTCCTGAATCAGTGGGATGCTAAGGAGAGTTAGATCTCTGAGTCTTGTGCAGGATTGGCAGGGACTCCAGTAGTTAGTTCAGGGTACTGCTCAGTATCCCCTGTAATGGCTGTAATGAGAGCTGATGACTCTGTGGTATCAACGGCTGCAGGCTCAGGTGGATAGGCAGTCGCTCCTGTGCTATGAGCACGGAGAGGATTAGTCCCAGGAGTGATGTTTCTGCCCGGATAAGGATTGGAAGGGTTCTGGATGTATTCAGGATAAGGGGGTGGTGATACATCTAAGAATTGGGCCTTGAAATTGATATTTTCTGGCCCAGTTGAAACTCCAACTGCAACTGGGTTATGAGGTGAGTAGCTATAAATAGTTACTGGCTTCTTTTTTTGCCCAATGATAAATTTCACAATAATACATAATGAAATTGTAAATCCCAATCCACAAAGACAGAAACAGAATCCAACTATTGCAAATGAAGCTGTAGAAGCACAATAAAATCCGCAGTTGCTACGCGCAGTATAGTAATACTGATAATTATAGTAGTAATACTGATAATTATAGTAAGAATAGTAGTTTGGACAAAAGTAGGCATAATAATAGAAAGTATTATAGCCTGTATTTACTGGTACAGTGACATTACAACACCTGTATCCAGTGACAGTGCAGTTGGATGAAAGGACACTCCTTGGGGGACAATATGAAGTGTAATAAGACGAATAATAATACCCAGTTTTATATTCACAACATTTAGTCTCAGAAGAAGAAGAATAACTATAGTAATAGTAGTAACAAGAGGTAGGACTTATTCTAGCAGAAAGGCTGATACCAACGAGGCATAAGAAGATGAGGGAAGTGAAGAGTGACAGCATGGCAGAGCCAGTACCCATTGTAGACAGGAAGAACTAAATATCTGAGCTATAAAAAAAAAGATTAGTCCTAGGAGATTAGGATAGGTTAGTATTTGATGATTCTATGAGGTATAATTTAGGAGTAGGAGAGGTGGGCAGTTACCTATCCTCTGATTCTATTCTATTGGGTAACCAGAACTTGTGTTTTGATGAGTTTTCCGTTACCTGTCCAGGGTGATTCGATGCATAACTGATGTCACCCTTTCGTGGGCCACTTGTGTCCCCCTTGAATGACATAATTTAACAATACTTATCCAATACATACGAATTATCTGTAATTCATCTTGTAAATCTTTATTACTCAATAACAGTATGGAATTATAAACTGTGATACTAGGACATTCCTCTCACACTTAGAAAGGGATAAAGAGACTATTTAATGACAAATGAACATTGCAATACAATTAGACTGTCGGTGTATCGACCAACATTTGATATTGAGATTTATTACTTATCAATAAATAAGTGTAGATCTGAACGCCAGTATAAAAGGCGTTTTTGGTTGGTTGAAGTGGTTGCTACGTCTTCCTAGATTAGCTCTATACCTCTCCATCAGGGGACGAGTAATCCACTCATTGACGTGATTGAACTTCCATCTTCTGATTAACAGTCTCACAACAATGTAGATGCAAATGTAAAGATAAGACAAGAACAGAAGTATCTGTACTACCACACCACATATGTTCTGAGTCGTCTGACAAATATACAACATTTTATCAATAATAGTGTCTATATTTTTTGGAATATTCTGGATCGCAAGATATCCAAAGGTTTCATAGTTCAACAAACAAGGAAATCTTAGAGCTCTGAGAAAATAATTGAGGACGTCTAATGCACAAACAATCAGAAGTCCCGCAAGAATGATCACTGTATACGTTGTAGTGAGAAAAAAACTTCTAACAATTCCTCTTTTCTCTTTGTAACTCTCTAAAGTTGAATGCCAACGGGCCTCATCTCTCCTTCCCTTTAGGAGCAAATAGAAACTGCGACTGGAGGAGATGTACACACACATATCAATAAGAACGAATGGAAATATTAGTATTTTGAACAGATCATATGTAATCGAGAAGGAAGTTGAGAGAAACAAGAAAACAGACTTGGCTAGAATATAAACTGTATATCCTTTCACCCAATGTGTGTACGGGAGATTGAGGAATGCTCTTCTTAGCACAATAACGAAAAGACAAAGAATGGTGGGTATCAGGCTAATTAGGATCTCATCTACATTTTCTAATGCATAAAGTGCGTTAATAGACTTGCACGTGTTGTTAGTGTGTATTTTTCCAAACTTTGGATCATCCACGTCGTAATAAAAAAACTTACAAACACTCCAGAAGAGATAAGAACTAAAATCCAACAAAGAAAGTGCAAGAATAAAGTTATAAATCATAGACTTAATTTGCAAATTTTTTCTCATATTTTTGAGGTTGATTGGGAGGATTGTGGAGAAAGGAACATTTCGAATTTCTACAATAATCTGATATTTCTGATATACAAAATATGATATTACGAATAAACCAATACCAGCATACGGAAAAATCAAAACGGGTGTTATTTGAAGTAACTTCATGGTATGAAGTTGTTTGATTGTATATTTGATACGAATTCACTTTGTAAACTCTCTTTTTATGTTCTTATATAGCAAATATTCCACCATTATCCACACATAATTTTTGCATATACAAATAATTGAGTCTGGAAGCAGTATCTAAAATAAGGAGTGTTGCGCTACATTACGTAAGTCACAGTGAGAGGATGGCCAAATCCTCTGAATAATGGTACTAATTAATTATGGAAAAATTTTTATCTGAAAATCTTTCGTGGAATGCTTATTAACTGAAAATTAAAAACCTTCGAACTAGCAGAAGTATTTCTCAAAGAGAAATCAAATCAGCGCAATGACGATAAAATCATGATTGAATAGACAAGTTTCAGTTTAGTCATCTTGAGTCATTAGGATAATTATGATTAACTGATTAACATCTCGAACACTTCAATACAAAGGAGGTTTTATGTTATCCTGGTTTAATAAATCATAGTATTCAATAACGTGTGAGAGTGTAGATCATGCTTGTCCAACCTTCGCGGGCCAAATAAGGGATTCTTTAGCTACTTGAGGGCCGCACGACCTTAGATATATCACGGTAACACGATGACTGCTATTTGTTTGGGGATGGCATTAACTTGTATTATTTTAGATTATACTCTGAAAACAAATCTAATGGGATATCTGACATTGTTTTAGTTTACACAAAAAGTCAATGTCTGCTCGTATACTTGAAGTCACAATCCGTAATATTCCTGAAATGAGTCTGTTAGGAGAGATCTAGATTTGCTTTTGATATTTATTATTGTTTGAGATGGTTTATTATTTGTTTATTTATATGAGCTGTTCCAGTTGAGAGAAATAGTTATATGCCAGATAATTATTTAATCAAAAGTCAATTAAAAAGTAATTTAAGAAGTTTATAAAGTTATTTAAATCACACCCATGTTGAAAATGGTTTCGTCCAATTTGGTTTCGCAAAATTGGGTTTCTCTTAATTGGGTTCGCTCAAATAGGTTACACTCAATCTGGTATCGCGCGTATCTGCTAACAGTTCCCGAGCAAGTGGGCGGGCCGTAGGTTGGACAAGCCTGGCAGTCTTCACATAATAGAGTGTCGGATGATTGATGATATATTGTATAACCAAGAAAAAATCTCAAATTTGCTGTAGAATTCCGTACGATATGTATGAGTGGTTGTAACTAGAGTTTACTACGTATTTTATGAAGCATTTTAAGCTGACGCCCTAAGACGTATCATACAATTTCAAAATAATATAATAGATACAACTTATCGTCTGTAAAGAGACACAAGAACCAGTATAATGATGTAAAATAGCAGAGAAAAAGCAAATTTGTTCTGTTGAAGAATGTTAGTCACTCCGGATCTATAAATTAAATAAATATCACACCCTACGCAAAAAAAATCCAAATACTAGTGGATTCATCTGGATATGTTAAAAACGAATCTAAAACTATGCACACAGGGATATGTGTATTCTGAATTGTTAAAAATCTCAATAGATATATGAATGAACATTTTAACCTGTGTTTTGTCCTCTCCGAATACACTAAGAGATACTTCAGTTGTATATCTGCGTTTGAGTCTACCACGATATAACTTTCAGGAGAGTTCTTCTTTGAGGAAGACCACGCCTTCTTGTCCACATAGCACACTGCCACGCAACTCAACTTTTCTCCCAGAATAGACTTACTCCAGCCGAAACTCCCTTGCGGGCTATAGTCTATGGAAATGGCTAGATCAAGACCTAGGTAGATGCCTTGTCCAAACAAAGATCTCTATATGAGACAATAATATGCAACCTTATTCCACTTCTTAACATAACATAATATATTATGTAGTTCAGAAATATTATTGTTTGAGGTGCGATGATGACAAAAATAGGGACAACTGATATCAAATGAAGTCCCGAATGGGAAATCGATAGGACTGAGCACCTTAATTAATGGCAAAGTTTTAAGAGAGAACATAGCGATGTTGAAACAAACCAACATAACGAGTGATGATTTCCTAATTTCTTAACGTACAATCCTTAACCTGGAGGAAATTGCCATATTAAATCCAAATAATTATTGGAGTGTCCCAGAGAATAGTATTTCTAGCTGGAATACATTTGTGAAAATACAAGTCTGTTGAAATTTTGCAACAAGAATTTATCCTTTTGATTTGAAGAGGCAAAATAATGTCTATATATGACTTCCTTTTTCAGTGGATTTTGCGAATTGAAACACGCATTATTTTCCCGACAATGACCTGGGGCCCATTCTATTTATAGCATGGACCCCGCATTTCTAAGGAATCCCCGCCCGAAATGACTTGACCGGAAATGAGTTAACAAAATCCATAGTCATTGATGGGTTTTAAGCACAAAATAGTACGCTAGCCGGGTATTTAGAAGTTGGCCACTATACAGAGCATAGTCTACAAACTAAAATGTTCTGTTCATGCCTGACCATCTGGATTTCAACCGATTTAACATTCCTGCTATTCATTTACTAAATAAAGTATGTGGCATACATTTTAAGATTTCGAGCAATGGATGTACTAAATGTTAGCATTTTGGGAGAGAAGAAACTGAGGAAATATACTAGGACTTCGGAATTTTCTAGAGATGTTACTTGAATGTTTCTCAAGGAATGGAACCAACTATAAAATTAGTCTAAGCGTGCCAAAATACAAATATTTACAGCTGCTTAAAAAAATCCTGTGGAACTGAAGTAGATTTTGAAAAATACGAGAAAATACCATTAGCCCACCCACAATAGTTGTTTATGGTCTTAACCAAACTGTAAAGAATCCAAGTATTTTGGACTTAAATTATCTGAAAATGCTAGAATTAACAAGCTAAAAACATGCATCATTGTCCGGTCAAACAACCACAAACCTCTTTTGCGAATAGCGAAGACAGGCCATTGTGTAGGATGGAGTGGAAGTTCTCTAACCTAGAGCCGTGGTACGCGAGGATGCAGTCCTTGGCAAGGAGAGACTCTCTGTCAGGATAGCTCACTTCGAAAATTGCTCTCGGGGCTGGCATGCGATAGCCAGTGGGGCTTGTAGCCTGTATTATTCTGTTGTACTAAAAAGACATACTGAAGTGTAACCTCCAACAAATCGAGAATCAAGAGCAAACAAAAGGTTGATGGAACATTCGTGACTCGTGTGTTCAACTAACCATCGAGGCAGGTATGCCTCTAACTGAAACTCTACGGGGAAGCACGATCCATTCTATCAGGGAGTGGAGAGGAGTGTGAGGAGGAATGTCTTGCAGAGTCTTTAACTTGTTTAATTCTTCTAGCACGCTCACCTAAATAAAATCGGTTTTAAAGTATTTGCATCACACAAAGAAACATCTAAAACAGCGTTCATAAGAATGATAAAGGGCCTGTATGAATTTGATATAAATTAAGTTAGAAAATAGTCAAAGTGGACATGATATTCTTAGAGATCAAGGAAGGACTCTGTCTGGACAGCAAATATCATACATTAATCGTTGGTAAGCAGCACACAATTATACTTAAACTTGTTCTATTTTGAAAAAAGGTCATGGCTATCATAATCAAAAATTCTGTGTTTACGAGAGAGAAACTCATATCTGTTTCATATTTCTATTAATAGAAAAAAATAAAAGAATTTTTAGGGAATTTTATTTGGTTAGATCGATTTGAGTGAATTCTAAATTAGTATACACTATTGTACATGTGAGAGTACTGGAAAGTACCAACAAGCAATCATAGGGTCAACACAGTCTGTAGGCAACTGCGTGAAATCAAGCACTTCATCCATTCCTTTCTAGTGGAGTAATGTAAAACTATATATATAAGGCAGTAGAATTGTAGAACTACATACCTAAGGGTTATATTCATAGCAAAAGGCATCGTTGGATATCAGTTGGACACATGGCCACTGGGTTCAAATTTCAAACGAACATCATTTCTACTCATTGGCTAAGAAGCAGGGTCCAGGACCTGTTCCGAGAACTGCACCAAGTGTTAGAGGAGAGAGAGCGAGCCCTGTTGCTCGAGCTAGAGAGTTACAACTCAACTATTGACGAATACATCCCAGCTCATGTGAACCAAGACCTCAAGCAGATAAATGGCAGTTTTAACTTGTCTAACGGAATTAATCACCCGACTATAGACCTGTCTAAACCCTCGCCATCAGGATTTGAATGGGATAAAAATATATTCGAAGAAATTAGAACAGTCGGTCAGTTCGTGTGGCCACCCACCAATCCATTTTTGTCACCTACTCATGACCCATTTCCAGAAAATTCCATTTCCCAAATGCCAAAGAAGCTGCCCATATCGAGATCAGGCCAGGAGACGTGTAGAGCTATGGGGAAGGGAGGGATAGCTCCAGGAGAGTTCAATGTGCCACGAGGTATCGCAATTGACCCTCAGACTTCAAGCATTTACGTAGCGGACTGTGTGAACAACCGAGTGCAAGTTTTTAACTCGGAAGGAGAGTATAAATTCCATTTCGGAAAAGAGAGTGGAGAGGGAAAAATGAGCAATCCCTGGGGCGTATGCGTAGCAGGGGTGAGTGTGTATGTGACACAGTTAAAGACTGGAGCCCTGCACGCGTACAAATTAGATGGAACATTTATGAAGAAATGTGGGAATATAGGGAACGGTCAGGGAGAGTTCCAGCACCCAGAGGGAATCACCAGTGACGTGGATGGGAACTTAATCGTGTGCGATCGAAGCAATAATAGGATACAAGTGTTAGATTCAGAGCTAAGATTTCTCATGGAATTCGGGAATAAAGTTCTATACAAGCCACGCGATGTGAAGATAGTATCCGGGTACGTGATCGTCCTGGACAAGTCGAATCTCTGCTTGCATGTGTTCGCAATCCGAGAAGATAAAAGCGGAGTGGACCATGTGCAGGATCTGATCACTCAAGGGATGGGAAAGCAAGTTTGTAAGCCCACTTTCTTCACACTAGACGACACTAACTGCATCCTAATTAGCGACCAGTGGAACCATGCCATCAAGTGCTTCTCTTCAGTCGGGGAGAGTACGAAGGAAATAAGCAGTTCCTTCGAGCTGTACCGACCTCAAGGGATCGCATTCGATCCAGTGAAAAGGCAGACGGTTTGCATCTGTTGGAATCGAATTAATGCACTACACCTAATTAGCAGTTAGGCTAGTATAAATAGTTGAATACTTCCTTACATGTATAAATAATGAATCTACATTAAACTCAATTTAGTACGTTTATAAATGTTATACTGTATGTAACGAATTAATTGAAGAAACTGTCAAGCACAGAAAACTGATTGTTTGACATACCGGGGTATTCTGTGAGTGAGGCAAACTAAATTGATTCTTAAACGGGAAGATCAACTCATCACAGAAAGAAGGCATAAGTTATCGCTTAATATTTTTGCGAAGAAATGCGTGCTCGTTATAACTCTAGATAAATAATAGGAAATAAATTCGTGATAACTTATTGTAATTCTGTACACATAGTTTAGGACTTTCTGATATTCTAAGGAAACCCGGGAAGCCTCGAGGATCAGTTTATATTCAAAATAAACTGCTACAGTGAATTTTAACTCTTTCTGTCTATCCTATTAATTATACTGTAGCTGTATTCAGGTGCACAGCTAATATTGTGTTCTTAAACATGTATTTATATTCATATTCAAATTATTGATCAATTGAATATAACTTGGAGTTAGTACGTATAAGTCAACTCTTATCAAACTCGAATAAATTTCCGGGAAGAATAAATCTATAATATTGAACTAACTTTGCTATTGCACAAATTAATCTGATTATAATTAGCATCATTATGCTGGTGAACTCTCACGATGATCAAATATCACCTAAAATTCCCCTGAAGGAAATCAAGACATGGTGAGGTAATGCAGAATCTGCCAATGGACTTTATTATAATGATGTAGCGTTATGAATTAATATTTTATAGCATATCAGTAGAGATACCTTAACAATATAAAACGTTAACACATAATATGGATAATACGTAATCGATTTGGATTTCCCTATTTTAATCATAAAGTTGGGGGAGGTTAGAAGTAAATATATTATGGTGCTCTAATTTCAACGATGCAAACTTCTGAAACTTGAATTGGCAAATCGTAGGGCTATGGAAATTGGCACGTAGGTGTCAAATGGTTCATACCTTTTCTATACAATATTTATGGCTTCACTCTCCCAATAGTAAATAATTATAAAACACTACAACAGAGTTTATACAGCCCTGATCATGACATAACAATATATTCTGAGCACTACTACGTATCATACGCAATAAGTGCCAGTCCAAACAAGTATTGTAATCAAACAACTTAGTTCAAATAGTACCGCGTTCTTAACCTCGACCATGGATACATGAAATTAACTAGGAATCCGAAGAAAAAGTATTGAAGTGAGTTTCACAGATAATGGGATGTTTTATAATTATTAATTAATAAATAACAATGGTATTGAACAACTGAATTAGTATTTCATTACATAATATGTTTGTTGACAGATCCACAGGAGTATAGGTGTGAAAATACGTAGATCGTATCTATGAATATGCTAATGCATCGTGAAATGTTCAAATTACAGGTTTTTACGAAGTAAGAACCTTTTCATCTCCAAAATGTATCCTTTTATATTAGGCGTTAAAATTTAATTGTATAATACAAATTTGCGAAAATAAATAAAATGTGCACATCTTAGTTTTTTGCTATGGCTCCACAAGTTCTGAACTCAACCATTTTAGGTGATAGAAGGCTGAAATTTTAATAGAATGTGTATATTAATATATCTCAGATATGATACAACTCTCATCAAAAAATGATGACTCATCACCCTTTTATGACGTCATGATTGCACTTTTTTTTAAAAAATTGAAAAATTGACAATTTGTTATTTTTTGAGTGATAACGATTATAACAGTAAGACATACGTATTTAGAGATGTTATCTACCTTATAATTAATCAATGTGAGACTAGGCGCCCAAAGGGCGCTCCGGTGGACACTTTGTGTCCGCCAGCCGCGCAGCGCGCAAGCGAAGTGCGCTTGTGTATAATAATATGAAAGATATTTCTTATTCTGAAAAACAAAAATATATTTCATGTCCTCACAAAAATTTGATGCACAAATTTAAATTCTGCTATCAATTAATGGTTAAAACTGGTACTATCAGCAACAACCAATGCGAGACAGTGGTTTTCCTGATATTTTCTACATTTCTCATCATTGCGCTTACATTTATAGTGAGAAATGTAAGGGGGGTTCATCCCCCCATCTCCCCCCGTCCCCTCAACCCCTCATGGATATTGCGCCTATGAATCAGCAGGTAGTTAGATTCTACAGACTAAGGACATATTCCACCGTCCATACTATGAAGAATATCGCTTTGGAAGCTAGGAAATATATAGTTTTGTAGGAGAGGATGCTTGGATGGGATCTCGAGCATATTAGGACACTACTGTAACTCACGACTTCTCTCTGCTTCTCCTGCGAGACAGTTGACTCGTGCAAGCTCGAACTCATTTCGCTGTAGTCAGGCGGACACGGCCTAACCAGGCTGTGGTACTTGTAGCTCATACTCGCGGACATGAAGAGCGCTATTAGTAGCTCACTGGCCTCTCTGTCCTCCTCGATGCGAGAACGCATGTCTAGCTGTTTGTCTCCCTCAGCAGCACCAGCACTAGCCATCTACACACGCTGTTCCAGTACTACAGATATCAGCTAGTAGTAAACACAAGGATTTCGTAGTATTCGTTGCAAAATATTCCCAATAACTTATATTTCAAATCAAACCTCAGAAAAGACTAAACACTAAATCTTGATGATAATAGTTGAATTATATCTTTTGCATCTCAAAACCTGATTTCTGAAGACCGTAAAACGAACAGTCCAACCATTCTCATTTACATATTTGAATAAATTAAATAGGTGGAATTATAAAAGCAATGAAAAAACAACAACAGTTCAACCTTGCCTTGTCTTGAAATGGACTAAGCTCTTCATCTAGCTTAGTAGAGTGAGCGGATACACTACACCCCCATCCACTACGTGTTTGATCCAGCGGCAGACTGACTTAGACCTCACTCTCACCTTCGTTATCTCCTCGTAGGCCACCCAGCATGCTCCTGCACTCTCGTAGTCAGGGACAGTCTTGGGGGACAAGTCCTCGTAAGCAGGTACAGGTCGGGCAAAAAACACGACTTCCATCCGCATGCTTCCGCCCGGATACCTCCCATGACTGATGCTAATGATCCCCTTGAGTCTGATCTCAATTCCCACTTCTTCCTTGGCTTCGCGGACTGCGGCCCTGTGGAAGCTCTCGTTCGGGTCCACTCGTCCCGCGGGGAGCCAGTAGCCGAGGCTCCCGAACTCCTGCACCACCAGGAACTTGCTGTCCTTCAGTCTCTGGATGACAACGAGAGAAAAGCCGTGGAATGTCTCTGCAGACAGACGAGGTGTCTTCCTTCCTGGAGGGAGGTGTTGCTCATAGATATGTTTCCCCGGATTCCCGACTGTCTTTGCACAGATGGGACATTGAACGGTTTTGGCGGGGGAACTTATGTGGTAGAGCGGGAAGTGATTCCTGAGGTCATCCTCCCTGAGTCTGCGCATCCCGCACTGAGGACAGGAGAGCAGGGAGGAGGGGTGGGGTCGGGTGTGGAGGTAGGAGAGTACCTGTCTCGCACACTGCACACTCTGCCCCACGGACCCACTCACCATGTTCACCCCCACGTCTGCTAGTGCCAGCCTCTCCGCTGCATTGCCCGCGCGATCTGGATCCAGCACGCAGATGAAGGTAGCCGCCAGTTCTCTCTCTCGCTGGGAGAAGAGAGCGATGAGCTGTTTGTGAGTAGCGACTGTGTGGGCTCCTATCAGCAGCAGGAGAATCAGGTCCGTGTTGGACTTAGCCGCGACAGAGTCCACTATCTTCTGCAGTCCGTCCACCCCCTGTGACTCTGTCACCGTGTGAGTCTCCAGCTCCGAGTGTCCCGGCAGGTCCGTCAGTTTGGAGCAGAGCTCTAGACACTTCTCATCCGGCCAGCACCTCACCAAGTGGCACTTCTCTAACTGGGCTGATTTACTCTCAGCTGCCATCTCTAAGCACAAACTCGAACCTCTCTTATCCGGGCAGTGCCGGACCGGAGGGTGCCCGGATATCGGAGGTCCGGATAAGAGAAGTGCCCGTAACTCAGAAATCAACTTGAATAGCAGTTTATAGTGTTAAAACTGTCAATTTGTATAATGGGTGAGTTTAAACAATATCTAGTACCCGGAACTTAGAGGTTATCAAAATTTGAGTTCCGGATAAGAGAGGTGATTGTAAAATAGATATTCTATAAAGGAAAAGAAACTATTCCATTGCGATTGATTAATACATTTTAAGCAGTATTTACCCCTGAATATATTACTTAAGTAGATGTCGCAATTTCTTCCAAATTCATTATCAAAGTTCATTAAATATTATTACATGATAATGATTGCTGGAATTGTGGTTAATAATTGACTTAAAATAGGACAATGCATATTGACTAAATGTCGAAAGGGCTGCCCGGTTGAGAGAGGTGCCCGGATATCGGAGGTCCGGATAAGAGAGGTTCGAGTGTAGATGAATAATGAAAACAAGCGAATTATCCGTGGGCCACAGCGAATGGTCTCGCGGGCCATCGTTTGAGCACCCTTGCTTTAGTATATACATATTTGAACACCATTTGACGAAAATTAAAACGCGACATGTCGCAAAACACGACATGTCGCAAAACACGACATGTCGTAAAACGCGACATGTCGCAAAACACGACATGTCGCAAAACACGACATGTCGCAAAACAGGACATGTCGCAAAACGCGACATGTCGTAAAACGCGACATGTCGCAAAACACGACATGTCGCAAAACGCGACATGTCGCAAAACACGACATGTCGTAAAACGCGACATGTCGCAAAACACGACATGTCGCAAAACACGACATGTCGCAAAACGCGACATGTCGTAAAACGCGACATGTCGCAAAACACGACATGTCGCAAAACGCGACATGTCGTAAAACGCGACATGTCGCAAAACACGACATGTCGCAAAACGCGACATGTAAAACGCGACATGTCGCAAAACACGGCATGTCGCAAAACGCGACATGTCGCAAAACACGACATGTCGCAAAACACGACATGTCGCAAAACGCGACATGTCGTAAAACGCGACATGTCGCAAAACACGACATGTCGTAAAACGCGACATGTCGCAAAACACGACATGTCGCAAAACGCGACATGTCGCAAAACACGACATGTCGCAAAACGCGACATGTCGCAAAACACGACATGTCGTAAAACGCGACATGTCGTAAAACACGACATGTCGTAAAACGCGACATGTCGCAAAACGCGACATGTCGCAAAACACGACATGTCGTAAAACGCGACATGTCGCAAAACACGACATGTCGTAAAACGCGACATGTCGCAAAACACGACATGTCGCAAAACACGACATGTCGCAAAACGCGACATGTCGCAAATCAAAACGCGACAGGCAAGTCGTAGAGATACGAAAATTGCCAGGTAGGTGTCAAATGATGAATCTAGGATTAAGTTCGAAAACCTAAGCGAACTTTTCATACTTCTCCAAAAAAAATGGAATACAAATTTTCACACCTTTTCTATACAATACTATGTACGGTTTCACTCCCACAATAGAAATCATTGTACGACATTATTGTAGGCTGTCATTGTTAGCAATAACTTATATAGATGTCTCAATTATATTATATTGTATAACAATAAAAAAGGCTATGTGTATATTTTCACACCTTCATATACATATTTTCACACGATTCGACGAATTTTGAAAATTATGCTAGAGACTAGCTTCCAACGGGGGACATGGGGTTTTTAGGGGTGTAGATTTCGAATATCATAATTTCAGATCAATATGATAAATTATTTGTTTACTTTTGTTTACAATAGATACATAAAGTAAACAAATTACAAAAATTGGCTAGAGACTAGCTTCCAACGGTTGATATGGGGGTTTTAGGGGTGTAGATTTCGAATATCATATTTTCAGATCGATATGATAAATTATTTGTTTACTTTTGTTTACAATGGATACATAAAGTAAACAAATTACAAAAATAGGCTAGATAATAGCTTCCAACGGCTGACATGGGGTTTTTAGGGGTGTAGATTTCGAATATCATATTTTCAGTAGAGGTGTACCGGATTAGAGATTTTCTACTCCGGCCGGATCCGGATATCCGGTACTCAATTATCCGGTTATCCGGCCGGATATCCGGCTAAATATTTATTTGATAAATGATACCATAATATCACATCAAGACCTAAAAAACGAAGTAGCCTACTACCAGAAAATGGTGAGAGATTAATATTCATACAAAATAATCTTTCTTTATTGAATTACAACTATTAGCTAGCATTTAGAGTTTTAATATAGTAGATTGGAATAGGTTATAGATTAGATTAGATTTATGGATTGACAATAGCTTTAGAATTAAATTGTAGTTAATTGAATAAATTGCTTCTGTTTCTATCCTTTTTGTAGTTAATGTTTAATTCATACACAATCACAATTGGAACCACTATCCGGCCGGATAGTGGTTCATATCCGGTTCCGGCCGGATACCGGATTAGAACCGGATATCCGGTACACCCCTAATTTTCAGATCGATATGATAACTATTTGTTTACTTTTGTTTACAATATATACATAAAGTAAACAAATTACAAAACTTTGTAAGAGACTAGCTTCCAACGGTTTACATTAGGCGTGTAGAATTCGAATATTCAATTTCCCTCCTGCAATTCCATTATAGAGCAATATATATATATGCATAACATTCAATTCTGACTGCAAATAGATTTATTAATATTGCAAATCAAATAAAAGAACATTCAGAATATAGGAATAAAAATTGATTCCAACCAGATTACAAAACAAGTAACATTTAATTAAGTTTCATGCATGTAATACTATGTATTACCAATACTATGCATGTAATACTAGTACAAGCGCGCTTCGCTTGCTTGCGCTGCGCGCCTGGCGGACACTTTGTGTCCGCCGGAGGTGCCCTTTGAGCGCATGTGGTCACCATTATTTAGTTATATGGGAGATAACATCCCTAAATACGCCTGTCCTACTGTTATAATCGATATCAGACGAAAAATGTGACGTGTTTTGGTTCATGTAGAAGAGGATGTCATTGGCTACCTTCAGGAGCGCAGTACATTTAGACTTGGTAACTGCGTGCAGCGAGATTATAGCTCCCACATGCCCCTATAGCGTGGACTGTGTACTATGTCTGTCCTTGAGTGCGTGACTATCATTAATTATGTGTAGAGTTGACAGTTTTAAGAAATGTATTCTGACACTGACAGTGATAGCTATATTATTTAACATAATTGAGACCCAACCAAAGGATAATATCAAAAACCCAGTTCAATCCGGTTTAAACCGGGTTTAGCCAAGTGGGTTGGGTTAAACCTATTTAATAATATCCCTTGAAAGCACTTGGGATTTTTCTATTTATAGTAGTAACCCCAAACTTGTATGGTTTCCCCATTGAAAATGGCTTAAACCGGAAATGACGCAACACATTCCTGTGGCAAGCGTGGGTTAATCCGGGTTAAATTCCAACCTTGAACTCATCAATGCTAGAAAATATGCTATTGCTATTTTCGCTAATGTTGAATATAATAAGTTTTATTTAATTTCGCAAAAAGTGATATTTGTAGTGTACATATATGTGCCTATTGTTTTATGTGTATGTGCGTAATTGTTGAGGTGCAACAATTACGCGCATGCGCATAAAATGATGTTTTCATATATTAAAATCGACGAGGCGCTTTAAGTATATGAAAACATCGCATCACATTTAGAATCCTCATCATTTATAAAGCTGTTCAATGTCTTGCTCCTCTATACATCACCCAGCTATTCAGTAAAAGGTCCAACCGTAATCTAAGATCTTCGAATGCTATCCTCCTCGAACATCCATACATTAATTCCTCAAAAAACTTGATCGCTCTTTTTATTTTGCTGCTCCTGTTGAATGGAATAACCTGCCTGCCTACATCCGGAATGCTCAATCCATTACTATCTTTAAAAGTATCTTGAAAACTCATCTTTTTCGATTAGCCCATGAAACGCATTTAATAATACATGAATTTATACATATATACGCGCGGACAGACTTACATATATACTGTATATATGACATCCATGCTGCACACATGCACTTCTTAATTCATTGTTTGTACAGCGCACTTTAACATATCATCAAAGAATCATGTCAGAATGGAATAATTGTATATTATTACGTATATGATGATGATTATTATTATTATTATTATTATTATTATTATTATTATTATTATTATTATTATTATTATTATTATTATTATTATTATTATTAACCTTAGAGTAAGAAGAAAATTTAATGAAATAAAATAACGGCATTGCCTATTAATAATAACAAGCACGCTTCGCTTACTTGCGCTGCGCGGCTTGCGGACACTGCGTGTCCACAGAGTCGCCCTGCGGGCGCCTAGAGTCACTCAATCGAACATATTTTGGATTTTTTTCATTTATAAATATTGTAAACAAAGTCGACGAATAATTTCTCATATGGATCCGAAAATATAATACGTATTCGAAATGTGCAGCAATAAAAACCACATATCAACCGTTGGAAACTACTGTATTTCTCACTCGATTATCCGAGATAGTTAATCAATTATCCGAGATAGCCAATCAATTATCCGAGATAGTCAATCAATTATCCGAGATAGTCAATCAATTATCCGAATATTTATGTACCAATCAGTTCGCCTGATTCTGCACACAATGAAAGGGTATTGTATGTATTTACATAATTGATTAAATATAAAATGCGAAATGGAGAATTATTTTGGAATCAAATCGTTGTTAACTTAATTTCATATGGCAAGTAACACATCAAATATTTCTGAATCTACTCCTGTCAGAAGAGGAGGTAGAGCAATCAGTGATGAAATCCGCTCAAGGTTGATCAAAGCTCATGAAACAGGACTTAGTTATGGGCAAATATCCGAACTCTATGATGTTAAAAAGGATACTGTATATCGCATTTGCAGTTTTGCCACCTCTGCCACCTCCACCCTCAATTCGTTTTTTCATGTCCTAACGATAACTGTTCCCAAAGTCATTAGGCTCGAAGACCTCTAAATTTGATTTAATAACCAGCCAGAGCTATCAAACTCGATTATTTAACCCCATTCTTCTTAAATAAATCATTGTTAAAATATCTGAATACATATAATTGTGAAAAATAAAATCTACACTAAATTAACTGGATCAAATTTTATCGGATAATCAATTGACTATCTCGGATAATTGATTGACTATCTCGGATAATTGATTGGCCATCTCGGATAATTGATTGGCCATCTCGGATAATTGATTGACTATCTCGGATAATCGAGTGAGAAATACTTTAGCCCATTTTTGTAATTTGTTAACTTTATGTATCTATTGTAAACAAAAGTAAACAAATAATTTATCATATAGATCTGAAAATATGATATTCGAAATCTACACCCCTAAAAACCCCATGTCACTCGTTCGAAGGTAGTCTCTAGCATTATTTTCAAAATTCATCAAATGGTGTGAAAATATGCACATCATCGTTTTTATTGCCATACATTATAATACATTCCATTTAAGATATCAACATATATCGTGGCTTTGAAGTATTTTAATAACAATGACAATCTATGGTAGTGTCGTACAATGATATCTATTGTGATAGTGTAGTCATTTATTTAGTACAAGCGCGCTTCGCTTGCTTCGCTGCGCGGCTGGCGGACACTTCGTGTCCGCCTGAGGCTCCCTTCGGTCGCCTGAAAGTGACATTGGTTAATTATTAGGAAGAAATCATCTCTAAATATGTGCATCTTAGTTTTAAAATCAATATCACTCGAAAAATCACCAAATTTGTCAATTTTAAAAATTTTTGATGAGTAATGATGACGTCATAACAAAGTGATGAGTAATCATTTTTTGGTGATAGGTACATCATATGTGAGGCATGTTAGTATACAGATTCTATTAAAATTTCAGCCTTCTATCTCCTATAATGGCTGAGCTATGCCCGAATAACTGTGTTGCTTAACTTTTAAAAATGTGACAATGACGTCATAATTCCATGATGAGTCGACATTTTGGTCTGAGCTCAGAACTTACTGGAGCCATAGCCAAAATACTCCCACATGCCAAAAATTAGCTTTCTATGACCGGCAGTTTCTTCAATCAATTCGTTACAGATATATATATATATATATATATATATACACATTGAAGATTTCGCTTAGATCTTAGAACTTAATCGTAGTCATATCATTCGACACCTACATGCCAATTTTCATATCTCTATGACTTCCCAATTCTTCAATCAATTCGGACAAACATACACACCCACAAACAAAAAAATCCTAGCATTTTAATATATAAGATACAAGCGCCTATTAATTCTTGAATAGCATTAAAATCTCAGGCGCATGCGCCTCGTCGATTTTAATAGCTCCATTTTCGATCTATCTGATAATTATTTGTTTACCTTTGTTTACAATATACAGTCGAAACCCGGGTTTTTGTCATCAATCTTTGCATAAATTGTTTTATTCAGTATCAGCTAGCATCAGAATCGCGATCTTACGATCGACTATGTCTCACAAATAATCCAATATTGATGTAGTGCAGCACCAATTATTAGTGAATTGATGTATTAGGAATGGCAGCTGAGAGTAAATCAGCCCAGTTAGAGAAGTGCCACTTGGTGAGGTGCTGGCCGGATGAGAAGTGTCTAGAGCTCTGCTCCAAACTGACGGACCTGCCGGGACACTCGGAGCTGGAGACTCACACGGTGACAGAGTCACAGGGGGTGGACGGACTGCAGAAGATAGTGGACTCTGTCGCGGCTAAGTCCAACACGGACCTGATTCTCCTGCTGCTGATAGGAGCCCACACAGTCGCTACTCACAAACAGCTCATCGCTCTCTTCTCCCAGCGAGAGAGAGAACTGGCGGCTACCTTCATCTGCGTGCTGGATCCAGATCGCGCGGGCAATGCAGCGGAGAGGCTGGCACTAGCAGACGTGGGGGTGAACATGGTGAGTGGGTCCGTGGGGCAGAGTGTGCAGTGTGCGAGACAGGTACTCTCCTACCTCCACACCCGACCCCACCCCTCCTCCCTGCTCTCCTGTCCTCAGTGCGGGATGCGCAGACTCAGGGAGGAGGACCTGTGGGCGCACTACCCCCTCTACCACGTCATCACCACCAACCTATCGGGACCATGTCCAGTCTGTAAGAAGCAGCAGAAGATCATTCCAGTTCACCTACACGACTACCATGGAGCAGGAGGCCGAGGGGAAGTGGTGACAGACTCGCGGACTCCATCGATTCATTTCGATGGGTTCTCCTTTTCCATCGTACGCCGCTCTGACAACAAGTTCCTAGTGGTGCAGGAGTTCTGCGGACAGGGGTACTGGTTCCCATCAGGCCGAGTGGACAGACACGAGAGCTTCCAGGAGGCGGCGATCAGAGAGACGAAGGAGGAGGCGGGCGTAGATATAGAATTGACAGGCATACTCACGATAGAACAGTTCCCGCGACACTCCATGTCTCGTGGCGTGCCCATCATGGAGGTGTGCGTCTACTTCGTGGCACGGATGACAGACGAGGGACAGGAAGTGAAGACGTGGCCGGACTACGAGAGTGCAGGCGCCTGCTGGGTGACACTGGAAGAGATGTGCGAACTGAGACTGAGGAGTGAGTCCATCCTACCTCTCACGCGCCAGGTGGTGTCTGGAAAACCGATCGCCCCCCTCTCCCTCCTCCGAACAATGGACTTGTCCTAAATAGCATATACATACAGGGTGTTTCATTGCACACAAAAGTAAATTGCTTTCATTTGATTGAGATAATTTAGTTATTTTGGTTGTTTTGAAAGGAAATCCTTTGAATTTATGAAAAACAATGAAGCAAACAGCTTTAACAGTTGGAATAAAAGTAAATTATTTCAAAACATCCTCAATATGGGATAACTCATTTCCGATTAAGTCATTTTGGGCGGGGAAACCTTAGAAGTGTGGGGTAGTCTTGAATAGGACTGATTTTTAGGTAGAATTCCACCATCTTGATCTTCTTTTGTTTGTCATCTAGCTTGTCCATTTTGCTGTCACACAAATGTCAGAAGGTGCTAAACAACATCGTAAAAGGGGAAGATGATTAGTAAAATATTTACCTAGTAATTTCAAATTATTTTCGTGATACAATCGCTGAAACACCCTGTATAAACTCGTATATAATCTGAATTAAATTTTTTAATAAGAAACTAGGGGAAACTAAAGCAGGTCGGGGGTATCGTCATGCGGTTTGAATTTGAAGAAGGCTACGCCGTGTCTGGCACGCTCCACCAACACCTTCAGCTGCTTCATGTCACAGCTGCCTCTGCTGTGGAGCTGCTTTATCTCGCTGAGATTGCCGCTGCCCGCACACACCACCATCATGGTCCCGGGCCGACAGCGGTTGTAGACGATGCCCACGAGTCTGAGCATTTCTGCGAAATACTTCCTCGCCACTGCACTGCTCAGCTCCTCTCCCTCCTTCTCGCACCTCTTGCTCAGGCTGTGGAAGTCGTGCAGCTGGAGCCACGTGAAGTCGTACGCGCTCTGCTTATGTTGTCGTCCCCCTGTGCGAAGCTGCATCTGACGGACTGAGACCTGGTGTGTCTCCCCAGCAGGGCCTGGTGGTCCACGAGGAGAGAGCGCATCCCGCAATAGCCCATGTACTCCACCAGACTCAGCTTGTCGTCGTTCCAGCTGACCGCGCACTCCGCTCCTTTCTCCAGCTTAGCCAGCAGCAGCTCCATGCACACCGTGGCGTCCTGGATGGAGTCGTGGCCGGAGGGGGACTTCTGGATGTCTCGGTGGAGCACCTCTTGAGCTAGGTACCTGAGGCTGGGCTTGCTGGTGGGGGTGGAGGCGGGTGTGAGGAGGATGCTGGTGTCTATCACGTGAGAGAAACGGAGCCGCAGCACCCGGAGGTCGTTCTCTAAGGAGTGTCCGACTAGCACTGTCCTCTCCGTGAGGAGGGACTCCAGTTTCTGCTGGACGTCCTTCAGACAGGTGGTTACCCCCTCCAGGGTGCGGGCGTTGATGCCGCTGTACTGAGTCTTGTAGTCTGTGATCTCTTCTGCGGGCATCACGTAGCTGTCGTACACACACTCCAGCTTCCGGTCGACCACGGAGATACGCGTGAGTGCCTTGCCTGAAGCTGTGTCGCAGAACTCACAGTCTAGAGCCAGCAGCTCTGCCGTGTCATCAGTCAGGTCAGGTGCTGCCACCTGTGCGATGGGGAGGTAGTCAGGACAGGTGCACAGTAAGGGGAATGAGTTGAGCTCCATCTCTTTCTCTGAGAGGAGGTAGGAAGGAATAATTCTACCGGGGGTTGGGGTGGACTGGGGTCGCTTAACGGTCCCCAGAAAGTC
Organism: Aphrocallistes beatrix; assembly: GCA_963281255.1. NCBI lineage: Eukaryota > Metazoa > Porifera > Hexactinellida > Sceptrulophora > Aphrocallistidae > Aphrocallistes > Aphrocallistes beatrix. The sequence goes on from OY725494.1 coordinate 3,093,960, forward strand.
TTGGATCAAGAGGATCTCCTCGTAGCCGGGGCGGACGAACTTCTCAGATCCCGGGTTCATGAAGTGCAGGAGCTGAGTGGAGTCCGTCGGAAAGATGACCTCGAAGGCCGGCCAGTGCTCCTTCACCTGGTCCGCAGACACCTGTGCCAACCAGACGAACACGACAGAGGAGACACTGGGCAGAGAGTCGCGCCTCCTGAGTAACTGTATCAGGATTCGCTGCAGGTCTCGCACTGAGTACACGTTCTTCTGGACTCGAGAGACGAGCGGCGTGTTGCTGATGAGGTCGCTCACCAGTTTGTTATACTGGGAGTCTGAGTGCAGGAGAGCAGAGAGTGAGTAGAACTCTCGCAGGTCGTTGTTCTGTAGCGTATGGCTCACGGACTGATGTGAGGAATTATCCTGTGCACGCTTTTTCCTCTTACGTTGCTTTTTTGCCATTTTATTCTGCTTTATTCGCTTCATATTATTTTTGCCAGGTTTTCTAACACAAGTCAACATATTGGGTAGAGTTGTGTCTTTGTCTAAAATGTCTTCATCTGAGCTAGAGCACTCTCCCTCTTCGGTTGAGTCTGAGGGACAGCCCTTCATCCTCTTTGATCTGTTTCCACTACACAAACATTCTCCAGTGCACCTACAGTTGCTATGGCCAGCATCTACATCCTCTGAACGCTCCCCAGATGAGGTGCACTCCCCGTCCTCTGGAGCCTCAGCTGACTCCGAGAGTAGATAGCTTCGCTCTGCCGTTCTGTGAAGCTAGTCATTCAAATAGTCAAACGGAAAAACAAATAATTAAGTGCGAACAGTGACGGCACGCTAGCATTGAGTCGGTCCTTTTCGGTGGGCTAGACTCTGCCGTCGTATTGAAGCGAGATTTATATTAATATGTTAAATAATTTCAAATACGTACATAATAGGTAGATTATTCAAGTATTGGGCAATAATTTGCAACTAAAAGTAAGTGGCTGTGTCTTTAACTAGATAACAGTGGCATAGCCAGGATTTTCTGAAGGAGGGACTAAGGGGAGCACAACACCTAGTTGGGTGTCTAGGGCCGCCGTAAGCCCCCCAGTGCCCAGTGGGATCCAGGGCTTACCCCTGGAAGCTGACAACATTTGCTTCGCAATATATATGCCGCAGATTCTTAAGTTAGTACCTACTGATCCAGGAAATGACAAAATACGTAGATACAAAATTTGTAACAAAATTGAGTATACATATCATGGCTTGAGAAATGTCACGCGATGATGTTACTACGGTTTGAAACGACCCTGTAGTTAGGAACTGCGAGACAACATCCAATTGGGTAGTGGTAGGTATGGAATAAATTCGTATTGCTGATTTGTTGAGAATTCTTTGAAGTTATATGGAAATTAGAGGTATTACAAAGTCCAGAGAACATGTTCCAATAGTCCAGAGAACATGTGTTCTTATGGGCCAGATAACATGTTCCTATAGTCCAGAGAACATGTACCCCCGACGTTTATGTGCCTGCGGACAAGATTTAACGCTTTTGGAGTTAGCGCGATCCATCCAACTAACTTACCCGTCCGGCCCAGTTCAGATCGAGTGTAGACTTGATCCAGAACTCTAATGTGATGCAATTTACAGTTATCATTTATTAAGTATCGTACGTGTAATTGAACTTTGGACAGTTCTAAGTCGCCATCTTTCTCTAAATCAGTGATAATTTAGCTTCATCGCGATTGATTCCCCTTGGAGAGCGAAATGATAGCCTTATTTTTAATCCTTACTCAATAATGGAAACTGAAATAATCTGGTTATTTGCTCCGAACGACAGAGTAGTTGGATATAATGCTTCTGGCATTAGGCAAATCTTGCATATATGCCAACCAGGGGTTTATCTAGGTGCTCTGTCGGCACTTATAGGTGCCAGCCTGTTATCGTACGAGGAGCCAAGGTGCTTGCAGTGTGATTCGATTTTGGTCCCGGGTTGCTATCACCCCTGGAATTACGAGATAAACCATTGTTTGGGTGCCAGATAACTTTTATCACCTCCAAAAAAGTGCCGGATTGGAAAATCCTAGATAAACCCCATATATTTAAAATATTTTAGCGCATGCGCTAAAGTAAAACAGCGCATGCGCTAAAATATTTTAAATACCTCATAAACCCATGATGCCAACCGTCCCGAGTTTTTTCACTCTACTCCTGAGCTAATTTTGACAAGTGTCCCGGTTTTTTGGATTCCGTGTATAATACTTTTCTAATGCGTCCCGCCGTGTCCCGCGAAATTCAACGCCGCGTACCGCCTTTATCATGGTTCAGGTTGGCATGTATGATCTTGACTAATAGCAACCACGTTAAGGTATTCGGGCAATTCTTTTGTTGAACCCATAGAAATTCCTTCGAAGATAACAACAAAAGTTTATTTTTGCATTCGGGGCGGGAAATCGTCACTGGACATGTTCTCTGGACCATAGGAAAATGTCGTCTGGACTAACATATTCTTTGGACTTTTTAATTAATATGTGAATTTATCATACAGTTTCGAAAAGGCGATATGCAGAATCTACAGCCGTAAAAACCTTAGATCAACCTATACAAGTTAGTTTTCGTCGTTATTCTGTTCTTTTTCGTCCCGACGAAAAAGGGATGGAAAAGGACAGAAAAATTAATTACATGTGTAATTACACGTGTAATTACATGTGTAATTACATGTGTAATTACACGTGTAATTACATGTGTAATTACATGTGTAATTACATGTGTAATTACACGTGTAATTACATGTGTAATTACATGTGTAATTACATGCGTAATTACACGTGTAATTACATGTGTAATTACATGTGTAATTACACGTGTAATTACCTACCCAACCGGACCAGTGGCGCCGACCCTGCAGATTGGTCCTGATTTTGTGCACTCTAAATTTTGCCAAAAGTCAGGCTCCTCGGGGCGCGCAGTGCGGATCTGCGCATCCAGATGAAAGTCTAGCTGTGTATATCTAATTGGAAGCTGTGGCGGTCCAAACCATTTTCCCGATCCGTTCCGCCAATTTAGGTACTGAGAATCAGTCAGGGTTGTATCAACTCATTTTGAATTAGCAAAATCAACTAAATGAGTTGTCGAAACCAATTCATTTGAAACAAAGGACTTATTTCAAAAATGAGTATATATAAAATTATTGTTTAGCGTCTAGACAATCATATTCCGATACGGATAGTGTTGGGTTTTATTTAGATGTGTGGCACCTTAATTTTCACGAAATATTAATCTAGGCGCGTGGAAATTGAAGTAATGACTTTGAAAAACGGAAATCTATACGGGGGTTCATTTCTGTCAAAAGAGATCGTTGCCAAATACAGGGTGGCCGAACGAAATTGAGACAAATATACTTGCTTTAGAACAACCCTTAAATTTTGTCAGGTCCATAAATTTTTTAGTTACTATAGACGTATCAACTATATTAGCTATAGAATTGAGAACATTGTCATTATTTGAACAATAATGAATGAATTGGAGAAGAGCAAAGTTGTTGAGACCTATTTTCACAATGGACAAAGTGCGTCTCAAATCTGGAAGCTTGTAAAAGATCTCGGAATATCACGAGCCACTAGTCTACAGGCTCGTTAAAAAGTTCCAAGATGGTGGAAGTAGCGACAGGAAACTAGGTTCTGGAGGTGAACTGTCAAATAAGAACCGTAGTGCGAAGAGAAAGATTGCTGATCGTCTGCGCCGGAATCCAGCTCAGTCAGTCAGAAAAATCTCGAGAGAGATCGGAATTCCAAAATCTACGGCTCAAGATATCGTCCGACGGGACTTGAAACTGAGAGCAAGGAAGAAGGAAAAGAAACAAGCACTCACAAGTCCCCAAAAGGCAAAAAGAGAGACAAGATCCAGAACTCTTCGTCGATCGTTGGACCGCGACTCGCACAGACGAGTGCTTTTTAGCGATGAAAAATATTTCTTGATGGATCAGCCCCTTTATCGCCAGAATGATCGTGTTTACATCAAAGAAGGGACAAAGAAGCCTCTGAATAAGAAAACGATCGTGGAAAAGAATAAATTTAGCCGAAAACTCAGGATCTGGGCAGGGGTAGCCTATAACCTAAAAACTGATCTGGTTTTCTTCAGGCAAAGAGAGACTGTGAATGCGGATCGGTACCAAAGTGCAATTTTAGCTCCTTTTGTCATTCCCCTTTGTCGTCAGCGCAACCTCGTTTTCCAACAGGACTCCGCCCCTTGCCACACGGCAACCAGAGTCGCATAATTTTTGAGGACAGAAAATATCGATTTTTGCACGAAAGAAGATTGGCCGCCAAACTCCCCTGATCTCAATCCCCTTGACTACGGTATATGGGGTATGCTGGAGCAGGAGGTGTACCGTAAGCCACCAAAGAATTTGCAGGACCTCGAGAGCAAAATTCGACGAGCTTGGGAGAGCTTGGATCTATCCAAAGTGAACCGGTGCATTGATCGATTTAAGGGACGATTGCGACAATGTGAAGATGCAAAAGGCAGCCATTTCGAATGAAAATGTTTTGTAATAAACCATATAACTAGTTTTTGTTATGAGTCTAAACTATACTTATCAATTTATGAAAATACGTTATTTTTAAATTTGTCTCAATTTCGTTCGGCCACCCTGTACTTTTGTACTTGTATTACTTAGTATAGCTTGATCAATTCTGAGTGGAAACTCACTAAAACTGTTTGGCACATGCCCCCTAAAACGGCTCCTGTTGCGCGCGGCTGCAAGTAAATCATTAATAAATTTGAAATTGATGTCCCAATATTGAGCTATCTGGATCGCAGTTTCTCAAGCTGTTGCATACTATTAGAGTACCCGAAGACTCAGGTAATGGAAAGTGGAGACTCTCTGGACTCATCCTCCCCATCCTCGTCCTCCCAATCGCAATCCCCCTCTGTCCAGACAGGTGACTGGGGCAGCATCCAAGATAAGAGCTCTCAGACGGATGAGCGACACATAGCGGAAATCAAGGCGATGGAGCGAGGAGTGGGGGAGTTGGTATCGGGCACTCGTGAGTTGGAGAAAGAGCTGAATCTAGTGAAGCATCTGCTGATAGCTAAGTTCCAGTCTCAGCTCAGGACAAGGAGTGAGGACCTGAGCAGTGCCTGCGAACTGCGCCTGTCACAGCTGGAGGCGAGACACAGTCAGCAGTTGGACGCTCTCAGGGGCAGTGTCAAGACCCAGCTGAGAGACGGACTCCACCTGATAGCCGGAGAGTACAGGCAAGAGTTAATTAATGGAGATCTGACTCGTAACTTATACTCATCACAATTATTCCTAACTATAAACTTTTAAATACTGTCATTAGGCGTTATTACGAGGAGATAACGAGTGGGGAAGAAAAGGGCCAAGAGGCCAAATTGTCCCTTCTACGGAGGGAGAACACCTCCCTCATTGAGAGGGTCACACAGCTGGAGTCTGAGTTGCTGGTGGCGAGGAGAGAGAAGGAGCAGCTGAGAGCGGAGAGTGAGGAGGCCTCCTTGAGAGGTCAGGAGCAGCAGTTGCAGCCGTGGGAGCAGGCCGACCCCGCGCCCTCCCAGGACAGGGGCGGGCTGAGCGAGGAGGAGGGGAGGCGGCTAGGGACAGAAGTGGGGCGTCTGGAGGGACAGGTCCTGGAGCTGCAGGAGCAGGTGCGAGAGAAGGAGCGACTGTGCAGGAAATTAGAAGGAAAGGTAGACTCTGTGAAGACCGAGGTGCAACGCGAGAAGAAGGAAAGAGAAAGAGTGGAGAAGGAATTCCAGGTCTTTATTGCAGATTAATTTAGGGAATACCTCATGTGCTGTGCGACACGATTCCTATTGTTAGACGTTCAAACGGCGAGCAGCGGAGAGCAATGTCAGCGCCTCGGCAGAGAGCAGCAAGGAGAGGGAGAGGGTGCAGCAGGAGGCGAGGGAGGAGATGGAGAGGGCGAAGGAAGAGGCAGGGGAGCAGACGCAAGTGTTGGCGGATGAGATCAGAATGAAGGAGAGAGCCAAGATGCAAGTGGAAGTGAAGAAAGTTCAGGAGGAGTTGGATAAGGTCAGGCAATGCTCTCAGGAAATGGAGTTAGTGGAATCCTTTTTTGCAAGTCCTATCTTGCTCGCCATGACAGCTACATAATAGGCAACCTTAATTTGAACGAAATTACGTACATAATCTATGTACTCGCTCACTTGTGGCTAAAATCGAGCAATCGTAATCTCTATTCACGCTCTTCTGATCTGCGAACCATATCAAACGTTACTTAACGCTTCCAATGGAGGTACGGGGGGTAGTAAAGTGTTACAGCCCTATCAATGTTGTATTATGGTCAAATGGCGTGACATAGGGAGGGGGAGGGTCTAAAATCGAGATGTAACGTTTGTACGGCCCATATGACGTATACGTATATCTCTCAACGATATTCAGTGCTATGCGATCAAAGTTGGGAGGCTAATATATGCACTGTCGAATAGAGATAAAATAGAGAAATGGAACTGATGCTTGGTGTGTAGGTTAGAGCGGAGAGAGACAAGTTGCTGCAGCAGGACTACCACGCTGCCCTGAAGGAGTCGGAGGAGAGGGAGAAACAGTACAAGAGCAGCATCCACTCTCTCAACAAGGACCTTACCCGCTCCACTCGAACGTGGACTAAGAAGGTGCAGATCCTGGAGGCTCACCTCCACGCGGTTAAGGACGAGAGCTACGTCCGCCACTCTCTGGAGAGGAAAGCCTCTTCTCTGCACCAGGCCACCCTCTCCTATGCGGCGGATGCGGACTCCAACTCCCAGCCCGTGTACCCAGCCCTGCCCTGCACCCTGGGGACTCTGTGTAACCAGAGATACTGACAACCCGGCCACTTCCCCTCCACCCCTGTCCCCTGTCCCTGCTGCTAGCTGTGCAGATGAATCTGGATAGTATTGTGATTCTTTTCTCTTTTGATGTTCATTTATTACTATTCATTCGATAAGGAGGGTTTCCACGATACTCTATATGGGAATCTCATAAGTGCGTAAATAGAGTGACTCTATTCAATCCAGCTAGAATTAGCGAGCTAGACCTCATGGCACATCACACACGCCCCATCCCAGACCCCACCTCCTTCCACGGGAAGATGATGCAGAAGCTGGACATGTTCAAGATCACGGAGCTACGCGCGGTTGCGCGGTCTGCTGGGTGCACGGCTGCAGGGAGGAAGTCCCGGATCCTGCAGATTGTGCGGTCCCAGGTCGTTCAGAGCAACAAGCAGGCGATCGATGAGATCAACGTCATCTACTCGAGGAACTACGCCTCACGCGTATCAATTCCTCTCAGCAGCCCCGAGCAGAGACACAATCCACACTACGTCCCCCCTCCTGTCCCCCTTGCCCCCCGGCACCGCCCCTCCGCCACACCCAGCTATCAATTCAGGAGGTAGGCTGCAGGACAGTTTAAGTTAGAACAGGCAGAGAGCTGCCCCGTCCAAACCTGAGTTCTTAATAATATTATTAATTGTGAATGGCGGACACTTCGTCGCACGGACATTTCGTCACGCGGAATATTTGTCCCCTGAAATGCCCTTTCGCACCTATTCAAACATCCTCCACTCCAAAAGCCTCAACTTCCGTTCCTTACATATTTTATTTTCGTCTCTAATGAGACGAAAATTCCAGGAACGCTACCCATTGTCCGGTAACTAATGTTCAGGGGACAAAGTGTCCGTGCGACGAAATGTCCGAAATAAAATGTCCGTTTACCATAAATTGTCCTGATGTCTAAAATTTATATAGATAATTAACTAAAAGGCTCTGATTTTTTTCCAACTCCACTACTATGATTTCAAATCCTGGAAATATTCCTGTGTGTATATTCCTATATAGCAGTGGTCTTCAAACCTTTTTCCAGCGTACCCCCAGACTGTTTTTGAACTTTCTGTGTCCCCAACAGTTAACTCATGCTATTATCAATAATATGTTGAGATGTAACATTTATATTTGCGGACTCAATGAGAGCCGGCGTACCTAGATTACCCCCGTCTGAATGCCACTGCTCTATAGTGTGTTGTTCACTGTAATAATCGACGGATTTTGTTGTCTAGAGATTCTGACAAGACACTCCTGTCATTTCCCTCGGTCCATGGCACGAGGCTTTCGACTCCCTTCCAGGACGTCATCCCCTGCATGCCCACGGCCAGACACGACAGACGCATCCTCTCCTTCCAGTTCCGCCTCAGCCCCCTGGACATGGCGAAGCTGCGCGAGGAGACGCCTCTCTCCACACGCGTGATTCTGCGCATGTGCAGAGAGAGCAGCAACCCGGTCACTGACCAAATCCCTCCCGGGATCTCCTCTCTCAAACTCAACGACAACGGCATTCTGGTGGTGCAGAGTCCAGAGAAATTTGAGTACCGGCACTCCAGCAGACCCATCGACATCACCAACCACCTGATGCTAGAGCCTAGCCTCTCCCAGTCCGTGGACTTGTTCTACGTCTCGCAGTCCCGAGGAGACAGCTCCGGCTGCTTCTGGAGAGTTTGCGTCGAGGTTGTACGATTCGACATCCAGGCCCTCATCAGCAAACTCCCATCTTCCCCGCGCGAGGATACAGAGAAGAAGATCATCCAGGCATTCCTGGATGACTCGGAGGTAGGCATTACGACTACCTCCATTAATTTCAGCCTTAAGTGTCCACTCACGGGGATGCCCATGCAGCTACCCTGCCGCTCTGCCAACTGTTTGCATCTCCAATGCTTCGACGGGACAGCTCTCATCACGATGGGGACCGAGACGCAGAAGTGGCTGTGTCCCATTTGCTCCACCCCCGCCCCCTACGACTCTCTCCTCACAGACCAGTATTTCTTCACGGTTTTGTCTCAGCAGACAGAACCGATGAGTGAGATTTTCCTGTTCGAAGATGGACACTGGAGTCCGTCCCCGCCGAAGAAACTCACCGATTTTGCACAGATCATTCTCGACTGCTCCAACTCCTCTGCTCCGCCCCCCAGCCCCCATTCAGACCCAGGCGCTGGCTTGTCTGAACCTATTTTAATTTCTCTGGACCCATTCCCCTTTTCCTCCACGCCTGCAGCCAATGAGATCAGCATCATAGAAATCAGTGACTAGGGACATCCAGTACGTATCAGAAATTTCGCTGATTGTTCTAATCTACAAATCTTAATTTGATTTTGCACTGTCTATTAAGCCTTTGATTGATTCTGGCCGTCTAGAATTAGTATTGTTTTAAAAAATTATCCTTTGTGGACTTACCTTCTCTGTATAGTATTCAGGGCGTGAAGAGGCACAGGTTTCTACAAGGGAGTAAGTCCTGACAAGAGGTGTGACAAATATCTCCAGACTGCCACTGCATTTGCCTATCTACCGGGTGGTCCAAAAAAATGGAAACCCAATCTTTCTTTGGGCTTCCCTTGCTTTATTTTAAATTCTAATCCAAAATGCTTTTAGAACATGTTAGATGCTACCCTTACACTCCCAGGGCCTCTGAACTGGACTCCTGAGCAGCGTGCATGGTGTGTCCAGACATATTTTGAGAGTAGGAGCTATGCAAAAATAATGGCTGAATTTGGGCATAAGTTTGGGACAGATCTCAGCCCCCTATATTTCTATCTGTGGGGCTATATCCTTCAAGGATAGAGTGTACCAGGAGAAGCCCAAAGACCTGCGACAACTAAAACAAAAAATCAGGAAGGAGATTGGGGCGATACAAATAAAAGTACTTAAAGACGTTATGCAGAACTTCACTATCAGATTGAACAAATGCATCAACGCCCAAGGTGGTCATCTCGAACACATGTTATGAAATTACACTTAACATATTCCTAGGATTCTCAAAGTATATACACTATGATAATAACATATGATAAACATGTTAGTGAATTTTCATTGATTTCCATCAAAAAATGAATACATAAGAGTAATATCCATGAGGGTTTCCATTTTTTTGGACCACCCGGTATAACCAATATTTACAACACTGTGCACCTAGCTATAGATATTAGAACACATGTAGTAATTGTTACATGGTAAACGAATATCAGTTTATTCGTTTTATGCTGGATTTAAATTCAAAATTGTTTGACATCTACATCATGTAGGCTGCTTATCTTCACTTGCAGGCTTGTATTTACCCAAAAGTCCAGCAAATTGTGTTCGTCTTGTGAAATACTATTTCATCCATGGTCCAGACCTTAGGCGCGGAATTACCATTTATATATAATTTATGTTATATGTTTTGGTGTATTTATTTCGTACTAAACTTCTTTTTATTAATTTTCAGAGAAAATGTCAGCAGAAAAGCCTTTCACGGGATGTGAGGATTATTCCAAAGTAGCATTCTCCTACGAAGCGTCCGTGCTCCATTCGGGTTCGAGATAATCCTGGGAAGTTTGGCCAGATACGCTAAAGATAAGCCCCCTCCTCTCTACACATTCTCGAGGCTGCATGCGGAACTGAACTACACTGAGGTACTTCACAATTACTATGGTCGCATCACTGCAGTTGATAACAGTGACGAAATGCTGGCACGGACGAGCGAGAAGTTGAAAGGAGCAACGTTGAAACTCAGAACGTAGATCTGAAGAAACAACTGTCATTCGAGTCTGAAATGTTCGACGCTGTCCTTGTAATGTTGGAGATACATCGCCTGGACGCCGTACAGGAGGATGGAACGAATACCGGGAGAACACGAGGGATGCAATCAAATAATTCAGCCGTGTTCTGAAGAAAGGAGCACCTCTGATTGTTTGCCACGTTCACGAAGACCAATTGATGAAATAAATTTGGTATTTCCACTTCGGTTGCGAAAACGGTTTTTCTGACGTGTTGAGACCTCATCTAAGGAGCCAACTCTCTCTCTTGACAGAGAGAGTGTCAGAGTTTTGTGAGGAAGCTGGATTAAAATGTCAGCCTCGAATGGTATCTGTATCCGAGTTGTTTATAAAGCCAGACGTGTACTACAACATGAATAATCCATTGACACCTGAATTCAGAGCTAATGATAGTATCTGGAGAGATATCGAGAATCAGGAACGATTCCCTCAATTCTTGGAGGCATGCAGACAGGCAGTGGAGAAGAACGAGATGGAGAAGTGGATCAAGGAGTCGGATGAAATCAGACTGAGGGAAGGCATGAATACTTTCCTTACCTGTTATTTTCGATTTTTCAACTACTAATATTAAAATATGTCTCATTCCTGAGGGAAATATTTCTAAATTGTAAGAGAGATACTCTACATTTGAATTCATATTTGAATTCTACACATTCGAATTACCCATTTTGGATATTCCAACCCTGTTACTCTCTTCTGTGTATAAAGTTATCATCCAATGCCACCCGGTGCCACTCATTACCATCATGCTAGTAGTGATTAATACGACATAAGTCATAAGTGGCACAAAGTGACACTTGATGATTACTTTTATCCTTGTGACTGAGTAAGTGAGTTGGATTCTCCTAAAATGGGTAATTTGAATATGTAGAATTCAAATACGAGGGACAGGGTTGGGTTCAATTATAATTGTAATTAATTAATTACAATTAATTACGTTTTGTACATAATTGTAATTGATCATTGAAAAATTTTGTAATTGTAATTGTAATCCGAAAAAATTGACATAATTGTAATTGTAATTGGAGTACATAATTGTAATTACGTCTAAAAGGCTAAAGCCACGCTTACAATTCCTATACATGTGATAATTATTTACATTATTGTTTTGATATCGTTGTGATTGGTGTTTCTCGGGAATTGGTAAGTGTAAGTTGACAACTTTACGAGTAAGCATATGAATTCTCTCTTTTTCATGATCCCTGTGCACTATAAATATGTTCACCGAAGATACACGCATCATTTTTGTAATTGTAATTGTAATTGTAATTGTGAATATCTTCTCAATTATAATTATAATTGTAATTATAATTATAAATTAAAGTTGCTTGTAATTGTAATTATAATTATAATTGTAAATTCGAATTAGTTGTAATTGTAATTGTAATTGAATATAAAAATATAATTGAACCCAACCCTGACGAGGGATGCTCAGTATGCTTTGAGCCTGGAGTAGTTGCTTTCATTTGATTGTGTTGGAAATTCCTAGGATTCTTCATCCACCTATTCTTATATTTGGACCTATTTTTAAGTTTGATTTCAATCGGACAAGTTTCTAAAATATTATGCCACATTTAATGGAGTGTCCTTGTGGACTCCGACACATTTGCAAGCCATTTCCTATGGGATTTTTATTTATTATTTTACAGAAAATGATAGTTGGGGACAAACTTTGCTAATTCAATATTATCAATAGTGCGGTATATTCACAATCCGGGGATTCTATGATAATCATAGTTACATTTCGTTCTCAAAACATAAATAAATGCTCAAAGATATACCCCTATTCGACACTTGCTTTCATAGATTTCATAGCTTTCATAGACAATTTTTTCATCACAATATTTAGGAACTTAGTCTATTGAACTCAAAACTCAAATCAAAAGATAAAAACAGGTGGATGAACAATCCTAGGAATTTTCATCGTAATCAAACGAAAGCAACTACTCCAGGCTCAAAACATACTGAGTACACCTCGTTAGTAAACAATATCTTACAGTTTGGAAATATTTCACTCAGGAATATACACATTTTAATATTAATTGAATGAAAAATAGTTACTCGTAAAACTGTTCAAATACGTATTTTGTGGATAGAGAATAATGCCCAATGGACATTCTAACATGAATAAATGTTAAATGTCCTCGTTAATGTATAGTAGAAAATAAATGTACGAATACCACAAATAATAGTGATACTGTATATGTTTTAGTGAAGCTGCAGATAGTACAAATACATTTATAGAATATGAAAGTCTATGTTTAGGTTCGTACGTCAGGAACGATGTCCCGCTTTTACATGAATTTCCCCATTATGTCCCGCTTTTCTGATCATATGTATAATACCTTTCTATTGCGTCCCATCATGTCCCGCGAAATTCAACGCTGCATCCCGATTTTATCATGGCTCAGGTTGGCATGTATGTTAACGGTTTGAACTACTACATATATTACATCTAAACTTGAAGAAAGACATTGAAAGCATGGAATCACTAGTTTCTGTCGAGCATCCTTATTTGCATACAGTCTATAAATTATCCCCAAACAACTGATACGTACAAGTTTTAGACTTCGCAATTATTCCTCTATAGCCTACCGGCTAGGCTAGCCACAATATTTAGAAATACCTTGTAGATGTAGATGGTCTAGAAACAAGATTATTCTATCCAACACTCTCCGAATGTCTGCATTAGTTGAGTTTGGAGCGTTTGTACAATATCTCAAGCCTAATTACTATGTCTGTTCGTCCAATGTAATATTTATTATACAACTGTCTAGTATCAAAATGTAATGATGGATCATTAGTGGTACAGTGAGTGCTCCCACTTAATGAATCCATTGTTTACTATGGCATGCTCCTACATTATTGGCTTACTACTATATAACAGGTTTATACCTCGAATTAATATTTACTTTAAATTTCAAATTTATCTGTTTTCATCACTTGATATCTAGCACACATGCTCACGTTTGAATACGGAATATTCTTGAGTATAGCAAAATTTTACAATCCAGCTTTAACTCAGAGAGGGTAAGTCTCATGAATTGTAGAGTTTTGATGCTCAGTTTGTATTGAATAATTTGAGTTGTATTCTAGGCATTACCGAGTAGCTTTTTCGTTGGATGAGACGGGATTAGCACAGCTTAAACGAGTCACCATCTATGGAGAAGGTTGTTTGGTAGCCACTAAACCACTTTTTGCAATGTGTCACTTACAATTCTTGGGATAAAGGAGACAATTGGTCACTTCCTTATTTTAACATAAATTGTTATTTATTTATTCTTCTGACGAAAATCCAAGTCTTTTAAATTTATTCTCTTTATAAATTTGAGTTTGCGCATTCACGGATTTAAACAAGTAACGACTAATTGAGGGAGTGATAGGTAGCGTGATAATAGAAGTTGGAATCACTGACGTATTTAGATATCGCACTCTTTACCTTATTCTTGTTACTCAGGACATGTTGATAGAAACATCTTCTACTCCAAATGTGTCTACGTTAGCATCGGAAGAGACTCATTTCCTAGTATCGGGAGCTGCGTTTTCCACATATCTATACCGATATCCTCCTCAATGGTGAGTTGTTCTAGTTATTAGCCATAGTTGGTATTCAGGATTTGGAGAGTAATGGCAATGATTGATTTAGTGCGCAGCAGCTATTACATACAAATATATTCCTGAATTAGCTATTTAAATATTTCTCTTTAATATAGCTATCTGCAAAGGACCAGAGTGTCCAGATTATTCTGAACACAGAATTCCAACAATCTCCAGGAGACAACTTGTAAGTTATGCCAAGGAATTGTTTATTACTTCGTACAACAACACAATACACGAATACTTACGTACGTACATCTAATTAAATTATCAGAATACTTATATGGAACTCCATTCCAATTCCAAAAAACTCATAGAAATCATAGAAAAAGAATTACTGAATAGTCAGGTGATGGTAGTGAGATTATTATTGTATGTAAATATATTATAGTCAGGTGATGGTAGTGAGATTATTATTGTATGTAAATATATTATTGTGTCGTCATGGCGAATTGTTTAATAATGAGTCAGGTTATACAGTGCAGCAACAAATCAATCTTCAATGTTAATATTTTAATAATTCTATATCGCACACTCCTATTCACTTCGATGTGGCGACCATCAAAATTGTTCTATGATCGAAGTTATTCTAAATAATTATATAAAAATCAATGTGCGTTTGATGCTCAAAAAGGCGCAATCATTCATTACTAACGTGGCTGAATAGTTCAGCTGGATTTTAGCTTAATTTCGCTGTGCTGGAAATTGGGGTGTGCATTGGTGAAAACAGCGCTCGCAGACACTGCTTTACTTTTGATTCCACCTAGACCTCGAGGAGAGAGATGTTTTCAAATGATAAATCAGAGACAACTGTCACTCACTCTAACCCCGGGGCTGTGCAACAACCACTTCCTTACCCTCACGTCTGGCTCCATCCAGATAGCAGCCGTGGGGGTGCAGATACACGCCAGCCTCACTGGGATGAACATCTCCATTAGGTTTGTAGGATATATTATAAGCAGGTACTTACTATGTCGTGACATCACGCCAGGATTACATTTCATTGTCTATTTATATTTTGATTTATGATATTAATATTAGTTCGTGCCTTTTCATTTGAATTTTAAAATTTTCCTGATTAATAAATACAAGCCAAACGCAATTGTAAAATTACAATACTATTGCATGAGTACTCAACTAATTCTCTGCTAGTAAGATTGGTGTGCATGAGATGAGAAAATATTCACACAATTAAAAATGTTCTGGATTTGCATTATCGCCGTAGACCAACATGTTTAAACATGTTTAATAAATGTGTTTAAACATGGACATGACATGTCAACCGTTGGAAGCCAGTCTCTAGCCCTTTTTTGTAATTTGTTTACTTTATGTATCTATTGTGAACAAAAGTAAACAAAGAATTTATCACATAGATTCGAAAATACGATTTTCAGAATCTACACCCCTAAAAACCCCATGTCAATCGTTGGAAACCAGCTTATAGCATATTTTTCTAAATTTGTCAAATGGTGTGAAAATATGTATAGAAAGTTGTGAAAATATGCAAGGTTATAACATTTTTTATTGCTATACACGATAATCAAATTAAGATATCAAACATAAGTTGTGGCTTTGAAGTATTAATTAATACTTCAAAGCCACACCAATGAATCTATTGTAGTGTCGTACAATGATTCCTATTGTGAGAGTGAAGTCATAGAGATATTGTATTGAAAAGGTGTGAAAATTTGTTTTCCATTTTTTTTTGTAGAGGTGTAAAAATTTCGCTTAGATCTTAGAACTTAATCGTAGTCTTATCATTTGACACCTGCATGCCAATTTTCATATCTCTACGACTTGCCAATTCTTCAATCAATTCGGAAAAACACACAAACAAACAAAAAAAGCATTTTAATATATAAGATTTAAAATTTTTGTAGCAATCCTTCTCCTCCTTTATCTAATAAAGCTTTTACTCAACTCAATCCCTCCTTTGACTCGCTTCTCTTCGATACCACTAATCCCAACTCCACTTCTCGGCCAGACAGAGCTATTGGTGTTGTAGGTTGATTCTAACTGGCATAATACTTGTATTTCCCATTTAAACTTCACAGCTATTAAGTGAGGATTGTTTCCTCTAGAATGCACAAGCTTTGAGCGAACAGGGTTATGCTCGCCTTGTGTTCCGGTAAGTCCAATCTATCTGAACTTTTAGGTGTTTAGTTTACACTTTTATTTGTAGAATTATATTTTAATTTCAAACAATTTCAGATACTTTTCTCGGTTAATTGTGTTGTTTTTTAATTGATTGAACATGTACATACACTGTTTTAGGACACTTGAAGAAGTGCTTCAGCGCAGTTATGCCGAAATGAGAAACATTCTCATTTCATATTCCACTTTCACGAAAGTACAGATTCCGAACTTGCCAGGTTGGTAGTCAATTTACAATACAGCTGGATCCTTCGAGCATATCTTGAATAGTAGCCGAGTTACTAGCAAATCTTGTCCTCCATTAAGGCTGAAAGTTAAATATTCTTAATTAAACAATAAATGCTTTTACCATACCATTAATATCTTATTGGTTGTCATGCATAAGCAAACAGAATTTATACGGAACGTGCTCCTATTGAGATAACTCTAGATAGATCTAATATCATATTGACTAGGGAACTACGCTACGATAATATTCCTCATTTACTCTCTACTGTATATATATGATATCTCTAGAATGCCTCGCGCTTGATGACGACTTAGCAGTAGTACTACAGGTGAGAATCTGAATAAATATTTTTCCAATATGTCTAGTAACGAATAATTATCTAAGCCAAAGAGCTTTGTTGCAATGTTAAAATGATGACATGCAAATACTTGCAATACACTGTATATGGCACTGGACTGATTTCATGAATTCTTAGAGTCCAGTTCAGATTGCTACTCTAACTCGCAACATCGCTGAGATAATCTCTGAACTCTCTCTTTTGGTAAGACTGAATCCACAAAATTATAATTATTTAATGCTGTAACCATGTTACCATGTTAGTTCATTTCTACCCAATCTCTAGCTGAACAAGTTGTGGAAGAAATTCATCTGGAATGTACACGGTAATGAGTTCATCATCAAGCATTTAGCGATTATTTACCACCGTGAGAAGGTAGGCAGCTTATCTCTTGATCTCTCAAAACATTTGGAATAGTACCTGCTACGGTCCAACCATCTGTAGGTGCAGTACATGAGGCAGTCAATACGATCTTCTACGACTGATAACTCGTTCTGTGCTGACGATATCTATTTGGAGGATGAGACTCAGATCAGGTGAGAGGAATATTCCTTCTTATGGTTTCGAATATTTTCAGCCAACGATTGCGCAACTGCTGTGAAAAAGATTTCCGCTTGATTGTATGTAGGAACAGTCAACAGGTGAAGTACTACCAGCACATGAAACCTCGAGTATATTGCGTTGAGACAATGGGTGCACAGCAGGACAAGATATTCATTGAAGAGATCATATACACTCCTTCCAAAGGTGAGTCTCATGCAATTTTTACTTGTTTTGAGTAAAATAGTGATCTGTATACAGTAGACCCTCGATTATCCGACACCTCGATTATCCGAACAGTGTGTTCGAGTACCACTCATTTTATCAATTACTTTTCAATTGAATTTGTGAAAATAATGTGTCCGGATAACTGAAATAATGTGTTCGGATAACTGAAATAATGTGTTCGGATAACTGAAATAATGTGTCCGGATAACTGAAATGATGTGTTCGGATAACTGAAATATGTGTTCGGATAACTGAAATGATGTGTTCGGATAACTGAAATAATGTGTCCGGATAACTGAAATGATGTGTTCGGATAACTGAAATAATGTTTAATAATCAATTCCTTAAAAATGTATGTTCCAAAATTGTGCGTAGCATTGTCAATTTGTTTGGCTATACATACGTGTAAGTAGTATTCAAATCATAATACGTTCTTTAATAACATCTAAGTTGGTACAAGTGTATTTAAGAGCGTAAAATACGTATTTCGCTTATCCGAACGATTTCACTTATCCGAACACCAATCTTTGAGCTAACAAACAGAGGTGTTCGGATAACCGAGGGTGTACTGTATACCGTCTGAAATTTTATGTTGCATTGCATTTTAAATATTAAAACGACTATCCCTATTCTATAGTTTGATCACCTACTACATTCATAAACTCTAAAATTGAATTAATAATCGTAAATTTAGGTTCCACTCTTTCCTTTAGTCCCATTTATCTTTTTTGTTTCTATACGCGCTCCCTCTCATTTTCCCTTTTGGTCCCTATGTTCCTTGTCTCCGCCTTACCTAACTTAGCATCTCCAGTCTCTTTTTCTACATCTCCTTTCTCTTTGTCTACTTGAGCCTCTACATCTTTATCTTTGTCTCTTTGAGCCTCTACATCTTTCCCTTTATCTAGCTCAGCCTGACTTCTTTTTCGTTTTCTTTCGTCTAATTGATTCCTCCAAAATGTAACTAGACCCTCTCTCCTAGACTTTTTCATCTCTTCCATCCTAACCATATATTCTTCCAATTTCACGGACATTTCTTTATCCAATTTGTTTTTATTTTCAATTTTTTCCTCTTTTTCCCTTCTCTCCTGTTGTTTATTGTCCTCTTCCGTCCATCCTTCTTCTTGTCTCCTCTCCTCCAACGCCTTCATACACTCCCTATTCAAGGTCAGCAACAGATCATCGTCTCTGAGAACCCGCCAGTCCCGCTTCCAGCTGGTTCTTTCTGCATCTTGCGTCGTTGGCTTGTCACCCTGGTAATAGCTCATTACGTACTTTGGCGCCATAGGTGCACGCTGTGTTCGTGTAACCCACGTCACCTCACAGTAACGGAGAGGATACGTAGGGTCTGCTAGTGTGTATCTCTCCCAAGTCTGCCTTGTCAGCCTGATGCCTTTGCCCCAGTTGCGTAGCGGGCTAAGAACCTCCTTTAGGTTTCCGTATTCATAAAACCATGGACCTTTGAGTGGAAGCGCCAGACGACGAGCTGCCCTCCTTGCCATTCTATAAAATATAAATACTGCTGCTGATGTGTTTTATTCGAGTCGGTTTTTATTTATTTTGCTGTCTTATACTGACTGACAATTTTTAGGAAACATAATTTAAATATGGGTTCCTAAGAATTGTTCTTCCCAGTGAATGCTATATCAACACTATTTTCCACAAAATATATTTCTGGTTAGATTTTTTATTTTAAAATAGATCTTAGCTACTAAATTTATTAGAAGTTTAACACAAGTAAAAAACTCGATCCATTATGTGCTCTAGTTTTATTCTACCCTTTATCTTCAGAAGAAATTACACAGAATCAAATTCTTCGTAATGGTTTGAATCACAGTTTTGAAAACTTGTCCACTTCTCCTACGACTAATTCTATGCCTCAGTTTTCTAATCACAAAATTTATGAAACAAAACTCTCTCATCCTTCCATCTCTATCTCAGAAAATAGTGAGATCAAACCGAAATCCAACAGCTCACAAAATTCTTCTGCTGAAATCTCGACAGTTCAGAACGGATCAGATGTTGCGATTTCTACCATCCCTCCTCCCTCCTCCCTGAACACGTACACGCCTAAACACAAAACCGTTTCGAGCAGCTCTAAGTCAGAGGATCAGGTATTATGTGCCTGTCTCCCCTTCAAGAGACGGGCCAAGAAAGAGAAGAATAAAGCCCCACGTGTGAAGGTTCCGAACAGATATTTCTCCCAAGAGGAGTTTTTCTATCCATTATCTGCCAACCAGGCGAGCACCCCAATCCCGCCTAAAGATACCAGCACAGATAACAGATCCCACAGGTACGTGCACATTACCCGCGGCATCAGACACCTCAAACTCCACTCCCCACCTCTCCATGGGAAGAGAGGGAGTGTCACCGAGACAGCGTCTGACCCCGGACCCAAACTGAGAGAGGCTCGCCGCTCCCTCCTGGAGGACTCTTCTCGCAGCAGTCAGAACTGCACCGACCTGGACGAGGCGATGGGGGGGTTCGACAGTGAGGAGCGGACGCAATCCTCTGCCAGTGACACTCAAGCTTGCGCCAGCACGCAAGTCCTAGACGCGAACTCTCAGCTGATCGTGACCCTAGAACTAGACGCTCAGACCCAGTCCGTTGCGGGGGCTGGCTTCCAGGGGAGGAACCCTAGCTTCAGAGAGGAGTGCAACCAGAAAGAGATTAGCATCAGTATTAATGATGAGGTATGTTCTGACTTCCGTCCTCCACCAATGCTCTACTTTTGTATTTATGTTTCTAGAAATGCTATTACCGTTGAATCGACGACCAAACTTAAAAAAAACAAACGAAAAAAATTAACTTTTTACTCGCGAATGCCCCCGAATTAATATTAAAATCCCGCATTTGATCCTTCTTTATGATTTGGACGCCATATGTTTATGGCTTCCTCGTTAATAGCTTAACCGGAAATGAGTTAGCAACATTCCAAGGCTAAGGAAGGATTATTCAATATAAAAATTAGGTCGAATTGACCGCTGCGAATTAAGTAGTACATGTAGATAGAATGTTATTTGTCTAATTTCAATAAAATCATTGATTCATGGAGCTGAATAGGATTAGTTACCCAATTATAATGGGATACCACAGACCCGCACTCTAGAATTCAACCATTTTGCAAATACTACAGCTTAATAATACATTGCGTTTATCAATGCTTCCTTCCATTCTTTCCATTTTCTTAACAGCTTTAGTTGTGATACATAAATGTTGATACGTATTCAAACACTCCTGCTATTATATAAAATGCAGTCAATCATCAATTTATGCCAGTCCAGTTCATGTCATTGGTCAACGAGTATTTATTATTATAGAAGTTGCAGTTGGAAGACTCAGCCCTAGAGAGGAGTATGAAGCTACATCCCAGCGTGATGCGATCCTGCTCTCCCCCGACTACTCACTCATTCGAGCTCTCTCACAGCTCCAGCAAACTCCAGACTGCTTCTTACAACAGCCTCAGACACAGAGATGTCACCGCCACTCCTACCTGGTATGCGTTTAATGTGTGCAACCTCCTACGATATGCTAGTATATCCTCAGCTTCTCTTCATTCTAGCATTTCTCAATTCCGAGATATAACCAGTCCTTACCTCCCCCAACCACTGTTTTATGAATACAGCAAAGACTACCATCTTGTTGTATGCGTGCATGGACTAGAAGGCAGGTGCTAGTAACATTAATAGAGTAACTACACAACTAACTCATTTCATGTTCTATTCCATTAGGCAACTCCTACGACCTACGTTTATTCAAAACCTACCTGTCCCTCGCTCTTCCTAAGGAGAATCTTGAGTTCCTAATGTCAGATATTAATCAGGTATCTACATTCCCATGATTGCGTTGTCTCAATAGTGATGACCTGACATACAGATTAGTTATGACTCATTTTATGTTCCCTCTCTAGGGTAATACCTTTTCAGACATTGAGGATATGACAGATAACCTCATGATAGAGTTGTTCAATCACCTGGCCTCCTCTGGACCTATGCCTCCCAAGTACATCAGGTAGAATGTCCCCAATACCCTCCGACCATGTGCATATTATATTACGTTAAACCGAATCATATGGTGGAATTAAGTGCAGTAAGCATTTCATAATGCGCTTGAAGGAAATGGTTTTGCCCTCTGAGAAATCAACCCAGTGGAATGAATAACATTATAGTGACTACTCCAGGGTTTTTTTAAGGTTGAGACCTTGGTGTAACTCAGCTTAATCACGGTGTAACCACCGAAAAAATATGAACCCCAAATATTGCCCACGCTGCAGCGGCCGACCCAAATCGTGGTGTAACTCCCAAAATTCGTGGTGTAATTTTTACACCACGGCCGCCCTTAAAAAACCCTGCGCTACTCCCAAAAGATATACTAGTTATTTACTCACATCATATACATTGAAGTTAATATGATGGAGGATAATGCATAATGTATTCATATTTCAATCACTTGCACAAAATTTCTCAAAATATTTTATTTGTCAATTGAAATACTTTAAGATGTAATCCCACCCGATAGTATCCGCCCTTTGCCATTTTAGGTCTACATTAAGCAAAATCCTTTTATCATGGACTTAATTTTCTTCTCCAGCTCTGAATACATGATGAATTGTATATAAATTATGTTTATTAATAGATAATTAGGAAGCAATCAACCGTTTCTGATATCCCCAGGCACCCGCAGGGCGACATGCGAACACGCAGTGTCCGCAAGCCGCGCAGCACAAGCAAGCGACGCTTCTGATATAATAATTGTATAATAATTATATAATAATTATATAATAATTGTATAATAATTATATAATAATTATATAATAATTATATAATAATTGTATAATAATTATATAATAATTATATAATAATTGTATAATAATTATATAATAATTAT
This sequence comes from Aphrocallistes beatrix, assembly GCA_963281255.1. Classification (NCBI taxonomy): domain Eukaryota; kingdom Metazoa; phylum Porifera; class Hexactinellida; order Sceptrulophora; family Aphrocallistidae; genus Aphrocallistes; species Aphrocallistes beatrix. Next base: position 3,116,488 of record OY725494.1, read on the forward strand.
ATAATAATTGTATAATCCATACAGATAATAGACACACGAAATCTCTAGGCCAAAACCTGCTCCTCGGTTTTATGGTTTAGATTTAACCTCAGCAAAGGCTTTGTTTATGTCTCTTCAAAAATTGTGAAATTCTTGGTGTTAGATTATAAGGGACATGGCCTACAACCAGGCCGTCTTTCATAACTGATACTGCATACTTATCTTTAATATTGTCTGGCTCCCGGATTAAGTTCAAACGTTCTCCTTCCTCTGGAGTCCAAATATCCATATAAGCATGGTAACCTCTCACAAATGATTAGAGAAAAACGTCTATAACCAATTTAGATTCATATAACCGATGTTCTTATAACCGATTACTACTGTATTAGTATCAATATATGCTATTTTAGCTTTTGAATAATATATTAAGGGTGTATACAAGCAACCTCCGAGAAGCGGCACAAAATCATTCTTCCGATGGGTGCCGCTTTGGGATGTTTACCTGTAATTATATAATAATTATATAATAATTGTATAATAATTATATAATAATTATATAATAATTGTATAATAATTATATAATCATTATATAATAATTGTATAATAATTATATAATAATTGTATAATAATTATATAATAATTGTATAATAATTATATAAATATTATATAATAATTATATAATAATTATATAATAATTGTATAATAATTATATAATAATTGTATAATAATTATATAATAATTGTATAATAATTATATAATAATTGTATAATAATTATATAATAATTATATAATAATTATATAATAATTATATAATAATTGTATAATAATTGTATAATAATTATATAATAATTGTATAATAATTATATAATAATTATATAATAATTATATAATAATTATATAATAATTATATAATAATTGTATAATAATTATATAATAATTGTATAATAATTATATAATAATTGTATAATAATTATATAATAATTGTATAATAATTATATAATAATTATATAATAATTATATAATAATTGTACAATAATTATACAGTAATTATTTAATTATTATACATTTTTTCTGTTCAATTGGATTAGTTTCGTGGTTGCCGCACTAGCATGCAACCAAGTTCGCCTTCTCTTTCCCCTTGTAGCATTTTTCGTATCATGCCGGCCAGAGTCGCACACAGTGGCGATGTTGGCAAGTTGTCGTTTGTATACTGACTATTTTCCATCTACAGCTTCATCGGACATTCATTGGGTAACCTCATCATACGGCGACTCCTGGACAGGGAAGAGATGAAACCCTTATTTCCTAAACTCTCCGTGTTTCTATCTCTGTGCGGACCCCACCTTGGCACCCTGGTAGGCTCCTCTGGTCTCGTACAAGCAGGTTAGTTCATTAATATCTAGTTGACGAATCCCATTCAAATTATTGGTAAATGTTCAAATTCTTATCAATTATTTAAAATGTTTGCGTGTACTTATCGATTGAACTTCTTAGGTTTGTGGTTCCTTCAGAAGTGGCATAAGTCTACGAGTATCTTACAGTTGCAGCTGAAAGATGGAGAAACCCCAAGAGAGAGTCTCCTCTACAGACTCAGTACATCCAGAGGTATGAATATCAATATATGGAACTTTATTGTCCCTTAGATATCTCATCCATGAATGTCTTCTAGGAATTCAGAATTTTAGATATGTGGTGCTTGTCGGTTCACCTCAGGACAAGTATGCCCCCTACTTCTCCTCTTTGCTCCATCCTTGTCCCAACTACGATCAAGGTACATTGCAATCACAGTCATACTTAGAGAACAGTCCTATTCTAATGTGATTTTCCCTTTTTATTTAGTACCTGTCTATCGAGAAATGTTAGAGAATTTCCTCGCTGTGCTCAGTCATTCGAATCTACAGCTGATCCGGTATAAGGTGCATTACAACATTCCTCCGTCTCCTGGCAACTTCATAGGCCGGAGCGCACACATAGCTGTACTGGACTCTGAACAGTTTGTGGAGAAATTCGTTCTCACTTGTCTTGCTCCCTATTTCGCCGATACCTCTCTACACTAGTGACTCTTTTGCACTACGTTCTTCATTGAAGCACATATTTCACTTATCAGTCGGACTTGTGTACCTAGATGTAATTATTCCTTCCAAATAGCAAAAATTAATCTATGTCCATAAAGTATATAGCCAGAGTTGAGTTTTCTAATTCGATATTCCTGTCCTTTTAATTAACCACGTGTATCTGCTGTACTTGTAATTGTTTATTGACTTTCTTTCTCTTTTGAAGCTGTAAATACAATTTGAACTGTTTGATTATTCTAATCCATGGCGGTGGGTTGTGAGTTAATTTATCAAAGAATATAAAAATGTGGAAGTGTAATAAAGTTCACCTAGCCACCACTCAGGGGAGAATTTCTAACTAAAAAATCCCGTTAAAGCCTAGATATAGATGATTTAAATTCTGATTCACTATCTATAAATTAATTGAACACTTATATAATATAGCTAAGTGTTATAATGTCACCAATCAAAGAGACAGAACCAGGAGCGCTTTGGGAGGACCGCTCAGTCAAGTTTGATGTCCCCACCTCAGCCCTGAAGCTCCGTCCAGGTGAGATGAAGATTGAACAAGTGGACGATGTAGAGGACACAAAGGGGAATAACGGAGACAAGGGAAAGCTGATTGTGACCAACCTCCGACTTGTCTGGATACACGACTCGAACCAGAGAATCAATCTCTCAGTCGGCTACTACAATTTCGTCAACACTTCCATGATCAACATCGAGTCTAAATTGAAAGGCAGCACAGAGAGTCTCAAGATCTTGACACGATACAGCAAAACGAAGTATGAGTTCATCTTCTCTAACCTGGTGCGGGACATGCCCTGGCTGCACGGACTCATAAAGAATGTCGTGCGCGCCTATGATACCAGCCGGCTCTACCGAGACATCAAACTGAAAGGGCCTATCTTGGATAACGGACAGCTGCGTATGCTGCCCAAGGAAGAGGTGCGTACCTCACCCACGTCAGTGGCGGCTCGAGGGTGGGGCTAGGTGGGCACAGGCTCAGGAGAATCTGAGTATGCCCCACCCGCGGTCAGGCATACTCAAATTCACACAACAAATCTAATGACAAATCGTACAAAATGTGACAGTCATCGCCCTATTTGCTCAGGACGAATACTATCCAAAAATCCCAGCATGTAAAATACAGCAACTATAAACACAATATTTTAAAGAAATGTGTGTCACAATTTAAATAGGCTGTGCCCCACCAGTGCTCAGAGCTAGCGTTCTCCCGCCTACTGTATGGGCATCTAATAAATGTATTTAGTTATTCCTGTCCGGTCCTAGGTGTACAACAAGATAGAGGGGGTCTGGAACCTGTCCAGCGAGCAGGGCACGCTAGGCACTATCTTCATCAGCAACATCCGCGTCGTATGGCTAGCAGCAATGAATGACAGCTTCAACCTCTCCCTCCCCTTCATTCAGATCAAGCACGTGTCTCTACGAGACAGCAAGTTCGGCAAGGCCCTGGTGCTGGAGAGCAGTGCTCTTAGCGGGGGATACCTCCTGGGGTTCCGACTGGACCCCCCCTCCAAACTGAAGGACATCCTCAAGGAGCTGCAGAGTCTGCACGCGATATTCAGCACTGCTCCCATACTGGGAGTGGAGGTTAGCTAGACTTGTTAGTGACTGACCTGGTGCTAGGATTTCTATTCTAGAATTTAATACTGCAAGCGCTAAGCGGCTGATACGGAGAACTGGAAAAACCAAGTACTTATAGGCGTCCTACGGGCGACTAATGCTTCTTGCTCTAAGCAGAGGTACATATGCTAGTATGAAATTCTTAATTACACATTCGCATATTTTAGTTTTGAATCTTTAACTCGAATAATTAGTGTTAGGTATGACATTATCAACTTTGTGCCATTATTAGTAATCACAATAATACATAATAATTGGTGGTTAATGACAATCTATGTAGTATTAGGTTGCAACGTAGCACAAGTTTATATTTCTAACTATGGAATTTAGAATTGAGTAGGAAATCTCTAAACTGAGTAATTGAATGTGTAGCTAACGATTAGTTATCAGATATAGTAGAGTTTGATACACTTTAATTGCATAAATTATTCTTCAAAAACATGCCATTTTACAGTATTTGGTTCAGCATAAATATAGACATTAATTAAGCTTATAATAGCTACTTTTCTCCAATTAGCGGTTGGTTTAACCCTCCTTCCGCAGATCTGTATAGCTTTCTCCTCTGCATTATCTTAACCACACAGTGTTTCACGATCATTAAATGCATCATCAGCAAAATTAGCATCAAAACCAATGCTATTAGTGTTAGGAACAGATCATTGTGTACTGGCCATGAATTAATTCTGAACTCGAATTCCTTATGCATTCCAAAGCTGTAAAAACAAGCGGAAGAGATGACCCATATGAAGGTATTGTACGTTACTGCATAAACCGCTGCGCAGAATAGCACAGATTGATATAGTATAACCATAATTGTACTCCGGAAGTATGATTTTCTCATTCGTTCTAACCTCAAATGTTCCTCCTTACTTTCAAACAAAGCGTCCATGCATCTTCTCTTTATAACAACGTAAAGCAGTTTACTGGAGTTAAACATTAGGAAGATCTGGATTCCCATTATTAACACTATTATGGGAGTTATGATCAAGAATAATTCCCACATAGGAATAGCTAGTATGGAAATGATGCCACTCACTAATAACTCAATCCTCAGGAGCGGTGCGTGAAATTTAGTGATCCTGTTTGTCCCATAAGCTTTTGTCAAGTAGTTGTTCAGCCCAATTAAGAGCCAAAATAGAGCTAACAGGGAGTAGACTGAAACGGCTACTTGTAATCTGAAAACTGGATTCTTCATTAAGTTATCCAAACCTGTACAGTTTGAATCATTCCAATGTGTAGCGCCAACTAATGTGCTATCGTACTTGATAGTGAATGGAGTGGAGAAAAGCGGGAACAATTCAACCAGGCAGATGGCCACTATGAATTTAGACTTCACATACGCGACTTGGCTGTTCAATAATCTGTCAGTGCAATCCTGTTTTGGTAGACTCAAATATCGAATTCGTTTCCTTAGCTCGATACAATTATAGAAAAAATAACCACACCAAATAATGTTCAGGAATACGATGAAACTTGTGGCAATGCACAACAATATCTCAAAGCTGACTGTAACCACCCGGAGAACATCTAACATTTTAAAGAATAGTTTACATAAGAATGCTTTGATTTTCTTTCTTTCTTATTTATAATTATGCTAAGATGCTTAGATAATAGGCTTTTATTAAATTGTACCATAGTAATATTTCCTAGTTAAAATTTCCCTTTTCTAATTATGGAAATATCTTTCATAATATTTATAAGTAATTTACCAGATCTATTGTTCTATGTTGTTATTTGTGGTTCGAGTTCATTCTTAGCAAATTGTTATCATTTTATATTCACAAATTACTTTGATTACAAAGTGCATTAAGTTCGTTATAATCCCTATTAGTCAATAATATCAAATCTGCCGTATTATGAAATCCCTGTTTTCTGTTTGGCTAATACGGTTTGACACCGTCATCTGAAAAGACGTGATTTTACGAAAGTTGCCTCCAAGTAAAATTCTCCATCGTATAAGGAGTATACTACGGTCAAATTTGTGCGATTCGGTCCAATAGATTTTTCAGGAACGAGCAGACGGACGTACGGACGTTACACGCCGTTCATGCCATAAGGCATCTCCTGTACTTGGAGCCGCACTGAAATATTTGTATTTAACGTAGAATATTACTTATGTTACTTATTTTGGTTGAAATATTTTTGAAATGTTGGAAAATACGTATGTATAAATTTTGAAATTTTAAAACAATGCATGTAGGTGGAATCCTCCTCAGTAACTTCGCCCTCAGACAGAGGCGATGTGTCAGAGAGCCTAGTGACACCACCAGACCAGTTCGTGGAGGAGATAGAGACCGTAGAGAGTGCGACTCCAGCATGTGCCTACCTCGGATACCTGAGTGAGTCCGGACGCAAGGACCCCGTGTACTCAGAAGAGCTAGGACTGGCCGTGGAGCGGCTGCCAGACGGCGTGAGTATCAGCAGCCTATGGGAGATTATTCCTAGCAGCTAGTGGGATGCGATGGAATGTGTCGGTTATCAATCACTAATTATTACATGTGCATTAATTGTTAAACTTCTGCAATCGTATTCACTTATTATTGATTGAATGACGGGTGTATATTGTTTTATTGCAATCGTTAAATCTTATATGAAATTACAATTTGATAATTTACGCCTAGACTACAAGGAAATGTAGATAGGTTAAAATATTTTCATTTTAGTTCGGATTCCTCAAATCCTTTACTTCATGTGGTAATGATCCGTAGACCATCTAATCGCTTCTCAGAGATCATTAGTAGAGGATTTTAAATACTGTATTTATTCTACAATCTCTACTAATTATTAACTCATAAATCATTATGATCAAATTGAATTTAACGGTTGAACTACAACATTGTCTATTTGTGATAATTATTGTAATCGTTGAGTGACGTGGGCATTCCCACCTGACCATTCAGATTCGTTTGGTTGGATTTATCTGAAATAGGCGGCTATTATTATTGACTAGTATTCATGTAATGGAATAATTTTAGCACTTTCTTGTTGTTAGAACATATTCACTTGCTACGTTAGTCAATAGCTAGTATTACGCTGTGCAACAACTTGTTGGAGGTGTCAAGTTTATGTTCTATTATCTAGCATATGACTTCTCGAGACTTAGAAGTGAGAACTCGGTGGCCGCTCCACTACCACGTGTGGATAGGAGACAGGGCGGGGCTGGAGAGAGAGATCAAGAGTCCGGAACTGTCTCCAGAAGGTCTGGAGGCACTGGACCCCAGAGGCAACACTCCCCTCATGGTAGCCGTTCTGCTGGGACAGACGGAGCTGGTGCGGCTACTGCTGCAGCATGGAGCTAAGGCTAATGTGACGAATAAGAGCGGATGGTCAGCTCTCCACGAAGCCACCGCCAGGGCGAACCCGGACATGGTGAGGCACATTGGTTGAGTACTGAGTACTGAAACTGAAAATTAATTATGGTTAGAATAGTGCGTTCGGTGCTAATTTGGGGAAAATATCAAACAACATGATGCAACAACTGGTTGGCTAATGTATGTACGTTTAGTAAGATGTACTATGGGAGATATCCTTATGGCATAGACTGTGTGGTACCTACGGTGGCACTCTGTGAAATCTACAGTCTGATTCTCACCAATTTTTGTATGCAGGATTCTTGTAGTGTTTTGTCAAAGTGCGCTTGATATATAATGATCGAAATTTCATGATTTCCGGTTTTTATATATTATTCGTATTTTTATAGCTTTTATGATAAACAAAATTAAAATAATGAATTCTCGACGAGTCTAGTAAGTCTTTCATCATAACCTGATTGTCACATTGAAAAAATGTAATATGAATATTTCACTAGATATTAGCCTAGGACAATTGGAAATATATTTTTTCGCATTTCTGTTTCTGTTGTTGCACTGCTGGTCTATCAACCGACATTTTTATGTTTTGGAGCCTTGCACTAACGAGGCAAGGATGTGACACAAACCTTGTGGATTGTAGGTGTCGGAGATACTCAGCTACCGAGATCACCAGCTGTCAGAAGAGCAGAAGCAGCTTGTTCCCAGTCTGCTGCAGAACCTCAGTAAGACTGCTGACTTCTACGTGGAGATGAAGTGGGAGTTCACCAGCTGGCTTCCATTCGTCTCTCGAGTGTGTCCCAGCGACACCTATAAAGTCTGGAAGTCAGGGAAGAGTATCAGAGTGGACTCTACTCTCACTGGTATGAGGGAGGGGAGGGGTCTTATCCATTTCCTTCGTACCAATTATTTCGTTTGAATTTAATTTAAAATTGAGTTCTCCCCCTTTCTAGGGTTTGACAACATGAGCTGGGAGAGGGGACACATCTCGATCATATTCTCCCAAGACGACACGCGGGTGCAGACCATCCAGGTAGACCACGAGGCTCAGACTGCATTCGTGGACGAGATCCAACTTCCTAACCCTCAGAACGGGCTGGTGCAGGGATCAGCTCCATTCCCTGCCAGTCAGAGGGAGGTGACGAGGAGGCTGAATACTCCTCTCTCCTCCACACTCCTCAAGACGGACGATATCGAGTTCGTTAGGAACAGGCAAGGTAGAGAATTTATGTTCGTACTAAAATACATACTTCGCTGTTTAGAATAGTTTCGATTCATTGTGATTTGAGTACATATTTGTTATATTTCGTTTTTGAGTTGGAAGTAGTAGATTTGACATAACTCTGTGTGCGGAAATTTTCACACTATGTAAATGCAACTCTACTATTCCCAATATCAGCTAATTATTAAGCTAGGAGCGATGAGGGCAGTCATTGATATTTGTTGCAGACATGCTCTTCATCACTTTCGTTATGATTTACCTAAGCTCCTCCCAGGTATAATATTCCGCAGCGACAAGACGGACGTGGTTAACGGGCTGGAGGCTCAGGTGTACAGCGTGTGCGGAGTGAACCTGGTCACGCGGCAGAGGACAGAGCACATTCCGGAGCGTGTCAAGAAGCAGATGAAGTCCTCCTTCAATCCCCTGCAAAACATCCTGGGGTTCATGGGCCAGCAGGCCGACCTCTCCGCACTCAACCAAGAGCTAGACGCCCCGGAGCAGACAGACGGAGACCACCCAGATGGAGAATATCCGCCTATTCACACCAACATCAAGCCATCCCTCGCAGAGTACTTCTTCCCTGAGGTGGACAGGTGCGGCCAGTGCAAGGAGATCATAATCGGGAGTGTCCCTGAGGTTAGCGAGAAGGTTCAAAAGTTTAAAGGGACAGTCTGGCTGGCCGATGAGTTCCCCCTCTCAGTCGAGGAGCACGTCCTTCCGGTCATAGAGCTGTTAAGTCTCAACCTCCCCCACTTCTCCAAGCTGAAGGACTTCCTGGCCATGAAGATCCCACCGGGTTTCCCCGTGAAGCTGGAGCTACCTCTCTACCACGTGATGGTCGCGAGAGTCACTTTCCAGAACTTCAACGGGTCTGACGGGTCAGTCCGCGTGCCATACATCTCAGCGGAGTTCCCCTCCTCTCCCGCTAGCGGCGAGTTCCAGGGGTCCAGAGTGCCAGGGTGTGGGGGGGAGACAGGGGAACTGAGGCAGAGGAGGGGGGACCGGGGACAGGAGAGTGACGAGGATGTGCCTCTAATCGAAATGGAACAGGCAGCTGTTCGACCGAATAGAGGGTAAGTTATTCCCAACTTCATTGCCCAAGTAACATTATCATTAATTCTCACAAGTTTAGCAAGATTCTAGCATGTACACACGCATCAGAATAATATACGCTACACACACCACCTTGATAATTTGCTGTAGAAACAAGACAGTGTATCCTATATAAGTGGGGTCTCTATAGGTTGGGTGTTCGAGACAATGTTTGTTATTTTACATATAAACCTACCTCTATAAGCGGGGAATTGCCACTACGTGGGGAATGGGGGAACTTTTAAGTTAACAATACATCACACCATTCTAATTAACCTCTCTAAGTGAGAATTCTAGAATTTTGAACTCATTTTCGGAAGAAATTCCTAAATTATAGCTATGAGCAGTCTGGACCTTCTATTTTAGGAAATAAATGCCCGAGGATTCTGACTAGTATGCTAAAAAATAATTATACAGTACACCCTCGCTAATCCGAACACTTCATTCTTACAATCCGAACACCCGAAATATAATTATATTCGCCTCTATGCTTTAAATCAACGTTTATAATATTATATACAGTCGACTCCGCTTAATAGGGCCACTGTTTAATCGGGTCAGCCGCTTAATCGGGTCACTTTTGGCAGGACCGGAATAGCTCTCACACATAGAAGCTAATACAAAATATTTTCGGTTAATAGGGTCCTCCGCTTAATCGGGGCAAAATGTCCTCTGACCGATGTGGCCCTATTAAGCGGAGTCGACTGTATTTCAATAAGATTGAGTGTTATTTCACTAATCGGAACAAATTCACTAATCCGAACTATTTTTTCGATCATTGGCACAGAGCTGTTCGGATTAGCGAGGGTGTACTGTAATAAAAATTAAGCGTTTGCGACTACTACTATAGTGAATACACTATTTTGACTCAAAATAGTTATCTTCGATGCATCTAAAACTTAATGGAGAATTACTATTAGAATTAAAACAGGGGAACGGGGGTAATATAATGTTCGCCGACCTGACCTCCTGACCTCCTGACCTAGAGGTTCTACTGTGTACCACGAGTCCGGACACCTAGCGGTCCGTAGACTGTGTCAGGGGTCCGCGCGCTATTGCGGATTTCTCCCAGCCACTTTCTATGCCACTGAAGCATAAATGCTGGGGAGTCTACAGATATTATTAATTAATGAGAGGAGATCTTTTAATGAGAAGTTGCCGTCCACTACAGACTAAATTATAGAAATCTCACTTGAATATGGAAATAACTTTAAGTTCGCTTCTTCTAGAATGCCTCGCTGCGTGATAGATCCGATATGCTTCAAAGTGCCGCCGGGATATCGCGGGAGCAAACACGAGATGCTCGCCAGCACGATGGGAGGGGGCTACCAGGATGACGACGAAGCTATGCTGCAGATGGCTATCAAACAAAGTTTGTCTGAGTCTCAACAATCTGGTTGGTTTATATGAATTTAAAATACTAATATACGAATAGTAGCCCTCCACGAAGAAAAATCTCTCCCCTAAAGAGGGTACAAGTTTTTGTTGAATAATGGTTTCTAGTCTGGTACGGCATTGCTTCTTTACATTTATCGAATTCTTATCTTCCTTTTAATCTTAATCTTAAAATGGATTGCTGCACTTTATAAATGTGAAGATGTTGCAAACTAATCTACGTATGTGAAATATTTAGGTATGCGGGAGTACGACCAATCTTATCAAGGCTATTTAAACGACTTTGTCGACCTCGACAATGATCAGTTGCAGCTAGCTCTGCAGGAGAGTCTATCTTACAATCAGCAGCACCAGCATCCCACCTTTACACCAGCACAAGGTAGCACACGAGCTCTATACTCTTACGAAGTGTGCAATGACTGGGTTCTTTGCAGGGTTCTATCTACTGGAGGGGGGAGGGAAGCTTCCCCCAAATTTACCATCCTAGATAGAACCGTGCTTTGATTCTTAAAAATTCTTAGATTTATGCCCTGTCATGCTAGGTCCTTACAGCCATACGTCCGTCCCATCCACCTCCCCCTCCCTCCCGACAGCCACTGCCAATCGGAGTTCACACCCCCTCACGGCGTACCGGATGACAGGGATGACTGAAGAAGAGCAGCTGCAGCTAGCTCTACAAATGTCAAAGGCAGATGACGCTCCTCCCCCGCCCTCTCAGCCCCTTCCCCTTCCCCTTCCCCTCCCCTCCGGAGAGGACGAGGAACTGGAGAGAGTGCTTAAACTATCCTTATTGGACAAGTAGCCCAATCCCACTCTCAGGCATCTCAGCCTAGCCGCATCTTGTCGCTCTGTAAAGAAGTTTGTTACATAATTGTGAATATATGGAGTATTTTTACATTGCCAATTATTGGTGGATGGAATGCTATGACTGTGTAGTTACAATTACTATTAATATGAATTATACATACGTAATACATACATCATAATGTTCACCTCCCTACACAAGCGAAACATGCTTAACGATAGTATTAACTACAAGTACATAGTTGTGTCAAAACCGAGATGCATTCTAAAGAATCTTAATAAACATACACACACATGTACGTATAGTTCATATTCTGACTATTCTTGTTGGGGATCCCTTCTTGTTGCTAGGGCTTTCAATCCCGGGATCCCGGTACATTTTCATCTGGGATTGAATCCCGGGATTGGTTCCAATTCAGAAATTATGATCGATTTCTTATTGATGAATGCTTTTTGCTCGTCATTGATATGAATCCTTTGAATCATCATGTGTGAATATGATATTTTCAATTCACACATTCTGGGTTGTTATTTAATTAACAATTATATGTGTTGGATATCATGCGAGAAACTGTTGTAACTTTTCATCAGCTATTCCTTTTTGTTGCATTTATTTCATTTCTCATCATTCAATTAATCAAATATTAAAAAATAATGATTAAATTAAACATTAGTATATAATAAGGTCAATCCCGGATCCCGGGATTGGAAAAAAGGTCCGGGATTGGAAAAAAGGTCCGGGATTGAAAGCTCTACTTGTTGCCAATAGATTGTACTAAATTTTTTTCCGGGTTTGGCTAAACCAAAAAAGGAATTTATAATTTCACAACTTCAAATTTCAATTCCCACCAGTTTCCCGGCGTACAGCTATAACATTCTGATTACTGTATATCTATATAGGATCCAGATATTAGTGGGATGATGTCCTATAATAAGTACACGTATGTCTTCCTTTCAGAATCCGACTATTTTTGTTTTTCACTAAATTGTCCAAAGTGCGCCAACTATGTGCTCGCGTATACGTCAACAATGCTCAAAATTACAATCTACGTATTTTACTAGAGTTTGTATTCAATTATCTGGAATATCATGTAACTTTTCCCGTCTTTAAACTTCTATTACCCATCCTATGATATGATACGTGTATAATTAGTTTTTAAGAGTGCGAATGAGTTTGGTACTCGAAGGCGGAATCCCAAATTGATTCGACCACCGTCCTAAAGTTCAGATAGTTCAGTTTAGTGCTCCGGCTCTTGGTCATCACTGGTGTTTTTCTCATATCTTTAAAATTATCTGCAGTATTTGCAGACGAGGTGTGCAGTTATATTATACGTATAAGCAACAGCGATGGAATGGCTGAATTTGTTGATATCGCAATGTTTAAACAATTGTGTTTAAAACTAGTTCTCAATGTGAACATACACTCTGTTGTGAGTAAATAAGGCGAATATTTATTCATTATTGACTATTAATACTTGTGTCTGCATCTATTTACAATTTTCTAAAATATTAGATTAAATTAAATGTATGCGACGTATAAATCTTATAGGATAAACTGCGTACTACAGCTCTTCAAATAGCTTCAAGACGCTACTATACAATCATCTTAGCTAGACTAACAAAGCTTTGACTCTACTTATTAAATCTCTCTATACAGACAACATATAGAGTTAATACTTTATCTCTATGCATCGTTAAACTGCACAGTAGGCACTGTACTGTACTGGAAAAGTGGTGGATTGTTGGCTGAAGATATTTGCTTATATGTCAGTATAACCATTTTAAAATCCAACAAGTGAACTATTCAAGAACGAATGAAATACTCTATTGCATTTGCGATTAAATTTCTATTCTTGTTCACTTTTGTGAATGGACAGCAACCGCAATTGGAGTTTAGTTTTACAAATGTAGTACCACCAGGATCTCGTCCAGACCCTATCCCTGATACAGATTCTGGCAATATTGGAAAATACTTTTACACGAAAGAGGGAGCATCTATCGTGGGAATCACTGCCACCTATGATGTCCAGGGAACTCCTGAACAAGAAGTGATGATCACATGGTATTTTAATGGACAAGAAATTGAACTCGATTTAAACCCAAGTCCATTTACTCCACCTGGCGCCAATTTCTTTACTACAAGGCAAAGTGTGTCTGTTTTTGATCAAGACAGCAATTATGTATATGTTGATACAGATTTAGGAACTGCTAGAAGAACCACATTCTATATTCCGAATGTTGGTACAGAACACGCTGGTAATTATACCGTTGAGGTGAGTTAACGGTGCAAATAATGTCATGTCTAACAACATACAAATATTTGCCAAAAATTATTATCCCCTAAATTTTCTATGATATGCCCATTGCATTCAGTAATGCCTTGTACAGGTTTCCAGTGGAGATACGAGAGCATCAGCTACTTCATTTGTATTCTTGGGAGCTCCTCCAGTACTCATTCAGACTCCAACTGACATCAGAGATCTTGATCAACTGAATGAGACATCTTTAGATTTCGCAACATCAGATGGTTTTGACACCTGTGAAAAGATATTTGTTTATTATGCAACATTTCAAGGTGATCCGAAGCCAGAGGTCGCCTGTACCGATTCGAGAGACGACTCAGGTACGCAGGAGGAGCAACCTAATGATAGTGTAAGTTGCACAATTTCGAGATAATCGAACTGTAACTACATTATAAGAAGGGATATGTTGTTTTCGGATCCTAATACTCCTTTTTGTGACCAAATATCCTCGTTGTTAAAATTTGCATGGGGATCCGGGGGGGGGGTCGGCCGGAAGGCTGGTGATATTAAAATTGCAAATGGATTGGAGTCAAGTTATTTGTTAATTGCATAATTTAGGTCCTCTAACGCAAAATAATGCGAATTTTAAAACATAACAAGCGCGCTTCGCTTGCTTGCGCCCTTTGGGCGCCTGGGGTCACATTAATTAATTATAAGGGAAGTAACATCTCTAAATACGTATGTCCTACTGTTATAATTGAAATGCGCAAAAAATCACCAAATTTATCAAATTTTGATGAGTAATGATGACGTCATAGCAAAGTGATGAGTCATCATTTTTTGATAATAGTTGCATCATATGTGAGGTTTGTTAGTATACAGATTCTATTAAAATTTCAGCCTTCTATCTCCTATAATGGCTGAGTTATGATCGAATAACTGTATTGCTTAACTTTTAAAAATATGACAATGACGTCATAATTCCATGATGAGTCGACATTTTCTCTGAGCTCAGAACTTAGTGGAGCCATAGCCAAAAGACTCCCAGATGCCAAAAATCAGCTTTCTGCGCCCGGCAGTTTCTTCAATTAATTCGTTACAGATATATACAGTCTGTCAAGTAATTATTTAGAATTTTAGATTAGATATAATTATGGTGTTCTATACCCTAGGGCAGATTCTACTACCTAAAATTATTCAAAAATATTCAAATATCAATAATCGATTGAGTTCCCATTAGACTCTATCACCATTTTGCAACGGTGTGGCATTGACTCCCAAAATGGTTTCAGAAACTCTGGTTCTACAAGTCCCCAAATTTCTTCCAGCATAGATTTTAATTCTTTCATCGATTTTGGTCCTTTTTTCGTTAGTTTTTGCTTTACCCAACTAAACAGATTCTCGATCGGATTTAAATCGGGGCTCTGTGAAGGCCAAGGTGTCCTTTTAGGGACATTAGACGCAATCCAATCACGGGTTAGCCGCGAAGTGTGCTTTGGATGGTTGTCCATGACTAATCTCCAGTTGCTCTCAAAAAATACGTCCGCCTGCGTTAGTAAATACCCCTCCATTATTTGGATAAACAATCTGCTATCCATATTCTCCTTAAAAATGCAAATTGGGAAAACTCCCATTGAGCAGAAAGCAGCCCAGACATTTATCTCCGGGGAATGTTTAGTGGTAGGACTGATTCTTTTTTGGCCTTTTTTTGTCCACATCCTAATTTTCCCTTTCGAAAGCCAAACCGACATTTCGTCAATAAAAATGGTTTTGGCCCATTGGTTGTTGGGGTATCTGAACTTTTTAGCCCATTTCACGCGCATTGTTTTGTGATTATCCGTAAGCAGTGGAGATCGAGTAGGGTAGGGTTTACTGTAGTTCATATCCCGTAGGCTACTTCGTACAGTCTCATGTGAGACACTTGGTTGAAGATTCGAAGCGATACAGCGAAGAGATAAGTGGGGTTTATGTCTAATATAGGCACTAATATTCCTTTTTATTGAATTTCGTAGGGTACGTGGTCTCCCAGCGCCAAGGTTATGGCGAAGACTTGACCCATTTTTAACCCGCCTCTTAACGTTGTACACTGTGGCAAGGCTGACAGCAACTTTTTTTTGAAATTTGAGACATAAACAAAAAAAAATTCTTCTCTTTTAGCTAATTGAGACATTAAATCAGTCTAATCCTAAGAAAGAAATAGTTTAAACACCCGGTAAAGTACAAGAAAGCTAAAAATAGAAATAACGATGACGTCACTATAATATAGCAAGAATAATGAGACTGAATTTAATAATATACTATGAAAGCCTAAAGAATATACTCTAAATTCCAGCTCAAACTGTTGGAATAAGTACAATAAACTGCTATGGACAGCTATAAGGTTTTACTATAAAGTGGATTTTCTAAATAAATACTTGACAGACTGTATATATATATATATATATATATATATATATATATATATATATATATATATATATACATATATATACACATTAATCGAGTTTTAATAGTAAGGATTTACATAAAACTTTTTACATGAAATGTTTGATTAATCTAAGTTAATTTATACATCCTGTTCAATTATTATTTATTTATTTTCTTATTGTTTTAGACAACGGACAGATCAGTGAGGTACTCGCTAGGACCTTTTCCTCCAAATCTTCAGATTATGGTCACTTGTGTGGGGACGAATTCTATTGGAAGTGTCTCTGCCACTCGTACAATTACTACTTTTGGTAAGTTTAGACTCAGATTTGTGAAAGATTATTATTATTATAGCCACTATTGGTGGCTTTCAACAACCTCGAGTCAGAAGATAATGGAAGATATTCTATTACAGTCGACTCTGTAATAGGGTCACTGTTTAATTGGATCAACCGCTTAATCGGACCACTTTTGGCAGGACCGGAATAGCTCTCACACAGAAGCTATACAAAATATTTTCTGTTTATAGGGTTCTCCGCTTAATCGGGGCAAAAAGTCCTCTGACCGATGTGACCCTATTAAGCCGAGCCGACCCTATAGTGGACCCCACATTAAGACCACTTTTTTAGTTTTCCAACATATAGTATAGTGGTCGACTTCTAAAATGCTCGTGATGACGGCACAGTCGGCCATATCCTCTCCCCTGCAAAAACTATTGAGTTTAAGATTTAAAATTTTAAGGAAAGGTATCATAGCACATGAAAATATCTACCTCGGTATACTATTTCAATTAAAAACATTGTTAAATTCGCCTAATATAACATAAAAGTTCATTCTAGGGACAATAGTAGGTAGTATCCTTAATTAAGAATATTAATTTTCCGAAATTTGCAATGTTTGTGTATTATGGTATAATCAATCAAGTTGGGTTCTTTCATCAATTATAACCACGAATACAACAATTTATTAGAGATTAGATAGGGATAGGACTTCATTTTGAAATGTTTCAGAAATACGAGTACGACTTATTTTTGAGTTTAAACCCTTGGGTGGATGCAGACCTTGTCATAGGTTTAACCGGAAGTTAACAGCGAGTGTTAAATTGAAAAAAATGTCCCATTATATCACTCGGATACAGGAATTAATATTATTAATATCTTCCAGGAACTCAGCCACGGCTTAGCACCATTTCCCCAGTAATCCCGAGCCCTTGTACTCAGGCTAGTGACACCCCGACAGTAGTTGAGAACGAGAGAGCTTGCGGGGAGGAGGGATCGGGACAGATCACTATCACGCACACTCTCAGTGCTGACGGCTCTCCTGCTGCTACCATTAAATGGTAATACACTCCTTACCCACTTGTCACCATCCTGCTGGGAATTTAAAATGTGATTCTCTGTAGGTTTCATAGAAATAACAACGATGTTGTGAGGGAGGTTTCGTCAGGAGGCAGATACAGCATTAATCGTTCTGGCCTGAGACAGAGACTACAGATCCAGCGGCCTACCAGTGAGGATGAAGGAGAATACTACATCACAGCTCAGAATTGTGCTGGGGTGATTGACTCTGATGACAGGGGAACCTTTGTGAATGTGTATATGGCGCCTATGATATTAATAGACCCCCCGTTAACACCCGCCATTGGTTCATGTCAGAGTAATCCTGGCTTTGACGTAATTTCCGTAAGGAATGTTGACAGTTATGAAGTGAGTCAACTCATTCACACCTCTACCATAGCCTCAACAAAATATTTGATATTTTTTATTATTTCGGTAGGCTCGACTGAATGTGCCCGTATGCTTACTGTGTCCAAATAATGGCAACCCAGAGCCCGTCCTCTCCTGGACCCGAGACAACATCGTCGTCCAATCCAGTGCCAACTTTCTAGACACCACAGGACAAGTGTTTAGAGGAGAACAGAACTGTTTCGCTTGCACTGCCACTAACTTTGTCGGGGCTGATGTAGATGAGGTAACTTAACTATTGAATATTATGCCTACAATTCCAGTGCGATTAATGGCTACTACGTTAGGTGTGCATTCAAGCAGCTCCCAACTTGAGGTATGTAGTAGTGAACCAGGGATGTACCAAGACGTGTGGACGCGGAGTGCTTGACTACGTATTTCAATGTATTGAGACTGGAGCGGATAACGTGGAGAGAGAGGTAGCTGAGTCTAGGTGCATAGAACAGCAGATACCTCGCCCCACTATACCTCCCACGACAAATTGTAACTCTGTGTCCTGTCCTCCGAACTTCCTCATCGGAGCCTGGACCCCCTGTAGCTCCAGCTGTGAAGCTGGAACTCGAACAAGAACTGTCAGGTAAGTATTCGAAACAGATAAAGTAACCAATCGAAAGAAGCCACCAAATACACCGTATCATATTACCACCCAATCAACAGGTGTCGCCAGATTGACGGAGAAGGGATATCGCGGGAGGTTGCCGTGTCAGTCTGTGTCGACTTTGGGCTGCCAGAACTTAACAACACTGAACAGTGCAACACGATTCTCAGAGTGAGGCGTACGGGCAACCTCAACCCTTGCCCCGTCCAGGATAACTTTGAATGGGAGACTTCACCCTGGAGTGCTTGTACTCAAACTTGTCACCTCGGAAGGAGGAGACGTACGGTAAGATGCCGTGAGAAGCCGAGAGAACCGGGCCAAGAGGGTAGAGTGTACCCGGATGAAACCTGTATCGATCTCGATCTTCCTAAGCCGCCTAATATGGACATGTAAGTCATTATAGTAGTATTACAGCTGATAGAAGTCCAGCTGTCTAATCAGATCTCTATTTATAGCTGCGGATCTGGACCTTGCAATAACTACGGGATCTGGCTGTGTGGTGGTTGGGGTCAGTGCACAGAGACGTGTGGGACAGGCTTCCAGTTCAGGGATGTGGTTTGCTGGGACCCTCTCACCAGAGCTGAGAATGATAACTGCATCAGTTACTACAGACCTGAGCCAATCCGCAGGTGCAGTCAGGGGCCTTGCATTCTGACACCCGAGTGCCGCGACCTCCCCTACCTCCAGTGCCAGTACCTCCTTGATTCTCCTATTTATTGTGAAGATGATAGATTCAAGCTTGCTTGCTGCAAGACCTGTGAGACTGTAATGTTCAGAACGACCACAACCCCGACCACTCCGACCACTACTCCGACCACTCCGACCACTGAGACTACTACCACTCCCGCCAATACCACCATTGGCCCCCAGTAGGCTAGTCAGCTGCGACTGGGCTGTTTATTGTATATTTGTATTATAAGGTGTATACATACGCCACAAGGGATGGACTGATGTCCCATGTATTTAATTATTAGATTGTAATTTCCTGGTAGATGTTGTGTATATTATAATTTCAGTGTACTATATTTGTACATTTTTCAGCTTAAATATTGTCTGAGTCAGGAGTTATTTGTTTCTTCTCTATCTGTACATTTCTATATTCTAGTTTTTATGTTATGAATGATTAGAAGTGTGAGAACTGTTTGTTTGTATATAATTTGTTTGATAATATTTTTGTCCTATAATGACGAATGAACTCTCGCTTTAGTACGATTCTTGTGTCGCTACTAAAAGTAGGGGTGTGGCAAGGGTTAAAAGTTTGTATAATATTTGCATAGTGATCTGTTTGCACTTGTAGCCTGCTTTTAATATTGCCATATGTAATAAATTACGTATTAATATAGGAGATTAGTCGAGAGATTAAGATAGAGATTTGTAAGTCAATTAGTATATGCAATAATTTGGAACAGGAATGTCGGAAAATTCATCACCAAAAACTATTATCTAGGAAATTCGTCGCAAGGGTTTCATTATTAATGCCCAGAAAGTAAATACGCACTAGTTATTGTAGTGATTATACTCATTCATCACCGTGGAGATTAATTTAATGAAATCCAAGTTTGACTAGGTTCTTAACCCACGTTAAAGAGAGCAATCTCTTCAAAGGCAGTTTATACGAGTGGGAAGGTGTAAAACACTCGATAGAACAGGGAAAAGGTTAATAAGGATTGGAGAATATTATCAAAATCGTGAAATTTCAAGTTACTTCAAGGAATAGCTTATAGTTTGGACTTGTGATTTAGGCCACTCACTCACTACAATGGTGTAAAAAATCTAGTAGGATTGGTATATAGTGCACTTTTAAAATTGAACATACCTGAATATAAGATAATATTTACCTGGCCTACTTGCTTAAAAATTTAACTTGTTGAGTTAACATTAATTAAAGCTGAATAATAATCTTGAATATCTCTCACACCCCACCTCTTCTCGATATTATCACCACAACCTTACAGTCCGCTAATTGGGACGAATCTCCAGGAATGGAATAGTTCGCATACATAAAAGCTAACACTAAATTATATCGGTTAATTGGGAACTCCACTTTAATCGGGACAAAATATTAGGATCAGATGTGTCCCGATTAAACGGAGTCGACTGTATTAGGATGGGCGCAGGTCATAACGTCTACAAACCAAAACGTCTACAACAAAAACGTCTACAAACCAAAACGTCTACAAACCAAAATGAGGCAATTTGATCACCAAGTTACAATCTAGAAAGTATTTCAATATCTTATTGTCTATGAAATGATTTCTTGTACCAAAACCAATACGTAAATTGATGATTATTCGATGTCACCTTTAAGTTATACAATTGATGATCAATGATAGTAAGTTTACATGGCCGGCGCCATGTTTTATTGGCAGTGGGTGTCCTAAGAGGGATTTCTCTGAAATGGGTGTCCATTTATGAGGGATACATACTGTATAATTAGATAAAATAGGAGGCAGTGGGTGTCCGGACACCCAGGACCCCCACGATGGCGCCGGCCCTGGTTTATATAACAACACCCTGGACTAATAGAATCGCAGTACAAAGCAATAAGTATATATACGCGAAAGGAAACAAAATATCAATACATATTTTTCGAAATTTCTGATGTCAGAAAATACAGTAAACGGAGGTTCTAATAATGTCGTTGATCCATGTCTCGAATGTGGTCAAACTGTAAGGCCAAGGCGAGAAGCATTATCTATCGTTTCATGTTTTCATTATTTCAATAAATCATTTCTTCATTACAGTTATTTTTGGGATTGATATGAGATTAAACATAGTATAAGAAATTACTTTATAGACAATAAGATATTCAAATACTTTCTAGATTGTAACTTGGTGATCAAATTACCTCATTTTGGTTTGTAGACTTTATGACCCGCAATCATTAGGATTGTTGAACTTAGTAACATTGTATCAATTAATTAATCAATTAAATGAGAAAATCTTTTAAAATTAACAGATCCGCAATGCACTACGGTAGCTCCACTAGCCACATTACCATGCAATTGATAGAGAAGCAGCAGGCCTCATGTGTTGAGAGGCGGAGTGAGGACGTAGATGGGTCTCTTCTTCACCACAGACCCCAGCCGGGCGAGGAGGCAGAGGCAAGAGATGAAGGAGAACGACAGACAGAGAGTGCTGACACAGAGGAGGGACAGACATAGGCTGTAGAGGAGGTTAATCAGGTCTAGACTCGCAGCCAGCTGTGAGAAGAGGTCTTGCGAGAGGATGACTGTCTCGTCCGAGTAGAGGATGGGGAGGTAGAGGAGGGGCGGGATCTTGCTGAAGTAGATGATCTCCGCTCTTTCCAGCCTGTAGTTAATCTGCACACGGTTGTGCACGGCCACTGTAGTCCCCGTGGTTGGTTCTATATCTACAAAGAGCTCGTGTCGGCTGCTGTCGGGAGAAAGGCCGGACACGTTCGCGAGCAGAGAGGCGTCTGCATCCAGAAAGTGCGGCTTCGAAGCGTACGCGGGGACGTCGGGCATGACGCTCGAGTTGCCGACGTAGAAAAGACCCTCTGGACAGTACTGGTACCAGCGAGCATTGGGAGGGTAAGTGCTGGCGTTGAGTAGGAACTCCTTGGACAGGCCGAAGCGGAAAGTGTCCATGCCGCTGTGTTCAGTGTGTGAGTGCTGGTACACGAGGTCAATGGAGCGCATTGCGTCATCAACATAGAATGTGACTCTGTCACCCGAGGTGAGAAAAGGGTGGAAGAAGAACCCCTCTGTGCCATTGATCATGTCAGCGTATCGGTCCCCCCAGATGCCCACACTCCTCATCCCGTCCCACTGGACGAACTGTCCCAGCTCTCGGGACTCACACACCCCAGTCCTCACAATGCTAGGATTCTGGTCCCGAGGGTTATCGTTTATTTGGATGCTGAAGTTCTTGTTTTTCGGGAATACGTACAGTTTCTTTAGCTCCTTTATGAATTCGTCCTCATAGCCCCAGATCAGCTGACGCACTGTCAGGACTTTATGGAGAGAGGAGTTAGTTCCTAGAATCAGCGCGTCGAGAGCCGTTCTGAGAAAAACGGACTCTCTTGCCACATGCACGGCCCCAGCTACCGGGAGGTTCAGAGTCTGGATGACGTCATCTTCCGAGAAGTCCGAGTGCGTTGATTCCCTGTCGAAGATGAATATTTTGTGCTGTGTGTAGGTCACTTGACAGCCGTCAGCTGAGACGTTGACCACAGTCTTGTTCCTGTACTCTCTGTACCGGTACGGGCCGACCTGTGTCAGGTTGGGTCGCACTCCGTTAGAGAGCTCGCTGGGGTTGGTCCAGTTGAAGATGTAGAAGTCTTTGTAGATCTGGACATCCGGTGCCAGCCATTGCTCGTAGAGCAGCGTTCCGTTCTGAAGTGACATCTTTTGCAGCACTTGTTGTCGCACACCTCCATGCGTGAGATAGAGGGACACGGCGCCTAAGATGGTGAGTAGAGAGTTGATAGCGAACAGCGCTAGGACACAGACCAAGATAGAGGTGAGGGTACACGACGGTCTCCCTCTCCTCTGCTCAATCAAACCCTCCTGCTTTATAAGCAAAGTGTTCTCGCTAATTGCTCTATTTACACTCCTCCCGTTATCTGACATTCTCTCGTAGTCCGTGATACAATCGTAATTATATATCTCGTTGCATGACTGATTCAGACTCTGTCACAAGACTATTGAGTGTTTAGCTTATATCTGAATCCTAACAAGGTTTCAATTAGAAGCTCCAGTTTATTTTCCAGCAAGCTAATTCCTGAATTCTTAATTTAATAGTGCGCCAATTATTAAACTATTACGAAGTATTATAATCCAAGTGCAAAGCCAACACTGTTCCACCGTTCCAAAAATAACAACTCATGATATTTTAGTTTACTAAGTTGTATGGCCCTCTTCTATAGACACGTGTCAACATTTTCTACTAATTAAGTCATGTGTTAAAATCCAGTTAAATTTTCTAATTTATTCTGCTTCAGTTTGAGTATGAGAATTGTGTTCCTTCCTTATCAGAACTAAGGTGGGATATTTCGATATTTCACTTCTGTAGAGTTGAGATGCGAGAAAGCTATAGAAGGATCTAGTATAGAAAAAGGAATAAATTAGTATATTTATTCATAACTACTCCTACTGCAAATTTACTTAATAAAAATAAAAATAAAAATCATTTAATTAATAAAAGAGTTAAGAACAATCAACATTTGTAAATATGTAGATAGGAGTTATCAAAACGAAGATACAAATAAAAAGAGTACATTCCACCAGAGAAAGTGTAAGTGACATAATATGCAGACCTAGCAATATGCTTCAAATATGTGTAACTCTCTTCCTAGGGTAGCAGCACCAGAACGCCACGGCTAACACTGCAATCAATAGCAGCACGATTGCTGCTCCACTCCCCGTTATGATCCACACCAAGTCGGGATTGGCTGCTGACACGAGTGCAGCTTCCTCATTGACAGTGATACTGCTGTCCAATGACTGCTCACATACCCGATAAGCAGAGAGAGTTAGTACGAACTGGTTCCCGTCCACACCGGAGAAGCTGTACCGATTGTTGTTCGTTCCTGTGGAGAATGCGTAGGACTGTTTGGTTATTTCTTGTACAAGGTCGAGGCGATAGCCGACAGTGACAGGGTCAGGGTAACTCTCCTTTATCGTCCAATTTAGAAAGTTCTCTGTTCCATTCTCCACTCTGAGTGTAATTTCATTGAATTGGAATTGAGGAATATAGATACTCAGCACTGAGGATAGTCCGTCAGATCTCCCCGCGACACTCTCTGGGATAATTCTGTAGGAGCTAACCACGCCCAATGGCTGTCTCGCAGTGAGGTTATAGGAGAGGAGATGGGACGGGTTGGTACGGATCGTGTTGAGGTCTCTTTGTACGTGGTAGCTAAGGATATCTCTGTCGCTGTAGGGTACATCCCAATGCAGAGTTGCGAGACAGGTGTTGGGGTTAAGAGGGCTGCGTCTGAGGGAGTCTACTGGGAGAGGAGGCTCTGACACATTGACGGACAGGAGTTTAGTTAGACTGGACAAGAAGGTGGTTTGAGCAGAGCAACCCATTCGAATACCCTCATCTTGCATTATGACGTCATGCAGCGTAATGTTGGCTTTGATGTAACGTGTGTTGGAGGAGGTGGATATGCTCGCAGAGTATCGGGATAGGTCCACGTTGTTCACTGTGTATCTGTTCCGTATAGCGGTGATGTCTACTGCGACGGATTCAACGAAGAAATTCGGCAATGCAGAGAGAAATGTCATGTTGGGAGAAGATGAGAATGAACAGTGTAGAGTCACGTCTTCTCCAGGCGCAGGTAGCGACGGTGTGAAGAACACATTCCCAATTTCACTCCCTGTATGAGGGCATGTTATGATGACCAGTAGGATTTGTAGGGATAAATATCTCATTAACTTAGTTCTACTTGGACTTTAGTTATAAATATCATCCAAGAAACTACGAAGGTACCCTATTCTACTTACGTCAATTACCAACCTAATAAGTGCCATGGCAAAGGCTCATAGTTAAAAATAAACTTGAGCCTTTGCCATGGTACCATTATCTGGTCTGGCTCATGGACTGAATGTACTTGCGTATGTTCATCAAGTTTTAATTAAAGAACAAAAGAAGTCCATATTAGCAAGTGATTCCTGGGCATAATTCGATTCAGTTATCTTTTGTCAAGTATAATGTTATTATATCAAGCTAGATATTCTGGTACGTATACAACTAGAACGAATCTACTATATAAAAGAAAGGAATGTCTCTGGTATAAATGTGATATGTACATATAAAGTCAACTCATATTTTCAACTCATATTTTAGCTTGCAGAGATCTCGAAGTGGATGGACAGTGGCATTTGCATGGTATTATTGCCCTTTTCTGGTCAAATATACCTGTCTCTGTTCATCAGAGAAACCAGGTTCCTTACAAGTATGTCGGCTTCTTTCCAGCATACAAGATCGTCTTGTAGGCTTAGAAATGAGCATATGAGTATGAAGTCTGTAACTAATACCCCACTAAGTTTTATTACACAAGTTTTGATTATAATTTTACATCTCCATAAAAAGCAAGGCTAATTTCTGTGGGAGAAAGAGGAAGGATTACTATTCGGAAATCTAAGAAGAGATTCAGTTTGCCTTAGTTATAAATGTAATGAAAATCGTATTAGCTCCATTGTTTTATCTCAATCTTAAGACCTCAATACATTTAATTCAAGAATAATTTTCCAGTTTTTACTTGCAGAACCTATTTGCATGGATATAGATGGTGCTATGAACTATGACGTCAACTCCAGAGGGTGGGAATACTCTGACTCTACTTTCAACTACAGGGATGCTATGGAGGTGGTTTCGCCCCATCTCTGAGACTCATCAGAAGGGGAACCTCGACCACTTATACTCTGGTATCAGACAAGTCCTGTTACCATCCGCCTATGGGTTGTACAGCCCGTACTCCTTGGTTTGGTTGAGGAGACTCGTAACAAAACATCTGACTGTTGAATGAGTAATTATTCTTCTTTTATTAATCAATTAGCTTATAAAATGAATCCTCCCTGCGGTAGATGCAACAAGATAGTCTATCCCACCGAAAAACTCAACTGTCTCGATAAGGTAGGTCTAACTTGAAGGGCCTGTTTGTGAGTGATAACTGGATTTTATGATTTTACTCTTAGACTGCATTTTTTTGTTCTCATTTCATATGCTAATATTTCATATTTTTTTAAATATAGCGATACTCTTTATTTCTAGACTTTATCATTGTGACTGATTATTTGGGGCATATGTCCCCATCACTAATCAATCAAATAAATTTGTACAAAACCTATGCAGAAATTTCAGCCTCGAAACCATTTTAATGGAGATTCTGCATTTTTATTTTCATGGAAAGTTTCAAAACTTATTTAAACATTTGAGACTTTTGTTTCAATTTCTACATTCTTTTCGTAGCTATCTCCTTTCCATAAGTTTGGAGTAGCTATTCAGGGGCGTAGACTTGGAGTGGAGTTTGGTAGGGTATTTGGGCCACGACTCAAGATTGGAAAGGCCATTTCAGACAATTTGTAGTATGATCAATAGAAGATAATAGCTCAAGACAAATCATTAGTAGGACCACGGCCCTACCAACCCTACCGGTGTCTACATCCATGGTATTATATGGCCTGGCGCACTTAGCAAAAGCTATTACAAAACTTTCAAAATATATATTCAGAGAAAAATAGGAGGATTACACTCATAACCTTCCTTCTGAAAAAATCGCATTACGCATTGTTATTTTTTAATTATTTTGTCGTTATATAGTCATGGCACAAGGGCTGCTTCTCATGCGAGACTTGCGGTCTCAAGCTGACGATGAAGACGTACAAGGGGTACAGCAAGAAACCTTATTGCCAGACGTGAGTATCTTAGCACGGGAAACTGTCCCATTGTAATATTTCCGAATTGATTAAGTCCGACCAAATTCCATAGTTGGATTAAGTCCGACTGGAATAAGTCCTAATTTCCCTTAATGGAATATGTCGGAGTGGAATAAGTCCGACCAAATTCCACTTCATAGAGTTCAGAAGGCCTCGGTTCAAGTTAAGAGAGCCGGGCTATTCGCAGACAGCCCAGTGCTCAACTTATTAAGGGAAAACCGAATGATCTATTTGGATGTAGAGGAAGAATGGTGTTTATTTTGTGAAATAAAAGAATGGGGGTCGATTGGAGGCATTTTATTTTGGTTTGTTAGGAACCAGGGGAGATTCTATGGGTTTTTGGTGCGGAATGTTTTCAAAATTCGCCTGTTAAGGCGATTTTTAAGTAAAATGTATATCTAACTTGTTAGCCACTTCTTTATTCCAGTATTATGTACATATTATTCGGCTCTTTCCAATTTCGAAAATTCGGACTTATTCCTGTAAGGGGAAAACAGCAGTCGAACTTATTCCAGTCGGACCAATTCAGTCAACTCCTTAGCACCAGTATGTCACACCTGCCAACCGTCCTAAGATTTTAGTTGGAGTGAATGTGTTGTGTTTCATTATATTTTAATGTCTCCTCTCTATATCATTGGAAAATCCTGCACCTTGATTATGCAGATTTACGTCATTGTTGCACAACGCAGCGCTTCCATGTTGAATAATTTCATGGTCGGATTTACCACTAGCTAAGTAGACTCGAGCCTACAGACCGTTCTATTGGACATACCTCAAATGCCTCTAATTTTTATGGATTTACATGCTTTAGGCACTACCCCACAACTAAATTCACTTCAGTGGCAGATACACCTGAGAATATGAGACTCAAGGCAGTTTCCAAGCAGACCAGCCAGGTAACGCTATCTATCCAATTCCTCTTTTATGGGGCGACGGAGGGAAGAGAAATTCTGTTTAGTTAAAGCGATAGTACGGACGATGGTAGTTGAAGGAGGTTATAGATGTCTGGAGGAGACCTGTCCCTCTCTTTTTAGGCAGCTCCTATCGGGAGATGCCCTTATGGCATGGACGGAGTATCTCGTCCGTCCGTATGTATGTAGTATGTATGTATGTATGTCCGTACGCGCGCTACTGCGAAATCTAGTAGTCCGATTTTTAGCAAATTTCGCATGTAGAATCTCTTTATGGTGTAGATGTGCACCGTCAACATTTTTTCGCGAAATCTCATCACTTCCGGTTTTTATAAGTATATATTCACATTTTAACACCACCACTGCAAAGCTTTGTTTAAAGATATAAGCAAGATCTCAACGATTAATGTAGGGTATTTCACCATGTAGGATCCGATTTTCGCGCTTTGAAAGTAGTAATATGAATATTTTATGACTTATTAACATATTGATATATACATATTTTCACACCTTTAAAAAAATGTTTTATTTTGAGCTAAAAGCGAGTTCTCAACGGCTAATATAGGATATTTTAATATGTAGATTCCGATTGTCACACTTTGAAAGTGGTAATCTAAGTATTTTATGAATTTCTAACATATGTATATATACATATTTTCACACCTTTTGAAAGAAATCTTATTTTGAGTTAAATGCGAGTTCTCAATGGCTAATATAGGATATTTTAAGATGTAGATTCCGATTTTCGCACTTTGAAAGAAATAATGTGAATATTTTATGACTTATTGACATATTGATATATACATATTTTAACACCTTTAAAAAAAGTTTTATTTTGAGCTAAAAGCGAGTTCTCAACGGCTATTATAAGGTATTTTAATATGTAGATTCCAAATTTCACACTTAGAATGCCCTAAAATGAGTATTTCCCGATGTATTCCGATATGCACATTTCATGTTCCTTCGAGTCACTTCCTGGAGCTGCACTATCGGTCTGTCGACCGACATTTTTCAATTCTCTTTTAATCTATCCCAATGTATAAAACAGAATTAGCTTCACGAATAATGTATACATACAGTAAGTCTCTATAATCACAATTTCTCTGTAGGTTGAATATCATAAGGAGCACAGAAAGAATCTGGAGCAGTTCACTGCTGTATCAGAGACACCGGAGAATGCGAGGGTGAAGAAGCATTTAGAATTGTCTGCTGTAAGTGTATTAATTTTAATTAATTAATCATTGAATTTCATGCTTTTAAACATCCATGGTACTTTTCCATTTTATCCTTCAAAAATCATTGATTAATTTGAAACAGTTTTATGTTTGAATATATCAATCCTTTCCTTTAATTTGGATGACTATTGTCCAAGTCAGAGGGATTAGTTGCACACATACTGGTGAGCAGGCCCCATAGACATGCCAACCTGAGCCATGATGAAGGCGGAACGCCGCTTTGAATTTCGCGGGATATGTCGGGGCACAATAGAAAAGTATTATACATGGAACCCAAAAACCGGGACATGATTGGAGATGTCATGCGAAAACGGGACACTCGTCAAATTTATCTCAATAGTTGAGTGAAAAAAGCGGGACGACCCGCCAAAGACGGGGCGGTTGGCAGGTATGCATTGATCAGTTACAACTCTCTATTGATGTGTCATATTATCTCTATAGGCTATGTACCATAAAGACTATAGGCCGGGGCAATTCGGACAGGATCCTTCGGAGCCTAGACCGGAGGGAGGCTACCCCGGCTATACGGAACCTCAGCGTGCTCCTTACATCCGTCAGTTAGTTGTACATCTCACTAAACGCGAGATATTTGTGTGTTATTACCTCTACTAATAGCTCCTCAAGCAACAGCAGTGGCTCCAACAGCGTTCAGTCCAACTACCTCCGCTCCTGCCCCTGCCCCTGCCCATGTTCCAGTACAGCCAGCAGCTCCCAAAGCCAAAGTATGTGAGCTACCGCAATACTAACGCAGGGTCCCAAATGTGGATCGAGTTAATAAGCATGTATATAGTGAATGGCGGAAATTTCGTCGAAAAGATAATTGGTCGAAATGAAATTTCGTCGAAAACACTAATGAATCATTATCGATACTGTTTTATCCTTAAATGTACATGGATGGAAATACCGGGAAGTATTTCACGCTAATCTTTCATGTAGAAATGACTGTCAAAAATCCCTCGTGGCCACACAAAAGTGCTCGTGTCAGTTCACGATCCTTATACATGCCCACAAATGCCTCTTTGAGAGGGTTGATTCTTCATATATCTGGCCCTAAACAGGGGTTTTAATGTTGAGACCTTGGTGAAACTCAGCTTAACCGTGGTGTTGACCACCGAAAAATATGAACCTAGCAATGTGTCGAAAAAATCGTGGTGTAATTTTGCACCAAGATCTCCCTTTAAAAATGTCCTAAAATACCTGATATCGCAGTAATTAACTTCACAAAGCCATGCTTAAATACCTGGAGGTTTATGACAGTTTACAGATCCTCCACTCTAAATTGCCATAAAACTCTCTCAAATCTCCTTTTGAGGAAGTTTCCGCGAAGGTCATTTTCATTATCCCCCTAAGACTGATCCCCCCTAAGACTGATCCCCCTATGACTGATCCTCCCTAAGACTGATCCCCCCTAAGACTGATCCCCCCTAAGACTGATCCCCCTATGACTGATCCTCCCTAAGACTGATTCCCCCTAAGACTGATCCTCTCTAAGACTGATCCTCTCTAAGACTGATCCTCTCTAAGACTGATCCTCTCTAAGACTGATCCTCTCTAAGACTGATTCCCCCTAAGACTGATCCTCTCTAAGACTGATCCTCTCTAAGACTGATCCTCTCTAAGACTGATTCCCCCTAAGACTGATCCTCTCTAAGACTGATCCTCTCTAAGACTGATCCTCTCTAAGACTGATTCCCCCTAAGACTGATCCTCTCTAAGACTGATCCTCTCTAAGACTGATCCTCTCTAAGACTGATCCTCTCTAAGACTGATCCTCTCTAAGACTGATCCTCTCTAAGACTGATCCTCCCTAAGACTGATCCTCTCTAAGACTGATCCTCTCTAAGACTGATTCCCCCTAAGACTGATCCTCTCTAAGACTGATTCCCCCTAAGACTGATCCTCTCTAAGACTGATCCTCTCTAAGACTGATCCTCTCTAAGACTGATTCCCCCTAAGACTGATCCTCTCTAAGACTGATCCTCTCTAAGACTGATCCTCTCTAAGACTGATTCCCCCTAAGACTGATCCTCTCTAAGACTGATTCCCCCTAAGACTGATCCTCCCTAAGACTGATCCCCCCTAAGACTGATGCCCCCTAAGACTGATCCTCTCTAAGACTGATGCCCCCTATGACTGATCCTCTCTAAGACTGATTCCCCCTAAGACTGATCCCCCTATGACTGATGCCCCTATGACTGATCCTCTCTAAGACTGATTCCCCCTAAGACTGATCCTCCCTAAGACTGATCCCCCCTATGACTGATGCCCCCCTAAGACTGATCCCCCTATGACTGATGCCCCCCTAAGACTGATCCCCTAAGACTGATCCTCTCTAAGACTGATCCTCCCTAAGACTGATCCCCCCTAAGACTGATCCTCCCTAAGACTGATCCCCCCTAAGACTGATCCTCTCTAAGACTGATGCCCCCCTAAGACTGATCCTCCCTAAGACTGATCCTCCCTGAATGTAGGACTACTACCTGGCGCTGTATGACTACCAGGCTGCAGAGGATGACGAGGTGTCCTTTAACGAAGGAGACAGGATTATAGACGCGGAGATCATCGACGACGGTTGGATGATAGCTACTAACAGCAGAACAGGCGCGAGGGGACTGCTGCCTTCTAACTACGTGGAGAAGGCATAACCTACTTGCATTATCTGCCTGCTAACTTGGAGAAATTCATATTTAGATTAGTTAGAGACTATTTTCTCTTGTGTGTTCCAGTGTTGTAAATACAGTAACTCATTGGTATTGTAGAATTTGTGTTATGTATATCCCTATGTTATTATGGTAGACACTGACCTCTATTGTATTTATGAAGTTCCTTGGTATTTTTAATGGTAATTACTACGTTTTCGTGTGGTCAAAACCAGTCCCGCTGCCTGGTCATCCTGATAGAATATTTGTGTTGCGACTTGAATGCCGAAAATAGGACAAATCTAAGCACAAAAAGAAAACAGTGTCGTATGCTTATACTAGTACTTGTTGATGATCCATTAACTCCGTACTAAAGACTGCGTGGAGTAATTATCAGTTTGTTTATATGGTTTATCGGAGGAAGATTATATTGACTTATATTGGTATATCACCGTTTTTTATCTAAATATTGGATTAGGTAGTTCTCCTATCTAGCCAAAATATGATTTCAAGATACCTGAAATAGTATACGTATTACAATCATGTGTAACAAACTGCTATTAAAATCTTTAAGCACTCCACAATATCTATTTTCTTAGGAGTGGTACGAGGGATATATATATGGGCGTATTGTGTTATATATTGAATATGATGAGATATGTTTGTAGAATTCTATCGCTTCATTCTCAAGCTTCTAAATTTGTACATTTCAAAAGAAATTGAAGGCAGGAAATTTATTCTCAAACTTTTCAACCGATATACCTGGATCAAATGAGGTTAGTGATTATCAAATGAAACTCTCACTCCCTGAATATTGTTGTTTGTTCATTGCACACTGCACATTTCTGTGTCTGTGGAGTTTGTATGGTAGCCACTATCCAAGACTAATCTAATCACTGTTAATAGATGGAAAGAGTAATGTTGAAATTGTTTAATATATGCTCAAACCATCTAGCATAATGAAAGTATCTAATATATGACGGCCACAACTTCTGCCTTGATCACCATACAGAGTCTAACAATGCCTATGAAGAAATTGTTTCTGATTTTATCCTAGAGTTGAGTTGGGTAAGTAATCAAATTTCCAATAGATGGCACTTTTAACAGTTGAACTCGATCCATATAGTCTCCACGTACTGTATTTAAGAATATGATGTCGGTTCAACTATCCTAAATTGTTTAAAGAATATGAAGTACTGTTTTATATTTGCGATTAAATTTCTATTCTTGTTCACTTTTGTGAATGGACTGCAACCGCAATTGGAGTTTAGCTTTACAAATGTAGTACCACCAGGATCTCGTCCAGACCCTATCCCTGATACAGATTCTGGCAATATTGGAAAATACTTTTACACGAAAGAGGGAGCATCTATCGGGGGAATCACTGCCACCTTTGACGTCCAGGGAACTCCTGAACAAGAAGTGATGATCACATGGTATTTTAATGGACAAGAAATTGTACTCGATTTAAACCCAAGTCCATTTACTCCACCTGGCGCCAATTTCTTTACTACAAGGCAAAGTTTGTCTGTTTTTGATCAAGACAGCAATTTAGTATATGTTGATTCAGATTTAGGAACTGCTAGAAGAACCACATTCTATATTCCGAATGTTGGTACAGAACACGCTGGTAATTATACCGTTGAGGTGAGTTAACGGATGATTATAGTGCGATTCCTATATTATCAAAATCCGAATTTATTCATTTCTAATTATGCTAACCCAGAACATGTTTTACTCTCCTATTGTTTGAGCATATACGACTTCTATCCCATTGCCTTCAAGTTGTGCGATATTATGTATCAGTCATTGCAGGGTATATATATATAAACTCAACGAGTTTAACCATAGCAAATTGTGTCAGGCCCAAACCTATTACATGTACCCATGCGTAGTGCAGTGTTTCCCCAGGATTAATGGAAAGCCCGCGTTAATTTTGCAATTTTTATGCGGTTTAGT
This sequence comes from Aphrocallistes beatrix, assembly GCA_963281255.1. Lineage (NCBI taxonomy): Eukaryota > Metazoa > Porifera > Hexactinellida > Sceptrulophora > Aphrocallistidae > Aphrocallistes > Aphrocallistes beatrix. The sequence continues at coordinate 3,150,154 of OY725494.1, forward strand.
CGGGTAAATTGCATGATTTAGCAACAAAATCACGTTATTCGACAAGCTAAGCGTGCTAAATAGTTCGCTTAACGCTCGAAGAGAAACACTGGTATGAGTATGACAGTCTATATTACCCCCTACCAGCAACACCTCAACAAATTTAATTATTTTCTTATTTCCAAGATATGCATTGAGAAATAGACAGAATTATAAGCAGCCTGTTATTTAGTAGTTAGCCGCTTTAGGATCATGTAGTCACTGTCACCTAAGCAGAAACGACACTCAGCTTAGATTAATCGTTGTCCCATTAAAGATGATTTAGTGGGTTTAACCTAATTAAATAAGTTATTTAAAAAGTAGAAACTAATTAGATGAAGTAAGCTATTATTCTTGAATTTCCTGCAATTGAGTTCCATTAATTCTGTAGGTTTCCAGCGGTGATATCACAGCATCAGCTACTTCATTCGTAATTGTCGTTCCTGGTTAGTTCCTAGTTATTCCATTATTATTTATTTTCTCTTTGAATTTAATTAATGCAAGGGCGCTTCGCTCGCTTGCGCTGCGCGGCTAGCAACACTTCGTGTGCCATCACGTACCTGGGCGGCTAATGGAACCAAGTAAATAATAGACGCGTCCGAAGGGCGCCTAGTACTATTTCTCCTAAACCATGGTACGTTCTAAGTAATTAAAACGATAATGACACTTGGCGAATCATCTTATTTTATTATTATTATTAATTTATACGTACTTTTTTAATGCAGCTCAGCTCCTATTATACTATTATAGGAGTATTGGCACTGGCATAGGTGGGACTTTCTGATGGGGGAGCACAACACCCAGCTGGGGGCTGGGGGCCTATGGGCGCTGCTCTATTTCTCTTGAATTTTTCTTTTACTATCCTAGTTACAGTTATTAATTAAAATCGAGCATAATTTCTACAATTCATCTTATCATGACAATACCTGTTAATATTTAATTTTGATCTTAAATTGATATTCTGACAAGGAGTTTCGTATTACAATGTTAAACTGTTTTATTTAATAAATTGAATTGTTGAAGACAACACACGTATGTTAAATTACTGCTATATATGAAGTGTAGTATACATATATATATATATATATAATGAATATTCCAGACTAGAATAATTAAAATGAATCTGAGATATTATGAATTGTGTTTTCTCTTTGTTGCTGTCTCTATGTATCTGCGAGTAAGTTTCTCCGATTAGACGAATTATCGTTTTATTGATACAAGCCCTGTGCTGCTTGTGGACACTTTAAGTCTGGCTATGTTGTCGATAAGATACCAAATTAAGAATGCAAATTGGACTGTTAAATTTCGCAGGATCGATCTCGCATACAGATGAAACAAATGGATGCGTATACGTCCGTGTCATAGGGGTGTCTCCTTATTGGAGATGCACTGAAGAATAGGACCACTTATCAAATATCTTAGATATAATCTGGCGAGGAAGTGTGGGATTGGGGTTTAGTAAAATTTACAAATAACACCAATATGCAGGATCACCTCGCACATTTACGAATGGTCCATTAAGGAGAGTAGCTTTTAAAATTATCTTAGTTTAAAATGCTCAGAGAGTGTTCTATGTTATTAATAATCTTATTTAGAAGACGAGAGCTGCAGTCAGTTCCCAGTTGACATCTGCTTCGTGATTGACGGGAGTGGAAGTCTAGGACAGGCGGGATATGACAGCGAGATTAACTTCATCATTGGCATTGTCAACCAACCCACTTCCGCCTCGACTCGGTTCTGTTATTCCATTTTTAATTCAGCTGTTGTGAGGTATGTAAAACTAAAAAATTCAATTAGAAAGCGTAGAACAAGGGTGCTCAAACGGTGGCCCGCGGATAATTCGCTTGTTTTCATTATTAATATATATACAGTAGATTGACGTGCTTCAATCGTCAGATATTGTTTTTTCTAAACACCATATAGAATTTAACTAAAGCCAGAGGCGATCTATGATTTGTGGCCCGTAAGGCGGAGCCTAATTTTTAAAGTGGCCCGTAGATTTAAAAGTTTGAGCACCCCTGGCGTAGAACTTAAGGACTAGAAAGTAATATTCGATTAAAAGCACTTTACAAGGTCTGTAGTTCCAAAATGGACAATCCTCCCCAACCCTCTTTTAATTCATATTAAAACTCTCTTGTAATCTTGTAGCCAAGTTCTTTTAACTGCCGACCACGACGTGTTCAGAGCGCGTCTCGTTGCTGAACCATATCCCGAAGGTAGTACCGACTTGTTGGTTGCACTCTCACACGCTGATAGCACGCTCCTCACCAATGCGAATAGGCTTGACAACCGTAGGCGTATCCTATTCTTCCTGACTGATGGAACGGATAGCAGCACTGCGGAAGATCTGAGGAGCGTGAGCTCATCTCTGTCTACAAAGAGAGTGGAGACGGTCGCTATTGGCTTCGGATCGAGTGTCGACATGGCCCAATTAATGGCGATCGGACTTACTCAGAATTTTGTGTTTAGCAACTTTGATGAGGCACAACAAAGAATTGGAAATATCACTTCTTTGATATGTCAAGGTAAGACGAGCTTTAATTAGTAATTGTTGGATAGGAGATGGGGTGTAATCATGTTTTCAACTTTTGTGGATTACAAAATTCCCAAACACTCGTAGCAGACACTATTCAGGCTCAATATACAACAAAGCTTGATTTGTTGCACCATTTTCGGATACTTTACGTCTGCTCGATAGGGTTCAAAAAATGCAGTATTTGCGGACCTAAACAGCAACATACAATCTTGAGCCCCGGGTACTGAGATACTGAGCTTAACTTTGTTCCCATTGCTCTATTTAAGAGGTAATGGTTTAAGCAGTTAGGCTAACTACCGCAAAATTTCACAATGTTTAATATGACAGCTAAACTTGAGTACCCTTCCAGCATCTCTTTATCATTTTAATGCTGTTAAAAAAAAAGTAGATAACTAAATGAAATTACCGACTCCTGAAAATATTTTTGGAATATGCACATGCACCAACGAAAATAGGAGAGCCGTTGAAAACTAGGCTTGAGCATACTGAATTTTTAGCTATGGCTATGCTAATGTCAAGAAAATAAATCTTATTATATTTTCTCATTCAAATATTTAGCTCCATCATCGTGCTGTTTGGGACCCAGTGGAAGGAGAGGACCAGTTGGACTGAAAGGATTTCCGGTATGCATATCAACCATACTGTACAATGTACATACAGTGATATGGTTTTCATATCATTGAAATATTTCTCTCTAGGGTGCTACTGGTGGTGAGGGAGTTCCAGGCATTTGTGTCACACTTGAGGTGAGTTCAGCAAAGTTTTAACTTTATATATTTATGTTGCTACTGCTAATTCATCCTATTTATCTTATTTAGGAATGTTTCGGGTATAGTGCTACATCTCCCAAAGTAAGCTCACATATTAAACAATTCAAAAATCTAACTCGGATTATTTTATTGTAAAATTTTACACTTTAGGGTGCTACTGGTGCCAGTGGTCCACCAGGAGGTCCAGGGGTTCCCGGTCCACCGGTAAGTCGTCATATTAATCTGATTGCACATTAATGGCATAAGTTAATAGGTGTTAAACTTTGTTTTCTTGGTGGATAATCACACTTCTATTTGTGTTTACAGGGCAGTAGTGGGGCGAAGGGAGAAGATGGAGACCGAGGAAGTACTGGAGCATCGGTAAGCATTTAGGAACTAAGGACGATAATACTAAAATCACTATTAATGGAGCCAGTGCTCTATACTCTGGAAACATAAGTGTTTTAATAAACCGAGGATCTGTTGTTTAAAATGTTGGTCGACGTGCAGTTCCAGCAGAACAAAAACAGCAGCGCGAAAGAACTCAAATACCATTTCATGTAGAATGTGTGAAAATATGGAGAATTGACGTATAGGAATAGTAAAATCTTCTGAGAGTAAATATCGGATGTACATCCACGGTAGAATGGGGCTAATTAGAAAACCACGTAGGGACTGGCCACCATACCGCCCATGCATAATATATCTTTAATAGGAACTGTAAAATACAGATGCATTATTGATTTTCTGTAAATTTAGGGAACCAAAGGTTCTAAAGGTTTTAAAGGTGACAAAGGTGCTAGCGGATCTGAGGTAAGTACCTCAATTCAGAGCTTGATCATTTTGATACGATTTATCTTTAAAATCACTAAATGCTATTTAATTTGATTACTGCTCAATGACTCCTTCATGCGTTGCGTATATGTACATGTATTGAATGGCTTGTCTAGGGAAGCAGAGGTGAAGACGGTGTGAAAGGAGAGAGAGGCGTCACCGTAAGTGTCTGAAATATAACCTAATTAATTATTCAGTGGCTGGGTTTAAGAGATTAATCTGCCAACTTTATAGGGTCCAGATGGCGCGAAAGGAGAACTTGGTCCTAAAGGCTCAAAGGTGGGTTTCTTTTCTGTACAGTCAAACAATAGAGAGCCTTCTTAATTCAATTTGCACGCCAACTCAAAGTATTAATCAATTCTCTTATCCGATTAGGGAGAGACTGGTAGCGTAGGTGTCTGCAGATCTGAGAGTTGCGCAGGAGAGAAGGTGTGTTCTAGACATCTAAGATGTACACACGAATATATTCTACAAGTAGTTATTGGTTCTATATACTTAGGGAACTCAAGGAACAACTGGAGCTGGTGGTGCCCAAGGAGAATCTGTTAGTGAGGATGCATTTCCATGATAGTGTAGATGCGTATTGAAGAGAATCAAGACGTACGCCATAAGATCTACACTCAGTATTGTAGTTATATTGTCTTTTCTACTTAGGGAACGAAGGGTAGCAAAGGAGATAATGGATTAACTGGATTTAAAGTAGGTTTTATTTGAGTTAATTCATTTAAATAAACTGATTTCTTTTATATATCTGATTCGAAGGGCTCATCTGGAGGTGCAGGAGACTTTGGAGAAACTGGTCAACTGGTAAATAAGTATGATACTGTAAAGTTAGGTAGAGTCCTACAGCTTATTCGCATTCTGGTCGATACTTGAAATGGTATTGCCTCTCTCTACTCAATTATTTTTCTCGATATCCTAATCGTAATTGCAATATTTTTCTTCTACTTATTATAAACCACAAGCACGCTTCGCTTACTTGTGCTGCGCGGCTGGCGGACACTTTGTGTCCGCCGGAGGCGCCCAGGATCACATTGCTTAATTATAAGGTAGATAGCATCTCTAAATACGTCATTCTTACTGTTATAATCAATATCACAAAATTTTTCAATTTTCAATTTTTGATGCTTAATGATGACGTCATAACTGATGAGTAGTCATTTTTGATGTTATTTGTATCATATGTGAAGAATATTAATATACGTACACATTCTATTAAAATTTCAGCCCTCTATCACCTAAAATGGTTGAGTTTATAGTCGAAAAACGGAAATTTCTAATTCTAAAAAAAGGTTACAATGACGTCATAATTCCATGACATTTTGGTCTGAGGTCAGAACTTAGTGGAGCCATAGCATACCGAAAATCTGCTTTCTGTGCCTGGCAGTTTCTTCAATCAATTCGTTACATATATATGTACACGGATAAAATCCTCTGTCGTTACTTTCAACTTTTCAACACTTAATTTACTATTATATTTAGGGCACAGAGGGACAATCCGGAGAAGCTATTGAAAAGGTTAGTTGTAGATAATTCATACTGAGTACACAGCGAGTCCTACTTTTCTATATCAGAATTTGCCATGATACGATGAGGAGTCAAGTATTATACATACATATAAGGTCTGAGTACTAAAATCGTGGAAACTCGAAATGCTCCTGCGAATGGCTCCTGGGTATAATGTGACGTTCCATTCCACATCTCATGGGTATACGTGTGCAGCAAATATTTATTTAATTTGCATATTAGAAAACATTCGTCGACGAGGCGTGTTCTCCAAGCGGATCGCTCTACTTCGATCCCCCGACTAGGAGACTGTTCTACTGTGAGAAAGGAAGCTACTTGGTAAGTTTCAGTCAACGAAATAGCATTAAATTAATGGTAGCCTTGAAATTCATGTTATTCTTATCTTTTAGTGCATATCAAGTAATGGAACTTGTGATGGAACAGAAAGTAATTATACAATACACATATATAATTCAGTACATACCGGTCTCCATTGGCAAGCGAAGCCTCATTTGGTGCTGTAATCACTGATAGAACAAACTAATAAAAAAACCCAGCGTTTTGATCAGTTGTTTTAATACAAAATTAATTCAGGAGCATGTCTATGTATTTATAATTTTCTCCCTCTTAGAATGCCTCTGCACCGCTTCCTCCAGTGCTGGGATACCCTGTGGCCAGTTCACAAGGAACACAGGCAGTGAGACTTGCGGCAGGAATGTGGCGGTGGACTTCATTCTCGTGGTAGACGACACCAGTTCAATGGATCGACAACAAAACTGGCTCAGGCTCTACCTTCCGGAGTTAGAAAATGCACTCACTGATCAGTGCATTGGGAACCAGCCCAACCTCGACCCATCGGTCCCGAATCTTTATCAGATAATCGCATACGGGGCTAGAGATTTTCCTCCCGGAACTGTCCAGGGTATTGAATATGCTGGTGGTCGCTCTCCACATTTTGTACTGGATGGTACAGGAGTTGCATATCAGTTTTCTCTTCCCGTTTCCAATCCTACTTTTACCATCGACCGAATAGAGGAGGTAACGGACAATTTACAGAATATTGGGGGTTTCGGAATAACTGGGAATGATGAAGATGGATATGAAGCTTTGGATTATGCCCTTCGCAACGCTGTCCTTCGAAGCAGTACAGATACAATCACCTACATTCCTGTCATGATCTTGCTTACCAACGGAGATGCCGACGATTACAGTTCCAGTAAATACGCAGAACTTCTCAATGAGTTCAAAAGGAGGACTAACATGGTATTCGCCTTCGCACTCAATGTAGGAAACTTCACAACGACTAACAATTTACCTGACCTGTTCGGAGTCGCCAACAATTTCGAAGGTGGAGACTTGGCTGCATGGTACATTCCAGGTGCCACTTCTGATGCCACACTACAGAATATAGAATATGGATCCATTACGAGTGATGTATCACCTCGATTCACTATCAACACTGAGTACCGAAATGTGGGCAGAGACTATATAAACTTGCTAATGTGTTCAATGCGTTCTTCTGCCAGCTTCTGGGATCTGGACTTTGTTGTGAATGGGGGTGCTGAAGATGTGAGAAGGTTCACAGATGCGTTTATCCAGCAGAATGCTGAAGCTATCATTAGCCGCGCACAACGCTTTTCCTGTCGGTACTGCTATTGTTCTCCTTCTGCGAATGAAGTGTGTGCGATCTTAGAGGAAGAGCAGCTGTGTGGTTGTCTTCAGGACAGCCCACCGAGTGGATGCAGCTGTGCCCAAACAATGCTCCAGGCGTTGGTACAGCCGGCCACTGAGACATTCACTCCCTCCACTACGCAAGTACAGAACATCCTGACAAGTTGCAATCTTGTTGCCACCCCCCCGACCAGTGGTGACTGTACGAGCTACATCGATTATATCAATGTTTGATTATCAGCCCTACGTTACCCTTCTACCCGCTGTACAGTTGAGCTACAGTAGAGTGTTATTAGCATAGGATTGTAAATTTACAAGCATAATTGTTCATACTTACGATTACAAGTGTATATACTTTTTAGGATTTCTGTAAAACTTTTTGTATAATATGTACATTTTGAAATCTTAATGGGTTGTAATATTTAAGAGTTAGGTGTGATAAGCTATATAGTCTATTTATTTAATATAATCATAAATCCCTTTAAAATTATGAACTAAAGTCGGATTCATATTTTGTTATTTAATTTTGAAAAAATAATATCACATGAGTAAAGGCGTTAAATGTGACACCTTTCTATTTTCTCATTCATATATCTCTTCAACCGTCTGTTTATATCCCATTCTTGTTCTGCGATTCTGCTACAACAAGCATTGTTCATGCCTTCTTTACTTAGCTCTAGAGTCACGAACATACAATTTGCTCCCTTTTTTATCACATGACCGTTTGGTTTCAAGCATAAGTCCAATATCTTCATATTGACACCATTCACTTTATCAACTTCCAATTTGATATTGAATTTCAGGGTTAGTTTCAATTTGTTGAAGTTTGTAAGCATCCTCTGGTATAGCAGCCAATCGATGTAGTTCCACTCGATCACATTCCTTTGTTGTTCTGTTGTTAGGACGCCCTCGCTGTTATTCTGTTTAGCCTCGTTTAACTTCAGATAAGCAACGTCACTCAAGTCCATATCGAAAATATTCATGAAAATTGCAACAGAATCAATGAAATTTTCTGTGATAAATACAAAATCCACCTCTTGATCAATTCGTGTTAAAAACTTTTCTATTTCGTTTTGGTACTCCTTATTTGCAAGAATTTCTTTCTTCCCAATCCAGGGAGGGATTTTATAATCGGACAGGCCATAGACCTGTGATTGTTGGTTCCAAATTCCTAGATTCACTGGCTGTGTTAAATCAGGATTATATGCCGAAGTGATTTTAAAATATTTTTGTGAATACTCGACTGGCTTTTCGATAAAATTTTCGAAGGTTATATTCATTTTTGAAAGTTTCGCACCAAAATCAAGATAATTGTACGAAGACATCATCTGGCTGACAGGATTGCGCACGCTTCCGATTATCAGTGTATCCTCAGGCATTATAGCCGCTAGCTTCGCCCGCCCATCGAACCTACTGTGTATTGTGTGTAAATTGTATTTTCCATTACAAGAGGGAATCAGTGGGAATTTCTTAGCTGTATCTGAGCATGAATACGGGAATATTTGGTTTACCATTTCGCTCTTTGGTTGGATGAAGTTAAGTCTATGCTTCAATCCATATCGAAAGAGCATATTTGATAAAGTACTACTCGCAGCTTTAAATGACTTGATGAGATAGATATTGCGAACATTGCCACTTTGGTTTTTTTTGCAATCTAAAAAAGATTTGAGCGCGGTGTCGATCACTTCATCTAAAATGACTTGTTCAATCACTTCTGTATGAAGATTCTCTCCTTCATTCCATCCTGCAAGTAAATCGTTTTGTTTCTCATGGATAAAGAAGACGCAAACAATAACAAATAAAATTCCAACTAGTAAGTATTTTCGTACTCTCATTACGCATGTTTATGCTCGATACCTTTCTATATAAGTATACGTATACATACTATATAGTATATCATATATTCGATAGAAATGCTTATCGGATGCATAATTAAAGAGGCCATTTCATTTGTCAAGTTTCTTCATACAAATAGTAGACTGTTATTCTGATTTTAACACATGTACATATGGCTGAATCACAACACAAAGCAACATGTTTCAAACCAGTTTGTACTGCTTCCCATACACTTGTGTACTTGTATTCAATATACAATCAGGGGCGCTTATTTTGTTCAACCACTAGGGGACCCAAAAAAAGTTCATAATAACTCGACTTAATACTAATCCTATCAGTATGTAAGGAATAAAATTGGGGCCAGGAGGTTAGCTCATAATTAAACGAATGTTCATATTAAAAGGCGTGGTCTGTTACAAAAAATGGTGGTTGAAAACTTTACTGTCACCAAATCGATATTTAAAATCTGAAAATAAAAAAATCTAGCAATATTAACAAACCTTTCCCAGTGCACCTAAAATCTGAACATGCTTAATTATCAGTTTGATCAAAATCTACGAAAATGGATGATAGATGAACGAAAAAAATAAAAAATGGGACAAAATTGAATAAAAAAGGTCGAAAAATGGACGTCGATTCCCGTCAAGAGAATCCAGATAGCATGGTGACTCGCTGAGTTATGCTGCCACAAAGGATTTGGGGTTTCTAACATTGAAAACATTGTGGAAATATGCTTGAGGCTAGCCTTTCAACGGTATAATAGATGTTTAATTAACTGTAGAACCCCCAGCTTATATGGCTTCGCACTTTTATGGCTTCAGTTGAATAGAAAATGACTGGGAGACATCCGCGATATCGGGGACACTGTCGCCAGTTGGAATGGAAATTATGTCTATTTCGATCGAAAATTGTACTAGAATAGTTTCAGTAGGCACGCAGTTGAATGGTTCTGAATATTGATCATTGTGGATTCCATAATGTTAGGAAAACTTCAATGTATTACTTTCTAATCGGAGTAGTGTTACTGTACATACCGGTACTGCTTTTCTGATTGATCCACAAAGCCGAACTGGAGGAATAATCCTGTAATAAGCCCTCAAGGGTCCGAATTTTATTTATTTAATCCTGATAGAATGACACATATGTCTCCCCTGTACCTCTTCAGGACTCACAACTCTCACGATCTCGTCGCGTGTCGCACGATTTCGGGAAAATGTCACGATCTCACGACAGACTCCCCAAATCTCACGATTTATCCATAATATCACGGCGCTTCTATCAAATCTCACGACTTGCGAACTCTCTCAGGTTGAGAGCCCTGATCTGAAACGATTGTGTCCACTAAGAATCATTTATATAATGTCTCACGACAGAATCGTGAGATCTATGAAATCTCACAATTCCGAGCCCTCGCAGGTTGGGAGCCCTGCCTATTCCTGACCATCCCGCTGAATTTGTCATGTTATCTAACTTTAATTAAATTACTAGATTCCATTTGATAATGGACGATCGAGACATTGAATCAAAAGATGCGTTTCTCCTCTTCGACAAGAAAGGAGATTCCAAGATAGACTCCACACAGTTGGGAGACGTGCTTCGTGCGTTGGGACTGAATCCGACTGAAGCGGAAATTAAGAAAATAGTGAATGAGATCGATCCTCATGGCACACGCCGTCTGACCTACGAGGAATTTGTCCCGATCTATCGCTCTCAGAAGCAGAAGAAGTCTCAGGGGACGATGGAGGACTTCATTGAAGGACTGCGAGTATTCGACAAAGATGGAAACGGAACAATCAGTAGTGCGGAGCTGAGACATGTGCTGACCAGTCTGGGAGAGAAGCTGACTGATGAAGAGGTGGACTCTCTCCTGAATGGGATTGAGGATAGTCAGGGGCAAGTGAATTATGAGGAGTTTGTGAAAATGGTGATGTCAACTTGATGGCTAACCTCTCCATCTCCTGCAAACCTAGTTATGTGTGTGTGTGACTCTTGTCTTATTATTTGTGTCCAATGCTTAATCTCGTGAACTTATACATAAGTATCCACATTAAGTTTGAAATTATATATTTTAAGGTTTACTTGTACTTGTTATTATTTATGCCAAAAGACATTGTTAAAGTTGACAAGATTTCATATCCAGATCACATTTGATGGATATAGTATTTTGCTTAAAATGATTTTAAAAGTAAGAATTTTATGATTTGTAATTTTAAATTTTTACATGAAATTGACACGAATTCAGAAACTTAAAACCAATAAATCACGATTCACTAACTATTCTAAACATTTGTACATTGCATCTCACAAATTCACAATTACGAGTACCAACCAAACTACTTAGTTTAACATTGGTGAATGGAAACCATGCTTATAGGAAGTCGATTTCCATTTATTTTTAACCCTACTTGGACTTGGGGTACAAGGTATAAATATAAAATTCCCATTTTCACTTTCAATTAACTTTCACTTTCACTTCAACATTCCGAGTCCAAGTAGGGTTAAAGTCACTCGAAGGAAGAAGTCATGCGAGGTTTGTAGTACTAACCTGACATAGCTGTAGGAAGGGGCGCCGAACTTTTGGAAAATTTTAGTACAATTTCGGGGTTCCAGGGGGGGGGCCTCAGCCCTAAATTTTATATTGCGTCTATGGGCCATCTTCGAATCCAGGGGGGGGTCGAGGCCCCCCCGGGTTCGGCGCCTATGGCTGTAGGATCCGATAGAGTTGGCAGTGCGATGAGGTTCAACTTTGAGCTACGGTTCCTTATTTTTAAAAAGTGTAAATATATAAACAAAGTTCTCACACCTTTATTCGCTAGTTAGTATTTTAACAGACACAAGATCTCCACCGCTACTGAATTAACAATATACGTACTGTGAAATTAGATTTATATTTTCTATTCGTAATTTTTTAGGTGAAATACGTCAGTATAATGCTCTTGCATTCTCTCTCGACTTGATTATTACCTCTGTTGGAATGCTTTGTAAGCATTCTCACCTCTCTGATACTCTTACTAATGCACTGTTCTATTTATTTTTTATGCTTACAGCTTATTTGGCAGATGGCCAGTATATTACCAGGTACCTCCATATTTGTTGAAGTTTCTCAGCAGATACGCGACACATTTGATGAACTTATTAAACAGCTGATTGCTAGAAGAGATCAGCTGTTGGCAGAGGTGAATGTGATAAAACTCGAGTTTGAAGAGAGACTGAAGTCTCAAGAAGAGACTCTGACAGAGTTGGAGAAGATTAAGAAACAGATTGAACAGATAAGCTCTAAACAGAATCTAACTTCTGATCTTCTCCAATCCTCTCTAATTCCCATTCAGAAGCAAATCAATGAGATGTCCCAGCCTCCTAATCTCAAGTTTGAATGTTCCGTTAAAGAGATAACTGATAGACTCAGAGGTATCGGAAATGTTAAGTTTGGTGGAGAGATGCCGGGAACAGCAGAGAAGCCATTAGCCATTGATTATGCCAGTTAAGGCTGTTTGCGTCAAAGACATTTTTGAACGGGGATGTCAAATGATGCATGCTGTTGGAAATGAATTGTATTTAGTATATTCTTCAAAAATTCGAGTATTTGACATCCCAAATTGTAAGTTTAAATTTCGAAACTTTTCACTGGAAAATAAATCTAGTTTATATGCAGTTGCAACGAATCTAACTCATTGTTATGTCACAGCGAGTGGTTATAATCGCTATTGCATCTACAAATTGGACAGGACGGATTTTAGCGTGATAAAAAAAGAGGATAGGATACCCAAAATGTATAATGGAAAAACAGTTCATTATTCATTCTTCATTAACTTAGCCATTATCGAAGAAGAAATATTCGTTACGGTGAGCCATATTAATGTTATTTATGTGTTTGACCTGGATCTATGTTACAGGAGAGATTTTACGATACCAAACACTCCAAAATACATTCAATCGAACAAAGGTAAACTGTACGTGCTGGATGAAGGGTACAGTCTGAACATATTCAACACTTTAGGGCAAATAATTGGATCTTCACACGAGTTTTTCAAGCTTGATTCCAAGCCTGAATCGAATGTTGAATTACCGAAACATCAGATAACTCAATTCTGTTTCGATACCTCCGGAAACGCAGTTTTACTAGTAGAAGATAATTCTCTAGTTGTGATATCTCCTGAAGGAGAGAAGATCTATGAGCTCGGGGAAGGATTTAAAGAAGGATTTAAAAAAGATTGTACTCACTTGTCGTAAATGGGACTACGTGTATTTAAAATTTTTCTAATTTCGCATAGTTCCCTTAGGTTCTTATTTCTATAACTTATTTTCGTTTAGTTCCAGTATTTATTCTAGCTGATATAACATTAACTTCAAACAATATTCGACACAAGTATTGGCCACTGTGACATGTTTAGGGAGGTGATGAATGTGTCCTATGACGGATAGGACCCTCAACTGCAGAAAATCGGACTTGTATAACTAGATCCTCTGAGGAACATGTGCCTCTTCACCACATCGCTGGGACGTCGCTACGGGAGGAGGCAATCCATCTTGTAATCGATCCTTAAGAATAAGTTGAGTGTTGAAAGTCCCTGCCATACAGAACTATCGCTATATACTACCTCCGTCAATTCTCCGATTAAATATTGAGATAATGACTTAAGTCATACTAAGGAATGCATTAGCAATATGCGCGCCTAAACTGCGTCAATACACAAATCTCTAAACACGTGAGTATCTAAAAACTTTCAAACCCATGAAATTTTAAGATAGGTTTTCACTTATTCAAACCTCCTCATACCTAACTAGATTTCATTTAAGAATGGACGATCTAGAAACTAAATTCAAAGATCTGTTTCTCCTCTTCGACAAGAAAGGAGATTCCAAGATAGATTCCACACAGTTGGGAGACGTGCTTCGTGCGTTGGGACTGAATCCGACTGAGGCGGAAATTAAGAAAATAGTGCAAGAAATCGATCCTCATGGCACACTCCGTCTGACCTACGAGGAATTTGTCCCAATCTCTCTCTCTCAGAAGAAGTCTCAGGGGACGATGGAAGACTTCACTGAAGGGCTGCGAGTATTCGACAAAGATGGCAGCGGAACAATCTGTAGTGCGGAGCTGAGACATGTGCTGACCAGTCTGGGAGAGAAGCTGACTGGTGAAGAGGTGGACTCTCTCCTGACTGGGGTTGAGGATAATCAGGGACAATTGAATTTTGAAGAGTTTTTGAATACGGTGCTGTCAACTTGATGGCTAACCTCATCAGCTGATAATTGTATTTAGAGTGGACACTAACAATTCAGTTGTGTGCTGTTTGTGATCTCATTGTTGGATGTCTTAATTTGTGCCATATATTATTTAATTTATGAATTGTAAATTTGTCAATTGTTACACTAGTTTGCGAGAGTAGGTTGTTAATAGACAAATTTCAGCATTTCCTCACGTCAACAGCTGACAATAATAGATGCAAGCGCGCTTCGCTTGCTTGCGCTGCGCGGCTTGCATACTATTGTATAGAAAAGGTGTTAAAAATTGTTTTCCTTTTTTACAGAGGTGTGAAAATTTCGCTTAGATCTTCGAACTTTATCGTATATTCATTATTTAATAATATCACCTACATGCTAATGTAACGAATTGATTGAAGAAACTGCCAGGCACAGAAAGCTGATTTTTAGCATGAGGGAATCTTTTGGCTATGGCTCCACTAAGTTCTGAGCTCAGACGAAAATGTCGACTCATCATGGAATGATGATGTCATTGTCACCTTTTTTATGATTAGAAATTTCAGTTTTTCGACTATAACTCAGCCATTTTAAGTGATAGAAGGCTGAAATTTTAATAGAATGTGTATATTAATATTCTTCACATGTGATACAACTATCATCATTCTGTTATTACGTCATCATTACGCACCAAAAATTGACAAATTTGATGATTTTTCTAGTGATATCGATTTTAACAGTAAGACATACGTATTTAGAGATGTTATCCCTCATTAATCAATGTGAGCTTATTTTCAGACTTTAATTTTAACGCATTATAAAACAAAGCAGATATTCCAAAGATTTGATTGTAGAGTAAATCAACAAGTTCATATCATGGTCAATTCTACAAATCTTAGGAACTAATTATCAAAATTAGGTTAGAACTTGTACGAAATGACAGAGGAACTAAGAGGATTAAATACTATCAGCAGAACTAGGGTAATACAAGCTTGATTTACTGCTGGTATGAACTACACATCAACTTAGACCTTTAGTATGTATGGGCAGCCAATTTCCCCGAACACAGGTTTTCCTAAGGCGAGTTCTTTCGCATCCTTCTTTCCTTCAAGGACTTCGATAAACGATACAGGTTCATAATAAATATTCAAATCTTCAAGTTTCAACGCATCGTTAACCTTCGCAATCCCAAAGCCATACATTTCCACCAATTGTCCTTGGCCTTTAAAGCCTTTGTAGTGACCTGTGAAATGCCCCCAATGTCTCCAGCTAAATGCAACACTCGGCGGTGGGGTTAATACCCTCAGGACTTCCCAAGGGAAAGCTTCCATTGAATCAAGAAACAACTCATGAGAATGCTCGTAAGTTGTATTTTCTGCGTCCCAGACAGATTTCGGACACCCACTCATTAACACGTTATAATTACCCAAAGCCAAAGCCTCGTCCTTGTCAAACTTCCTCCAGTTGTTGGCTGATATATGATATACGCCTTCATCAAGGACGATTGATGTCCAATCCGTTATCTTTGATTTGTGGGAGGCTTCCATTTCCCACGTCTTCACAAGGTCCTCCACAATTTGTTCAAGTGAACCCTCTGCGTGATTCTGAGTTTTCCCTTTCAAAAAGTGCAAATTAGCCACCGAATAATCCGGTTTACTACCGAACCTCCATTCGCACCCTGGGTCATCGATATGGGCTCTTAGCGGTTCCTTAAAGTTGAATTTCTCCTTCAACCGTTCTATCTCTTCCCGCACCTTCGCAGGTGTTGAACTTGATTTTGCAGCCATTAGATTTTATATAAATGAATTAAGTCGATTAGATTCACACTTGTAGAATAATTTTCCTTGATTCTCTTATATATATGTATGTCGCAGTGTCGTAGAACTATGCACTTTTATTCAAAATCGGACTCTATGCATAATATAGGGATCATTACTCGAGTTACTTTGGCAACAGTTCCTTTGCCAGATGACTTTGCCAGCCATCTGGCAAAGGAACTGTTACCAAAGTAACTCTATCATGCATGATGTAACTAAGTCCCATATAGTATCATAGTTTAAAGAATTCCTATGAAATTAGTCTACAAATTAGTCTACAATCAACTAAACAAACGTATGTTTGTAACTTACACCGTGTCCTATACAATAAACTCAAATAAGCCAATTTTAGAGGGCACGTGCAATATTGTGTTTCTAATAAAATACGCAGCACGAAGTAAAGGGTACACGCCAACTTCTTGAACTTGTTCAAACTTAATGAATTTAATTCGAATATCACATAATTCAGGCTTGAGAATATGTGAGTATTGGTCAAAAAGTATACTTATCACATCAAATATTTGGAAACAGATTTTTGAATTATTCGAATTCAGGATTAGTTAACCAGATTGTTACATCACTCAGTAACGTGTGATAAATTATGTATCATCGTTAATTTACTTGAGCTTGTGTTTTCCCAGATTTCGTCATGATGGACTGAGGGCGTTTTTCGTGATCCAATAAACCATCAATGGTTTAGTCGATCATGAAAAACGCTCTGTCATGACAAATCAAGTAGATTAGCGGATGCAATATATTACAAACAATATTGGTACTATTAGACGTACATATATGCCCTAAGTATGTATGTAATGTAATAATTATTACGTCACATCACAACGGCATCTTTACAGTTATCTCAATCATCGAAAGTCGAAGTAATTTAGCGAATCCATACATATACACTCCCCTGCCAGAATTAGTTAAATATTTTACATTCAAATCTAAATCGCGAAATTTGCACGAAATCTTGTCAGTAATTATTGCAAATATTCTAATAAGTTACGTCACAAAGAGCGAGCGAACATTCGTGCGAAATTTCTTGCGAAATTCGCAACGCTTAGAATTGGTCTTAAATTTATCATAGTGTATACTGTATCTTATATATTAAAACGCTAGGATTTTGTTTGTTTGTCCGAATTGATTGAAGAATTGGCAAGTCGTAGAGATATGAAAATTAGCATGTAGGTGTCGAATGATATGACTACGATTAAGTTCTAAGATCTAAGCAAAATTTAAGATTTGTTTACTTTATGCATCTATTGCTAACAAAAGTAAACAAATTGATCATCAAATTTACTCGAAAATATGATATTCGAAATCTACACCCCTGAAAACCCCATGTCACCCGTTGGAAGTTTGTCTCTAGCATATTTTTCAAAATTCATCAATGCTGTGAAAATATGTATATAAAGGTGTGAAAATATGCACATAATCTTTTTTATTGCCATACACTATAATACATTTAAGATATCAAACATAAATTGTGGCTTTGAAGTATTAATAACAATGACGATCTATTGTAGTGTCGTACAATGGTTTCTATATTAATAATTAAATATACACACACATACACATAAAAAAATAATGAAAATGTTATAGGTACAAATATTTTTATGTTGTCTCAGAAAGTTACACACTTATGTTAAACTTTATTTTTTGTAGAGGAGTTTCTTTGTCAGGTGATTGTTGTATCTGATTTTGACTCCAGTTTTACCTGTGATGCGCCTCCATATCAAGATAAACATTGTTTGATATCCAATGACCAAATAAGGACCAAGTACAAACATGAACCCTATCACAGTGATAATCGTATTTAGTGATGAAATTGTTACAAATATTGGTAATGGGATGTTGCCTTGATGCACTTTACAAAAGGAAGACTTTCTCAGGAAATTTTGCTTGTAAATTCCATGTAAAATTAACTCAGTTCCAATAAAGATGTTACTCAAAAGTTCGGCCAAAATAAACAAGACAATACCAGTGGACAAGAGTTTCATACACAGGATGCAACGATTCTTACTCATTTTTAGATTCCTTAAACGAATTTCATAGTCTTTGATATTTTCCAAATCTTTATTTTTACGGTTGATCTCCGCTATAAATCTATTGAATTGGATGGTTGTAATAGCAAACATGATTGCTCCAAACAGCCACTGGAGACAGTTCGATATGAATGTGAGGTAGCAAAAGAAATAGGAAACATCGACTATTGTGATCAGAAAGATATAGAGGCAAATATAGTGTGGAAGTTTTTTGCAATGGATCCAATTTTTCCTAGCATATCTAGCTATCAAGTATTGACACAAACTTGAAATCAGTACACAGGTTAAAATCATTAAATTGTAAGCCATCTTCATCATAAATTGCGGGGGGGGAGATTAAGGCGTATTCGGTGGAATTAAAATGATCACCTGAAACATCTGAATTGTCCCTCTGTGAGTTCATATATAGAATTGCGGACACGTAAAATATTAAGCAAGCACATTCAACATTATTTATCGTAAACAGAAGTATGTTTTTCACCAATTCAGTTTTTTTATCGTAGACTACTTGTGCCTGTTGTGAGTCGGTTTCATCTTCTCTCAAGACTTTGATTGAACGTTTGTAACACCTCCAGCTAAAAATACAATAATCAAGCAGATACACAACCCAGAATGCCCCGATGACACATGTGATTAGAGTTATGAATAATAGAAGTACGTAGAAGACAGACATTTCTTAAATAATGGATATTATATAGAATATTGTTTAAAAGATCAAAATAAATTAAATATATAGTACGTACTAGTTTATAATGGAAATTTGATATCGTCTACGTAATTTTTTAAAAATTCTCATTTAGTCTTGATGACTTTCTTTGGAATTATCATGTATTACTACTGAGGGATAAATTTTCCTAAATTAGACGCATTTTAGGTAATATTTTAAAATCAATTATTCATTAAAATATTACACCAATTAGTATATTATCCTATGTTACATTACGTTATAGATACATTACGTTATAGACTTGTAAAACAAGGGGAAAATCTGAATAAACTATACCATGGGAATTGCAATGTATATCTCGTAATAATAATAATAATAACGTACAACATAGCATTCTAGAAATACAGTGAGTCATAGGTAAAATAATGAATTATAGCTTTGTTTTTTAAAACTTCCTCAAAGAAAGGAAAGGGACTTCTCATTAGAGCTGTACCAGATTAGATTATTTTTGAACTTTATAATATTTTCTCGTGAGAAAATGTGTCGTTGTTGTTAAAACCTTCGGGAAGCGTGGCCTGTCGTCCAGTCTAAAATTATCATTTGAAGTGGGGAAAGGGGAGGAAATTTTTATGAAAGACTATTTTGCATTTTACTTATCTCTTTGTATTGCTCTGTCACATTTATATATCAACCAATCGGACAAAAGTATTGGAACACTTGAATCTTTCCCATACAAATAGTACTAAATTAGATCTTTTCATGAAGGCAATACGTTCAAATTCTCAAAGATACTAGAAGTCTGATTTCAGAATCTATACATTCGAATTAGTCATAGTTGAACATATCTAATAAATTACTCAACTCAATGAATAATCAGTATGAGCCACCATAGGTAATGCCATCATGTTTAGGTGGCACTAATTTATAATTAAGAGCATTTCGAATGTGTATTATTGAAATCTGGAATCCGATTAGCTGTAATCCTCTTCATGAATAGACCAATTTTAGTACAATTTGCAACAGTGCTATAATATACTGTATATTTATATAACGCTAGCTGTCTGTCCTGTTCACTATTTCCGGAACTACATATTTCATTACATGGAGATGATGAGCCTGAAAAAGATGTTCCCAAGAGGCCTGACTACAAGAGGTCTTATCATCAGCTGGTTTGTCATAGCTACGGTTGGAATTTCAACATTCATTGGAGTCAGAAATCATGTGGATGGTCTACGGCTCAATCGCTCCAGAAATACCCCAAACAAACCTTTCTAAATAATAAGATTGTTAAATGGAATATCGTGTTTATGATCCTAAATTGTGTTTTATTAAATTCTTCACCGAAAGTTAATTATACTAAGTCCAGGTATTATGTATAATAACTGATTCAGTCAGGCATTATACATAATACCTAGAAATTTCAGGGATTATACATACAAATAACAACTGAAAATTCGCTTCGTATTTACTATTTAGACATATTAACTGAAATGGAACAGCTACGAAGAAAGGAAAACAAAGATAGTTGGCTTCCCACTTTGTCACACATTAGGCTATATATTGAAATTCTATCTCTTCACGTTTCAATAATGGAACTTGATATTGAAACACATTTCAGACAAAACAACTCTATAAGAGTTATGAAGAAAACAAACGTGTTCTGCTGCCTAAAGAAGAATACCAGAACATCATCAGCCAGCTCCTTGAAGCTACAGCTACTACCATGAAGACGCCACACCAGTATTATTTGCTGAAGAAGTATGAAGTCCTTGAGTGTGGCTATGTCAATAAGCTCATCCGTAAACGTGAAGATAATGAAGATATCTTCTATTTCGTGTCAATTGAAGAAACTTTTGATGTCATCAAGCATGCCCACATTGCTACAGGTCATGGTGGTCGAGACAAGATGATAAAAGAGACTAATAAGAAGTATGCTAACACCACCTAAGAGGCACTCAGCATCTTCAAGTCATTCTGCATCCAGTGTCAGAAGAAGAGGAAGAGGACGACTACCAAAGGTGTAGTTGTTAAACCAATCCTGTCAAAGGACTTCAGTTTCCGTGCTCAAGTTGATCTGGTTGATATGCAGCCGATGTGCCATGGACAGTATAAGTGGATCATGAACTATCAGGATCATCTTACTAAATTATGTGTGCTCAGCCCTCTCACCTCGAAACGAGCCGCAGAAGTCGCGTACCAGTTGCTGGATATCTTCTTCTTATTAGGTGCACCTGCTATCCTACAGAGCGATAATGGTTCAGAATTCACTGCACATGTCATTACAGATTTAAAGCAGCTGTGGCCTGATCTTGTCATTGTTCATGGCAAGCCCAAACATCCACAGAGTCAGGGTTCTGTTGAAAGAGCCAACTGTGATGTGAAAGGCATACTGGTTGCTTGGTTAGCCGACAACAACACCACTGACTGGACCATAGGACTGAAGTTCGTCCAGTTCCAGAAGAACTCCAGTCATCATAGCGGAATCCGGAGGTCTGCTTTGTTAGGTTCTGAAGCCAAAGTTGGTTTGACATCTTCCAATCTACCACAAGAAGTAATCTCCAGATTGCAAAGTGAAGATGATCTGATCGCCGCTATTTCAGCTCCAACTCCATCCCCAGACACATGTACCGAGACTGACCAAACCGCTGCATCTTTGTCACCAGAGACAGCAGAATCTGATGACTTATCGACCCTCATCAACAGACAGAACACCATCCACATCCAACGAAAGAGAGCTGCAGAATCACAACTTCAACCAGCTGAGAAGATGGTGAAGAGAAGTAAAATTGTGTTATCAGAAGTAAAGGTCGGTGACAATGTGACTATCCCTATCCCTTCTGTTGACAGAGGTCGAACAGATCCCCGCAACCTGATAGGTATTGTGATAGATATAAGTGACAATGACATGTACACTATTGCCGTAAAGTCTGGTATTTTGAACTCGGATTATTCACGTAATCAGTTTGACGTGTGTGCCACTTCCCTCTACACCATGGATGAAGTATCTACTGAAACTGTGATTTCTCTCCGGACAGCTGTTCAGCAGGGATCCAACTGTGGTGGACAAGGATTTGTAAGATGCAATTGTATTGGTGCGAAGCGGTGTAAAACAAATAGATGTCGGTGTTTCAAAGCACGTTTGATTTGCAATTCCAGATACCATTCCAGCCTTACTTGTTCCAACAAAAACCCGTATTGTTGTTAGATTTTTTGATGATCGACTAGTATGTCCATCAAAGTTTATCTGTTTGTTACTCATGTTACAATGAACTTTCTCATTATTCATAACTATGCTGTTCCATTTCAGTTAATGTGTCTAAATACGAAGCGAATTTTCAGTTGTTATGTATAATACCTGAAAACTTCAGGTATTATACATAATAACTGATTATACGTTTTAACTGTAACATATATATATGTATGTATAGAGATATATCTCTGTAACGAATTGATTGAAGCCTGGCACAAATGTCGACTCATGGAATTATGACGTCATTGTCACCTTTTTTTAATAATTAGAAAATTCAGTTTTTCAACTATAACTCAACCATTTTAGGTGATAGAAGGTTGAAATTTTAATAGAATGTGTATATTAATATATCTCATATATGATCATCATCAAACTATCATCAAAAATATGACATCGTCATTACTCATCAAAAATCGAAAAATTGATAAATACGGTGATTTTTCGAGTGATTTCGATTATAACAGTAAGACAGACGTGTTTAGAGATGTTATCTACCTTATAATTAATCAGCGTGAGCCTAGACGCCCATTGGGCACCTTTTCTCCAGCAACACTAGACTGTATTGAGAGAATTGATTGTGTAAAGATAAGACTACTGACAGTGACTATCTTTCCTGCTTGAAGGTATAATTCCAAAAATGTTACTTAACATTCATACCAGAAAAATGTGTTAGTAACATTATTGGAACTATGTATACCTTCAAGTCTTATCTTTACACAATCAGTCTAGTGTTGTTGGATTATGTACATTACCTATTGGGAAAGATGCTCAAATTCGGATAGATTAAAACGAAATACTTCTAAAAATCGATTAGCAGCCCTATGTTTTTATTATTTAAAATAAATATAAGGTAATAAAAACTACATTGATGGAATATCAACCCTAAAAGCGGGATAAAAATGTTGAAGACTTTCAAGTTTGCGTACAAACCTCACAAATATCTCAAATGATACTACGAATCGAGTCACCTGACCTAACCTGAACAAATCTGGAATAATAAGCAAGACAATGGAACAAATATTATTAATTGACCAGTTATTAACTGAGACAGTAAATTATTTTAATACAAGCGCGCTTCGCTTGCTTGCGCTGCGCGGCTTGCAGACACTGCGTGTCCGCAGAGTCGCCCTGCGGCCGCTGGAGTTACTCTAGGAGTTACTTAGTGAATCTAAACTATTTTATTGGATTAACTATTTTATTGGACTATTTTAACTATTTTATTGGATGGAATTTTTTTCCTTTATATATATATATATTGTAAACAAAGGTCAACGAATAATTTTTCATATGGATCTGAATATATGATATTCGAAATCTACACCCCTGAAAACCCCATGTCAACCGTTGAAAGCTAGTTTCTAGCCTATTTGTGTAATTTGTTTACTTTATGTATCTATTGTAAACAAAGTAAACAAATAATTTATCATATCGATAGCAACACGTGTTGCAACACATGTAGCAACACGTGTTGCAACACATGTAGCAACACGTGTTGCAACACATGTAGTAGCAACACATGTTGCAACACATGTTGCAACACGTGTTGCAACACATGTAGCAATACGTGTTGCAACATATGTAGCAACACGTGCAACACATGTAACAACACGTGTTGCAACACATGTAGCAATTTTTGTAATTCGTTTACTTTATGTATCTATTGTAAACAAAGTAAACAAATAATTTATCATATCGATAGCAACACGTGTTGCTACACATGTTGCAACACATGTAGCAACACGTGTTGCAACATATGTAACAACACGTGTTGCAACACATGTAGCAACACATGTTGCAACACGTGTTGCTACACATGTAACAACACATGTAGCAACACGTGTTGCAACACATGTAGCAACACATGTTGCAACACGTGTTGCAACACATGTAGCAACACGTGTTGCAACATATGTAACAACACGTGTTGCAACACATGTAGCAACACGTGTTGCAACATATGTAACAACACGTGTTGCAACACATGTAGCAACACATGTTGCAACACGTGTTGCAACACATGTAGCAATTTTTGTAATTCGTTTACTTTATGTATCTATTGTAAACAAAGTAAACAAATAATTTATCATATCGATAGCAACACATGTTGCAACACGTGTTGCAACACATGTAGCAATTTTTGTAATTCGTTTACTTTATGTATCTATTGTAAACAAAGTAAACAAATAATTTATCATATCGATAGCAACACGTGTTGCTACACATGTTGCAACACGTGTTGCAACACATGTAGCAACACATGTTGCAACACGTGTTGCTACACATGTAACAACACATGTAGCAACACGTGTTGCAACACATGTGAACCCTCAATTTGTTAATCGGAGACAACAACAGCGCTAAAATGATCGAAAGAAAGTTTATGTATAGTAAAACTGTTTTAATACATTATTAATTGTGATTGTAATAGTATTGTCTTGTTTATTTCAATTATTTAAATGATATACACTCGAACCTCTCTTATCCGGGCAGTGCCGGACCGGAGGGTGCCCGGATAACAGAGGGTGCCCGGATAACAGAATTTGCCCGGATAATTCGAAAACATGTCTATGCACATGAGGTTATTCTATAATATTTACGTACCAAGACAATATACGAGTACGCAAAACCCACAGTTTTACCAATTACATATTAATGTCAAAAAATAATATTACATGATAATGATTGCTGGAATTGTGGTTAATAATTGACTTGAAAATAGGACAATGCATAGTGACTAAATGTCGAAAGGGCTGCCCGGTTGAGAGAGGTGGCCGGATAAGGGAGGTTCGAGTGTATATGATATCACTTCAATACTCAATATAGTATAGTATGATGGAGACATTTAAAATAGAAATTAATGAGGGTTAGATCAAATGTGAACGCTCAAGGCTATCACTCAAATCATTATGTACTAAAATTACCACGAAATATTGAAAAGTTGCTATTTCATTGTTCGGCTTCGATCGCATCCCTGGTCCAAATTTCACATTCTACTGTGAGGCCTGAGTTAAGTAGGCCATGCCCGGACCAATTTTCAAGTGACAGAACTACTAACAATATTGTTGAGGATGTACTCAGTTTAACTATTAAATTTTACTGCCTACAAAGGTATAAAAATTAAAATTTCAAGAAGGTTGTCAAATCAGCACTTCAAGTATACTCGGTCGAATCCTAATTCGACGTAACACTCGTATTCAAGTTATGGTTATCAACAGTGGCGGCGCCAGGGGGGGGGCAGGGGGGGCACGTGCCCCCCCTATAATTAGTGGTGGCACCAATTTCCGACAGGAATAAATGCGTCATTCATTTGTCCATGCCTTCGCACTATTTTACTAGGCTTCTATTATATCGATAAACAGGTTTCTCTAATTCAATAGTGTACACCAATATTTAAGTGTAATAAAATAACAGTAAGTGTAAGAAAATAACAAAAATCGTAGAATCGCACTCATATAAGTACGTATTTATAATTTCATACAAATATAAATAAATCAATTGTTGCTACAAATGTATTTAATGATTAGTTCTCATTGGCGGGTAATCTGTACCAAAAAAATGTTGGTGCCCCACTGGAAATGATTTGTGCCCCCCCAGTGGCGGCGTCCTGGCGCCGCCTCTGGCTATCAAGTTACGATAGAAGTTGTGCATCCATGGTAATAATCAAGTTATGATGGTAAGAGGCGCATGCATTTGTCCGAATTGCGTTAACTGTCATTTGTCCGAATCGATTTTTGGAATATTGTCATTTGTCCGAATCGATTTTTGGAATATTGTCACTTGTCCGAATCAATATTTGGGTTGACTATCACTTGTCCGAATGGAGCCGCTGCATTTTTCAGAATCTTGAAGTAGTCATTAGCCAGAATTCCCTTTGCTGCGTTTGTCAGAATAGGATTTCTAGTAAATGGCACTCAACCCCCTCGCCACGAAATTAAAATGCCAATTTTACACTCAATTGGACAATATTTTGAACTTAAAAGGCTCCCTTTCACACTTTTCTGATATAGTATATATGATGAACTTTACTGTGTAGGAATCAAATTCTATTTTGGTTAGCTACAGAAATATCACTTCTTATCACATCGACATTATTCTTCTTATTCTCAGGTTTCATTTGAATATAAGCTCAACTATATTTAGATTCTTATACTATTCTTAATTTATCTTGATTCTTTAGATATTTATAAGCTTCGTTTATTTGAAATTTAGCTTAGCTGCTCTTCTGTATATATTTTGCTTAGATGTATATTTCGAATCACTCTTCAAACGCTATAAATTTGCATTTCTTCCCAGAGAAAGAATTGCTGTTTTATTAACTTCCACTTGTATTGTGTGATCACATCAGTAGCCATCACACAATTCACATTCCATATATATTAATTAATAACTAACACGTTCCGAAGTATGGTTTGGTTACTACATGTCGTTTCCGTTCAGCAGTCTTCTTTGGGAAGCCAGCGAGCGCTGTTATATCCAAAATCAAAAGGTTAGCGTTATTATTGTCTCAGTTCAGAGTAATCCATTTGACAACTAAATGGCCTCTCTCGTTGTAAGATGGTACATTATGCATCGGGTTTATAGGATGAGCGATTCAATAAATTTGAAAAAACTATACCTATTTCAGTCTTTTTTCAATTATAGTTATAATTATAGTCAAGTCAAACAGTGCACACACTACTGTTTACCATTATACCTTTGAAAATTCAGAAATTCAAGATCATAGAACAAGTATTTTCACTTGAATTTTAGAATTTATTTCCATTACGCTAAATTAGAAAGTTTTCTGAGCTGATCGTAAACAATTATTTACTAAATTAATTGATCTTAGTTTTTGCTTCATTCTCAGTAGCCTTTTGAGATGCAAACGATAAAGTGTGTGGTAGTCGGTGACGGAGCGGTAGGCAAGACCTGTCTACTCATCTCCTACACCACAAACAAGTTCCCGCAAGAGTACGTCCCTACCGTGTTTGACAACTACGCGGTAACGGTGATGATTGGTGGAGAGCCATACACACTCGGACTATTCGACACAGCTGGACAGGAAGACTACGATCGACTGAGGCCTCTCTCCTACCCACAGACCGACATATTCTTGGTCTGTTTCTCTGTGGTGAGCCCGGCCTCGTTTGAGAATGTGAGAGAGAAGTGGGTGCCTGAGATAACGCACCACTGCCCCAAGACCCCGTTCCTACTGGTGGGCACTCAGATCGATCTGCGAGACGACTCGGCGCACATCGAAAAACTCGCCAAGATAAAGCAGAAGCCGTGCAATCTGGACAGTGGCGATCGACTGTGCAAGGAGCTGCGCGCAGTGAAATACGTTGAGTGCTCAGCTCTCACCCAGAAAGGACTGAAGAACGTGTTCGATGAAGCGATCTTAGCCGCGTTGCAACCACCCGAGCCGGTGAAGAGGACCCGCTGCTCCCTGCTCTAGACCTCTGGCCCCGCCACACCACACCACGCGACAACCAGCCCTGTGCGCGTGTCAATTCAGATATTTACTGGTACTCTTTAATGTTTGCTTAGGGACAGAATTTGTGTGGTGGTATTTGATAATTAGTTAGCTTCTGTAACTTGTATTATAAAATTCTACGTACTTTTGGTTTATGCATTTGTTTCTATTCACATAAATGTTTGGAAGTTTTCCAATTGCGCTGGTTTAAGATGAGTAAAAGTTTCCATTAAAAAGTATCAAAAATAAGTTGACGTAGACAAAGTTGGCATCGCTTGGCTTATCGTGACTCCCGAGTGGAACAAACATGTAGAATTCAAAAAACATAACCATTAAAAATAAAAATGACCCCTGCTTCTTCTTAGTTATTGACCGGAAATTGGTCCGGAATCTTCGTCTCCCTGAATCATCGAGGATTCGAGGAGCTGATAGATGTGCAGTATCTCACTAAGATGTCGGCTTATCCTATAGCCAACATACCGTATATACTCGAATGGTCGCCCCCCCCCCTCGAATAATCGACCCCCCAAACAGGGTGCTATTTTTTTGTTAGAACAGGGTTGTTTTGATTTAAATCATTTGATTTAAATCATTGATTTAAATCATGATTTAAATCACTTAAAAAAATCAAAATCCTGTTATTTGATTTTTTTGGAATATATTTCCTTTTAGAAATTTCTTCAATGTTTCTTATTAGATAAAAGTGTGATGGCTTTTGTACATTAAAAAGTTAGGAATAGATTAGGTATAGCTAAAGCAGGAAAATTAGTATTTATATACAAGCTGCTGAATACTCATAAATAATTTCTTCTAGTTCTACGTACATTAATACATACTCTAATTTTTTCGCTTTCTTCATTAATATTTATTCTAATTTTTCGTTTTCTTTCATTAAAACATTCTATTATACGTAGATAATGTTAAATTTATTCTAGAATTCTACTTGATTATGAGTAGATAAAAATAAACAGAAGACTAAATGAATTCATAGATAAAAATATATACAAATCTAATTTAAATCAAAAAATCTGATTTAAATCAAATAAATCTGATTTAAATCAAATAAATCATGATTTTTGATTTTTTTAAAAGAATCATGATTTTTTCCAACCCTGTGTTAGAATAAAGATTAACAGTAAATTCTTCCCTTCTACCATTTCTTGAATCATTCACTGAAACTCTCTTATATCTGAAATGTTAATTTTTCTTCAAATGGTAAAAGGGACTAACAATAATAACCGCCCCGGTACTATTCGAGGATATAAGGTCTCTATCGATTTCCTTCCAGCCGGCGATAAATGTGTTGAAGCAATGCAACTGATAGGTCCAATGCTTGCAATTAAACAGCCGGCGCAAATCTTCACTAGGGCGCACCATAGAGAAATCAAAAGTAGCAGATCTCGAATTTAGAAAACTCAACCTGATATTTACGAGATATTTAGTTCAGGGGAGCTCTATTTTTTTATATACAGTCGACTCCGCTTAATAGGGCCACTGTTTAATCGGGCCACTTTTGGCAGGACCGGAATAGCTCTCACAGTGAATTCGTTGCGAACTGTGAAATTAATTAATTGAGGATGAGTGGAACTGTGAAACTGATTCTCTATATGCGTGCTCGACGACTATACTTCACTGCCTTAGGTTGATTTTATAGTCTTAATAAATAATAAACATTCGTACACATCACTTCTTCCTCTTGACTTCAGTTCCCTCTTGCTCTTGTTCCTTGGCTGCCTCCTCCACCAGTCTCCTCTTCTCCCGATTCACTCGCTGCTTCTCCCCGAACTTAGCCTCTGACAGCCGTATCTCCACCTCCCTCCTGGCTACTGACACCTCGTGTAGCCGCTTAAGCACTGTCCCCTCGTCCACCTCCAACTCCTGCATCCTCTCCCCCGCTCTCTCCTCTATGGCCAGCACCCGCTGCACGTCGTTCTCTCCCACCAGCGTCACAGCCCGCCCGCAGACCCCCGCCCTGGCTGTCCTCCCCACACGGTGCACGTAGTCCTTGGGGAAGGAGGGCACGCTGTAGTTGATCACGACCCCCACGCGTGGGAGGTCCAGCCCCCTGCTGCCCACGTCGGTGGAGACGAGTATCTTGATGAGGGAGGACTTGAACTTGGCGAGAGAGGCGATGCGCTCGCTCTGACTCATGAACGAGTGCAGACTGACACAGGGGTAGCCCAGCTTCCTGAGCAGCTGTGTCAGCACCTGGCAGCTCCTGCAGGTGCTAGTGAATACCAGCAGTGTCTTCTTCTCCTCCTCGTGGAAGCGGCCCACCAGGTGGACCAGGTAGGTGTCACGCACCTTAGAGGGGATGAAGAGGTACCTCTGGTCCAGGGTAGGCACAGTCGCGGTTTTTGACGCCTCGTCCCAGAAGAAGCAATTCTTGTTGGTGATGGCGCGGAGCTGCTCCAGAGTGTCGGTGAGCGTAGCTGAGAAGACGAGTGTCTGTCTTCGAGCGGGCAGAGCGGAGAATATCGTCTCTAAGTCAGGCTGAAACGAGGCCGCCAGCAAACGGTCCGCTTCGTCCATCACGAGGTACCGCACCCTCCGCAGACTGAGTGTGTCCGTGCTCTTGACATGATCCGCTATCCTCCCCGGGGTTCCAATCACTAAATGCGGTTTGTTGGCCAGAGCCAGGCCCTGCGCTATCATGTCCATCCCGCCTACCACTACCGCGACTCGCACGGGGATGTGTGCGCCGAACGCCTTGAACTGGTCCGCTATCTGGATGGCCAGCTCTCTGCTGGGGGTGAGCACCAGCGCGAATACCCCGAATGGATCTACGGCCAGTGTCTGCAGGATAGGCAGCGCGAACGCTGCTGTTTTCCCGCTCCCCGTTCTCGCGCAGCCGATGCAGTCCCTCCCCCGAAGGATGGGCGGGATGCAGCTGGCCTGTACGGGGGTGGGACGCCGTATCCCGAGAGAGGAGCAAGCCCCCACCACCCAGTCGTCCAGTGCGAGCTCGTGGAATGAGCTAGGCTGCTGTGTCAGCTTGGGGGAGCTAGGATGCTGTGTCAGCTTGGGGGAGTTAGGATGCTGTGTCAGCTTGGGGGAGTGAGGCGCTGATTCACAGCTAGAATCGCTCTCTTTGCTAGCTTCATCTTCATCACTGCTCTCTACCCTCGTAGTTCTATCTGCTGTAGCCATCTTACTAATTCAGCTGCAGGAAGAGGGAAGCTATTCTTTGAAATTCACAAATACTATTAGTAATACGGCCGGCCGGACACCAAATACTTATATTAAAATTGTGTTCCCATTGGATCACTAAATAATAGTGTGTGTAAAATTTTTGAATTTTCAATTAGTATTTTCAATAGTGAGTGGTTTTTAGTATAAATAAATAAAAGGTCACTGGCCTTAATTGTCTGTTCAATTTAATCTAACACTCCACTGAGTTAGTTAAAGGAGAGGAATGAAGCGAGCTATCTCTATGAAATCACAGCTCTTGGGGACTAGACCACGACACTACTGCCGAGTCAGCTCCCCGACCACTCGACTGGGATGGAACGGACAAATTTCAGAATTTAAATACATCTTGAACAATTCTGGTAAGAGAGGATTCAAATTTGATATCAAAATTCAAAAAATTGGGAAGAACCAGAATAATCGACAACAGGTCCCCTTCCCTCCCCCCAAGGAGGAGAAGCCTCCCCCAGAGCCTGAGGGGAAAAAGTACACGGCTGAGTTTGTGCTGGTCGCCCTGCTGATCGGGATGCTGCTGCTAGAGAGCCTGGTCAAGGGCGGTTCCCGGGAAGTCTCCTGGCAGTACTTCGTGCGGGAGATGCTGCAGAAGGGGGAGGTGGAGAAACTGACGGTGCTTCCTTCCAAGGATGTAGTGCAGGTCACTCTGCACCCTGGCGCTGTCATCAATGGGAAGAAAGAGCCATTAATCGGCCAAAACTACACCTTCACTATAAATAACCCGGAAACACTGGAGAGGTAAGGACTGTCAATCCTGAGTCTGTGATATATTTCACACGGATTTTACACCAAATTGACAACAAATTTTGGTCTACTTTATGATCACTTTTTGTCCACCTTTTTATCCACTTTATGTCTACTTTGCCACTTTTCATCCACATTTTGACTTGACTCATTTTCGTTCACTTTTTGTACATTTTCGATGCCAATTTTGCACCAAATTCGACACCGATTTGACACGAATATTCGTGAATGACACAGTTTACCTTGATAACTTCTAGTTTGTTTAATAAGTGATCTTGTTTCAGGTCTCTGGACGAGATACAGGACAAGATGGGCATTGCAGCGCCAGACCGCATCGGCGTGAGGTACGTCCTGAGCCAACCAATCAGCGTCTCTCCCACCAGCATCATTGCAATCCTCGTCGCTTACTTCGCCTGGAAGTTGGTGGGGAGGAGGAAGATGGGGGGATTTAAATTTGACATCACGGACATTAGCGATTACATCCCCATGAAGATGTCTATCCTGCGTCCGGGAGACCAGATTCTTCCTTGGAAAGTGAGGTTCAAGGACATCGCCGGGATGAAGGAGGCGAAGCAAGAAGTCACGGAGTTCGTGGATTATCTGCAGAAGCCTAGTGAGTGTAATCAGAGGTTTATCTAGGTGTTCGTCCGACACTTATAGGTGTCAACCTGGTATCTTCCGAGGAGGCAAGGTGCTTGCAGAGTGATTCGATTTTGGTATCGGGTTGCCATGATCCCTGAAATTAGAAGATAAACCCGTGTTTGGGTGCCATATAACTTTTATCACATTCAAAAACGTGCCGGACTGGAAAATCATAGATATAAACCCATGGTGGTCATGCATCAAGATCAAACCACAGGTATGGATCCCTGGTGTGATTGCACCATTCACACAACTCTCTCACTGGCAGCAGGGCCGAGTTAAAATCACATAATTATTTGATTTATTTTTCAGATCATTTTATAAACAGCACCCAACTTATTCAAATCAATCAATTCCATTTATATTATTTTCGTATCCATTTTAAATCATTTTAGATAAATTTTAATTCATTTACAGATCAATTTCAGATTATTTGACTCATTTTCAAATCATTTGGTGAAGGAATCCAACAAATCAATTCGAAATATATTATTTATACAACTCAAATGAGTTGACTCAACCCTGCACGGTTACACGATATAACAGTGTATTCTATCATTCAGCGTTATTAATTAATTAAAAAGAGCTTTGAAATATATTCCGTCCGCTAGGCAAGTATCGCAGTCTCGGGGCGCGTCTCCCTAAAGGAGCCCTTCTCTTCGGACCTCCAGGCACTGGCAAGACGATGCTAGCCCAAGCAGTGGCTTCCGAGGCTAACGTCACCTTCATTCACGCGGATGGGCCGGCCTTCATCGAGATGCTGGGCGGGCTGGGAGCCAGCAGGGTCCGCAAACTCTTCAAGACAGCTCGCGAGGAAGCTCCCTGCATCGTGTACATCGACGAGATTGATGCTCTGGGGAAAGTGAGACAGAACGTCGGCAGTGATTCAGGGAACAGAGAGGAAGAGCAGACTCTGAATCAGCTGCTGGTAGAGTTGGATGGGATTGTGAAGCTAAATGGTAAGAGATGTGTCTAGAGTCATAAACAAGCGCTTCGCTTGCTTGCGGACACTTTGTGTCCACCTCAGTCGCCCTTCCTTTCCATTCACATAATTTCATATGTTCAAAATTAATATTTCGCACAAAAGAATTGCATTATTTTTACGTAATTTTTAAAAAAATTAATTCTTTTGCAGAGGTGTGATAATACAGATAGTTAGTTAATAGTTAGGATATGAACGGAGACTGCAAATAAAGCTCGCATGATTAGAAAGAAATTACAAACTGAACTGATCTCGTGAATGAATACAATCGTCATTCACAACACTTCCCGAAGTAATGCCGTTACAAACGAGGAGTTGTAAGTGACAATTATATTCATCCACGAGATTACTTAACCAAGAATCCGTAATTAAGTTAAAAGTTAAGCATCAATCTCTTTACGTAGACGTACAGCAAACTCTAGCTGTGCTCACATCATCCTGCATTTGTATTTACTTTGAAAGTGCTCTTGCTTCTAGAATCTGTCCGTGAGCACTTTTGGATTGATACAGAGCCCAATTAGTCTATTTTTAGTGGGAAACATAAAGGAACTGAAATTAGCTCGAAAATATGCATGTTTCCATGTTCTTTTGTTTTGTTCGCTATACGTGTAACAACTGTTTGCGTTTCTCTTGGCCATTAACGGGATGATAGGCATTGTCATTGGGACATTTAGATGAATAATTTAAGTATTAATAAGATAAATGTCGACAGAGATTTTTAATTAAATAAAACTGTGAAAATTCTGAATAGGATAGGAAAATAACTTTGTTCAAAATCATTAAATCTATCCGATGGCCTCTAGTTCGCAAGAATAAGTTGAATATTTTTTTAGCTATAATCAAAAGGATATAAAAAGTGGCACAATTGTGTCGCGATGTGTCGGATCGAAAATCGTATTGTAACTTTTCTGCCCAAAGAATTCTATATCATTTCATACTTTTTCAAATAGATTACGGAGAAAAAACTAAACATACTTCCTTAGGTATTTTAGAAGTACAAAGAATAGTCTGTAAACAAAAATCATAAACACCCAGGTTAACACATATAACTTGGACAAATTTGATATTCGGAATCCACACTTTGAAAACCCGAGATGAACAGATTAATTAATTGAACCCTATTCTCTACCATCTGTTTGAAATGGTTCAAAAAGTGTAAGATTAAAAGTCAAATTCGTGATGATTAAATCAAAGTATTGTCTAGATCGCATTTCCAGCAACTGGACTAATTAGGCTAAGAACCAACATCTTTTAGTATCAAACTAACGTACTTTCACTACTGTGTACCATTAAGGATAACATGTTAACAACTAACGTACCACTTTCACTACTGTGTACCCAGTAAGAACCAACATCTTAATTAACAAACTAATTGCACTTTCACTACCAACAACGTACTGCGTATATCCAGCCTGACTATAAAAACTATTTTTTAATCAGAGATTATACCAACCTTGTTAAACAATGAATTTGCTTAAAATAACACCATTTTTTATTTTTCCATTTATTGGCATTATTCTATCACTAATCGCATATTTTGCATATCAGAAATATCTAGTTTCCGTAGAGATTCGAAACGTTCCTTTCTCTACAATTCTTCCGATCAACCTCAAAAATGTGAAAAAGAACTTGCAAATTAAGTCGATGATTTATAACTTCATTCTGACACTGTCTCTTTTGGATATGACTTCTTATCTCTTGTGGGGTGTTTGTAAGATTCTCAGGTATGACTTGAACGAACCTTGGTACGGACATATCAAAACTTCCAATTCATGCACTCTTGAAACACTAAATGCGCTCTCTGTTTTTGCCGAGGTAGATGAGATCCTAATTAGCCTGATACCCACCATTCTTTGTCTTTTCGTTATTGTGCTAAGAAGAGCATTCCTCAATCTCCCGTACACACATTGGGTGAAAGGATATACAGTGTATATTCTAGCCAAGTCTGTTTTCTTGTTAATCTCAACTTCCTTCTCTTTATCTAGATACATTTTTCCGATGTTTATATTTCCATTCGCTCTAATTGATTTTTTTGTGTATCTCTCTTCGAGTCGCAGTTTCTATTTGCTTCTGAAAGGAAGGAGAGAAGAAGCACGTTGGCATTCATTTCCACGGGATTTTAGAGAGAAAAGAAGAATTGTTAGAAGTTTCGGTGTCACTCAAGCCTACACATTTCTAATCCTGCTGGGACTTATGATCGTGAATGCACTAGATACCGTAACTGTAGCTTTCTACGTATTATCCAATCCATGTATAATGGAATATGAGTTTTTAGGGTATTTTACCTTAAATATTCCAGCGAATATTCACAATTTTATATCCAAAATAATGGATTCTATTAGCACGACTATTGACATATGTGGTGTGGTAGTACAGATACTCATGTTCTTGTCTTATCTTTACATTTGCATCTACATTGTTGTGAGACTGTTAATCAGAAGATGGAAGTTCAATCACGTCAATGAGTGGATTACTCGTCCCCTGATGGAGAGGTATAGAGCTAATCTAGGAAGACGTAGCAACCATTTCAACCAACCAAGAACGCCTTTTATACTGGCGTTCAGATCTACTCAGTGCTACTGAACCTATTTATTATATTTTAGGACTTATGTTTTTCAAACAATTTCAAATGTTTAACTTAATGTTTACACCTTTGCCAGAAAACAGCAAACCATTTTTTACACTTTTCTATGCATTTTATATAACTCTCAATCATTGTACACTTGGCAATTATATTCAATACACCCTGAATTAATTTTATATTTTAATAATGTTGTTGAGTAGACAACCCAGCCCGATCGATCTTACAATTTGAGTTTAACCGCCCTAGCCCAGGAATCTTGCTTACTCCTTGGGAAGCCATATAACTATGGGGTAGTTTCTATAAATTGGAGTATATACAGTATAACTCAGGCAAATTTTGTCAATTTTTCTATTTTTGATGCGTAATGATGATGTCATAACAGAGTGATGAGTCATCATTTTTTATAAGAGTTGTATCATATGTGAAAAATATTAATATTCTATTAAAATTTCAGCCTTCTATCACCTAAAATGGCAGAGTTACTATAGTCGAAAAACTGAAATTTCTAATTATAAAAAAGGTGACAATGACGTCATAATTCCATGATGAGTCGACATTATCATCTGAGATCAGAACTTAGTGGAGCCATAGCCAAAAGACCCCCACATGCCAAAAATCAGCTTTCTGTGCCAGGCAGTTTCTTCAATCAATTCGTTACATATATGGTGTATATATATATATATATATATATATATATATATATACACATACACATTAATCGAGTTTTAATAGTAAGGATACTATATATATAACACTCAAGTTGTAATGTTAAACCTCGAAGTTGGGGGTGAGCATGCTCACTCGACTTTTCATTACAGCCATCTTGATTTTGTAAGATTGTCTTAAAAAAGAGTTTTTCACAGAAGAGATGGGAGTGTGCTTTCACTTTCCAAGATTGATTGTCACAATATAAAATATTGTGTGATAATCACAGGAATCTAGCACCTCCCATCTCTTCTGTGGGGGACTTTTTCGGGTCTATTTTATCGTGCAATTATGGATTCGGGATTCAAATGATGTATTATATTAATCAGGATTCCTTATTAATAATCACACTGTAAATTCGTATAGGCGTGGTAGTGATGACGTCAACGAATCGCCCAGACGTACTAGATCCTGCGCTGCTACGCCCAGGCAGATTCGACAGGCAAATAAACATCGAACTGCCTACCTTGCTGGAGAGGAAGGAGATATTCACGGTACATGCAAAGCGTGTCAAGATAGATAAGCACCGCAATGCGCTGCAGCAGATAAGGAACCGCATGGCGCAGCTCACTCCTGACTTCAGTGGCGCAGACATCGCCAACATCTGTAACGAGGCCGCACTCCGGGCTAGCCGCCGGAACAAGGATGCCGTGCAGCTCGAAGACTTCGAGTACGCGTTAGACCGAGTCACGAGTGGAATGGAGAAGCTGAACAACCCTCTCTCCCAGGAAGAAAAGAGGATGCTGGCAATTCACGAAGCTGGACACGCTCTGGCTAGCTGGCTACTGCCGCATGCAGACGAGCTTCTTAAGGTAGGACGTAGTTAGATGCTCCACGTGTGGAACGAGCGATTGCAGTAAGACATTAAGTGTGATGGGTTATTATTGAGTGTTGTAGTAATTTCTCAATTAGGTGTCAATAATACCTCGAACTCAGGCGCCAATGGGATCTCACCAGTATGTCCCCTCTGACAACAAGCTGCTGAGCAAGGAGCAGCTGTTCCAGAGGATGTGCTTGGCAGTGGCCGGCCGTGCGGCAGAGGCGCTGGTATTCAATAAATGGAGCACAGGAGCCAGGGAAGACCTGCGGGAGGTCACTACCATCGCCAGGAGGCAGATACAGCTGTATGGGATGAATGAGAGGGTGGGAATGGTGTACTTGCCGCCTCCCGGTGATCAAGAGGGAGGGAGAAGAGGGAAGAGGTCAGTTATCCCAACAGATTCTGTATCTCCATTTTGTTAATAATTAATTGAGTACAAGGAGAGATTGCTCTTTAAGGGTAGAGATAGGCACTTAGAATTTTGATATTTTGAAGAAACCATCAATACCTATTTTGAAAAGATTTAAACAGATTCAACAATTAACTTTAAAAACCTATCCTTGGTACAATCGATTAAGTTTACAATCTTAACAACATACATCTCATCTTTCTATTTCTAATCAACATGTGTATTGTTAGATTTCACAGCGATTCTCTCCAGCGCATAATGGACGAAGAGATCTTCAAATCCGTGAATTCCGCATACGAATCAGTCCTGACGTTATTGAAGGAGAATAAAGATAAACTAGAAAAAATCGCACAAGAATTATTAACACAGGAAGTCCTGTCAAACGAGCAGATAAAACAGCTGATTGGACCTAGAGTCCCATTGAAATAAAACCTATTAAATTCGATTCATTGTCACTTATCTTATA
The DNA here is from genome assembly GCA_963281255.1 of Aphrocallistes beatrix. Classification (NCBI taxonomy): domain Eukaryota; kingdom Metazoa; phylum Porifera; class Hexactinellida; order Sceptrulophora; family Aphrocallistidae; genus Aphrocallistes; species Aphrocallistes beatrix. The sequence goes on from OY725494.1 coordinate 3,188,293, forward strand.
CAATTTCTCAAATTCGCTATTTTGAAAAAAATCGATAGTGTACGACGTAGCTCTAGAAGACCAACTAGAGAGATTCAAATTTCATTAATTTTAGTTAACTAATTGAATTATTCAAAATCGGATATTAGATACTACATACATTTAACGATTTCCAGTGTTCATCCCAGAAAAAGAACTAACGAATACTTCGGGCGAGGAAGATGTAGTTTAAACTAAAAGTTAAGTGTCAAATATGATTATACATCCGTATGAATATAAAAACAGAGGTGGAACACTTCACCAAAAATATTAGGTGCAATCTACACCATAAAGGGATCTTACATGCGAATTTAATGGAAATCAAACTGTTAATGTCACAAGCTCGCTCGGAATAACAGACAGACGTAGTACACTGTCCATGCCATATCTCCCTCTGCACTGAATATAGAACAAAAAGGGAATAAAACAAAATGTACAAAGATTAACTTAAATTAAATTACTGTAGGAATGAAGCATATACATCTACATTCCTAATGGTAATACATTGACTTGGATATGTTTATGACTTTGATTTTCTAACTGAAGAACTCAACATTCAAGTTTTGGTTGTCAGTTCAGACATTATTCTGCATTTCAACTTAAATTTCACGTGGACTGCTGCTGCAGTTCATTCTTTCCGGTGCCGATGTCGTCGCTTGATCATTATCTGGACTTCCTTTTCCATCTTTTTTCACTCTATTAGAGCTAGAAGCGGGCCCATCTCTGCCTGTCCTATGACAGTTGGCTCTGCTCGGGAGGGTACACATGGGTAAGAGTGTCTCAGGCATCTTCATCTGCTTCAGTGGCTGATTGTCTTTTGGTTTCCTTTTGCACATGACCTCTTGTACCTGTGTATTACGCAGCACGACTATGAAGAAAAACACGAGGCCAGCCGGGGCGGTGATAATTATAGCTGCCCACTCAATCCATGGATTAGGGTGCAGTGCGTTAACTAGGATGATGATCCAAGGAACAGAGAGGATAGGCAAGAGAGCTAGAATGGTTAGAGCCATATTTTTAGCCATTAGTAAATGTTGGGGTTTCTCTTTCCTCTGATTCCGCATGGTTAAGAATATCTTGATTGCAGCAAAAACACCGCCGATAGTGCTTGCTATTATAAGAAAGATGAAAGGTCCAAGGAATCCCCAGATTAGTCCGTCAGTATACGAAGGGAAGCAATACATCCCATTCGGAGCATAAGTATTTCCAAGCACTCCGACCACCGCGGTGGGAATGACAAATGGTAATGGCAATCCCCAGCCAATAATCATCATGAGCCACCAGATACGCCTCCTGTTTAGAATCCCGAAGAAGAGGATGTAGACCATGAACAGAGAAATGGCGAAACTCCACGAAAATACGCTTAACCAAGTGTAATGCAACATAAATGCTACCACTGCGCAACCAGGTTTCCATTCGCTCTTATCAAAGCCGATAATGAAAATACTCATCCCTAATATGAGAGCAATGGCGTAATTGAAATATAGGATATTAGCTTCAACTTTGAAGAATCTCTTTCCCGAGATAAAGAAAATTATGATTGAAGCGGTCAAGAAAATGAGAGATGTCATTAAGATACAGAATGCCACAATTTCTTTTGGAGTGTGAGCTTTGGGCTCATGCATACCAGTCTGACGTACTAAAACGCCGAAGCTTCCAGATCGAGAAGTTCGGCAAGAAGTGGCATTGCTATTAGAACTCGTACTATTAATAATCCCTTCACTCTGAGTAAACTCTCCACTATTCTCTTCCAAGAAAACGCACACGTTTTCAGCATTATTGGGAATAGGCGAGGTAGCCAATACGAATTGAATGGACATGTTGAAGGAAGGGAGTAAGGTTCCGTTTGCCTCTACAACGAGGTTCAATAGATCACTATTCAACAGCGGAGTTGCATCCACCACCTGTACTCCATTGACTGGTACCTGTGCTCTCAGTGTGCTTGTGCGTATAGCTGCTCCAATGGCAATTCTTCCTGCAGCAAAAAAAGTTCACAAATATTAAGATATGTCGAGTCAAAGTATATTCTTTAAGATGAGCAATTTACCATTGGTAGCGAAATTTCCTGCAGGGCGAATAGTCACTGTTACATTCGGGAGTTCAAGTGTGAAGTTCTTGACATTAGGTGCAAATGCGGCAGTTGCAATAGATATTCCCCGGATTTGAGCAAGAGTGGGCGGTGCACCAATTTGTGCGTGCTTGACAAGATTCAAAGTTAGCATGTCGATGCTTCGTGACACATTTACAATTAATTCCGAGACTTGAAGTTTTGCTTGCATTTGTTCCGAGACAGGGCGTGAAGTGGGAATTACCGCTGGAGAAAATATTATATTCCAAGTAAATATACTAAAAGCCACACTATACTTTAATTAATTATAACCCACGCTTGCCACAGGAATGTGTTGCGTCATTTCCGATTTAAGCCATTTTCAATGGGGAAGCCATACAAGTTTGGGGTTACTACTATAAATAGAAAAATCCCAAGTGCTTTCAAGGGTAATGGGACTAATGCAGTGATCATCGGTACCGGCGGATTTAATAGTAAAAGCCCGGGATCGCTCAGAAATTAAAATATGGGTTCCTAAAAAACGCCCAAGATCCTCAGTTCCTCACTGATGATCGCTGTATAGGTAATTCCTTGAATCATTATGATTGTCGTTTAGTGTTGCAGAGAACTAACCTAACGCAGGTAGATTTTCCACAGATTCTAATAAACCGAGTAATGCACCGACTGTCTCTTTCGAGATATTTTTCCTAGACAGACTTGTAACCACAGCAAAGGTGGCAGTTGCTACGTGCTGTGCTGGTTCTGCATAGTTTCGCACCTCTCCAGCATTAATCAGAGATCCTAGCACCTATTTGATGTACACATAACACAGGTTAAACAAACTCGTGTATTTTAGATCTTTAATAAATCGAAATGTTGTTACTTACACTTAATAGCCGCATAGCTTGTTCTAATTTTAGCTCTGTATCAGCTGTGATGTTATCAATTTCTTTTAAATTCTCTGTAAAACTACGCACAATGATCTCTGCCCTGGTTTCAGAATTCCCAAACGAATTCGTACCAAGACATGAGAAGACGTAAGTCCCAGGAGTTGAAGATGAGAAATTGAGAATCATTTGCCCAGTTAAATTCGTCGTTTCGGTGAAAGCTAATTCTGTTCCATTCAACGCAGCAATTTCCAAACGCACACCAGTGTCTGTAGCAGTGCATATGGCCTCAATGGGGACATTGATCGTCGCTATGTATGTTGACAGCTGGAAGTTAACATCAGGAACTAAGAACATAATAAACATATACAGTACGTACATACTTAATGAATCAATTATTAATCGAAGTTTGGTCCAGACCAACCTACAAAAATTTTGGCCAATTTACAATTTGTTCTATGAAATACGTACATAGCAAATTTGTTATAATTAGATATAGATTTTGTAGGTCGCGCGGACATACGGACGTACCACATCGTCCTTGCCATAGGGGCATCTTATATACACTATTGAAAGTACTGATTTGAAGTCAAAGGAAGAAACACTCCACCAACCTTTACCTCCGCACATCTTTGAGAAAAAAGATAATATTGAACGAGTTCCCAAAATGGGTTTGATGAAGGCGTTTCTGGAATCCTGTGGACTAGTTTGTCCGGTTAGCCGGGCATATACATTTTGATATTACGTATTTTCTAATTATTATCAGAGATGAATCATATTTATTCATCGAATTGACACAGCAACAACAACCTATGTATAAAATTACGCTGTTATTCAAAGAAAAGTTTAATTTGTACTAAAAAGTCAACTCGCCTCCTTTCACAATAAAATCAGAAACGCCAAAACAAATAATAAAAGCCACCAAGTATGCCCTCATTTTACAAACTTGATTACTTAGTTTTCATTTATCTTATATATACGAGCACGGCTAGAGCCAGGCTAGTAAGAGCATTTCGGGTTCAGTAATTAATATCACTTGTTAAACAGCTGTTAATTTGAACCCTGAGCACAAGTTCTATATATGCACGTGAAGTCAGGTATATTTGTTCTCTAGACATGTGAAAGTAGATATGTTGAAATATGCGAAAATTATGGAGAGGAAGGTGGAGTGGGCTCTTTTTAATATACAGTCGAAACCGTTTTTTTCTTACACCGGGTTATCCTTACTAATCGGTGGTTTATTCTTACTATTTATAGTGTAAGAAATTCCAGGTTTACTAGTACATTCCATCGGGTTTTTATAACTCGCGGTTTATATTATAATCGGTTTATTGTTAGTCAAGTTTATCCTTACTTCGGTTTATTCTCACAATCGGTTTATCCTTACAGCGGTTTATTCTTACAATCAGTTTATTATTACTATCAGTTTATTCTTACTTCGGTTTATTCTTACAGCGGTTTATCCTTACTATCGGTTTATTCTTACTATATTGATCTGAAAAGAAATAGTAAGAAAAAACCGGTTTCGACTGTACTTAACCCGCGGTTGGCTAGGAATGTTGAAAGTGAAAATGAAAGTACATTGAAAGTGAACTGAAAGTGAAAATGAAAGTGGGGTTTTCTCTATTTATACTTTTGGGACCTAGCCAGGCGAGGGTTTTAATTAATTAATAATTAAATAGCACATTTGTTTCTGATATGCTGACCTTTTTCTCATTATTTTGCGTTGAAATTTTAGGTAAAATATCAGTTGGTAGTCTTCTGATAAATAGTCCACCTCTTCTATCCTCCTGGGAAATTTTGAAATTTAACCAGTAATTATATTTTTTGGAGGAACTAATATTTTGAAAATAAATTTTAAATTAGCGCACTCCTTTATTGTAGGCGTTCCAAAATTTCAGGTTCGCTTAATGCTCTGCATAATCTACTTGGAAGAAAGTTGATGATAAGTAAAATTTACATTTTTGTAAAAGACAGCATTTCCAAGTTGTTAAATAGTTTAAAATTTTTAGAAATACGCCATTCTGCGAAATATAAACCATTCACCAAATTGGTATTAAGAAGCATTTAATATTGTATAACTCTTTAAAGAGTGAGTATGATATTGAAGTCATTTGAAACCCTTCTAACCCGTCAAACGAGTTTCCGACAATTTAACCTAGTGCGAGCTGTAAAATATTTCAGTGAGCGACATTTCCTGAAAATTTGAAGCACTTGAAGAATATTTTTTGCAGGAGAGAGGATAGGGACGACCGGCAATCACGATCTTTTAGAAGTTTTCCTGCGAGACTAGTATAGTCCGCATGGATATCAATTTTTTTCGTTAGTTGTTATAGATCTTATCATCAAATCCAGGTTGCAATACGTTTTTATTCAAATACTTTTTGCTCCCAAATTACTTTAAATACAGCTGACTTTTCTATTAATTTAAACAAAAGTGTTGAATTGGAGCATTTTCAGCTTTCAAGATAGCAAAGTGCTCCACACAAGCTAAACCTTAAATTAATTAGTCTTGATCTACTGCTAGTCACTATTCATCACGAAGCCCACGCTGCGAGGCTCATACCAACTATTTTGTTATTCGTTCTGAGCAGGATTCAGACAGAGATTATCCGGGAATGTTTAAGATCTGAAAAGGAGAAATACGTATATAGTTGAATGATATTTTACGATAGAAATATCTCAACATATAATTGTTATCCTTCCTTAGCCTTGGAATGTGCTAACTCATTTCCGGTTAAGCTATTTTTTTTTTTAGCGAAGCTATGGGAATGTGGATCCAAAATATAAATAGAAAAAACAACAGGGCAAATACGGGATATTATGCGGTATTTTACCATGCGGATTTCAATATTAATATTTCTATATGTACGTATTAACAAATTTACTCTTTGTCGAATATACTCAAGTATTCGTACACCTCAATATTTTCCATTCGAATTGTTATATTTCTAATCTATTAATGAAGTCAATAACATTTAGTTAGTAATTACTGCAAATATTTTAATAAGTCAAGTTCACAAAAGAAGAGAAACCAATTCCGAGCGAGCGAAATTTTGTGTAAAATTTCGCTCGCTCAGAATTGGTTTATCTTCTTTTGTGAACTTGACTTATTAAATATTTGCATTGGTTACTGACTAAATATTATTGACTTCATTAATAGATTTGGTCCATTTGTCGATATAGATATCTGGTCGAAAAATGGACCATGTATATACAGGTGTCCGCTATCTAAAGTTGACGTCATGGCAGGTTCCACTGTAGTAATATTAAACCGTTCTATCCCTAGTGATCTACATTATATAAAAGAGATTCAGATAATAAATTTTCGGTGATTGATACCGCTAAATTCCTGAAGATTTGGATAACTGTGCATAACTGATAAAATGCACACCCCTCAACTACTGAAGGTGAGAAGAATGGAACAACCAAGCAATGTAGAGTGACTAAACCATTCAATATAGAAAATGAGTTTATTTATTAAGATGCAATCTATAATTAAATCCGGCAAAATGGACAAAATTTCAAAATTCAAAACAAGCCTCGTTTTCAGCTTAGAGCATGTTAAGCTTTGTTATTATCTACCAAACCCCCAATAGCTTCCCTTTGGGGGCTTTTGTGTGGCAAAATGGTCACCTCAAAAATTTGGAAGTGATTGGCGTCTAGAGAATCGGGATATCTTCAAACCCGAGTAGACTGCCACAAAGGAAATGAAGTTTGAAATTTTGCAAAAATCAAATTCCAAGTTGTTGATCCATGTAACCATTTTGCCCGGCCCCCAAATCCCCCAAAGGGTGCTTTTGTTTTTTTGATAAATAATAACATGGTTTGACAAGTTCTACATCGAAAACGAGGCTTCCAACCTTGTCCGTTCTATGAAATATTTATGCCACAATGAATTAATAACTATGCTGTTTGTGAATTATTCTTAGTTCCTTGTATATATAAAAGGCAACTGTAGCTGTTGATATAATTTCTGAATCAAAATAGATGGAAAATGTATGCTAGAACTAGAGTAAATAGAATTTGCACATAATTATTTACAAATGTATTTTCACCCATATGCTATTTCCACCCAAACCATGGATATTCTATCTCTATGCTACTTTCACCCAAATGTTGATTAGTAGATTATCGTTTTTATGGTTTCGATCATTGTTGTTGATGATACAATGGTATTATTTATATACAGTTATGCATATAATACCTTTGTGCAAGTTGTAATGTTTACTTATTTTTGCTTTTACTACTTTGACCACAAACATAAAAGAGTATATAAAGAATATACAGTAGAACCTCTATAAGTGGGACAATATTAATATTAATCAATATTAAGCATAATATAAACAAAATTAGAACTAAATTGCTGGATGCTTATTTTTTCATTCATTATCTTGACCCGGTACTTATTCGGAGCAATACAGTATACGTATATATTCGAATATTAATACAAATGTAGGTTTTAAATTTCTAAATACAGTAAACTTCAGTTATAAGTTCCTATAATTCCCCTAATACAAAAAAATAATTCAGCAATAGCATCCCTAATGAAGGTAACTTAGTGGCTTATATTCTACTACACCGTAGATGGTCCGCCTGGGCTACTCAAGGTACCAACGAATAGTACGCCTCTTAATTTACTTAAGATGCATGCGGTATGTTCTGTATTACTTTTATGCATGTTTTTCTCATGAGTTTTAAACTATGTGATTATTGTTAGAAATGTATGAATAGTAAATATATGTAGAGCTAAAATAAATACCATTGTAATCATCATCAACAATGATCGAAACCATAAAAACGATAATCTACTAATCAACACTTGGGTGAAAGTAGCATAGAGATAGAATATCCATGGTTTGGGTGAAAATAGCATGAAACAGTACTCTTCACTTGTTTGCGCTGGGGTTCTGAAGACATTTAACTGATTGTTATGCAACTATATAATGAGTTATTGACATATGTTTGTAAAATGTACATATAAACATATTTCATACCTTTTACCCAAATTTGTATTTCAAGCATACTCTAGAGTCTAGAAGCTAGATATCAACAACTAATAAATTAGGGTACCCACTATGTTTTCTATTTTGTACATGCAAGGTTATATTGTAAATATTTCACACTTCTTATCTATAGAGAGATAGCTATCGCTCTATCAACCCACATTATTTGTATGAGTTTCTGTGGAGGAGAAAGCTTATCTGTTTTACGCCATTTGTCTTATCAATAAAAAGATTCTGGTTTAGTCACATGAACCATTAATTAATTAAAGATAAATTACTGTAACATGTCCTTGACCTAATTTTATCATGTCAATTAGAAAGCATGGACAATCAGAAAACAACTTCGGTCGGCAGACGGAGATTTATTTTCGCAGCTCCAGTAATTGACTCGAAGGAACGTCAAATGTAAACATCGTAATGCATCGGGAAACACTCATTATAGAGCATTCTAAATGTGAATTTGAAACTACATAGTGGAATAGCTTATATTAGCCGTTGAGATTTTACATCTAGTTCGAAATAATAATTCTTTAAAAAGTGTGAAAATATTGTATACAAAACTCATATAATGTTCATATTATGTATTACTTGCAAAGTGCGAAATTCGGATTCTACATCGTGAAATATCCTACATTAGCTATTGAAATATTATTATATCTTTAACGAAGCTTTGCGTGGTGTTAAAATATGAATATACGTTTCTAAAAACCGGAAGTGATGGGATTTCGCGAAAAAATATAGACTATGCACACCTATACCATAAATACATAAATCCTACATTCGAATTTGGTAAAAATCGGACTGTTAGATTTCGCAGTAGCGGACGGACGTAGAACGTCGCCCATGCCTTATGCGTATACGTATAAGGTCATCTCCCGGAGCTACACTAAAATGACTGAGTTAATTTAGAGTAAATGCACATCAAAAGGTAAATATCAGACACATTGCTTTCATTCCTATAAGACCAATTTCACTCGACAAATTAGTTTTTTTCAGTTTATAATCCCAACTATACTTAACCCGTGACAAAATGCCAGCATCCAATCTCTCCAATTAAAAATAAATCAAACTATTTGCTACATTCTTAAGTGTATTAGCAATTCCTATTCAGGATTAGTATTAACTATCATTGTTTATCTACCCATGAATGAAAACATTGTAAATTTTATTGTCAGCTTTAATATGAAGACATATACATCAAGAGCATATATTACAATATACATAATAATAAGTTATTAGTATTAATTGTCGCAGGACATACAAACAAGAATTGAATATTAAGATAAACACAGAAACACTAATTCTACTACTTAACTAAGTAAAAACGGAATCGTAAATACAAGTGCTTTGGATAAGGATTTTACATGTATTCAAAATAGACAGAAGAGGTGAAGTAGAGTAGAAAAGTGAAAGAGAGAATATCTTATTACGAGGCTCGGGTCGTATTGTTCCCATTTCATCACACTATGTATATACTACACTGTTATGGATAGATGTATTTCTCTTCCTAGCTTTCAATTCTCTCATTTACTGTGTGAGGTGGAGCCGACTTAGATTTTCCGTTACCATAGTCTGTTCGACACGTTCTTCGATTTTTATTCCATTCTTCTTAGCGAATTGATTGCAGATCTCGCGGATTTCGTCGCACCCGAACCTCTCTGCTTCCTGCAGGATTTCCAGGAGGTGGGGCTGGTCTAGACACTTGGTCAAGTATTCCAGACATTGGTTCTTGAGGTGTTGGATGGAGAACGTGTGTGCCAGGGCCGTCACCTGCACAACCTGTGGCAAGGACAGCTCGACACAGTCGGAGTAGAGGTAGCGGAGGAAGGCTTGGGTGCAGGCGTAGTCAACCCCTGGGAGGTAGACCACATGCTCCACGTGGAAGGGTAGCGCGTCCTCTCTCTCCGAGTCCTGGGAGTCCGAGGTGTTGATGGAGTTCATCGCGTCGCGAATCATCTCCTTCTTGAAGGAGTTGATTGGGGACTTCAAGCCGATGGGGATGGAGGACTGGGAGACGAGGGAGGGAGGGGTGGGGCTCTCCTCGCGGCAGGATTGCAGAGACTGCTCTACATTCGGGATTTCGTTCGAGGGCGCTGCCTCCGATGAGATGAGTAGGTGGATGGTAGAGGCGACGCAAATCCCAAACGAGGAGAGTGGCATGTGGTCCAGCATCTCCGTCTGATCGTGGACGAGTCGCTGTGCCTTCATGTGGATTCCCTGCTGGAAGAAGATGCGATACTTCACGTTGGCCACCAGGTCAGAGGGCCGCGCCCACACCACGCACATCTGCCCCGTGAGCGTCATCACCTTGAGGGGGACCGCCACCTCCGTGCTGTAGAGGTACGGGATCATAGAGGGGCATCGGGCGGCCAGGACAGCGCGACTCGCGAACAACCGGTCCCCATGGCTGGTCTGGAAACACACGTCAGAGCCGACGAACTTGGCCTTGTTGAGCGTCCCCAGCAGGTCCCTCGTCAGGCCCCACTGCTGGTCCGCCGAGGAGAGGTAGATGGAGCAGCCGGGGAGGTATGAGGTGGCAGGAGGGGACACGTCGGAAGGGGGGCTGCCTCGAATGGGTCGCGAGTCCAGGGAGTGGTCGGATCGGCTGGAGCTGGAGCTAGAGCCATAGGATTGGTTATGAAGACTGTTCTCCTCGTGACCCTCCAGGTACACGGGGAAGAAAGGGTCCGAAGAGGAGTCTTGAGAAAAGCGATTCTCCATTCGTGGGGAGAAGCTGCTGCTGCGATGAATGGGGTTGCTATTCTCAATCTTTTTGGGGGTGGAGGGGGACTCTATTTTCGAGATCTTGCTCCTTGAGTCTTCAGCATCACTCTGTGCTCCATCTTGAGGGCTTCCAAAACTTGTATCAGAGCCATTTCTTGGTTTCGCTTTTCCTCTTTTCCCGCGGCCCCGCACATTCTTAGGACTGCTGGAACAGAAAGAAGCGGGGGTTGTAAAAGGACCATTCAAGTTACTACTTCCTGATCTTTCCACGAGTTCCTGAAGTTTTCGTCTGTACACGTTTCGCGTGCTACTGGTGATGGGTCCGAGAGAAAGGTACCCGTAGGATTTGAGACACTCTCCGAGACGAACGTCGGATAAACTCTCAATATTTATTGAATCATAGACGGCAGTAGCCATTCTGTTTAGTCAGGTTGAAATGAAATAATGCTTGAGGAGAATAATCACGATGTGATACCAATTTGATAATTATCTCAGATGCTTGTGCAGTAAATCTGATACCTCTCAAAGGCTAATAATGCTTACACAAAAAGAATGAACTTTCTCAAAAAGGAAACAAAAGAAAACTTATGCATAATGGTTAATATTACACGATCAGGCCTATTTATATGGGCCCTTTTTGTGTACTCGCAAGGCTTAATAACTTTGGATGATGGACACACAATAATTATAAATTGGAACGAAGGTTCGATTTCCTGGAATGGCATCCGGATTTAGACACCCTGTACTTTTTGTTGCAGAAATAGCACCTAGGAGACAAGCCACGAGTCGAAGAATGAGGTAACCAACAAAACTTTTGGCTATGAACCTTGAACTGAATGCTTAGAAAGTGAATTAATTAAAAAAGCCTATAGTAGATAGCTATTCAAAGCAAATTTTTAAATTAGTAACTGATTGCATCAGCGTTCGTAGCAGTAACAGATGGCAGAGAATACTGAAAACTACCGCTCGAAGAAGCCAGGTGGTATCAAAAGCTCTGGAATGGAGAGATATAATTTCAGAGAATAATGAGAATGAATTTGCAATAAATATGCTTTGTAGCAAAACTATGTCTATTTTTAGCCACTAAAGAAAAACTGATACTGAAACCTGCATTCCTTTGCATAATGGTCTACGTATAGTGGTTTATTATGCTGCAAATAGTATTAAGGAGAATCTTGTATACAGAATATTTCTTATTAAGCATGACTCGACATGAAAACACAGTAGCAATTTTAAACAATAAATGAGTCGTCAGAATCGTTACGAGGGATATAGGAGAATTCTAATGGAGTGAGCTGAGAAATGTTTGTTGGCACTTTCGGTTGATCGAGTTTAGATAAAGATGCGTGCTGTTTTTCGTTCCATTTTCTCGACGAGAGGATTGTCTCAGGGTTAGGGAGTGCACGTAGTTGGGAGTTCTTGAATGAACTCTTCTCTTTTGGGTGTAGATTGGGGAGAAATGAAGCTGCGGTCTTATTGAGGAGAGCTGCGGCATCTGTGCTGGTGTGCTTGCGCTTCGTTTGAGAGACCTGCTGAGGCGTGAGGGGTAGCTCATAGGACGCCTGCGGCCTGGTGTGTCTAGGATCTGAACTGCGCTTCGGCGAGCTGAAGGAATCAGCAGGTGTCAAATTCTCAGGCGTGTGGCGTCTTGCAGGACTGCGGGTGCTGTTAGCGAGTAAGCGGGGGCCCTGTTGCTTCGTCACGGAGTGCCTCCCTTCCCTCCCTCCCAGTTCGGACGTGACTGTACCGTTTGTAACATGATGGATGGAATCAGGAATACGCACCAGGTCCTTTCTGAAGGATTGGGACGGGTCATGAGAGCCCAAATCTCGATTCGATCTGGATTCAATTGCTTGGAGCTCTAACAGTAACTTCTCGATTGGATTGATTTCCAGAGGAGACTGTGTGTCCGCGACCAGGTGGCTACTCCGCTTGAGCTTGCGCTTAGTTACACTGTTGCCGGTCTCCTTCTTGGAGGGAGAGGAGGTGGGAGAAGCTGACGTTACAACCTCCTCAGGTATGGGAGTAGGCGGGAAGTGTCTGAACCCGTACACGATCACACCTAGCTTCTGTAGTAGCACATTCTCCTTGTACTCCAGGCGCACCTGAGTGGACAGGTGCGGCAGGAAGGTGTTGATGAACTTGCTGTCGTTAAAGTAGGCATGGCTGATAATGCCGCCTGAATCTGGTCGGCGCTTCGGGTCCAGGATGAGACAGGTCTGAATGAAGTCCACTGCCGAGGAGGGAATTTTCGGGAAACGCTGCTGAATGGGCACCACGCGACGGACAACTGGCAGTTTCACACCTCTGAAGAGAGAGTTTGTGTTGAATAGCTCCCTGTGATAGGTGATGAGGTTGCCTAGGCACTTGGTGATGTGGTAGATCTGGTCGATGTCCGAGTCTCCAGGGAAGAGCGGCTCTCCGCTGAGCAGCTCTACCAGCAGGCAGCCAATCGACCAGACGTCCACACTCTCGTTGTACATGTTGTCCCCCACCAGCAGCTCAGGGGCCCGGTACCACCTCGTGGCCACGTAGTCCGTGTACGCCTCTCCTGGAGCCGCCATGCGTCTACAGCAAGGAGTTAATTTGGATTTCAATTTGCATCTCTGTTAGCGAATATCGAGAAGAAATATCTACCTTGCAAACCCGAAGTCGCAGAGCTTGACCACGCCTCTCTCGGATATGAGCACATTTTCTGGTTTCACGTCTCTATGCACCACCCCGTTGAGGTGACAGAACCTGATTCCCTGTAGAACTTGCCAGATTATTCCTTTCCCCTTGTACTCATCCAGCCCCTGAGGGCTTCCCTCCAGCTCGTCCAGGACCGTGTGGTCTACGTACTCGAACACCAGATAGTAGTGCTTCTTCTTCTTGAAGACCTAAGATAACAACACACTGATAAATGATTAAATAACTTACAAAATAATGCTAATTCCTATAACATGATATCGTTAAATGCTGCTTGCATAATTGCATATTTACACACTACTGTGTATCTGCTCCAGACGTGAAGCTTTTAGTCTAGCAAAGAAATGTTAGACTTGTCTAGCTCCATCCTAGATCATTTTACAGTAGATTCAAAAGCAGATAATAATTTGCAATTCTACTTGAGTTCCTATTGAATGTAATTAAGCACAATTATGGTTTTACGATTACAGGAGATACCTCGAGGAGACTAATGAGATTATCGTGTCGCAGCAGTTTCAGCATCTTGACCTCTCTCAGAGCGATCTTCTTCACGGAGGGATCCTCTTCTGGCTCCATGAACTTCTTGACAGCCACTAGCTGCCCTGTCTCCTTGTGCTTGCACTTCATCACTATTCCGTAGGCTCCCTCCCCCAGCACTGCTAGCGACTCGTATCGATGCATCGCTACAGCTATTATTAGTCAGGTAGAAACACGCCAGTTGGATTATTAAAACCGTAGAATGCCCAGTGGGGACACAGTGTCCCCGATATCGCGGATGTCTCCCAGCCATTTCTATGGCATTGAAGCCATATAAATGCTGGGCATTCTTAACTGAGGACTTATTACTAGTATTAGCTAAGATGTGAGGACATTTTATGTTCCCAGGCTTTAGGATAATTATGTGGGATTTATCAGTGGCGTATCCATGGTGGTAAGGAGTACGCACGCTTTTCACCTACCTGCAGCTTAAATGGTTTATCTGTGTTTAATACGCAATCTATACCGTAAACTGGGGCGACTTTGGCCCTAGGAGGTGACTTTGTCCCACAATTGCAATTTTAATAAAATATACTCAAACTTATTAATCAATGTAATCACATTGGTAATATGTTAAATGAAACTCTGAATATATCAAGGTATTTAAACCGCAATAAGTTTAAGTATATTTTATTAAAATTGCTATTGTGGGACAAAGTCACCTCTTAGGGCCAAAGTCGCCCCAGTTTACGGTCATTTATTCGTACATCAATCAAGACAGTGTTATTCCTCCTTAAATTTGCATGTCTATAATCAATACCTTAATTGAATAGGAGTTAAATTGTGCCATTGTTAATCGTCGAATCTGATTAGTGCATTATGTCAACGCGCAACTGATCCATCTAATTGTTCATAATTCAGTGTGGAACTATATCAATGGGACATCACAGTATTTGGATACATACTCATGCATCCCACTGGCGTGGGCCTGTTTTCATACTAATTAATGGATCTTTGTAAATGTTGTATTTGATCAATTAACTTAAATTAACCTAATTCTCATCCTCAAGCTAAATTGACATCAATAATATTGCGATTAACTGCTAGAAATCACGAGAACGCCAACATAATGATGAAATCATCATTTGGTTAGCTCGTTTGAATGAATTAATTCAAAGATTACAGTTACACATCATTAATTATTGAATTACAAGAAAGGAAATAGTTGCTACATTATGGCTAACAGATTCGTAATAAAGTTGAGTTAGGCTGTGTGTTAATAAAAGTAATACAAAGACGTGTTGTTAATAAACTAAACTATTGAATGCACCAATTGATTGAATCCTTCCCATTTTTCACGAGATATTCGTTTGCCTTTGAGAAGCATTTGCATCCCATGAAGTACTTAACTGAGAGAGGAGACGGGTGACCTGAGACCAGAATGCAATGCTTCTTCTTATCAATTAGTTTCGTCTTGTTTTCTGCGAACTTTCCCCAAAGAACAAACACAACATTCGAGCAGTGATCACTTATCCGCTTTATCACAGCATCGGTGAATTTCTGCCAGCCGCACTTAGCGTGAGAATTAGCTTTATGTGCCCTAAAAGACAACGCAAACAGTCAACTCTAAATTTACATGTTAATTGTATAGTAATGAGATCTAATTCAAATTTAATCTTATCAGTTAACCAAAAGACAATGACTAATTTCAGATATTTATTTGCTTCTTCTTGATATGCCTAACTTATGTCTAGCCAGAGAAATTAATATTTGTAATAAATCTGGAAGAGATCAATCTGTAATATTAAAAAGCAAGTTCGACTGATATGCTGATACCCTTGCCATATAGAGAACTCATTAGACATCCAATACACTAACTCTAGTTGTAAATTAGGAAGTAACATATTGATTACATAAGCTCTCGGGTTAAATTTGATACGATGACTTCTCTGTGATAAGACAGAACTCTTTCCTTGGAAAATATAATTCACGTTACGACAAATGTTTTTAAAGTATCAAATTCGTTTCGGGGCCAGATTATGTTACTTAAGAATGTAGTGCGTGGGGACACGAGGTATTAAGTGACATTGGTGTAATTAGTTTATTCAAATAAAAATTAGCTCTCTTAAATAAGGGAGGGTCTTGTTGTTTGATAAAGGTGCAGATATCTACGTGATTTATTATTTTGGAGGTGATATGAGTTCATTAAATCTCAAAATTGAAGAAGGGAGTCAGGATTGTATTACGTCGCATCGTGATATATTATAAGCTAGTTAGTATACTGTATGTGTAGGATGATAATATTACATATGTTGTGCAATCCGGATTTTGGGGTTAATTAGCTAAAAACGAGATCACACGCAAGTAGTTTTTAAAATATAAACGACGTTAATATAATCATTACGCATTCTGAGAAATAAGCTGACTGGTTTAAAAATGATTGTTATCTTTTTATTTATTTCGAAAGTTTATGTAAAGCGATATCTATAAGACATTCTGATTGGGCGATTTCATAATAGTATATATTTGATAAACAATAATTGATTGAGAAAGGAAATGGAAAGCGCATGTGCTTAATAACCACGAAAGAAATTTTAAGAATTATAATAGTAAATACGTAATTAACGAAAAGTTAAAGTTGATGGTGGAACTTTAAATGTTTATTCAGAGCAAATTTCATTAAAAACTAAATTATCATTAACCATAACATTTTAAGAGTATTTCCTAAAGAAATGATATCAATAGCTTTGACCTTTTGAAAAGATGAATACTACTGCAATGCAATAAAATCAAATTAGAATGCACTTTACCATCAATTGAAATCCATATTGTAACATTACACCAGTCTCGAATTAATTATTTTGGCTAATCCGATCTATGTACAGTCTACTCCAGTTAATCAGAAAAAGTATCCAGGAATGGAATTATTTTCAGACACAGAAGCTAATATAAAATCCCCACCAAAAGTATTCGTACACCCAATTGATATAGATTAGAAATATAACTGTTTGAATGGAAATATTGTGGTGCAGGAATACTTTTGGTAGAGGAGTGTACATCTGTTAATTAAAAACCCAATTTAAATCCAGACAAATTACAGGATCCGATGTTTGGATTAATTAAGTGGAGTCGAATGGACTGTGTTTAAATATTGAACATAATATTCCGAATTAGGAAAGGTTTACTGTAAATCAGAAAATAATATTAAAACATTAGTTAATTTGACGAATGACACACAAAAATATCGCAATATAAAAGCACCTATGATTTCTCAAAAAGGATGGACGTGAATAAGTGAAAGTTATATTCATTTTCAAAAAAATTAACATGGCTTTTGCAAAAATCTATTTCTCACCATGACATAATTAAATTACAATTTTCTCTCAGTGGGTAGGTCTGTATTTCAATACGTAGATAGATTGATTAAGTACTGATTAAATTTGCTAGGTATTTCCCTTAAGAACAGGATTATCTCATACCCCACCTCTTCTATTGCCCTGTACATACCGCCCCTCCAACAACCAACTTACTCGACAGTCAGAGTTGCATTGAGTAGAAACACACCCTGATTAGCCCATGCATCGAGACATCCGTGACTTGGAACCTTAAACTCTGCTATGTCACTAGCCAGCTCTTTGTAGATGTTCTTAAGACTGGGCGGGACAGCTACTCCCTTCTGTACTGAGAAACAGAGTCCGTGAGCCTGTCCATTAGCATGGTAAGGATCCTGTCCCAGGATGACGACTTTAACCTTTTACAATTAGTTGGTGAGAATAAATTTTTTAATTAACGTATTATTTTAAAATCTCTACCTCGCCGGGGGGAATCAAGTTGAACACATTAAAAATTTGTTCTTTGGGTGGGAATATTTTTTTTCCTAGTGAGTATTCAGAATTCAAAAATTTCTCTATTCCGTTGGAATAGGAACTTTCGATTTCTTCCTTCAAAATTTTTTTCCACTCCTCTCCCTCCAGCAGGTCTCTCAGCTTCACTGCATCTAGAAAATGCATATCAACCATCAGAGAATTTTAAAAAGAAAATTCAATGAGTACCAGCTCCCATGGGAGATATCCTGACCTCTAATGGCATGGACGGTGTACTACTTCCGTCCGCACGATCAAGATATCTAAAGTCCGATTATAACACAATTTGATAGGTACAATTATCTTCATACACAAGTAAACATACATCTCAAATACTATATTTTCTGCAAAATTTTATCCGAGTTAAGTACATATTCATTTTTTAACACTTTGTAAATACTAAATGCATTTAGGAATATTGCTATCTCAAGGGCTTAGCTACTGTCTTGGCAACAAGTCTGGAATATTGTTAGTCTTCACTAGACAAAAATAAAAATAATCTACATGATTCTCTCACTACACTACAGGAATGCTAAATGGCATTCCATTTCGCTTTTCCTTTGTCCATCGCCGTAATTTCTCCACACAAGGTTTGAAAACAATGTGAGGGGCCATGACTTGTCCTGATCTCCAAGTCTAACTTGAATATAACTTGAAAGTAAGCCAGGACACCTTTCTCACGAAAGTTATTAGTCTCTGCGTGGCTAGAGTAAAGCTTCCACAAATAACAAAAAGCATATGGATTGTTCAAGCGCTGTCTTTGGCTACGCCACTGATCCTCCTCTCCCATAAAAATGAATAAAAAACGAAATTTAGTAGTGCTGTAATACTGTAGTACTGCGTAATTATAATTGAAAATGAAATAACCAGGGAGATGAAGAGCATTTAATAATTATGATAATATCCCTCGGTGCATTTTTTTCTTATCAAAATACTACGTATGTGTGAGACAGCGTTCAAATTCAGTGAAAAGATGAGATTTACTTTAGAAAAACAATATTGTAGGAAATTTGAAATCCGTCCAATCGCAGCTTAATTTGTTAGCACAACCTCCAGTGGGTCTGGTGCGAGGAAGCTGACAACATTCATTTTTTAAATGCCCAGATTCTTCTTATTGGTAAACTTATCCAGCAAATGACAAAATAAATGCAATATTGATCACAAAATTTAGTAAATTATCGGTTCCGCTAGCCTATTAAATTCATAATATTTTAATGACGATCATGGTTTCCAGGCATGATGCCCATAAAAAGTTGAAATAATAATACGTAATTGTTAACATTTCATGGTGGCACAATTTTGATTTAAAAACAACAAGTTTCCTTATTCCAGTTTTAGGTTTCGGGGTTTATGACCTAAGTGTATCTAATAAATCCAAGCTAGTGTTGTCTTTGTTATGATAATTTATCACAATATACACTATAGCGTCATATTAATGAAATACTCACTAAAAAACAGGGCGAGCATGTATGACAAAACTGTATATGGTAAATCCATAAATTATATATTGTATAATTCAGGCGAGAAACGCTAAAATTGCGAAATTGAGGGATATATATATATACGTATGTATATATATATACGTATATATACGTGTATATATATATATATATATATATATATATATATATATATATATATATACGTAATTAACCGCTGAGAGCAGTGTCTAAAATTCAATATGTTAAGAGTACACACAATGGATATAGCCATTAAACTTTTACAGGGTGGCCGAATAAAATTGAGACAAATTTACTTGCTTTAAAAGTCAACCTTGGATCAATTTAAAATAACATTAGCTACTAAAATTCTCTTTTTGCATAGCAATATTGTATTATCATTGTAAAATTGTGAATGCTAGTTCGAAAATGAAAGAATTAGAAAAGAGAAAAGTTATTCAATCATTTTTTAATTATGGACAAACTGCTTCTCAAATATGGAGACATGTAATGTACGTAGATATTTCACGAGCTACAGTCTACAGAGTTGTCAAACAGCTCCAAAATGGTGGAAATAGCTCCAGAAAAACGAGTTCAGGAGTTAAATTCTTAGAGACCACTCGTATTGCGAAGAGAAAGCTAACTGATCGTCTCCAGCGGAATCCCGCCCAGTCAGTCCGGAAAATCGCGAGGGAGATCGGAATACCGAAATCAACGGCCCAAGACATTGTTAGAAGAGACTTAAAACTAAGGGCAAGGAAGAAAGAAAGAAAACAGGCCCTCGTAAGCCCCCAAAAGGTCAAGAGAGCTACAAGGTCGAGAGCTTTACGTCGATCTTTGGAAGGCGATTTGCACAGGCGAGTGCTGTTCAGTGATGAAAATTTTTTTAAAATGGATAGCCCATTAATCGGCAGAACGATCGAGTTTACGTCAAGGAAGGGATTAAGAAGTCTCTTAATGAGAAAACAGTAGTTGAAAAGAGCAAATTCAGTCGGAAACTGATGGTTTGGGCAGGGGTAGCTCATAACTTGAAAACCGATCTTGTTTTCTTCCGACAAGGGGAAACTTTGGATGCAGATCGGTACCAAAGTGCGATTTTAGCTCTCATCGTTATTCCCCTTTGTCAACAGCACGATCTTGTTTTCCAACAAGACTCCGCACCATGCCACACAGCTAAGAGAAACGCAGAATTTTTGAGATCCGAAAATATCAATTTTTGGACAAAAGAAGATTGGCCCCCAAACTCACCCGATCTCAATCCTCTCGATTACGGAATTTGGGGTATGCTGCAGCAGGAAGTATATCGCGTACCCCCAAAAAGTTTGATCTAGAAAGAAAAATTAGGAAAGCTTGGGAGAAAATGGATCAGTCCAAGGTTAATCGATGTATTGATATATTTAAGAGCCGACTACGACAGTGTGAAGATGCCAAAGGCGGACATTTCGAATGAAAATAGCTTCTAACATCATATTAGACCAGTTAATACTACGTATGTAACTTGAATAGACTGAATTATCGAATTTTATACACATTTTTCATTTTTGTTTTTTCTCGGCCACCCTGTACTCTTCCAACTCTACACCCACAGTCAATGAGTTATACTTTAGGTATAAAGAGTAACAACCTGAGCTTATTGGTTCATTCTCAGGAACTTTATCTTCCACAATCTTTCCAGATAGGTCTAGCTTACTCTGGGATAATTTCGTTTTTTTCGCATCAGTAGAAGCACTTTTAGTCTTTCGTTTGCGAGTGGACATATTCGAAGCCAATTTGATGGTAGCACTAAATGTGAAACTAACAACAATATAAATAATTTAGCTTGGAATAAATTAATGAAGTGAGACTCGATTGGCCATTAGTTTTACTAACACAGTTAAAATATAAGAATCCCGGAAATTTCGTCCCCTTTTGTACATAAATATTCCATAAGTTAGATACACTAAATTCCTGGATATTTAGTGAAACCAAACTAGTCTCGCAGGAATGGCAGAACTTTCGTCCCCTGAAATGTCCCTTTCGCACTTACTGATTTCTCAATCAAAATGCCTCATTTTCACCATTTTTTCAAACATACTCCACTCCAAAAGCCTCACTTTCCGTTCCTTACATATTAGTGCCTGTTTATTTTAGGCTCTAATGAGACAAAAGTTCGGAGACGAAATTTCCGGGACGAAAATTCCGGGGACGAAATTTCCGTTTACCAAAATATAAGTTGGAACATAGCAAGGATGAAACCAATTGAACCGAATATCAGTATTCATGAATAGTTACCTAACCGAATACGAATACTGATAATATTCGGTACTCTAACCGAATACCAATGCTGATAATACTCGGGTTCATAAATACTAATACTGCGCGGATGAAATAAATAATCTTTAATAGAGGACTGTGAATTGTTACTCTATGTTGACCTATTTTACAGATAGTGACTGGATATGATAGGTAAATTAGTTAGAAAATATATTATAACCAAGGTTGAAACTGATTGAACAGGATATAAATATTCATGAATATTCCCTAACCGAATACGAATACTGATAATATTCGGTTACTTCAACCGAATACTGATATTCGGTTCTCAACCGAATATGAACTATTTGCCAAATAGTATTTGGTCTAACCGAATATCGAACTATTCGGTTGCAACCTTGGAACATAGCCTAATCCATAGCCTACTCTAATAATGCCTCACAGTAAAATAACCAAGGATGCAGTAATAGCCGAATGGATTAGTACACGATTAGCCTAAAATCGTTAACCATGAAGAATAGGCATGAATGTATGACCAGCATATATAAATGGCATCAAAGTACATATATCCGTTGTCAAAATTTCGATTAGTCATCATATCATTGCGCAACAGGTCATTTTAAGGACGATATTTTCTAAAGCTGTTTTAAGCCTACTTCTAAATGTTATTAATTAAACCATGTTTAAACGTGTTTAAACATGCGAGCGAGCGAAATGTCGTGCGAAATTACGCTCGCTCTGAATTGGTTTCTCTCCTTTTGTTAATTTGATATAATTATTAGAATATAACTACGCATTTGAATGTGGAATATATTGGGGTATACATATTATGAAAACTTTTGTTAGGGAAGTATAGTGTACATCGTAACTGTGATACAACGTCATTTCTATTATGTCATTTGTAGGTTGTCGCAGCTGATGAGAAGGACGCTCTGAATACTCTCAAGCCAGCTGACATCACTATTGTAAAACCAATGAAGAATCCTCCGATCGGGGTGAGGCTAGCCATGGAAGCAGTCTGTGTTCTGAAGAATGTGAAGTCAGAAAGAAAGCCAGATGGGAGTGGGAAAATGGTGGAAGACTATTGGGTCCCTTCACTGAAGCTTTTAGGAGATTTAAAGTTCCTATACTCTCTCAAAGTATATGATGAAGATAACATCGCTCCGCCGTCGATTAAGAAAATCCTGAATAATTCTCCGCCAATCTCGAGTTTGTTCCAGAGCTAATCAGAAATGCATCAACTGCTGCTGAAGGTTGGATACATTTCTTTCCTTCTCCCTTCAATATAAATCATCTATTACATCGTTATTCTTAGTTCCCACTGTGTGTAAAATACAAATAAAATTAAAGCATAAAATCCGGTTGGTAAACTAATTTATTTTTATGACAAAATTTTCAAATCACTACGTTTTTCCATAGCATTCTATACACTAAGGCAATGGTGCTGATTAGTGGACTTGGACTAGGGATTGGTTAGATCAGTTAGTTTACTTTTATTTCAAAATTATAATACCATTGTAAATTTGCTGTAACTACCCATATTAAGTAAATAATGAATAACCATAGCCTACTCTAATAATGCCTCACAGTAAAATAACCAAGGATGCGGTAATAGCCGAATGGATTAATACACGATTAGCCTGAAATCGTTAACCATGCATAATAGCCATTAAGAATGTATTACCAGCGTATATGAACATGGCATCAAAGTACACATATCCGTTGTTAAAATTTCGATTAGTCATCATATCATTGCGCAACAGGTCATTCTAAGGACAATTTTGGCGATTTTCTAAGCTGTTTTAACTCTATTTCTAAATGGTATTAAGGTGTGATTTTTGTGCAGAACCAAGATTAGTACAAGGTGATTTGAATAATTTAGAAATTTTCAATGGAATGTTGTTACATTCCTACGTTGCTATGGTAAAGCATTTTGGTCAGTTTGGGCCATTTCATGCAAACTGTAAGAACTAGGTCTTACAATTTGATCGTATTCGATAGGCAATTAGCTACTTCCTATTAGGTAATAATACAAATTTTACTTCTAAATTCACAGACTACAGAGTTATGCGACAATTTAGTGTTTGGTCACAATCTTAAAATCAACCCATAACTCAAAACTCGTTGAATTTAGAAGTTCAAGTTGTATTATTACCTAATAGGAAGTAGTCCATTGCCTATCAAACACAATCAAATTTGGAGCTCTAATCATTACAGTTTGCATGAAATGGCCCAAACTGACCAAAATGCTTTACCATAGCAACGTAGGAATGCAACAACATTCCATTGAAAATTTCTGAATTATTAAAATCACCTTGTACTAATCTTGGTTCTACATAAAAATCACACCTTAATACCATTTAGAAATAGGGTTAAAACAGCTTAGAAAATCGCTAAAATTGTCCTTAGAATGACCTGTTGCGCAATGATATGATGACTAATCGAAATTTTAACAACGGATATATGTACTTTCGACTTCCAATTACAGAGGAGTAGAACACTTCATGAAGTTTTTCAATTTCCTAAAGATGGTGCTCGTCGTGAAAATGGTATCGAGCCATTCCAAGACGTGTGAATACTACCAGAAACAACAAGATCACGGGTGAGTGATTTCTTAAGTAATGTAGTTCATTATTCTAGAATCATGCATATATACATACTCAAGTTGGGTAGAAACAATTGACTGAATTTAAAAGACCAAGAAAAAGTGTTGCCTTCCCCAAATTTAGTAAATGCAATCCTCGTTACTACAAAAACGTGGGCATAAATACCTTTTTTTTAATTCGGACAAGTGCAATTTAACTAAACGTGCTCCAAATTAACATCGGGACATTTCGCCTTTCCAACCTAACAAGCCTGCTGGTTGTCAGGTTGGAAAGGCGAAATGTAATTTTGGCCCTTAAGATTTCCTATTAGTCAACTTCAGCCGGACTGTTAGCTTATATGATGGATAAGAACAGTGTAGACCAGAACTAAACTGTTGAGTTCTTGAAATTCGTTAATGATGTTTAGGAAATGTTCAATGTGAATTGGGTAGGGAAGAATAGTCGTTTAACGACGATCATAGGCATAACTATTTTGATTTTTTCATGGTTAGCTGGGGTGGCGAGATTTGTAAACATATATCAAACTAATGTGGCATGTCACCCCAAGTCAACATAACATTTAGGTCTGTGGTGGCACGCTACCCCTGCCACCCCTGGAGTTACACCTATGACGACGATGTATCTGCACCCTCAGCAGAAATTTAAAACATTTATTCTGGCTCTTCCCGTACTAATATTATTCATTTGGCATGTGCTACTATGGAACTAAAACATTGTATACACTTCTAATAAAGTTAAGACCTATATATAATGCACTAGTATTGAAACAAGAGAATAGTAAACTGGCTAAATTCAAGAACTAAGTCAAGTCAAGTCAAGTCATGTCATGTCATGTCATGTCATGTCATGTCATGTCATGTCAAGTCATGTCATGTCATGTCATGTCATGTCATGTCATGTCATGTCAAGTCATGTCATGTCATGTCATGTCATGTCATGTCATGTCATGTCATGTCATGTCATGTCCGCCTCTATTGTGAGGGAGTTTCGACGTGGGTGGATCTTCCGGGGGCATGGGGTACCCAAGGGTCTTTTAACGGATCAGGCCCACAATATCTTGATTTCTGGCCGGGCCCCTCCATCACCCTAGCTCTCTTTGACAAGAATTAAATTTTTGTAATACCTGTGACCTTAGACAAAAAATAAATTGCAACTAGAAACTTATCCCAAAATTTAAGGTAAGTTATACGTAATATACAAGCTTATTATGTACATACAAGACACAATTACAATGGACATCTTAAATCCTAAAGAAACTATTACATGCCGACCTGGGGCCCCTATTTACCCCGGGCCCCCTATTTACCACGGGCCCCCTATTTACCACGGGCCCCCCGGTTTTACCCCAAGCTACCCCCCCTGTCGCCGGCCCTGGTAGAATGTAATTCCGATGCGTCTTGAATAAGTGTCATTGTAGCCATTAGTAGAGTTCCTCGATAATGATAAAGTAGAGATTTCATTCAGACGGTTGTAGATACAGGAGTGATAGATCATGTCGGAGGATTTATCTATACGAATATACTACAATAACTAGGTACTAAATTTGGTTCGAAATAGTAACGGGTATAGAAGAATAATTATCGGTGCATACAGGGTTCTGAACCTGGAGTAAATTAAAAACAAAACAAAATTGAGAGGGTATGTGAAACCTCATGTTGACCTCAAGGGGTACCACTGACTGAAAAGGCTCAGAACCACTGCTGTAGAGCCTCAACAAATAGATATCAACTCTCGATATCACTCTTTGTTTTAGTCATAATTGAAAATATATCAACCGCGGAGGAAGACCCTAACGGAATTGGACGAACAATGGTTGGAAATACAATTATGGGGATCACTTGAATTGTCGATGGCGCCGAAAACTTTGCCTCATTTATAAGATTCCACACTACGAATGTGAACTTCATCCATTCGAAGTATCACATGACATTCACTATGGCTAAATTTGGAAGTTAATTTCCTTTCGAATTTGAAAGTAATCACCTCCAATACCCATAGTATTGTTTATACTAATGAAATTTCTCTCATGTGGTAAGGGTAAGCAATGAGATGACTGAATAAGTCGGTAATAAGCAGGTGATAATCTATGTATTTTTAATGAAAATACATGCGTTAAGATGATATACAACGACGACTTTTAGAATTTATCAAATTTCTATGTTGCCAACTAAAAAGTGGAATGAAATATTCACTGTGTTAAAATGTAATCCACCTATGTCTAGGTCTGATGAGTCAATAAGCTTAATTAATTGCACACTCGAGTTCATGGATGGCAAGTTTTACAGGGTTGGGTTTTGTCCGTCCAAAACAGGTTTTGGACAGGGCAGTGGACAAAACCTGGTTTTAACCGGTTAAAACCGGACAAAACTGGACAAAACTGGACAAAACCTAATAGAAACTGTAAATCATTGCAGTGGGTACGAAACAGTTTAGGATGGAAAGAGAGCAAGGACAATGAATGGATTTTCTTGCTAACGCCTGTTTATTACCATAACTATATTTTGTATTCGATTTATCATGGAAGACACGAACAACACTTGGACAAAACCTGGACAAAACTTGGATATAACTTGGATATAACTTGGACAAAACCTGGACAAAACTTGGACAAAACCTGGACAAAACTTGGACAAAACCTGGACAAAACTTGGACAAAACTTGGACAAAACCTGGACAAAACTTGGACAAAACCTGGACAAAACTTGGATATAACTTGGACAAAACCTGGACAAAACTTGGACAAAACCTGGACAAAACTTGGACAAAACCGTTAATGAGGAATATGAATTAAATTTTGAGGTTTTGTCCAGTTTTGTCCACCCAAGAGGTTTTGGACAGGACGGTTTTAACCTGGTTAAAACCACTAGGTTTTGTCCAAGTGGACAAAACCTGCCAACCCTGCAAGTTTAACATGATTTTGAATAGAACATTCAGTTTGAGCTATTAAGTTGAAATATTGGTAAATACTTATCAATCTCATTGAGGATAGTCTCAACTTGGCGAGTGTCATTTATAGAAATTCGTGAGGTCGGAATTGTGACGAGTTGACTGAATAAGACCGAATATTTGGTAGGAAAATAGATTTTTCCCAAACTGGAATAAGACCGAATTGTCAAAACTGGAATAATACCGAATTGTCAAAACTGGAATAAGACCGAATTATCAAAACTGGAATAAGACCGAATTATCAAAACTGGAATAAGACCGAATTATCAAAACTGGAATAAGACCGAATTGTCAAAACTGGAATAAGACCGAATTGTCAAAACTGGAATAAGACCGAATTGTCAAAACTGGAATAAGACCGAATTATCAAAACTGGAATAAGACCGAATTGTCAAAACTAAAATTTATGTTTCAATAAATTATTTCAGTCATATTCAAAATGAATTTGTTTTAAACAAAAATGCCTGAAATCACATTCAAAATCGATTTGTTCTAAACAAAAATGCCTGAAATCACATTCAAAATCAATTTGTTTTTTTTAAAATACCTGAAATCACATTCAAAATCAATTTGTTCTAAGCAAAAATGCCTGAAATCAGTGCAGAATAATTTTTCGGTCTTATTCCAGTCCTAATTTATTTTCGGTCTTATTCCATTCGGTCTTATTCATGTTTCCCATTGTGACGTTTTTATTATCAATGCTTTTATATATAATTCGTCGTTAATTGACATGGATCGGTCATGAAATGTCCGGTTTCTGGAATAACTATCTTAATAAAAAACAAAATGTTATTACACATGAGCTATCCAGCCCTTTCGTAGGTCGATTAAATTTAGTTTAGGAAGATCTGGAAATGAGCTAACTAAGAACTTATCTAACTTTTCTTCGTTGTCAGTTATTCTCTTAGAGTAGGCAGATTCCATCAGCAAACGTTCTTTGTGATCCAAAGATAGTCTCTTAGCTTGGTGTATGTTGTCGATAGCTCGACTCCGTTTTGTGTATGTTGTCGATAGCTCGACTCTGTTTTGTGTATGTTGTCGATAGCTCGACTCTGTTTTGTGTGTTGTCGATAGCGCGACTCTGTTTTGTGTATGTTGTCGATAGCTCGACTCAGTTTTACATAAGTTTGCCCATGTTTCATGTATATTTCTTCTACTGTTAGAAATTTTAATTGTTTATTGAATACGGATATTGTAGTATAGTGAGAAATATTTAATTACTATTATGATATTAAAATACTGTGTGAATGAATGAAAAAGTGATAAATATAAGTGCATAACTACTAAATATAAATTTGGAATCGACTGATAATTGGAGATCGGCAAACCGGACAAGTCTGATTCAATTCCTCTATTCTCTCGCTGCATTCTGCACAACAATTAGCGTGCTTACAAGGTAGAAATACCCAAGTTGGTGTCCGTGGCCTCAGACATACAACACAAATATTCTCCACTACTTGAATCTCGCTTTCATTGTCTGAAGTCTCTGACTCATCAGTATCAGATAATTCGATTCCTGCTTCTGAAGTAAAGGTACTACCAATAGTGTAATAGGGCCGGATTAGCCCACCCAGAATCATAAACCTGGTGGATATGGTGTATAGTGGCTAGCGACCCGGATTGAGCTCACTCAAACTTGGAACCTATGCGCCAGGGACTATTAAATACATGAAATAAATACCTATGGTGATTTGAGTTAAAAATTAAATTGACCTATGCAATATATTGTCCTTGTTCATGAAATATTCTCCACATGATGTAATTAACATAATTATGTTATGTCTATTGTTTTAAAATTTCCAAAAAGATATTTCTAATTATTCATATTCATAATATATGCCAACAAGATGTAAGCAAATATGTTGCAATAATTCGAAAATCACGTTTGTTACTAGGTATATGACAACATCAATTCTTGTATGCTGTTGGAAAGCATTTATTACTTTTGTGTAAGGAATCGATTCCATTCTAATTATATAGCTCCTCACTGATCGAATATATATAAAGAAAGAAAGTAAATATATATATATAATATTGTTCAGTTATAAGATATCCTAAGATGAACTCCACAAATTCTAGCTACTCATGGGAGCACCAAATGTTTGAAGATATATATATGTTTGGAAAAATCTACTATGCAATTGTCGTCGGTACAGCTATATTCGTGACTTTGTTTTGGATTGTCTACTTTTCCCATGACATAATGGTGATTAAGCAAAGATTAAACAGATTTAAACTGGCATCTAGCTATGAAAATAATGACACAGACATTAAAAGGCAGGAAGCTAAATTGTTTCAAAACCAGATCTTAATTCTCATTTGCATCTCAGAAATAAATCCCGCCATTATTGCTATTATCAGATATAATATGAGACTACTTGATTTAGTCTCAGTATTAGAATTTTATCTCAGTTCTCTAACCTATTTAACTTTCTGTATTCTAAACAAACTCACTACACATCTGATTCTCTGTTATAAATCTAAATCTACTAACTATCGCCGAGTTTTCTCCATGTTATTTTTGAAATCAATACTCATCCTATTAGTATCACCAGTCAACATCTACCTCCTCTTGATTCCGAATGGTATCATTTTCCTCCTCTTCATTCGTGAGTTCATTCAATACATCAAGAACTGTAACACGCTATACACAGTGATCGGATGGCAGGAGCAAGACACAGTGTTGGAATTCGGAGCCAAGAACAGAGTTTTGTGCTTACAGAGAATGCGCAGACAATTCAGGAGGTTGTTTAGGCTGGGAATATGTTGCACAAGCTGCCTATTGCTACTAATTCCTAATAGCATAATGATACAGTTCTTAAGATTGGTGGTAACTAAATGCGGTTGCAGAGATCTGCTAGCACATTTTATCCAAGCTAAAATAATAGACAATAATGAGATCATTGAGAAGATAAACTTGGGAATTTATATACTTGCTAGCATGAATAACGTTATTGCCTTTCCTTTGTCTATCTTTGCACTCATCTACATTGTGTTTACGCTCCATTTCTGGTACGGGTCTACGTTGAGAGATCTAAATACAAAACTCTACTACTACCTGAGGAGTAATTCCAACAATTCAATCAAGAACCCTTTGCTGCAAAACTAAATTGATTATCATCTCACAATGCAGAAGGAATCTTTCTCAAATCATCAAACTTGAAAATACTTGAAAATACTACAAAAATAATATTAAGGCTGATAAGAATTCGAGGCAGGAATGGAAATCCTCCTTTTCAATTAAATATATGATTTATATTTTAGTATATTAGAAGATGTTAGGACATGGGTGGGCAAACTTTTTGAGGGCCAACTGCTATTCGACAGTATGCATTAACTACTAAAGTGAACTGTAACCAAGCCCTTTTGACCCTTAATTTGCTATAAAAGGAGTTTCGTAAAATACGGGTGTTCAATAAGTAGCCGGAGTTTATGCATAACCTGGGAATATAACATATATTCGAATTCCTTGCAGTATAATCTAACATATATACGGACAAAAGTATTTGAACACTTCATTATTTCACATACAAATAGTGCTAAAATGGGTCTATTCATGAAGGCGAATACTTACGGTAAGGGATACAACCAATCGGGTTTCCGATTCGAAATACGTGTACAGTCAGAGTCGCTTATTGTGAACCACCAGGGGACCAAAAAATCTGTTCATAATAGAGATACTTCATATTAAGCGAACTTGATTCAATACAAATCCTATCTAAAAAATGAAATTGGGACCAGGAGGTTAGTTCATAATAAACGAATGTTCATATTAAGCGGGTTCATAATAAGCGACCCTGACTGTATACACATTCAAATTAATCCTACTGGAATATTCAACTCAATTATTCATTCCAAGCGTTTACAAGCCCAGAGGGAATAAACGAAATATGTCTTTGAACTGTTATTTGAAAAGATTCCGAATCTGAAATCAGATTCTTACTTCTTAGAATTTGATTGCACTTCTTATCATGAAGGGATCCAATTTACTATTATTTGTATGGGAAAGAATGAAGTATTCAAATACTTTTTTCCGGTTGGTGTATATACTTATGTATTATTTAAGTTTTAGATACAACAATGAAATTTCTAATTTCCCATTGAAAGTGATACAAAATCATTTTTCTAATTTTCAGAGATTTTTTATGATGACAATTTTAAGTGACTACATTCATATAATATTGATTAATTTTTATTAATCAATTGGAAATTTAAAGTTTTAAATGATTTTAAAACCACTTTAAAAGGGAGAATGTGTCAGCTTCTTGTCAAAATGTGACATGTAACCATTATATAATTACTGACGAAATGTTATTGACTTGAAATATGTACAAGTAGATTAGAAATATAACTACGCATTTGAATGTGGAATATTGGGGTATACATATTACTAGTATAAAAAACTTTTGTTAGGGAAGTATAGTGTACATCGTAACTGTGATACAACGTCATTTCTATTATGTCATTTGTAGGTTGTCGCAGCTGATGAGAAGGACGCTCTGAATACTCTCAAGCCAGCTGACATCACTATTGTAAAACCAATGAAGAATCCTCCGATCGGGGTGAGGCTAGCCATGGAAGCAGTCTGTGTTCTGAGGAATGTGAAGTCAGAAAGAAAGCCAGATGGGAGTGGGAAAATGGTGGAAGACTATTGGGCCCCTTCACTGAAACTTGACCCGAATTGAGCTCAATCAAACTTGGAACCTATGCGCCAGGGACTATTAACTACATGAAATAATACCTATGGTGATTTGAGTTAAAAATTAAATTAACCTATGCAATATATTATCCTTGTTCATGAAATATTCTCCACATGATGTAATTAACATGTTATATCTATTTTTTAAAATTTCCGAAAAGATATTTCTCATTATTCATATTCCTAATATATGCTAACAAGATGTAAGCAAATATGTGTTGCAATAATTTGAAATCACCAGTTTGTTAATTATAGGTATATCAACATCAATTCTTGTAAGCTGTTGGAAAGCATTTTGTGTAAGGAATAAGGAATATTAATATGACATAATATCTTGATTCCATTCTAAGTCACAGAGTTTCTTATCTCATTGATCAAATATATATAAATATATATATAATATTATTGTTATACTTGTAATATCCCCTAAAATGAATACCACCAATTCTAGCTACTCATGGGAACACCAAATGTTCAAAGATATAATTATTTTGGAAAAATCTACTATGCAATTGTCGTCGGTACAGCTATATTCTTGCTATGTGACCTTGTTTTGGATTGTCTACTTTTCCTATGACAAAATGGTGATTAAGCAAAGATAGCGCGAAAAAAAGCACGGAAAAAGCTGAAAAAAACACGAAAAACATAATTATGTTCGTTTTTTGTGTATTTATTTTATTTTCCGGAAAATATATTTCTAATTATATTCATAACCATCTGCTAATAAAGATGTAACACGCTAATTTGTATTGTTACAATAATTCGAATCACACCATACAGCACTGTATGTGGCTAGCATATTAGTTTCAGTTCTTGTAAGTTTTTGGAAAGCGTTACACTTTTTATGTAAGATAAATACTTTTAATGGATATGATATCATATCACGACTCCATGCTAAGAGTTTCTCATCAGATATATATATAAAGAAAGAAAGTAAAAGGTAATATATATAAAATATTATTCAGTTATAAGATCCCCTAAAATGAATACCACAAATTCTAGCTACTCATGGGAGCACCAAATGTTTGAAGATATTGCTATGTTTGGAAAAATCTACGATGCAATTGTCGTCGGTACAGCTATATTCGTGACTTTGTTTTGGATTGTCTACTTTTCCCATGACATAATGGTGATTAAGCAAAGATTAAACAGATTTAAACTGGCATCTAGCTATGAAAATAATGACACAGACACTAAAAGGCAGGAAGCTAAATTGTTTCAAAACCAGATCTTAATTCTCATTTGCATCTCAGAAATACTTCCCGCCATTATTCCTATTATCATATATAATATGAGACTATTTGATTTAGTCTCAGTATTAGAATTTTATTCGTTTTCTCTAACCTATTTAACTTTCTATCTTCTAAACAAACTCACTACACATCTGATTCACTGTTATAAATCAAAATCTACTAACTATCGCCGAGTTTTCTCCATGTTATTTTTGAAATTAATACTCATCCTATTAGTATCACCAGTCAATATCTACCTCCTCTTGATTCCGAATGGTATCATTTTCCTCCTCTTCATTCGTGAGTTCATTCAATACATCAAGAACTGTAACACGCTATACACAGTGATCGGATGGCAGGAGCAAGACACAGTTTTGGAATTCGGAGCCAAGAACAGAGTTTTGTGTTTAAAGAGAATGCGCAGACAATTCAGGAGGTTGTTTAGGCTGGGAATATGTTGCACAAGCTGCCTATTGCTACTAATTCCTAATGGCATAATGATACAGTTCTTAAGATTGGTGGTAACTAAAGGCGGTTGCAGAGATCTGCTAGCACATTTTATCCAAGCTAAAATAATAGACAATAATGAGATCATTGAGAAGATAAACTTGGGAATTTATATACTTGCTAGCATGAATAACGTTATTGCCTTTCCTTTGTCTATCTTCGCACTCATATACATTGTGTTTACGCTCCATTTCTGGTACGGGTCTACGTTGAGAGATCTAAATACAAAACTCTACTACTACCTGAGGAGTAATTCCAACAATTCAATCAAGAACCCTTTGCTGCAAAACTAAATTGATTATCATCTCACAATGCAGAAGGAATCTTTCTCAAATCATCAAACTTGAAAATACTTCAAAAATAATAATAAAGGTTGATAAGAATCCGAGGCAGGAATGGAAATCCTCCTTTTCAATTAAATATATTATTTATATTTTAGTATATTCATTAGAAGATGTTAGGACATGGGTGGGCAAACCTTTTGAGCGACAACTGCTATTCGACAGTATGCATGAACTACTAAAGTGAACTCTTGTTGTAACCAAGCCCTCCGGACCCTATTTTAATTTGCTATAAAAGTAGCTTCGTAAAAGTACGGGTTTCAATAAGTAGTGGGAGTTGATGCCTTAATACTACTATATATTCGAATTCCCTGCAGTATCTCCTAACGTTGTACGTACAGTGGAATTTGCTCATTAGTAACTCTGGTCTTGCTCATAATATGGTTGCTAATAAGGGAACAAATTAATAAAAAATCTACACTTGGGACTTGCTAATAAGCAAATTCCACGGTATATATCCTTAATATTAAAATTCGATTATGTTTATATATTTGGATATATATATATATATATGTTACAGGGTATCTGTAAAATCAGGGTAATTGTAATTACCCTGATTTTTTTAGGGTAATTGTAATTACCCTGACTTTTTTAGGGTAATTGTAATTACCCTGGTTCAATCAGGGTAATTGTAACTACCCTGACTTTTTTCAGGGTAATTGTAATTACTTTGTTTTTTTAGGTTAATTATAGTGACCACTCATTGTATAGTGGATCATTTGTATAGGCGCAACTTGGGCCATTTTCACATGTCCATCCAGATTTGCTCAGCCTGTAATACACAAGTACGGGAAACACAATTTAGCTCACCTAAGAGCAATTGTCCTATTAATAGGATTCCTCAATTGACAGTTGCATTGTAACAGGTAACATTGCCCACCCTGAATTTCCCCCCCTGAATTCGTCCCCTTCCATACTATAAGTTAACAATTATACCACCTAAGTACCATATTAGGAAGTGGAGTTTTCTAAATGTAATTGTGTAACTTATAAAACTCAACTGGTACATTAATGGGTGTGTCATATGTACTGTTGCATGAAAAAATGCCCCCCCCCGTGAAAAAATGCCCCCACCATGGATATTCATGTAATATGGGGGGGGGGCAAAATTTAATGGAGTTAGCGTGAAAAATTTCCCCCCCCGTGAAAAAATGCCCCCCACCATGGATATTCTAAAGTATGCCAATGCTTATACAAAACATTTTGAATGCTATTTGGCTTCTATTCGTTTACTAAAGCATTGCAAATCAACAAACTAGTCGTGTGAAGTAATAACAATCACTTTCATAAATGTATCGTATATAAATAGTATCAGCAATATTTAGTGTTAAACTCAAGAATATCCATGGTGGGGGCAATTTTTCACGCTAACTCCATTAAATTTTGCCCCCCCCCATATTACATGAATATCCATGGTGGGGGCATTTTTTCACGGGGGGGGCATTTTTTCATGCAACAGTACTATGTACTATGTATTTTCTGAAATTCTACAAGTTTCAAATAGGCTGTTAGATGTTCTCATCTAGAAAATTATAATTGAATTTTAACCGGGGAATGGGGGATAAACCAGTTTTATCCCGTCCCATGCTCCCCCACTTATGGAGGTTATACTGTAATTACAATTACCCTGAAAAAGTCAGGGTAATTACAATTATCCTGATTGAACCAGGGTAATTACAATTACCCTAAAAAAATCAGGGTAATTACAATTACCCTGATTTTACAGATACCCTGTAACATATATATATATAATTGTCAAGTCGAAATGTTACAAGAGCGTTGCCGAGAGTTCCGCATGCTTTGGTGGAGAGATACTTTCTGATTCGACGGATAATATAGATGAAGCAGAAGGAAGAAGAAGCAACTTTACGGATCTGGGTAGACATCGATAGGTTTTTGTCGAACCAGGTACCCAAGTTCTTCATTTCTTTGGATGGCGAGATTAGAGAATTGCCAATAGAGATGCTATCAATGTGGACCTTGGAGAGTTGTTGAGGGGTAACAATGGCAAGAAACTCAGTTTTGGAGTCATTGATGAGCAATTTGTTGCTAAGAAGCCAAGAACGGAAGAGACCCTTGATTGGATGGCAGTGAGAGCAGATTTCTCATATGTAATAGGATCGGATTTACAAGAAAGATAAATTTGAGTGGCTAGGGTCATTAGACATGCGGCACTTTCGCTCAGCTTTTCTCCTAACCTGCTTAGCTATTTTGATGGCCTTGGTGAACCAGGGGACAGAAAACGGGTTAAGATGGTTTTAGTTCGAAAAGGAACATGGTAGTCGAGCGGAGATCAGAAGAAGAAAAGTCGGCAAAAACGTTGATGTTAGATAGAGGGAGACGAAAAAAGCACGAAAAGGCATTAAAAATGATGTCACACCAGGCTCTGTCAGATTTGCACATTGTACTCAGTGGCCAAACTATAACTGGAGCTTGATCCAGGCACTTTGACGAACTTGGTAACATGGTAACAATATAAGGTAACAATATATATATATATATATATATATACGTATATGCCTAATCGAGTTAAACTTGTATTATAAGGGGATGGAGATTAGTATATCGATAAGTGAATTATAGTATTTTATATTCTAAAATTCAATTTATTTGGTCAGAGGGTAGTTTGACCCGATTAAGCGGTTGGTCCCTTTATCCGGTGGCCCTATTAAGCGGAGTATACTGTATATGATTCATATTTTTTATACCATTATATGTTAGTGCATGGGTGAGCAAACTTTTTCCGAGGGCCCCGCATTCTTATGGAAAAAATCTAAAAAGGGTTGGAATGCCTACGACTGTGGATATACCATTGTCCTCGAATAGTAGCCGGAGGGATTATCAGTTCCATTTAGCAACATAAAAAAATAATTGCAGATATAAGAGACTTTTGAATATGAATGATGAATATGAATGACAATTTTAAGTGAGTGCATTCATAGAATGTAGACATAAAGCAAACGAGAAGTTATTGGCACAGAAAGTTGATTTTTGGCATGTGGGAGTTTTTTGGCTATGGCTCCAGTAAGTTCTGAGCTCAGACGAAAATGTCGACTCATCATGGAATTATGACGTCATTGTCACATTTTAAAAAGTTAAGCAATACAGTTATTCGAGCGTAACTCAGCCATTATAGGAGATAGAATGCTGAAATTTTAATAGATTATGTATATTAATATATCTAACATATGGCACAACTATCATCAAAAAATGATGACTCATCAATTTGTTATGACGTCATCATTACGCATCAAAATTTTAAAAATTGACAAATTCGGTAATTATAAGTGGGACAGACGTATTTAGAGATGTTATCTCTCATATAATTAATCAATGGTGACTACAGGCGCCTCCGGCGGACACAAAGTGTCCGCCAGCCGCGCAGCGCAAGCAAGCGAAGCGCGCTTGTAAAAAATGAATGTGACATTGTAGTTATTTCTAACGACTGAACTTATTACGTATAAGGATTAATTCGTAGGTTATTTGATGTGCAGATTCCAATAAAGTGATCGGATTGAGCCTATAATCAACGATTCATTAAATACATTGGAGGATACGTGAGATGGCCTCGCATCCTCCAACCACTCTTCCACCTGTGTTACGGGTCAACCAGTTAGATTCAAATGTTCTCGATTCACAGCTATTTATAATTTTCAAAGAACAGTTCAGAGACATATTCCTACTCCTCAGAACTTCCTTGCTATCCTCTACCAAAGGAAGTACGTTCGGACAGCAATACCTCAATCTTGTTCTATGTGGGAAAGACTCACATCCATTGTCTCTCCGCGACAGATGGTGGTATGCGCTACTTCTCACAGGGATCGGATGGGCTGAAGAGAGGGAGCACGATATCATTAGGATTGTCAAATCAACTTTCAATATCAGGAATCAAGCAGTCTCCAAGCTACAGCGTGTAGCAAGAGCTGTCTACTACGCAGCAAAACTAACTAACTTTGTTCTATTCTTACTCACCGGCAGGATTCCTTCTCTCGTAGAGTCTCTTCTGGGTTACAGATTCAGTTTTATTCGTCCGCCAACTAGCTCGCAACAGATTCTATACGATACCTTCAGCCGGGAACTGCTATGGAATACATTTTCAGAACTTATAGTTGTAACTCTCCCGCTCATAAAGCCGTCCCTTCTCTCCAAGCTGTCTCTCACATCGCTAGTGAGGAGGAAACCTGTAGGACTGACAGAGTATAATATGAGACTGTGTCCTGCGTGTGGATTCAAGCCTACACACCCTCACAAGGCTATGTGTAACCACAGCTTCTGTTACTACTGCGTTAGAGCTAACCTCATGGCTGACAGTGAATACAAGTGTCCCCTTTGTGCAGTACGAGTAGGATTGTCGTTCGATTAGAATTGTTACATATTAAACACTTTTGTCAACGATTTAAAAAGTTATATTTTAACGTATTATTAATCAATTTACAGGGTGGTCCGCGGGAAACTGATTTCGTTATATTCTCATTTGAAAACTAATAAAGCAAAAGTAATTTTCTGAAAAGATATAAATAGATAAGGGTTATCGATTTTGTTTTTCATTACCAGTTAAGTTTCTAGTTATTCATTATGTCTTCTATACATCCTCCTTTTTTGGTGATAATATCATTATTCTCGATCTTTTCTGACAGCATCAAAGCATAATCTAGTCTCTGTTGTTTATTTTGGTGTGTCTGTGTTTGTAATATGTGTATTTTATATGGGAACAACTTCAGTTCATCCCTGATTATTCTTCTGATAGTAGTTTTAGGTATTTTGGTCTCTCTTGAGAGCCATCTCTGCGATCTTTTCGGCGAGTCCTCCAATTTTTTCCGAATTTTTTCAATGTTTTCAGGGGTCCTAACTGTTAGTTCAGGTCCGAACCTCTTTTTATCACCTACTGAGCCATTTTCCTCAAAGTTCTTGACAATGTTTCGGATGGTTTTGGGATCTGGAGCCGTCTTTGTCCCATATTTCCTCGGATAAGCACGTTGTGTTGAAATAATGCTTTTATTGTTTTCATAATACCAGGAAACTAGCGCCACTTTTACCTTCAGTGTCAGCCTTGCCAATTGCCATACTTCCTGCTAATATTTATGCTAGAACAGAACAAATTCAGCTGGCCTTAGCTTCGAAACGAGTGGTGGCCCACTCGAATTAAGTAATCAGGACAAAAGTAAATTACAAAAATAAATTAGGGAGCTTCCCGTGGACCACCCTGTATTTGTCAGCTCTAAGTATTAGAAACAAGCAAATAATGAGAACGATGGGACATCGATGGCTGCTGGAAGCATCCCTACAGGTCCGACGGGAACAAACTAGAAGTGATAAGTGCGTTGCCACACTCCCGTCCATGCCATAAGGCGCTACCTAGTTGTAGGCGCAGCACAATAATCAAATTTATTGGGAAATAAATACCAATGCTGATTTAAGTTAAAATTATACTTACCCATGCTGATATATCTTTCCATATGACTACTCTCCAAATGAATTAATTCATCAACATAATTCTGGCCGTTTTTGTATTGTTGTTGTTTTTTAATTTCCCCTGAAGAGATATTTCTAATTATATTCATAATCATCTGCTAATAAAGATGTAACACGCTAATTTGTATTGTTACAATAATTCGAATTACACCATACAGCACTGTATGTGGCGAGCATATTAGTATCAGTTCTTGTAAGTTTTTGGAAAGCGTTACACTTTTTATGTAAGATAAATACTTTTAATGGATATGAATGATATCATATCACGACTCCATGCTAAGAGTTTCTCATTGATCAAATATATATAAAGAAAGAAAGTGAATGGTAAATATATATAAAATATTTTTCAGTTATAAGATCCCCTAAAATGAATACCACAAATTCTAGCTACTCATGGGAACCCCAAATGTTTGAAGATATTGCTATGTTTGGAAAAATCTACTATGCAATTGTCGTCGGTACAGCTATATTCGTGACCTTGTTTTGGATTGTCTACTTTTCCCATGACATAATGGTGATTAAGCAAAGATTAAACAGATTTAAACTGGCATCTAGCTATGAAAATAATGACACAGACATTAAAAGGCAGGAAGCTAAATTGTTTCAAAAGCAGATCTTAATTCTCATTTGCATCTCAGAAATACTTCCCGCCATTTTTGCTATCATCTCAAATGTTTTAGGCGTCAAGAAGCATCTATTTGATTTAGTCTCAATATTAGAATTTTATTCGTTTTCTCTAATCTATTTAACTTCCTATCTTCTAAACAAACTCACTACACATCTGATTCACTGTTATAAATCAAAAGTGACTAACTATCGCCGAGTTTTCTCCATGTTATTTTTGAAATTAATACTCATCCTATTAGTATCACCAGTCAATATCTACCTCCTCTTGATTCCGAATGGTATCATTTTCCTCCTCTTCATTCGTGAGTTCATTCAATACATCAAGAACTGTAACAAGCTATACACAGTGATCGGATGGCAGGAGCAAGACACAGTGTTGGAATTCGGAGCAAAGAATAGAGTTTTGTATTTACAGAGAACGCGCAGACAATTCAGGAGGCTATTTAGGCTGGGAATATGTTGCACAAGCTGCCTATTGCTAGTAATTCCTAATGGCATAATGATAGAGTTCTTAGGATTAGTGTTAACTAGAGGCGGTTGCAGAGATCTGCTAGCACAGTTCATTTACGCTAAAATAATAGACAATAATGAGATCATTGAGAAGATAAACTTGGGGATTGATATACTAGATAGCATGAGAAACATAATTGCCTTTCCTTTGTCTATCTTCGCACTAGTTTACATTGTGTTTACGCTCCATTTCTGGTGCGGTTCTGTGTTGAGAGATCTAAATACAAAACTCTACTACTACCTGAGGAGTAATTCCAACAATTCAATCAAGAACCCTTTGCTGCTAAAATAAATTGATTATCATCTCACAATGCAGAAGGAATCTTTCTCAAATCATCAAACTTGAAAATACTTGAAAAATAATAATAAAGGTTGATAAGAATCCGAGGCAGGAATGGAAATCCCCCTTTTCAATTAAATATATGATTTATATTTTAGTATATTCATTAGAAGATGTTAGGACATGGGTGGGCAAACTTTTTGAGGGCCAACTGCCATTCGACAGTATGCATTAACTACTAAAGTGAACTCTTGTTGTAACCAAGCCCTTTTGACCTTTAATTTGCTATAAAAGGAGTTTCGTAAAAGTACGGGTTTCAATAAGTAGTCGGAGTTGATGCCTATATTCGAATTCCCTGTAGTATCTCCTAACGTTGTACGTACAGTGTAATCTGCTCATTAGCAACTCTGGTCTTGCTCACAATATGGTTGCTAATAAGGGAACAAAATTAATAAAAAATCTACACTTGGATCTACAACTTGAAAACTGGTTGTTAATAGAGCAACATAATATTGCTAACAGGGAACTTGCTAATAAGCAAATTCCACTGTATATATCCAATTTCGATTACGTTTATATATTTGTGTATATCTATCTATCTGTAACGAATTGATTGAAGCAACTGCCAGGCACAGAAAGCACTTTGAGGCTTAAAATCATACGCTTAAAGGAGCGTCTCGCGCTCCTAGATAATCTCTTGCGTGGCACAAAGTGGCAGTAACTGATTATTTGAAAACATTAGGAATTATTAGAAATTTCCTGCAATAACTAATTCGAATGCGAAGATTTCGAATTTGAAACCGGGTTAGCTATCACTTACCGTTTCGGAGTTTTAATCTTCATGGATAGACCCATTTCAGTATTAAATGCACTTGAAAAAAGCATGAAAAATGATGTCACACCAGGCTCTGTCAGATTTGCACATTGTACTCAGTGGCCAAACTATAACTGGAGCTTGATCCAGGCACTTTGACGAACTTGGTAGCAGATATATATACAGTGGATATCGGTTATAAGAACACCGGTTATAAGAACATGTCGGTTACAAGAACCATTTATTTAGGAACGGATTCTTTTCTATTCATTACTATTTAAACAGAACCGGTTATAAGAACATCTAATATCGGTTATAAGAACATTCTATCAATAATTTCTAGAACTATTAGTAGCCAAGTTCTCATTTTTTCATTCATACACAACCAATTTTGTAATTTATGACTAATTTATGACACTTTATGACACGCATCTTCTACCTCGCATACTTTTTCGAGCTTACTACTATTTATTAGGTTAGGGACCAATCTTCTTATACCCGATAAAAAGAACGAAATACGTATGTTCTTATAACCGACATATCTGACCTCTTATGTCGGTTATAAGAACATGTTCTTATGAACGAAATACTGTTATAAGAACATATTGGTTATAGGAACATTTTTTTCAACTCCCAACGATGTTCTTATAACTGGTTTCCACTTTATATGCCTAATCGAGTTAAACTTGTATTATAAG
This sequence comes from Aphrocallistes beatrix, assembly GCA_963281255.1. NCBI lineage: Eukaryota > Metazoa > Porifera > Hexactinellida > Sceptrulophora > Aphrocallistidae > Aphrocallistes > Aphrocallistes beatrix. Next base: position 3,230,427 of record OY725494.1, read on the forward strand.
GGGATGGAGATTAGTATATTGATAAGTGAATTATAGTATTTTATATTCTAAAATTCAATTTATTTGGTCAGAGGGTAGTTTGACCCGATTAAGCGGAGAACCCCATTTACCTTAATTTTTTTAAAAAATTTTAGCATGTATTAGCTGTTATTGGCATGGTTATGTTAGAATGACCCGATTAAGCGGCTGGTCCCTTTATCCGGTGGCCCTATTAAGCGGAGCATACTATATGATTTGTATTTTTTAATACCACAAGCGCGCGCTTTGCGTGCTTGCGCTGTGCGGCTGGCGGACACTTTGTGTCCGCCGGAGGCACCCTGCGGGCGCCTGAGGTTACATTGATTAATAATAAGGTAGATAACATCTCTAAATACGTCTGTCCTACTGTCATAATCGATATCGCACGAAAAATCACCATATTTGTCAATTTTTAAAATTTTGATGAGTAATGATGACGTCATAACAAAGTGATGAGTCATCATTTTTGATGATAGTTGCATCATATGTGAGGTATATTAATATATACAGATTCTATTAAAATTTCAGCCTTCTATCTCCTATAATGGCTGAGTTATGCTCGAATGTATTGCTTAACTTTTAAAAATGTGACAAAGACGTCATAATTCCATGATGATTGGACATTTTCGTTTGAGCTCAGAACTTACTGGAGCCATAGCCGAAAAACTCCCACATGCCAAAAATCAGCTTTCTGGGCCTGCAGTTTCTTCAATCAATTCGGTACAGATATATATATATATATTAATCGAGTTTTAATAGTAAGGAATGCCTACGACTGTGGATATACCATATATCCTCGAATAAGAGCAGGAGGGATTATTAGTTCCATTTACTAACGGAAAAAAAATAATTGCAGATATAAGAGACTTTTCAATGAATATGAATGACTATTTTAAGTGAATGCATTCATAGAATGTAGACATAAAACAAACGAGAAGTTATTGATTAATTTATATTAATCAGTTAGAAATTAAAAAGATTTTGAGCACTTTAAAACCACGTTAAAAAGGGAAATGTGTCAACTTCTTATAAAAAATGAATGTGACATCGTAGCTATTTCTAACGACTGAACTTATTATAAGGATTAATTTGTAGGTTATTTGATGTGTAGATTCCAATAAAGTGATCGGATTGAGCCTATAATCAACGATTCATCAAATACATTGGAGGATACGTGAGATGGCCTCGCATCCTCCAACCACTCTTCCACCTGTGTTACGGGTCAACCAGTTAGATTCAAATGTTCTCGATTCACAGCTATTTATAATTTTCAAAGAACAGTTCAGAGACATATTCCGTTTATTTCCACCGGGCTTGTATTCGAGGTTCGGACCAGAGTTCCACGCCATTCTTCAGTTCCTACTCCTCAGAACTTCCTTGCTATCCTCTACCAAAGGAAGTACGTTCGGACAGCAATACCTCAATCTTGTTCTATGTGGGAAAGATTCACATCCATTGTCTCTCCGCGACAGATGGTGGTATGCGCTACTTCTCACAGGGATCGGATGGGCTGAAGAGAGGGAGCACGATATCATTAGGATTGTCAAATCTAGTTTCAATATCAGGAATCAAGCAGTCTCCAAGCTACAGCGTGTAGCAAGAGCTGTCTACTACGCAGCAAAACTAACTAACTTTGTTCTATTCTTACTCACCGGCAGGATTCCTTCTCTCGTAGAGTCTCTTCTGGGTTACAGATTCAGTTTTATTCGTCCGCCAACTAGCTCGCAACAGATACTATACGATACCTTCAGCCGGGAACTGCTATGGAATACATTTTCAGAACTTATAGTTGTAACTCTCCCGCTCATAAAGCCGTCCCTTCTCTCCAAGCTGTCTCTCACATCGCTAGTGAGGAGGAAACCTGTAGGACTGACAGAGTATAATATGAGACTGTGTCCTGCGTGTGGATTCAAGCCTACACACCCTCACAAGGCTATGTGTAACCACAGCTTCTGTTACTACTGCGTTAGAGCTAACCTCATGACTGACAGTGAATACAAGTGTCCCCTTTGTGCAGTACGAGTAGGATTGTCGTTCGATTAGAATTGTTACATATTAAACACTTCTGTCAACGATTTAAAAAGTTATATTTTAACGTATTATTAATCAATTGATTTGTCAGCTCTAAATATTAGAAACAAGCAAATAATGAGAACAATGGGGCATAGATGGCTGCTGGAAGCATCCCTACAGGTCCGACGGGAACAAACTGGAAGTGAAAGGCCAAATGTCGTTGCCACACAAAAATCCTGAAAAAGTGGTACTTAAAAATGTGGTGTTGCCATACCACTAATACTATTAAGAGAGAAAGTGGTACGGCAAATGTCGAACTTGCCGCACCGCTTCAGAAAGTAAATTTTTCATAAGAAAAGGTGAAATGATGTACTATATCAATCTTGAAATACGAATCACACAAAGGTGTAATATGTCAGTCACCGTCCATGCCATAAGGCGCTACCTAGTTGTAGGCGCGGGACAATTATCTTATAAGTTTATTGGGAAATAAATACCAATAGAGATTCGAGTTAAAATTATTTTTACCCATGCTGATATATCCTTCCATATGAAATACTCTTCAAATGAATTAATTCATCAACATAATTCTGTAGGTTTTTGTGTTTGTTTGTTTTTACAATTTCCCTGAAAAGACAGTTCTAATTATATTCATAACCATCTACTAATAAAGATGTAACATGCTAATTTGTATTGTTACAATAATTCGAATTACACCATACAGCACTGTATGTGGCGAGCATATTAGTATCAGTTCTTGTAAGTTTTTGGAAAGCGTTACACTTTTTATGTAAGATAAATACTTTTAATGAATATGAATGATATCATATCACGACTCCATGCTGAAAGTTTCTCATTGATCAAATATATATAAAGAAAGAAAGTAAAGGTAATATATATAAAATATTATTCAGTTATAAGATCCCCTAAAATGAATACCACAAATTCTAGCTACTCATGGGAACCCCAAATGTTTGAAGATATATATATATATGTTTGGAAAAATCTACTATGCAATTGTCGTCGGTACAGCTATATTCGTGACTTTGTTTTGGATTGTCTACTTTTCCCATGACATAATGGTGATTAAGCAAAGATTAAACAGATTTAAACTGGCATCTAGCTATGAAAATAATGACACAGACATTAAAAGGCAGGAAGCTAAATTGTTTCAAAACCAGATCTTAATTCTCATTTGCATCTCAGAAATACTTCCCTCCATTATTACTATTATCACAAATGTTTTAGGCGCCAATAAGCATCTATTTGATTTAGTCTCAATATTAGAATTTTATTCGTTTTCTCTAATCTATTTAACTTCCTATCTTTTAAACAAACTCACTACACATCTGATTCTCTGTTATAAATCAAAATCTACTAATTATCGCCGAGTTTTCTCCATGTTATTTTTGAAATTAATACTCATCCTATTAGTATCACCAGTCAATATCTACCTCCTCTTGATTCCGAATGGTATCATTTTCCTCCTCTTCATTCGTGAGTTCATTCAATACATCAAGAACTGTAACACGCTATACACAGTGATCGGATGGCAGGAGCAAGACACAGTTTTGGAATTCGGAGCCAAGAACAGAGTTTTGTGTTTAAAGAGAATGCGAAGACAATTCAGGAGGCTATTTAGGCTGGGAATATGTTTGCAAAGCTGCCTATTGCTAGTAATTCCCGATGCCATAATGGTACAGTTCTTAAGATTTGTGGTAACTAGAGGTAGTTACAGAGATCTGCTAGCACATTTTATCCAAGCTAAAATAATAGACAATAATGAGATCATTGAGAAGATAAACTTGGGAATTTATATACTAGCCACCGTGGATTACATAATTACCTTTCCTTTGTCTATCTTCGCACTAGTTTACATTGTGTTTACGCTCCATTTCTGGTACGGGTCTACGTTGAGAGATCTAAATACAAAACTCTACTACTACCTGAGGAGTAATTCTAACAATTCAATCAAGAACCCTTTGCTGCAAAACTAAATTGATTATCATCTCACAATGCGGAAGGAATCTTTCTCAAATCATCAAACTTGAAAATGCTTCAAAAATAATAATAAAGGTTGATAAGAATCCGAGCAGGAATGGAAATCCTCTTTCTCATTAAATATATGAGTTACATGTATATTCATTGATGATGTTTATACTTCTCGTATATTAATTATACTTGTAGAATAATATTACATAAACAATCAATAAGCAAGTGTGTGAGAACTTACAAGCAAGAAGCTATAGGATAGACAGAATAAATTTAAATTTAAAAAAAGGTCCAAATTAGACATAGAACGAATGAAAACTGGAAATTAAAACCTTTAAAATGTTTTCATTCAATTTTAACTAATAAATTATGAAAAATAACAGTCGTTATATTCGAAACCAATTAAGAACACTTGAGAATAGATCATACAGGGGCATTCAATAAATATTAATCACTAAATATATTTCAATGAGAGTATTACTAACCCAGTCAACTCAATGCAATTATATTCAACCATATTTCAACTCTATAACAAAACTTAGAGGGAGTTGATTACTCCATTATTTCCCGAGTAACAGTGATTTTAGATATCTATGTACATTTTGGACTATCATACTATTTTGCATGGCTTCTTGTCCTAATTACTCTGAAATTGACAACGGACGTATGTCAAATTTTGCACTATCCTCGAAATCCCTCCAAAGTCTATTTATGAGGAGCTGGCAATGATGTGGAGAAGATTCTCTATCATATTCAACTGTCAGAAGGTGGCTAAACCTGTTCAGGGAAGGCAGGGCCTCTGTCCAAGACGCCCCTCGTCCTGGAGCACCAAAACTGGCGACCAACAGTGACAAATTGAGTGAGGTAAAGGAATACGTCGACTCTTTCCCCCATTCTTCGGTTGAGGACGTAGCTAACAATGTTGGCATTTCAACGGGAAGTGCACACGCGATTCTGAAGTCGGAGTTGGAACTGAGGAAGGTCCAAGTGCGATGGGTACCACATTGCCTGACTTCTCCACAAAAGGCCGCTAGACTCCAAATGGCCAAGGAAGACCTCACAATCTATGAACGGTGTGACCCAAGACGGTTATTAGAGATAGTAACAGGGGATGAAACTTGGATACAATTCAAGCCACCGATCAGAAAACAAGATGGCAGGGTATGGCTGAAAAAAGGAGAGTTGCCTCCAGCTGTTTGTGTGTCCGACTTTCGTGCCCCGAAGGTCTTATACTGTATATTTTTCGATGGGCTAGGGCCTGTAGCCCAGATCCCTGTTCCCAAAGGCCAAACACTTACTGGACAATTCTACGCTGATGTGGTGTTACCTGAGGTTGAGAAATCGGACCTTAAGCGTCGTCCAAAGACTGGACTCAAAATTTTGCATGATAATGCCAGACCACATAAAACTTTGGCTGTCAGGCAGAAAATTAAAGATATGTGTATGCACGAAGTCCTGCATCCACCTTACTCCCCTGATATAGCCCCATGTGACTTCTGGCTGTTCAGAAAACTCAGACGCGAATTTGAAGATCGGCTCAGCCTTGGTCGGATTTTTCCAATACCTCGAAGTCATACCCAAGGATGAGTATAGGAAGACGTTTGAAAATTGGATTAAAAGGCTAAATTCTGTTGTAAAGTATAAAGGAGATTACTTTGAACATTCTTAGTAAAAATCATCCAATTTACACAATTATTTTTTGTTTTGGTGGGGTGTGATTAGTATTTATTGAATGCCCCTGTAAATAGAGGATAAGAGTGATATATTACTACGTAAAATCAACAATGGTAAATAAATAATTACAACGATACACTTGTCAAAACTCTAAAACGAAAAGTACATATTTACTGGATGTTGATGATATGAGGGTTCTCATGCATCAATATTGAGGAGAGGAGCACTCAGTTCAGGAGAGGATGAGTCGGTAGAGAGCATTTGGAAACAGTTCCTCACTCTGCCTTTACAGTAGAGGTAGAATAGGTGCTGTGCTCTCGTTATAACCTGACACACGTCTATCCGTCCTGAAAGGGATGACAGAAATGTGAAGAAACCTGCAACATCATCCGTATTGAGGATGCTATCTCTGTGTGTGATGAGAATTGCTACACACACAAACATTTCGAACGTTATCGAGTCATTGAACTCGCAATGGAATGAGTCGATAGAGTTAAGACCACATCCTTCTCTCTTGAACTCATCTCTCTGTGCATGCCTCTGGTACCTCTTCCCTTCGTCCGAATTCAGTTCCAAGAAGTGACAAGCGATGACGTCGAACAGGTAGAGGCCATCTTCAAAGGGGAACTCTCGCTTGAAGCACATTATCAACCACCTCTGTACGAATAGGAAATCATGCATTTCAGACTGTGCGAAGAAAGCGTGCAGGTCTGGATCTAGCTCCTCCATCAGTTCTCTTACTAGCTCTACCTTAATGATAAATAATTACGCAAATAATGATGGTTTTATACGTTACATATCTGTATTCTAAAATTTTGATGGAATTGATTAGGATTTTGTGTCTTTCAATAATAACTTTGCTAGGTACTAGTTCTATGTGTTCAAAATGTGCGGGTAATAGTAAGTCTAGCTACTACCTTATCAAAAAAACTCTTCTCCAAGAAATCGTTTCTTCCTTTCTTCATAAAACTGAAGAAAAGCCAAAACGCTTCAGTCTCGTCTTGCATCACAACCAGGAACCTGGAGAGCACGTCGTTCATTCCCTGCACGTACCCCAGCTCTTTGTCCACAGCTGCGTAGCTAGCTAGAATGTTACGCACCTAGCAGGATGGCACAGGTTGAAATCGGACCTGGATTCTACGTCTTTCAATTAGGAAAACTAATCAGCAACTACTGGAGAAATAAATCTCACTTTAATAAGGTTTTCGTTCCTTTTCCCAAAAAAGAAATCTAGGTCTCTGTCGGTACGCGGCACGTCCTTGTCAATAGACCGCATGACCTTAGCATATTCAGCCTCCACCAGGTTGATCTTAGACGCGAATATAGACGCTTGCAGGGAGAGCGAGTTCTCCAGCTCTGCGATAACACACACTCCACCCAGCACCGCCACGCCCTCTCCCTCCGAGGAGGCGCCAACCTCTGCGTACTTGGGGGTGAGAGTGAGGTGCGCCGTGCTGACGTCATCTTCTGAGTAACAGGCCTGCAGCAGGGCGGACTTGAGTGGGTCGGGCAGGGAGGGCTGGGAGATGGGCGCAGGGGTCTCCACTGGCAGGAGATGAAGGGGCGTGCTTTCGTCCACCATGTACTCAGGTGTCATTCTGAAGTACCTGGGGGTGTGGGGAGCTAGGCAAGTTAAATTTACCAGGTTTGAAACACGACATAGTAGATAAGACTCTCACTAAACTATCATTCACTAAGCACTAGTTGGCACTAGGTGTGTGTAAAAAGATAAAACTCTCCTACCTGCACTTTTCGCTGCCGATAAGGATGCATATCCGTTGCCAGTGCCCCTTAATAGATTCGTAGTAGAACCTATTCTCTGCGTCTATGACTAGTCTCTCTCTGTACGTGGAGTGGAGAGGGTACACGCCGTACAGGAACTTCCACACCTTCTTCCTCAGACTGGGTTCGATCCCCTCCTCAAACACCAGCCGGTAGAAGTGGGCCGGGTTCACGATCTGTCCCTCCGCATTGAACAGTCCCTGCCACACCTCCTCCGTGATTCCGTAGTGGCGGGAAGTGCGCTGCTTGATGAAATCTGCCTCAGAGTCCCATGCACCGGAACTCATCTCGAGTCGCGATTAATCGTAATACGCAGTGGCGATGTTAAATAACAAAATAATTTGTCTTGCTTCAATCTTCTGATACAATGTTTATCAGTACATACCAGAGGCGTAGTCAAGGTGGTGGAAAATTTGGCTACGCCAGTTGCATACACATGCATATGGTAATTAATTTTCAATGCAATAGGTTTAAAGCTGGACTAGCATAATTATTCAATTAGCCGTGTTGGGTAATCAAAGTTCGGACTGGTTGCATCGTTACAAAATCGCTATATTTATCGAGTATACTCCTCTAGACATGATAGAGTAGGAGATCAACCTGCCCCGCATGCTAATTTCATACATTGAATAAATTATTTTTATACATAGTGTTCATTTTTTGCGGGGGGTGGGGTCCTCCTTTACGCCTTTTAAAAACTGACATTAAAGTTTAGAAAAGAGTAGTAACACCTGCTGCTAGTTTCACGTCAAAGTGAAAATAAAACTGTACAAAAAGCATGAATAATTAAACAATCATTATCTCAGACACACATCATGAACCAAATCCAAAACAGCTAAATTAATATTCAACCAATTATGTTATAACAATATTGTCAAAGAGCAAAGTCATCCACTACGTTTTGCACTACGTTAGTTGTTAGTCAAAGTCAATGAGAACCTGCTCCCTGGGGATGGGACTGGCAGACTGCTGGTAGAAGTCTAGCTGGGGGGCGTAGGAGGGGGGGATCATGCTGACCTGGTTCACCTGTGGTGGGATGGGTGCTTGAGGTAGAGAGTGGATCTGGTATGAGAAATTTTGTCGTTATATGGGAGCAATCAAATATATAATTAATTAATAAAAAAATTGGGACAACTAATCTATACGGCGTATTTCATACCTCTTGAGTCTGATACTGGAGAGGTATCTCGATGGGGACCTGAGGGAGTAACGAGGGTTGAGTGAGAGGGTTAGGCACCGTGTGCTGATGGAAGTGAGGAGGGTGCTGTGTGAGGTAGGAGAGATTGGGAGGACTGGTGCCAAGGATAGGCAGGGAGGAGGGCTGCTGTAGTGTGGCGGGAGGCATGAGAGAAGCTGGATGTAGCTGAGTGAGGATTGGAACTGAAGAAACAGGAAACTTAAATGCTATTAGAACTATTTCAATACTTGAAACGTCCTATATCCTTATGCACTTTTTAAGCATTTCGTTTACTTTAAAACCGAAACGTTAGTACGGTATCTACAACACAGACATATTCATACATCGCATATCTACGTACTTTGATTAGGATTGGTTGAGAAGTTGAGTCCGGACTCCTGCAGCACCTGACTGGAGTTGAGAGGGGAGAAGGGGTCCGTCGGCTTACTGGTCTCGGCGTGAGTGAGCTGGGAGAGGGAGGGGGGCGGTGGTTGTACAAGGCGGTCGTACGTGTTCAAAGAGGTGGGAAGAGAGGAGGGCCCGGAGAGGAGGTTAACAGGAGGAGTGTACACGGGGAAGTGAGCAGTTCCCTGTGGGAGAAGGGAAGGAAGGGGGGAGATATAGGGAGGAACCTGTCCTACATTCCCCTCAAACTTCCCAGGAATAATCTGCGCAAGGTGCTGCGCCACCACCTGCTGCTCCTGCATGCGCTGGTGCTCATTCACCAGGTGTCTCCGCCTGCGCTGCTCCTCCACCTTCCTCTCTTCCTCCTCTCTCAGCTCGCGCTCCCGCTCCTTCGCCAGACGCAGCCCCATGTCCACCTGCTCGGACTGGTGCTTGCGGATGAGCGCGATGTTCTGCTCCAGCAGCATGGTCGCCAGCAGCCGCTGCTGCTCCTCGTGCTGCCGCACCGTGTCCAGGTACTCGCGCCGGGACTTGTTGAGGGCGGCCCTGGCCTCCTTGATCATGGCCTCCTTCTGCTCCAGGGCTTCGAACTGCTCCCTGCGCCGCTCCAGGCTCTCCATCACGCGGAGCAGCTCGGGGTGCATGGAGTTCAGAGTTCCGTACAGGGACTGCACGCTGGGGTCAGTGGCGGGGCTGCGGCCTTGCATTTGCGCATCAGTCAGGAGAGAGGTGAAGAGTTGAAGGTTCTTCTTGAGACTCTCCGCTAGCACCTTGTCTCCCTCCCTTTCATCGCTCCCCTGCTCCTCCTGCGGTTGCGGTTGTTGCTTGGAGACAGCGGGTAGCTGTATCTGCGCGTAGACGGGAGAGGCCTGCTGTCTGCGGTTAGGGAGAGGAGAAGAGGTCCCCTGTTGATCTCGCCTCCCCTCCCAGTACTCGCGATTGTAGTATTTGGCCAGTTCGTCCTCTGCGGACTCGGCGGGTGTGGGAGCGGGGGCGGGGTGGGATAGGTAGGGGGGCACCTCGGGAGGAGGGGTGGGAAGAGAGCGGTTGCTCAGCAGTTGGGCGTATGGTCCAATCGCGCTGGAGTCGTGGGGAGTTGGTTCTAGCGTGGTGACATGGGGGGAGAAGGTTACAGTGGGTTTCTTGTTCTCCTCTTCATTCAGAGACATCGCGATCACCAGATCCAGTTCCTCCTGCTCCTTCAGCTCTGCCTCACGCTTAGGGTCGAGTGTGGGTGGGGCCTGGCTCTCCTTGAAGAGGGAACTCTTCAGATACTCGTCAGGTAGACCGGGACTCATTACAGGGTCATTGTCCCCCGCATCGGGCTGGGCTGCCACCTTGATGTAGCAGGACTCACACACACGCACTTCCCGCTCGATCCCGAACTTGGGGAGTGTGGTGTTGTTAGAGCAGCACCTGGAACAGAAGCACTCCCCGCAGTTCCTGCAGTGGTGCCTCCGGGTTGTGATGGAGAATTCTGCTTGACAGAGAGTGCACTGTTTCGCATCTTTGTCTGGTTTCCACTCGGGCGGACGCTCTGTGATGAAGACAGCATCTGAAGTGGTCACTTCTGGAAAGCGCACTCCGGCCATAGCTAGATTGTTGTAGATGCTGGTCAGGATGAAGTAGGAGGAGTCGTTGCGAAATGCGACGTTCCAAGTTTGAATCAGCTCCAAACTTTTCTCTTTGCTCTTCTCGCTGAAGTCGCTAGGGTTCTTCACCATATCCTGCATGCGCCCCAGTACCTCCTTCACCAGGATCTCATTGTGCATGTCAGGCCCGCAGTTCTTCATCAGGGCCTCTAGCACGAACAGGGTGTAGTAGCTGACCAGCGTGTGTTTGTCCATCAATTTTTTTTTCACTGATATCACGGCTTTTTTGGGGGTTAGGTCTCCCTGTCGAACTGTATCGCACATCTCCATGATGGCAGCTAGGTCAGGGTCCAGGTTGTTAGAGTTGGTGGCTCTCTCCAGTAGCATCTCGAACTTGCCCATGCTTGCTGAGACGACCTATCTATTTCGAGCTGAGGGAGATATCATGAATTAGAACATGTTGAAAGGGGATACCATGCTACAAGCCGTTCTAGGATAATGGTCATGGCCATCAATGGTGGCCATGGAGCAGGGCCTACGAGAGGGTGGGGCAGCCGGGGCACTGCCCCGGGGCCCATACCAAGATGGGGGCCCATAACCCGAAGGAACCTTAAATTAGAAGCTAAAATTTGTCATAAAAGTCATTGAATCTAATTGCAACTCAAATTGATAGGATCAATACTTTTTTACCACAATGTGATAAAACTATTAGTGTTAAAATTTAATTGCAAAGGCTAGAATCTAGAACCATTAAAACTGAAATTATGATATCAATGGTTTTCTTAACATATTGTGATAATTGTATTGCATAAATGCAATACAATTATCTCAATTTATTAAATGCAATATAATTATCACAATATGTTATGCAAATTATTACATAGGTATTGTGTTACTCATTGTAAAATTACTTTGACACAGTGTGTATGTGATAATTCAGCTCGGGAAATGGCCGTTCTGAAATTAGCTATTGTGTATAGAAAAAGAATTCTGAATTCTGAACAGTTAAAAGTAATAGTAATAAAAGTCAACTTTGTTATATGTACTTGTGTTGTATATATACATGTACAATGTATTCTCAAATAAAATTTCAAAACAAATTCATATCGTACATCCTATATTTCTCCAGAAAATGCACAAATCTGGAGCTCAAAAAAGACGCGAGAGAAGAAAGAGAGAAAGGCATTATTAAATGTCTAGTTGGTATTTGTTATATACTTAATTTAACTATAATACCCATCACTTTAAATCATTCCCTTCTATTATTTACCAAAATTATACAACTATGCTGCGCATAACTTTTATAATTTTGTATAGAGGGGTCTATCGATACGAGCTGCCCCAGAGCCTTTTGATTCTATCGGCGGCCCTGCCATGGAGAAGTAAGATGGCATTCGGCAAGCTGGGTGGCCACCTTGCCGATATACATTTCCAAATTTTCATTTCTTAAATATGTAGTCAACTTCGCTAAATAATCGGGACAACCGCTATCTCCAGGAACGGAATTATTCCCATACATAGAAGCTAATACTAAATTTAATCGGTTAAGGTTAGCAAGGTACTTTTTGAGATCATATTAACACCTAAACAAAAGCAGATTGGAGTTGAGGTGTTCTATGAATATACGTATAGAGTTGTTCTACGAGTACACTTATAAAACCAGTGAGATAGAATTGACGTAGTGCATCATCCATGCCATAAAGGCATTTTCCCTCTAGGAACTGCTTTAAAAATTGTAAGCTGTTCGCTAAAAGAACCAACTAGAGATATAATTAATTATTAAATTTTCAAGTAAAGATCTAATTAACAAAAGCATTGAGAATCAACACAGGCTAATGCCTACTTATAACATAGAGAATGATATTAAAGCGTCAAAGATGAAACGCTGAATGGAACTGCTATCCATTAGCGTTAGAGGATGTTAGCTAACGGTGGAGGATAGACATGGAGGTTAAAAAATTGAGAAATTTTGTAAAAGGATTCTAGACGGGGCCATCAGTACGCATCTGCGACTGATTGAGACGTTTAATCCTAGCTTGGAGAATATCTATCGTCTGTAAAAGTTCGTCATTCTCATAGACAAGTTGGCGGTTTTTCGAGAAAAGATCTCGACGCTCCTCTCTCAATTTGGACTCAGACTCATCCAATTCTGTGATGTGCTGCATCTTCTTAGAGATGACAAGGTCCTTACTCGAAATCGTATTCTTAGCAGCGAGATTCTCACTTTCTAGTTGCTTCAGTTTCTGTCTTAAATCTGTCAGGTTGCGGCCGGTCTCCCGTAGGTTGTCTCTTTCAAGGTGGTGTTTCTCCTGATATGTTTGTAGCTCTTGTTTTATGTCCTCTTTTTCACGTTTGAGAACTAGAAATGGACAAAATTTCAAATTTAGAACCATAGCGTACACTTACAGGACTGTCAAGTTTTGTACGTACGTAGGTATATCAAGTCCAGAGATGTATAGTTTTGTCGTAGGTACAAATAAACAATGGAGCCTTCTTATCAGCCAGGGTTCGCAGCTCAAGATTCATGCAATGATTTTTAACCAAACCTCGCAGAAAATATAGCTCCAACTTCAAAGAATGAGGTTGAAGCTATAGTAATAGCTGCTAAATGCTAATACTAGTAGTAACTGAAAATTCCGAGACAATCAAACAAAGTTTCAAAAATATTTCATTGTACCATAGCATTCTATACACATAGAATGCTTTGATTGTACAAAAAGGACAAAGATTTTCCACGATTTAGATCATATTTAAATAAAAATTAATAACCAGATAGGACAGACTTGTTTAATTTTGTTAATAGATAAATATAGTAGCATGAAAAAAATGTTAACTTTACGTGTTGAGAGAATTGCTCCTAATCAAGTGATTCAAGCAAAAGTTTATTATTTCTTGAATTTTGAATACTTTTAATTATTCAGAACTTTGTTTTGCAGAAATTGGCCCCTACGATATTGGTCCTCCCGGACCAATATCTGCATATCTCATTATTTGATATATAATCAAAGTTGATGATTTGCTATATAATTGGCTACAAAAAATGAAAAAGATCTACCATCAATATATATTTAACACCTTTATATACATATTTTCACACCTCGCACAATCAAGCAGTCATACAGAAATATTTCTGGTCATGAATGAGCAAGGAAGTTAGAGAATATGTAGGTTCGATTTTTGCTTTGCATTTTCCTTAATCAATGGATTGTCTGGAAGATTTCATTTCGAATTCAGTCTTAGAAAAAATACTGATCGCTCACAAGATTTCAATACTGGATATTATTCAATCCAAACAATATGAACCTGCATTTTAATTAATACAAGCGCGCTTGTATCTATATAAATACACAAACATTAATGGAGTTTTAATAGTAAGGATAAATAAGCAATCTCCATTTCATGAGGAGGTCTTCAAACACTGCCCCTTGATTATACTTTCGTAGTTACAAATTTACAGACGCATCATCAATCAAACTTTTTTGGATAATTACCATAAATTGAAATGTGTTTTAATGGCGTATGTATTATAAATTCTGGCTTGGAAAATCGAGTTTGTTAATTAATTGAAAGCTAAATGAGTGTCACATCACTCGTTCAATCGTGTGATTAATGCCGTTCTAGTATATCAAGCCATCCCCTTGTACGAAGAAAATTTCACATTTACCAATCTCTTGCAATCGTAATTACCAAATAATTCCAAGCAACACCCATAACTTGGAGATGATCTTGAATCGAGAAACATGCTAATCATTATCACGTCTCCTTGAGGTCAAAACTAAAGCTGCACTAGAAAAACTAACTAGTTTTCCACACCACAAATATTTGCTTACTACAGCCTTGGAGGAAGAGACTATTACTTTTAACAAGTCCTATTTATTCGCATCGCACTCTTTTATGCTTGGAATTTGATTATAGGATAGCTATTAACTAGAATCTGAAATCAATATTTTATTCTCATTACTTAGTGAACAACCCTTGTACATACGGATAAAATAATATGAAAAAGTTGGTGAAAAGAATCCTATCTAAGATGAAACCTTCCAGCAGAATGTGGTCTGTATTATTTTGTACAGCGGTCGCCAACCTAGGGGCCTTCTGCCTAGGGTTCGGACTCGGTTATCCATCTCCAGTGGAATCTAACCTCAAGACGAGCGGAGTACTCAATTCCTTTACCTTCCCCATTTTCACTTCAGTGTACATCTTCGCAGCTGGTATAGGTTCGATCATATTTGCTCCATTCATTACTCAAGCTGGCAGGAAAACATTGATAATCATGGCTTCAGCAGTAGCAGCCTGCGGTTGGGCGATACTCACAATCCCAACAAGTCCTACACTCATCTTGGGAAGGATCATTTCTGGCGTCGGAGCAGGGGCAGTCTCTTCGTTGATACCAGTGTATGTGGGAGAGATTGCAGAATCTGGAACAACGGGATTTTTCGGCAGTTTCTTTCCACATTACCTCAGATTTGGAGTTATATCTGTGTACGTGGGTGGAATATTCATATCGCATGCATGGCTTGCAATTATTCCTTGCATTGTGCTAATAATCCTTTTAATACTAATGCCTTTCCAGCCAAATTCTCCTTACTGGTTCATGAAAAGAGAATTCCCAAAACGAGCAAGAGCCTCTCTCTGCTATCTACGAGGAGCACAGTATGATGTAGATTCTGAGCTCAGGATGATTGCAGAAGTGTGCAGCAAACAAGAAACCTTACAAAACAAGCTACAATCGATCGTAAAGATTAGTAACCTGAAAGCACTTATCATTGGATGCACATATTTGTTGTTCGCACAGATAACTGGTATCACCATCATCAACGCGTACGCAGCAGAACTACTATCAAACAACCAATTCTTTAGCGCCAATATTGCTGCCGTCTTCCTGCCTTGTGTTGAAATAGTAGCCTCTTCCTTACTTGCAGACCGCATTGGAAGAAAGCTGCTAACGATATTGTCCGGAGTTGGAATCTCGTCTGCTTATGCATTACTCACTCTCTACTTCATGTTCACACAGTACACACAGTTACTAGATACGAATGAATATACGACCCTCTGGCCACTAATAAGCCTCTGTCTATTCAACTCATCATTCTCCTTGGGCTGGGGCTCGATGGGGTGGGTCATTATGGGAGAGATATTTCCAACTCAGATAAAAAATATTGCAGCTAGCATAGGCGGCCTGATTCTATGGATTTCCGGGGGAGTTTTTGCATTACTCTTTCCGTACTATGACTCAATTGTTGGGCGAAATTATAGTTTTCTGACTCTCTTTGTGATGAACGTAATCGGGGTGATTTTTGCGATTGTATTCATTCCGGAAACGAAGGGAAAAACTCCTACAGAAATTGAGAATCTCTTTGAAGAAAAGACTATCTTTCTGGGAAGGGGGTGCTGTTCTTTCGAGAGACAGTATACTCTAAGTCTGAAGGGAAAAACTCCTACAGAAATTGAGAATCTCTCTGAAAAAAAGACTATCTTTCTGGGAAGGGGGTGCTGTTCTTCCGAAAGACAGTATACTCTAAGCCCTGAATAAACGGAGCGATAGGATTGGCTTATACTGGGGTTTGAACAGAAATGAATGTATTACAGTAATATGTAGCAGATTATCTTATATGAAAATTTACAAACTGGGGTTGGAATAAGCGGGGTGGGTAGGAAGAAAATTCATAAATTAATAAGCAAGGGGCCCGCGAAACCCGCTTATCCGACCTACGGCCCGCGAAATAATTATATCCGGCCCGCCCACATGCTCGGGAACTATTCGCAGTTGCGTGCGATACCAGATTGAGTGAAACCTATATGAGCGAACCCAATTAAGAGAACCCCAATTTTGCGAAACCAAATTGAACGAAACCATTTCTAACAAAGGTGTAATTTAAATAACTTTATAAACTCAACAGGGCTGGGGTTGGTTAATCGATTTTATGGTTCGGTTATTTTGGTTTCCTCCAGGGCGGTTAACCGGTTAACCGATACCACTATTAATTGGTTGAAATATGGATTTTGGACTAAGCTTTAACCTGATATTGAAAATTTGATAATTTTCAGTGGTCTCGAAATATACTTTGTGGTTAGAAAATAGGAATTCTAATTACATTTACAAATTTATAAAAATAATATTCTTGAATCTCGTTCGAAAAACAAAGAAATTAATGTGAATATTTGGAAAATAAAACAGAACGGCTAACCGATCTAAGATTTCTTTAACCGTTAACCGAGATTGACGGCGGTTAGCCGGTTAGCCGGTTAACCGAATCCAGCCTTGAACTCAATTACTTTTTGATTGAGTTTTGATCAAATTATTTTTTTTTTCGGTATTTTTTTTTAGTTTCGGTATTTTTTTTAAGAATGAACTTTGTAGTATGCATTATTCAAACTTTAGTGTGAATATTATGTTTTAACGATTGCATTGCATGCATTTTACTCTGGACTCTGGCTGGACCTTTTGTCCGATCTATATGTTTGTAACAAATTGAAAATACCAGTCACAGGAGCTCATTTTGGAGATACCAAGTATTTTGTGAGATTTTTATCCCTTACGAATTATTTCCTTTACTCTTGTAGATCTACTTCAATTTACCACAATAGTATTAGCTTTTGAGTCTCGCTAATACCATTGAATACAGTTTATATATGTGAAGATATTAAATTATACGTACTTGTAAAATCAGTAAGAAATTATGTTAATTAGAAGAAATTGGCAGCAATCGATGTGATTGATTAAGTCAAGAATATTTCTGTGTATATATTTTATAATCATCAATACCTGCTATGCTCAACTTTCTTCTGAGTTAACATACTCAAATTTTCCGTGTTGAGCATCGCCTGGGTATTGAATAAATGAAGATTCGAGACCCGGTTCATGAATTTGAAAATTTTGAGAGCTCGTCGACACTCCTAGTTAGTACGTAAGGACGAGTATGTACTTGGTCCTGTATGTAGCATTTTATACAATAATACTCGTACCTTCTAACTCTTCTTCCTTGTCTCTGAGGAGATCAGCGAAATTTCTCGCCCTAGTCTCAACCAGTTCTCCGTCCGGTCCGATATACGGGAGCACTAGATTGTGTTTGTCCAGGAACTCATCTCTGTACTGCACCTGTGCATGTAGTGAATCTTTCTCAGATTGGAGAGCAGAGATCTGCTGCTTCATTTGTAGGACCTCAGAGCACTGTCTTTTGTTCAGCTCCCTACGCTCTCTGATCTCTTGATCCTTATCATCCAGGCAGTCTTGTAGCGAGGTTGCTTTGTACTGTAACAGTGTCCTGTCAGATAGAAGAATTTATATTAGTGATTCATATTGGCCTGCTTCATTCATGTATCGGGCATTCAATATTAGTCATAATTGTGTGTTCAAACTTTTTTAGCATCGTAGAAACCGCTCCAAGGCGATCAACCAAATATTCGCTTAATGCATTTATTAGTATTTCATAATTTAATTGGAACTAACAGACTTTCAGAATCAGAGAAGGAAATACAGTGCGTTGCTGCTCAGCGTTTCATAATTCATGTGTCTCTTCAATCATAAAGCACAGTTATTGAGATCAAACGTATTATTAAGGTCGAGAAATGAAACACAAATGCCTCTACTTTTGTTTATTTATGTCGAAGATATGTTAACGCAATTAAAACCATGTACTGTATTAATCGGTAATTCCAGAGAAATATATTATATTCAGCTGGCAGGCCACGAGTGGACACGATAAGGCGCACCGTATCAGAATCAAGAGAACTACGTACTACTCGGGAAATATACCTATCATTTTCCAGCTCAGCGATCTCCAGCAGTCTCTCCTTGTACTGCTTTTTGATGAGAGCAGCTTCTTGCAGCTGCTCATTCTCCTGCACTTCCGTCAGTCCGTTGTGCAGGTGTGGCAAGCTGCCAGTGCTCCCCACGGAGTGCGAGGAGCTGATGGAGGCGTACGTGTCTAGTAATCGCGGGGAATGGCGGCTGTACTCGGGTGTGTTGGGAGAGTGAGAGGTGTCAGGTGCCGGAGAACCGGAATTGTTCATGCTAGCATCCTCACTGGTCTGTCTCTCACGGAGGAGCATGGCGCCCTGTGTCCGGATGTCCCTCTTCTTTTCGTGCTCGCGGTTCCCTTGTATACTGCGGAAGTGGAGTGCGGACATATTTGAGTTGTCCTGATTGCTAGTGAACTTGTTGCCAGTGGCAGGCGTAAGTGCTTTCCGGGAGCTGGGAGAAGGGTAGCTCGTATCTCCAAAACTCATTGCACCAGCTAGGAACTGGAAAAGAATGGAAAATAGAGAGTTGTACGAGTTTGAAGAACAAAGGAATGTTTAATAATATCCTAGCAAGGCTGAATGTAAACCACACATTGTATCGACATTATATACCTCAGCAGCATCGTGGCCACCTGACTGATTTCTGCATATGGTATATGGTATACATATGTGATCAGTATTGAGTCCCATCCCCACTGTACAAGTTCTGATACTTCAGAGTTGTACAAAAGATTATCAGCTGATTACAACTTTCATTGTATACTCACCCTCCCTTGAAGTCCCTAGCGCCCTCCTAATTATATTTGTGTACACTAGAGTGGTAGAGCTCTCCTCTTAAAGAGCTGTATTAGCCTTACGGTAGACTCATATGTCCAAGTAGCCAAATTGTAGTAATAACATAAGTATTAACTGCAATTTAAAGATCATATCAAATCAAAAACGGGGAGAGAGCTCTCCCAAGTCAAAATATGCCTAATTCGCTTCAGTAGCTAGATGTTATAATATACTACAGCGTGGACTGTACAATCTAAAATTCGAATGCTGGAAAAATAATTTTGGAGAGGTAACCAGGAAGCATAGATCTACTTATCTACCTATCTATCTATCAACGCCTAATCTTTGTAAGTAGACAAGAAAATAAATATTTTACTAGGGCAAAAAGGATTGAAGTTCGAATCAGTAGATAGCATCAAATTATTGGTATATTGGTCAGCTATTAACAAGGTGTAAATATGCAAGCCTTTGTTGAACTTGAGAGATCATTATTTGTCGATTGAAGAACATTCTTATACATTGCAAAGTCTGACTCGTAGTACTGGGACCAGTAACAGAGAAGCATTCTGAAACTAATCCGCCCTTGCTGAGAATCGGCGTAATTTAGCGGATCATGACTTAGATATTGTATGTCTGGTCGAAAGCTATTTTAAGTTCATTTTTAACTTATTTTCTTTCACATATTTATTCAATCCATTATTATTTTTATTATTAATTTTATCCTTTTTCTAATATGTGCTGTAATTGTTTTTCTTGCATTCATTGGAAAAAATTCCATCGTTTTCCATAACATTTAAAACGAAAAGAACTGGTAGAGAAAAACTTTAGCTTAAGACCTAAAGGAGTCAAGCTGCATACTGATAATGCAGGCCCGGCGGAAGCGATCGGGTCAATCGGGCCCGGGCCTGACCAAAAATTGAGCTCGAATATTTATGTCGATAACGATTTTTCTGTATCTAGCGCATGCTGTTTACATTGGAGCTCGGCGAACACGTGTGTATACGTGTGTATAATATGCATTAAATATTTCCTATCTGAATCAGGAAATACTGTTAAAAAGCAAAAAAAATAATTTTAGCTTTGGGCCCGACCAAATGAAAAGTGCTTCCGCCGGGCCTGTAATGCATAATTTTCAATTACCTCGATTACTAAGACCAATTAGAATGGATAAAAATGCAATATATTATATTAACACACCATTAATACTAAAGCAAAACCTATAATCTAGAAAAAAAAGCACAACCAGAAATAACCTAAGGTCCAGCCTAAAAAGATAAAACGACTCATGCAGTTAAGTACAGAGAAAAGCTGACATGTCTATGATGTAGCTGCATCTACTGGTTGAGAATGGGGTAGAGGAGCTTCACGCTACTCTTCAGATCTTCAAATTCCATGGGCTCCTTAGAGAAGTGGGCAACTAGGGCAGCGAGGTGTGGGAACGTGTTCTTCATTCCTATCGCCTGCAGTATAATCTCGGAACCAGTATCTCTGATGAGGAGATGCTTGAAGAGAGGCTCGCGATAGGACACGATAACTGAGAGGGAGTAGTCTCCCTTATCTGAGGAAGCGGGCCGCATCAGGAATGTCCCATCCCTCCCTTCCTGCATCAACTTCATCTCAGCTGTGGGGCGGTCCAGATCTTGGTGAAACCATGGATAAGTGAGCGAATGCTACACAGAGGAAAACAGTAAATCGAATCAGAATGCTCAGGTCTGCGTAGCTATGAATTAATATGAACATTTAAAACCCATCAAAAAACGACTTCATTGACTGAAAATAATTTCGAATGAGAGCATAAATTTGAAAAATAAAACGAATTTGGTGAGTTTAACCCTAATTGGACTTGGAATGTTGAAGTGAAAGTGAAAGTTAATTGAAAGTGAACTGAAAGTGAAAATGAAAGTGGGAATTTTCTATTTATACCTTTGACCCCAAGTCCAAGTAGGGTTAAACGCTGAAACTTTTGTGTATAATCGCGTCAAGTATTTTTTTAATCTACAATGCATACCTCGATTTTAGGCGTAGATTGTTTATCATAGGCAGGTTGAGAGGGTTCTGAAGGCTGACTGGAAACTACAGGTTTGGATTCGGGAGATTCGTCAGGTTGTTGAGTAGGCTGAGGGACCTCACTAGGTTGTTGAGTAGGCTGAGGGACCTCACTAGGTTGTTGAGTAGGCTGAGGGACCTCACTAGGTTGTTGAGTAGGCTGAGGGACCTCACTAGGTTGTTGAGTAGGTTGAGGGACCTCGATAGGTTGTTGAGTAGGCTGAAAGAGATCGCGAATATTCTGAATATGCTCAGTAGGTTGTTGGACAGGTCTACTAGTCTCTGGATCATCTACCTTGGCCTGTAGTTCTTCTTGACTTTGGACTGTTATTAATTTTTTCTAAACAAAAAAATATATTCCATGAAATATTTTAAAACTAAACCAACACAACAAAAAAAGTATTTTGAAGTTGATTTGTCGTAACTTTAAAATTAACAACTCACCCCAGCAATTAGCTTCTTCTCCTGCTGGTCACCCTTTGCAGCTGCTTCCCACAGCTGTGCCATTGTGGCATCAGCCTTCACGTCCACATTAGTGTACAGATCAAACTGGTCTCCTTTGTACTCACTAGAAAGAATAAAAATTGATCACAAAGAGATTGTATCTCCATATATCAGCAGGATAGATCAATTTCATGGTTAAGTCATGCACAGCATGGGATTGCTCTGACAGGAGTATATGTATGTATGTAAATACGTGTATGTAAAATCACGAACTTGTCTCGTTCTGACGCGGGTACTAGCGCTCCTGCCACCAATTCTCGCTCATCAACGTTTGAGATCTTAGCCTCAATCTGTTTCTTCTTCGGAGACAGTTTTTCAGGGCGTGGTGGTTCCGGTGGCGGAATAGGGTTGGACTCAGTGTCAAGTATGTCATCTGCCGCAATGTTTTCTAAAACAATAGCAGATCAAATAGTAAGATATTTAAAAACTGTATATACCCCTATGCGTAAGAATAATGGATTTGCGTAATATGCTCTCTCTCTCCAGCAGGGTTGCCGTGGGAATGGGAAAGATTTTTTCCCCCGTGGGGATTCCCACAGGATTCCTATGGGGATTTCCACAGGGTTCCCCATGAGGATTCCCACAGGGTCCTATGGGAATCCCCATGGGGATTCCCACATGAATTCTATGGGAATGGGAATTGAAATTTCATTCTCACGGCAACCCTGCTCTTCAGTCTATCGATACCTAACGATTAACACTGACCATCTAACAATGGGGCCGCTTCCACTTCAATTCTGTTGTGATCCTTTTTCTTACCAAAGCTCGTGGTAGCCGCAAGTATTCTCCGAGGGAGGGAGTCCGACTTTCCTAAATCTGGTTTTCCATGCTTTGCCTCAGTCTCTGCATCTACCTTAGTTTTCTTGGGGAATGAGGACTTCGCAGACAGTTTTCGAGTGACAGGTGAGACGAGAGATTCTTCATCTTCTAATACTTTATTATCTTTCTTGAAGGAGAATTTCTCTGCAAGAGTAGACTTCACAGGTACTTCAGCAGCCTCAGAATTCGGATCTAGCACATTTAGAATAAGCATTTGAACTCATAACTGAAGCGGAATATTGAAAGAATTCTTACTTTCGAACGTAGTTGTAGCTGCTTCCTCTACAATCCCATAGTCACTGTCTGGCAGTTCGTCCCTCACTCTCCCCATCTCCATCGAGGAGGCAACCTCTGTGTCTGGTTTCTGTTTAGGGTCGACTCGTTCTGACTGCTGGAAACTCTTAGTCTTATCTTCGTGAGATCTCCTCTTGAGACAGATGGCGACGATCATGCAGGCTATTATGATCAGTACCAGCACAAACAGAACTACGAGGACGCTGGCAACTACAGCTGTGTACTGGAACGGGAGCAGGATAGCTATACGAGTGTAAACAAGTAAATAATTTCGCAGATGAGTCAGTACTGTGCTAAGCACTAGGGAATTAGGATCACGCGATCCTATTTTGACGATCGAAAGAGGATCGGTCATCTTTATTTTAATGATCGGATGGAAGATAGCGATTTTTTTTTTGAGCATCATTTTTGGAAATTCGTATTGTTTTCTCTCCTCACCATCATTAACTTATTCTATATTTCTATGCTGTTACCAATTTGTCTTTTTCCAGTAATGAAAGATATTAAGTTTCTGATAGCTAAGATTGATTAGTATTTCGAATTTTAGTTCTGATAAAATTATGTGTCAACTGTCAAGTAACCAAAACGATCGGAAAATGATCGGGATCGCCGATCATAATATCAGCTAATGCCCAAGTAAGCACTCACCTGGAGAAGAGACTACAATCTGATCAACCGCTGGCTCCTGGAACCCTAGCTCTTCTAGCTGACTGACTAGGTCAGAGTTGTCTCTCAGTCCTGTGTTTATCATATCGACCGCTTCATTCCCTGGAATGACCTCTCCAGACATGGGATCAGTTAGAAGGACCGTTATGGTCACTCCGGTTCTGGAAATATAATTCAATTAATTAAAAATCGAATAGACAATTACACTCCACTTAAAGAGATTGCATAGTCATAAACTTACGACGGAGGTGTCCTAGGCCCGGAAACTGTATTCCCTTCTGGTGTGGTACAAGTTCTAAAGTTTGCGAATGAGTCATACAAGTACTGGCACAACTCCATATAGTCAGAGTCCAAGAGTGTGTTCCCATCGAGACAGCCAATAGTCAATGTCAGCTGTCTGGAGCCAGTTCGAGATGCTATCACATCGCAGTCCCTGTAGGCGGGTTCTACTTGGGTCTCGGTCTGACGTCTGCGCCGATTAGCAGTATTGGTAGTCTAGAAAGTTAGCAGTGTGGATTGATTGGAACCAATACACTATGTAAATATGTACGCACAGTCTTATAAGTTATGTTTACTAAATAAAGACGTTAAAGCAGCGGTTTTCAACCTTTTGGGGGCTGTGAACCCCCTATAAAAATTTTCCTATATTCTGTAGACCCCTTGATATCTTCTGTGGACCAATAAGAGGTCCATGCCCCCAGGTTGGGGACCACTGCGTTAAAGCATAGTTTCATTATTATCATAATATAACTTACCGGTTCATTGTTAGCAGTATTGATGATGTCGTCAGCTGCTGAATCACTGTTCGTGTTGATTGTTACATTCTCAGTTACGAGACAGTTAAACCCGTCCACCGTGTCCATACACATCGTACCACTGGGGCAGGAAGTGCTGTTACAGCTGACTGGAATCTCACAGGTGATGCCAGTGAACCCAGACGTGCAAGCGCAAGAGAAGCTATCGAATGAGTTAGTGCACAAGGCGCCATTCTGACAGGTTCCTACAGCAGCACGAAATGAATGCATTTAATTGTCATTAGAGGATATTACAGGCTGTTGAAGCAGTTAAAAATTAAGAATCTGAGAAGTTCTATATTCATATCTTACATATATTTAGATCCTTCTGCAATTTATTTCACATTTTTTGCATATTAAATACCTGGTATAGCACACTCATCTATGTCATCACTGCAGGTTGGTCCAGTTAGAGTGGAAGGGCAGTCACAGGAGAATCCAGTGATTGGATCGACAGTACACTGGTACCCGTTACAAGGATTGGGGGTGCACATGTCAGTAGTGGTAGTGGTAGTGGTAGTAGTGCCACCGCTAGGATCACAGAGGTTACTGTCTCCGCTACTTGAAGTGATCAAGGAAGATGAACCAGTCAATTGATTGAAAAGTTCCTATAATTGCAATTAACAATATTATATGCAATTTATTTCATAAAAATATTTGCTTCATTACTAGGAGCATCAGCCACTTTTATTGGAACACATGGGCCCATTAATCATAAGAGGACACATTCATCATTTCTCCATACAATTCAGTACTAAACGTGTGCTTCCAAAAAAAGTGGGCAACAAAGCACTCCCAAATGGAATAGCAATACAAACCTCTAGTCCTGAAGTCTCGAGATTATTGCAACCGCCGTTATTGGGATCTGGATTTGAGAAATTAGTTGATATCCCAATCGTCACAACATCAGAAACAACTAGAGATCAGGATGTAATCAATCGCTCTATATTTTTCTTCCACACAACAAACTCACGTACCGTGTATAATAACACGTCCTCTCTCTTCGTCATACCCGACCACATTGCTAGCATTACAGGAGTAGAAGCCTTCGTACTCCACCGAGATTTCCGGGAGGGTGATCTGGTTCTTGGTCACGGTGAATCCGGGAGCATCTTCTGATGGGAGGACCACTGACCCCGTCTCAAGGCTGGGTGCGATGAGGCGCCACTGGTGGCTAGGCTCGGGTGCTCCGGTGGAGAAGCAGGTGAGATTGAGTGCGTCCATATCGTTGATCGCGATGTCCCTCGGAGGAATCGTAATTTCCGGTGGAACTATGAGATAGATTAAATATTACTACCGTGCTACGTACGTAATAACTGACTATTAGAGTCTCCTCGTGCTCTATTACCTGTCCTAATTAACCTTCCACAGTAGAAAGAACCCCGTTGATACGAACACCAGAGACGGTCAAAATTTGTTCGTATTAACTGGAGTGATTTACATGTAGTTTCGTCCGTAGTGGATAAATATCTGTTCGGATTATCGGATTAACGAGGTTTTACTGTACGTATACGTACGTAGATATAATTAACCTTCTGTATAATCTGCATTTTTACAATGCGTATTATAATATGTACAAGAAAGACAAAGTACGTGTATGCACAGTGGAGTTCACCTGTTAGTAACCAATTTTTAAGTCCCAAGTGTAGATTTTGTATGAATTATGTTCCCTTATTAGCAGTATAGCAAACTTTTCGTGATCAAACCCTGAGTTGCTAATAAGCGAATTCTACTGTCTGTAAACTTACACTGTATTACGAGTGGGAAGGGTCCCGATTGCACCACCTGCTCGCCTTCAGCAGCGCAGGAATAATCCCCCTCATCTGACGCGGTGAGGGGATCGATGACATACTGAGTGCTAGACACAGCCGCCTGTAGCAAGGGAGTTCCGTCCCTAAACCACTGCACTAGAAATGGCGAATTCCCGACTACATTGCACTGCAAGGTGATGCTGGTGTTCACGACAGTAAAGACGGATACCAGCTCCACCTCGGCGGAGCAGAGGGTTCGGATGAAGAGAGTCACCTCGTTGTTCGTGTTGGTAGTGCTCAGAGCCAGGAACTCACAGACTGGGAAGTTGAGCTAAAAAGTAGGAAAAGTACGGGAATAAAACCGGTTAGAAGCGAATAGAGATTGCAATAGCTGCAGTGCGAAATTAATACAAACTACACTACCCATTCTTGGATAGAATCAGTAAATTTGGAAGAAATTTAATATCTAATTAATTGTATTACTAAATAATTATTGTAGTAGAATGAACCAACAAATACACAATTTAGGGAGGGTTTTTCCTTCCCAGAACATGTTTACGCCCAACAGAGAACCCGGGTTAAAGGGTTATAGCCATCTAACGGCCAAACAGAACAAAACAAAAATGAATTCATAAAACTAAATGAGTTTAAACTCACATAAAATGAGGTTAAAATTTGACATCAGTAAAGAATATTTTTTTGTGTTAACTGAGAGGAAGCCAAGTTAATCATAACAAGATTTAGTAAGAACTCGACAAACCAAGAAAAACCTGGACATACACTGTCACCCCCAATCAAATTAATTGGGATAACTCACAATAACGGAAGTAGAGCTATTAAGCTGTGGCTCTCCCGCGTCTGTGACAGAGAAAGTGTAGGTTTGTTGTGTCTGAGAAGAACTCGTCATCTGATTGCTGAAACTCAGCTCACCATTCGTTCCCTCGTCTCCATCATCAGCCACCAGCATACCGACCTACCAAATAACATCATATAAATCTATGTCTGTTAAAATACCTGGGGTCATTTCTATTTATAGCAAATACCCCATATTTCTAAGGTTTCCCCACCCAAAATGACTTAACCGGAAATGAGTTAGCAAAAATCTAGCGCCATTAATTAACCATCTATCTTGTCAACTCACAGGCAGTGTGGTAGCGCTATCCAGGATCGTGAATACGTAAGAATCCTGTCTGAAGGTAGGAGTATTGTCGTTCAAATCCAGGACGGTGACTTGTACCTCGGCCATGCTGTACAACACCTCGGCAACCACCTCCTCAGCCCGCACAGTCAGTGTGTACAGTGGCACAGCCTCTCTGTCGATGACTCCAGCAGTGAAGATGCAGCCTGAGCTGCTGTTCAATCTGAACGGATCACTCCCATCCAGGCGCAAGTTGAACTGTCCATTCATTGCCTCATCAGGGTCAAATGCACTCACGCATATCACAAAGGTGTCTACAGGGACTCCCTCAGTGATGCTACTCTGGTAGGGAGTGTTAAGGAAGGTAGCTCGGTTGTCATTTTTATCCGAAACAGTGACAGTGATGTTAACGGTAGCAGTACAAGCTGGCACTCCCTGATCAGTGACGAGGATTGTGAGGACGTACTGAGGTATCGCCTCTCTGTCTAGCTCATGCTCTAGGCTCAGCTGGCCAGTGGCAGGGTTGATGCTGAATGTCATGCGCTGAACAGGGTCAGGGATGGAATAATTAAACTGTCCATTCACACCGATATCCATGTCCGACACTTGAAAAATGTTTCCCAACACTTCGCTTCCGCCCCCCTCACGTATCTCCAAGTCACTAGCCGTCACCATCGGGCAGTTATCGTTGATATCGAGTACAGTGACCATGACAGTGCTGGTGTTAGTCAGGGAGGGGTCACCCCCATCACTGGCTGTGACGAGTAGAGTGTAGGAGCTGCGATTTTCACGGTCTAGCCTGGCAGTAGAAAAGATGTCTCCAGTTGTCAGGTTGATGCTGAAAGGGTTGGATCCTGACGGGTCTAAGGAGTATTCAACCTGTCCGTTGGAACCGAAATCTAGGTCAGTAGCCTGCACTCTCAGGAGGAAAGTGTCGGCAGGGAGCTCCTCTCTGATGGAGGCCGAGTAGACAGGGGGGATCTGAGGAGAGTGGTCGTTCACGTCTAGAATTGAGATGGTCAGAGTAGTAGTTGCCATACGGGGTGGCATTCCTTGGTCGCTAGCGGTTGCTAGAATTTCAAATTCAAAACCTGGACTGCCCTCATAGTCGAGAGACGCTCCAGTAACCAGGGTTACGACACCGGTGGTGGAATTAACTGCGAATAGGCTGGAGAGAGAGTTGGGAGGAGAGATGGAGTAACGTACAAGTCCGTTCGAACCGGAATCCAGGTCTGTAGAGGATAGAGTGACGAGAGTCTGAGGTCCGATGGCATTCTCTACAACATCTGCTTGGTAGGTGGCCGGATTGAAGATAGGATTATTGTCATTCTCATCTAAGATCTCAACCGGAATCTGCACTGTAGCAGTCCTGGCAACATCCTGTCCAGCGGGAGTATCCACAGCGGTTATTTCGAGCAGGTAGGTCTGCACACGTTCAAAGTCTAACGACTGGTTCACAAAGACGCCTCCTGTAGCCGAGTCCACTATGAAATCCCCTTCATCTCCTGAAACAGTTCTGAGTGCATGGGTAACAACAGTCCCCTCCAGATCTGTTGCTGTGAAGTTAGCGACGTTCTCGCCTACAGGGGTGAATTCGCTGAGACGGATATTCTGTACGTCACTCGTGTTGAATGAAGGAGCCTCGTCATTAACATCAATGCTACGTATCATGACAGTCGTAGTGTTGCTACGTGGAGGACTGCCACTGTCAGAAGCCGTGATAGTTAGTGTGTAATCTGATGGGGGGATCCTCCCCATTGTGTTGCTAGCACTCAGTACCCCTGTTACTGCGTTAATGCTAAAGTACTGATCTGGGTTTCCGGATGAAATGGAGAAGGTGATCTGGCTATTGGGAGTGTTGGGCTGGTCTGCATCGAATGCTTCTATGACTCCGATTTCCGTGCCAGGAACGACGTCTTCACGCGTTTCAAATGTGTACTGCTGGTTGGGGAATTGCGGGGTGTTATCGTTTATGTCCGTGACCGTTATATCTACAGTCGCCGTCGAGATAAGTGGAGCAGGCGACACATCTTGACAGATGACAGTGAGTGTGTAGGATGAAGTGGTCTCCCGATCTAGCAACGCGTTGGTAGCCAAGTTGAGGTTAGCTGAGAGTTGGAATGTGCTGCTTCCCCCAATGGATAGGGAACAGGAGAGATTGGCGTTAATCCCTTCATCTGCATCCGTGACTGTAATAGAAGCGAACACAGTGTTGATCGACGCATTCTCCGGAATCAAGAACTGGTAAGGTGTTGATAGGAACAAGGGTGCATTGTCATTCCTGTCTAGAATATTCACCAAAATCGTAGCTTGACTGGATAGAGATGGAGTGCCGCCATCTTCCACGGTGACGTTCAGCGTGTACCGGTCCTGAGTCTCACGGTCTAGGGTGCCAGACACGGATATACTTCCGTCCTGACTGATAGAGAATGGAGCGGCAGGTGTGAGTGAGTAGGTGAGGAGAGCATTGCTCCCTGAATCAGCATCAGTCGCTAACACGGTTGTGAGTCCAGTCTGGAGTGCGGTACCTTCTAGGATGCTGACTTCGCTAGAAGCTGATATCTGCGGGGAGTTGTCATTGGAGTCCGTCACATTTATTCTTACTATGGCGCTCGCACTAAGCGGTGGAACGCCATTGTCAATAGCCACAACAGAAAACTCAATGATCTGTGAAGATAGAGACTCAAAATCAAGCATACTGACGAGAGATATCTCTCCATCAACACTGCTAATTCTGAAACTAGCTGCCTCCTGCGTATTACTATCAATCGAGTATGTAATCATATTATTGCTCGCTGTCCCGTCACTGTCTGTTGCCATTGGACGCAGGAACGTTGTGTTCACAGCCGTGCTCTCAGGTAGAGTAACCTCATAGATGCTCATAGTGAATACTGGGGAGTTGTCGTTAATGTCTAGGACCTGCACTTGCAGGGAGGTGGTAGCGGTGAGTGAGGGGGATCCCTCGTCCCTTACAGTGACAGTGAAGTCATGCGATGTAGCCTGCTCGAAATCAAATGGGCCATTGATTGATAGCACACCAGTATCCTGATTGATTGAGACGAAATTGTCAGGGGATATAGAGAATAGTAGTCTTCCGTTCGCGCCAGAATCCATGTCAGTTGCAGTCACTGCAACTGACTGGTAGGAAGACTGACTCTCATCAACGGAGACAACTAACGGACCATTAGAAATGACAGGGGCATTATCATTGACATCTGTAACAGCTAATTGGAAGGAAACTTCTGCTGAAAGGGAAGGCGAGCCTAAGTCCCTAACGACCACAGTTATGAAGAACTGTCTTGTGAACGGATCTTCAAAATCAAGCGCGCCTATGAGCTGTACAAGACTGGAGTTAAGGGAGAAGAGGTTAGTGCCATTGTTAGAGATGCTTGCTATCTGGTAGGTTAGCTGGTTGTTAGGCGCGTCACGGTCCGAGTCCGTAGCTTCGATGGAGAAAAGAGGACCAATGGGGAACGATTCTGATACCGGAATGATAGATTCGTTAATCGGAGAGAATATTTGAGGTGAGTTGTCGTTCACATCGATTACCATGATGGAGACAGTTGCACTGGCGCATCTAGGCGGGGTTCCCCTGTCACAGGCTGTCACTGTCAGTGAAGAGAACAAAGTAACGGACTCAGCGTCTACAGATTGGGTCAGCTGGATGGAAGCTGGAGTTTGATTTGTGATGTCAAAGAAACTGTTAGTGGACAAGGAGTAATCGACCTCTCCTAACGTGCCGAGATCTCCATCCGTAGCTACCAGGGCCAGGACAGTATAATCGATGGCTGCGTCTTCCCTTATAGAGGCGGAGTACTCCGTCTGGTTGAAGACAGGAATGTTGTCGTTCTCATTGACCACGCGAATTAGGAGGGTTTCAGTGGTATTTCGTTCGGGCTGCCCCCTATCATGTGCTGTGAACGTCAACTGGTAAGATTGCTGTGACTCGAAGTCGAGAGAAGAGCTTAGAGATAACTGAGCTGTCGTACCATTGCTAAGGAAGGAGAATATGGTAGTAGCGGTGTCGAGAGTTATGAACACTTCTCCATTACTTCCGGAGTCTGGATCTGTAGCTGAAAAAGAGAGGAGGACACGAGGACTAGCCGATTCACTGACATTAAACGCATTGAAGTTCTGAAATGCAGGATCATTATCGTTAATGTCCACTACAGTGATGATGACTGAAGCTTCAGTAGATCTCGACGGGCTACCGTTATCAGAGGCGATGACAGAAAACACGAATTGAGTATCTTGTTCATAATCAATGCGAGATACTGCAGTGATTAGTCCATCGTTATCGATATTGAATCTAGAATTATCAGAGAGAGAATACGATACTTGCGAATCGAAGTCTCCATCAGTTGCTAGCACTGCGAGCACGGAATAAGGAGGAGGCATTTCCTCGGTTACACTAGCCTCATACGAAGATGCATTGAAGATGGGAGAGTTATCGTTCACGTCTCGGATTAGAATCACAAGTGTACCTGAATTAGATAGAGAAGGAAGGCCGTTGTCTCGAGCTAGAATAGCGAGGGTGTAGCTCTGGAGACCTTGATCATAGTCCAGACTTCCAGATAGGGAAAGATCCCCCTGAGGGGATAGTGTGAACGGAGTACCGGTTTGGAGAGAAAATGTTACGTCACCATTCGCTCCAGAATCCATATCAGATGCAGAGATGGACACGTTCAGCAGAGAAGGAAGGAGGTCTTCAGGGATGGTTATCTGGCTGGGCTCTATCGTTATTGAGGGAGTATTGTCGTTAATGTCCGTAACATTAATATTAAGCATGTATGAGCTGGAGA
This sequence comes from Aphrocallistes beatrix, assembly GCA_963281255.1. Lineage (NCBI taxonomy): Eukaryota > Metazoa > Porifera > Hexactinellida > Sceptrulophora > Aphrocallistidae > Aphrocallistes > Aphrocallistes beatrix. Next base: position 3,262,411 of record OY725494.1, read on the forward strand.
GTTGAGGAGTCCCTCCGTCTGTAGCGCTTATTTCCAGCTGGTAAAACTGTATTTGCTCGAAATCTAGCGCAGGTGCGAATATTCTACCCTGACCATCAATTGTGAAGCCGAACTCAGGAGCTTGAATTGCGTAGGATAGGTTAGAGTTGGGAGTATTAGGTTGATCAGCATCTGTTGCTAGCGCCTAGTATCAAACAAATACGGATAATAATACACACTTGCAAGAACTAGTAACTGCACACGATTAAAGAGTTGAACCTACCTGAAATATAGCAGATGTAGACGCAGGGCCTTCAGGGACTGTAATGCTATTGCTACCAAATTCGAATTGAGGAGTGTTGTCGTTTATATCTGTGACAGTAACTGTCAGCATCTGACTTGCACATCGAGGAGGAGCTCCATTGTCACACACTGTGATTGATACGCTGATAGTCGCCAACAACTCTCTATCAATATCTCCTGACACGAATACGGAGCCATTATTGGGGTATATACTGAAATAAGGATTGGAATTCAAACTGAATGTTAGCTCAGCATTTAGACCCGAGTCTGAGTCAGTAGCTGCCGCAGTGAATACAATGTAGTGGGTTGGAGAGTGTTCCGTCACACTGGCTGAGTAGGGCGTGTTGAGGAAGGAGGGGGTGTTGTCGTTAACGTCGCTAACTATGATTCGTATCGGAGCAGTGGTAGAGAGCGGAGGGGAGCCTCCATCCGTAGCTGTTATAGTGAGGTCGTAGGAAACCTGCCCTGCGTCGAAATCGAGAGAGCCAACTAACCGCAGTTCTCCTGATGGTGTGATGGTGAAGAAGTTAGAGCCACTAAGACTGAGGCTTATCTCAGCATTAGCTCCGGCATCTGCATCTGTCGCTCGTATCTGGGTCAGGTTCCTAGGTACCGGCGTGTCCTCCGGGAGTGTCAGGGATGGCGGGACGTTGATCAGTATGGGGCTGTTGTCATTCTCATCCAGCACTTGTATAGTCAGGTAGGCAAACCCGAACAGAGTAGGAGAGCCGGAGTCTGTCACTTGGAGTAGAAGTATGATCGTAGAACCCCTCGGGTCTTCGCGGTTCAGCACCTCAAGGGTGGAGACCCTACCGGTCGCACTAATCTGGAACTGTGAAGATCTGGCCCCTGACAGGGAGTACACGAGCTCACTAGTCAGATCTCCATCGGTAGCCAGAACGTTGGTGACGGTGGAGTTAGTAGGAAGGTTCTCCGAAATGTCGGCGGTGTAGTTAGTGGGAAAGGCAGGAGCAAACTCATTAACGTCTGTGACGTAGACAAGGAACGTAGCGAGTGTAAAGTTAACGCCATCTGTCGCGTTGATGGTGAGATTATAAAATTGAGTTGTTTCAGCGTCCAAACTGGTGGTGAGAGAGACGAAACCTGTGGCGTTTATAGCGAAGGGTTGGGAAGGAGGAGAGATTGAGAACTCAGTGAATGAACTGAGATCAGCGTCAGTGATTGAGAAGGATGCCACCACAGTGGAAACGGGAGTGTCCTCTGGGAGAGTAATGTTGTTCACAAGGTTAGTGAACACAGGTGCATTATCATTCACATCTACAACAGTTACGTAGATGGTAGTGGTAGCATTGAGCGGTGGACTGCCCATGTCTGTGGCTGTTACACAGAGATAGTAAGCAGATTGTGTTTCTCGGTCGAGATTTCCATTCGTTAGAATGCGTATTATTCCCGAATCAAATCCCACCGAGAATGTTGAGTCGTTAACTGCCACTGTTAGCATTGAATTGGGAGTGTTAGGCTCATCTGCATCAGAGACTGGGATCTCTGAGACGAGGGTACCTGCTGGGACATTCTCCATGACTCTAGCCTCTGCGCTGTGGTCCGCAAACACAGGGGAGTTGTCATTGATATCTTGCACCGTGATGACTACGCTTGCTGTGTCCGATCGAGGAGGGTTCCCTCCGTCCTGAACCTGTACTGTTAAGGAGAATGAAGATACGAATTCGCGATCTAATCTTTGGATTACAGAGAGTATGTCAGATGAACTGTTTAGGTAGCTCGTTATGTTGTTAGGATCTGAAAGAATGGAGTATGTGAGCTCCCCGAAAGTTCCTTTATCCCCGTCAGTAGCTGGCGTCATGCCAACGGGATAAGAGCCAGATAACTCCTCCATTATACTGAACTCATATGCATCATTCAATAAATTAGAGCGATCGAAGATGGGATTATTGTCATTCTCGTTAACAACATTCACGGTTACACTGACCGAGGTAGATAGAGAGGGATTTCCTAAGTCGCTAGCAATGATGGTGAGTGTGTAAGTCTCGATTGTCTCAAAGTCGAGTAGAGCACTAGTGCGTAGCTGACCATCGGATGTGAGGCTGAACACTGAACTCCCTGATGAAAGAGAGAATTCGACTTGTCCGTTAGAACCAGAATCTGCATCAGTTGCATTAACCTCTAAGATAACTGTATCAATGGACGCTGACTCACTGATGGGAATGGGTGCACTGTATGGATCAATGAATTGGGGGGAGTTGTCGTTGACATCAGTGATCTGCACGTTCAGAGGAACCCTGGCAGTGAGAGGTGGCGAACCCCCGTCACTGACTGCGATGAAAAGAGAAAATGATTGGATGACCTCGAAATCAAAGCTCCGATTCAGACTCAGATTACAACCGGAGAAGGTAAATGCAGAGTCGGCTTGCACAGGTAACTGGGGTTGGTTCGGAATAAAAAAACTCAAAGATGAAGAACTACTATCCGCGTCAGATGCTGAGACACAGAGGATATCTTGTGGGATGGAATTCTCTGCTACTGAGATAGAGTAGTTGGTACGATCAAATACTGGAGCGTTATCATTAATGTTAAGCACCAGGACAGTTAGCCTGGTTGTATTGGAATTTCTAGGGGAGCCGCGATCTGTTGCAGTGATGTTGTACTGATACATTTGAAACAACTCAAAATCTATACTGCCTGATACAAAGATAAAACCGTCTGCTGATATAGACACGACGCTAGCAGCATTAAGTGGAGAAATGAGACTAAGAGAGAACTCGATCTCTCCGTTCGATCCTATGTCAAGGTCCTGAGCTATGATCTGATCTAATTCCGTACCATCAGCTGTATTCTCCGTTACTTGGATAACAAGGTCCGGGTTCTGGAAGGTCGGGATGTTATCATTAACGTCTGTAACGGTCAATTCAAGACTAGCATTAGCTGTGAACTCGCCATCACTCACAGTGAGGAGGATAACGTGCATTGCTGTCACTTCTCTGTCGATCTGGCAGGAAGCAGATAGCTGCCCAGTCGACTGATTTATTGAGAAAACATTCGCACCAGATTGAACCTGGAAGCCATATGTGAGCGTGTCACCATCTGCATCAGTTGCTATAGGTGTGAATACCACTCTTTCGCATAAGCAGGTTTCAGTGAGTTGGTTGCACTCCTCAACACTCTGTAGGTACACCGCCTGTGAGAAGAGAGGAGGGTTGTCATTGACGTCCAATACCTGTACAGTCACGCCAACTGATTCTGAATTAGGCGGGCTCCCCATGTCAGTAGCTACCACGGTAAATGCATAGCTGGTGCGGGTCTCGAAGTCCAGGGGACCTACGACAGATACAGAGCCATCACTCCCAACATCGAAATCATCGGAATCATCTGTGAAAACAATTTGTGCATTTGTTCCTTCGTCTACGTCCGATGCAGAGATTGCTATACCGTTTACAGTCGTGCCAGAGGAAGCTGATTCGAGCACGGAACCAGAATAAGATGACTGGTTGAACTGGGGTGAGTTGTCATTAACATCTTCAATCATAACAACAAATGACGCGATAGAGCTTAGCTGTGGATTCCCCATATCTGTTACAACGATGTAGAGTGTGTAGCTGCTACGATCTTCTCTATCAAGAACAGAACTGGTATCCACGACACCCTCAGGAGTTATGCTAAAAGGTTGGTTGTCTGTCGCGAACGAGAAAGAGAACATACCGTTAGTGCCAGAGTCAGCGTCCTCAGCAGTGGCAGTGAGTACGAACGTACCGACAGCTGAGTCTTCCGAAATGTTAGCACTGAACATTGAATTCGTGAAAATAGGGCTATTATCATTGACATCAAGCACAGTTAACTCAACCTCTGTGGAGACAGATGCAGCGATATTTGGGTTGCGAGCGTTAACGGAGAATGTGTACGACCGTTGTTGCTCGTAATCGAGTTGGGTAGTGAGGTTCAAACTTGGAGAAGTATCAGTTATAATGCTGAATGGAGAATCTCCTGAAACGGAGAATATTATAGCGTCTCCATCCAAGTCACTAGCCACTATATCACTGTATATGTAATAGAGAGAGGTGTTTTCTGGTAGAGAGAGTAGGTATCGGTCCTGTTCAAACTCAGGGAGATTATCATTCACATTCTCTACTGTGACGTAGAAAGTTCCCTCGCTACTACGACTGGGTGCCCCGTTATCAGTGGCGAATATAGTTAGGCTGTGGTTACGGGCGGTTTCATAGTCAAGCGAGCGTATCAAGGTGATATTTCCTGTGGTGGCATTTATTACAAAGAAAGTAGGATTTTGTGCTTCCTGCCTAAATGTTACCTGTCCCGCTGGACCACTATCAGGATCAGTAGCAATGAACGTAGCGACTACCGTCTCAATTGGTGCATCTTCTCGCAGAGTTATTTCTATTGGATTGAAAGGGATCGTAGGGGCATTGTCATTACAGTCTGTTACGTGGATAGTTATGGTGGCGTTCGTAGAGAGAGCAGGCGCTCCAGCGTCAGTGGCTTGAACAATAAATGACTCAGTACTAGAGCGCTCAAAGTCGAGAGAGTTCGGTGTACAGGAGATGACTATAGCATTGGTAGACAGCAAATCGATACCGAATGCATTCGTATTAAAAAGTCTTGGTGTCCCAAGCTGAGAATTGGGAGTATTGGGGTCATCCCTATCTGATGTCTGTAATGTGAAGTTCTGTCCAGTGCACTCACATTCAGGAATTGTAAAAGTTAAACTCGAGATGAATTCAGGGGGGTTATCATTTCGGTCCGTAACGGTCACTTCTAAACTACTGCTACCCGAGTTGAGTCCATCAGAGACCGAAATCTGGAGTGAATAGACCAATATGGCTTCTCTATCAAACAGGCGAGCATCAACTGTTACTTCACCAGTACTGGATATCTGAAAGTTGGGTAGGTTATTCGGAGTTACTGAGGGAATGGAATAGCTAAGATTTGTGCCTGTATCTAAATCCATTGACATCACAGTGAAGATGAGAGTATTTGCTGCTCCATTTTCTGGCTGTAATGTAGTGCTGGGTAGGTTAGTTATCTGTGGAGCATTGTCGTTAACATCTGTTACCGATATGAGTACGGCAGCTGTGTCACTCATAGAAGGATCACCCTGGTCTCTTGCGGTTGCTAGCAAATAGACCATTCGGGTCAGTTCATAGTCTATAGTCCCGTTGACTGTTATCTCACCGCTATTGGAGTTAATAGCAAACTGAGTCGAGTTAATGGAGTATAGAATATCTCTGTTCTGTCCGGAATCCGTATCAGTGGCAAGTACGGTAAGTACAGGAGTCCCTCGGGCAGTGTTCTCCGGTATGCTAGCAGTGTATTGTGTCTGTGTGAACACGGGGGGATTGTCATTCACATCAGTTATCATTATTTCAAGTACGGTCGTGGAGTGTAGGTTAGGCATCCCGTTGTCATTAACTGTTATCATCACTTCAAAACTGTCCCCGAGGTTACCCTCTCTGTCCAGCATGATGGCGAGCTGAATGCAAGAACTGGTGGCATTGTACTGAAGTAGCGAGGAACCAGGCCCACTTAAACTAACACTGAACTGCCCATTAGCTTCACCGTCTGTATCGTTAATAGTGAAACAGATCAGTGCAGTATTTACTGCTGTATCTTCTGCTACCGTTATGGGAGATGAGATGTCAATGGTTGGTGTGATATCGTTGACGTTGATCACCTGTACAGTTATAACAGCTGTCTGCTCGTTCATGCCGTCACTTGCTATCACGACGAGTTGGTACATATTCGTTGTCTCGTAGTCCAGTGTTCTAGCCACGGACACTTGTCCATTGTTGGGAACAATCGAGAAATCGGTTGATGTGAGCGAGTACGTTATTTGCCCGCCTGAGAAATCAGGATCATTGGCTGTGACAGTCGCGATGACTCGACCAATGGGAGCGTCTTCTCGCACCGTGACGTTGAGGGTGGAGGCGGTGGCGTTAATGACTGGAGGGAATTCGTTCACGTCCTCCAACAACAGTGTGATAACGGACGTGCAGCTGAGGGTTGGATTGCCGTTGTCTGAGGCTGTGACCGTGATGAGGTACTCGGGGAACTGTTCTATGTTTAGCATAACATTCGTTGTTACTTCTCCGTTCGAGTCAATAGTAAACTGATCGGTGAGGCCACTGGAATCAGTGACAGTGTAGGTTATCCTAGAGTTCTCAGTATTCGGTTCATCCTTATCCGTCGCAGTTACCTGTCCGACTTGAGTTCCAAGAGACACATCCTCGCGGAGAGTACTGTTGACGTCCTGGCTACAGACGGGAGAGTTGTCGTTTACATCTCGTACCATGAGTGTGAGATCCGCCGAGGCGATACGCGCGGGGTTTCCCTGGTCAGATGCCTGCAGTCTGAGGACATGCGAGCGTGCGGTTTCAAAGTCGAGGTTACCAATGAGAGTCACAACTACCTGCGTGCCGGAAGATGTAATTCGAAACATTCCATTCTGGTTCCCATCGACAAGAGTAGAAACAACCATTCCATTGCTACCTGAGTCAGCATCAGTTATAGTTAAATTAAACACTTCAGTAGAAATGGATGCGTTCTCGAATAGATACAATGTCCTATCTCCTGTTATAACAGGACTATTGTCATTCAGGTCCGTTACACTCACAGTCCCCGTTGCGGTGACAGGAAACAACCCATCGAGGTTAGTTGCTATTATAGAGAATTGCAGAGGGTTTGTTGCGAGGTTCTCGAAATCGAATCGTGCAAGAGAAGATACAACTCCAGTGATGTTGTCAATGCTAAAGTACTGGGAGTCAGCGCCACTGAGGGAGTATATTATATCTGCGTTTGAACCTAGATCTGCGTCAGTCGCTCGAACTTGGAAAATAGGACTGGGGTCTAAATTTTCTTGGATTTCCATCGAGTAGCTATCATCCTGGAAATCAGGCGGGTTATCATTCACGTCCGTCACAGAAATAATAACAATGACAGTGTCGGATAAACTAGGACTTCCTCCGTCTGAAACGCTGTAGGTTAGGGAGTAACTGGACGTAGTTTCCCTGTCTAGAGGTCCCGTTACTAAGAGAACGCCGCTAGTGTCATTAATGTTGAATGGAAAAGCTCCGCCGAAATAAGTGAGTGTACCGTCTGGCCCTGACACGTCCTGGTCCACAGCACTGAGCATAAAGTTCACAGGTCCAAGGGTAGTATTTTCTGGGAGTGAAAACTCGCAGGTACCACTGGGACAGGAAGTGAATGCAGGAGGCAGATTTACTAGGATGATATTGATGGTGAGGTCAGCAGTTCCTGACATGGGAGGTTGGCCTCCATCAGTGGCAACCAATGTGTACTCATACTGTAATGTGTTGCCATCTAGCGCTCGATACACAGAGACAACTCCGGAAGTAGATATCGAAAAATCTGGGCTAGGAACGGGGGAAGAGGCAAAACTGTAGACAATCTCAGCATTGCTACCAGAATCCAAATCAGAAGCGGATACTGTGATAACCTGTGAGTTCACACTCGCGTCCTCACGAATGGACATTTGGTAACTCGATGGGGAGAATATTGGGGCATTATCATTGTTATCGCTGATGATTAGAATGACAGTGGTACGTCCCTTCAGACAGGAAATCCTAGGATCCTCCACCAGCACACTCGCGCGGTACTCAGACCTCTCTTCTCTGTTGAAACTGCCCGACACTGTTAGATTTCCAGTTTGCGAGTCGATATAAAAAAATTGGTAGTCTCTTTCTTGAATGATAGAGTAATGGTATCTGTAGAAGTAAGAGCAAATAGTATTAAATTTTTTAATGTCCCTATTAATCTGCTAAGGGATAGGGGAGCTAATTATCTCGTTTATTGCTATTATTTTTAAAAAGTTCTTCTCGCCTACTGATTCAACTGAATTGGTCACAATTTCATGATTAATGTGGAAACATAAAATAATGAAATTGGGTACAAATTGAGATGCAGAATCTCATTAAAAATCTAAAACAATATTTGAATCTCATATGACTCACTCGAAATCTCCGGATCTGAATTCTGCCTGCAGGGTGTCTAGGAACTGCTGGTTGTAGACGGCTTCAGGGAGAGAGTAGGTGTACTCAGTCTGATCGAAAAGAGTGTCGTAGATAGTGACTGTGCATATGTTTATAGTGTCCATTCCTCTCAGAGCGATGTAAACCAGCTAAAAATAGGAATGAACCGAATAAAATAAGTACGAATGTTACACATGAGTAAAATGTGTCCTATTTATCCATGGTTTTAGTAAGAGAATCAATAATGGACGTAAGATAAGCAAGCAAAGTGCCTCCATTCCACGCGATGCAAGCCAAAGACGCGAGCTTGTATCGTGAATTGTTCAATAGAATATATGGTGTTCACACCAAACCAGGTTTATTTATTTCGTGTGTTTTGATTATATATACAATATAATAAAGCGGAAAAAAGTACGTGCTATCCGTAAGCAGGAGCGTAGCCTGTCACTCTAGCCGGGGTTGCAGCAGCCTAAAACGACAAATCTACAGGTCCTGGTGCCAGAGGTTTTTTGGACCTGCCGGCAGGCCCTAACAGACCCTTGTCCGTAAGTACGTACTAACCGAGTTGATACTACATAGGCATCTATATATTACATGAATTTTGGTTCAGAGAAATGAGTACTAAGCCGAAGTATGTACTATCCCGAGTACGGATTAACCGAGTTCTACTGTATTAACAATATGATAAGTGGGGCTAAGAGGTTGCAAAAGAGGAGAATTCAATCAACAATATGATGCAGCATACCGTTGTGTTAATCCCGCTGGGTAGAGTGACGTGCTTCACAACTGTGTTGGATGTGTTACTGTAGGTAATGCTAATGTCGGTGAGGGGTCCGGGATTCCTGTTAGCAGGGTCCGCAGACACGTAGAGAGAGCAGGATCCCTCTAAGTCTGTCTCCTCTATGGTGATGGTCATATTGCTCTGATTGTAAGAACTACACATGCCTTGAAAGTAGCGGAAGTCGTCCTCCGGTATTTCTGGGGGATTTGTGATATTTCCAGGAGGAATTACACCAGGTTCTAACCAATATAAATAGGATTAAATTGAAAGTCAAACCTTCTAATTCAAAAATATAATTACCATCGCAAGTATAAGCTGATAATCTGTTAACGAAATCTTCTATGTCCGTATATGAGTTAATAAAGAAAACATGGTCCGAGTCTGGATCTGAAGCGAACTCCTCTAGCTCAGCGTTATCAATGTTGCTAATGGATAACAAGTGTAACACATCGTACAATACAATTCAGATATTTAATTATGTCAAGCTAACCTTCCAATTCCAACAGCGAATACGACCACACCATTCTCCTTGAGAGTGTTGACATAGCTGAGTGCATTCCTGCCGTTAGATCTCCCATCTGTGAGTAGAACCACGATTCTAGGAACTCCCTGGGAGGTCGCTCTAGCCCCGTACTTTGTTGTGTAGACAAAAGCATCTGCGACGTACATGGCTTTCCATGTGCGTGTCCATCCGCGCGAATAGCGAGTCTTAATGATCTGCTTAATTAAATCCACTTTATTATGGAACCTGTGAGAGAGAAGAAAGACGAGTAAATATTCGATTTCTTACAAACACCAGTACATACTAATACATTGTATTGAGGTTAGTGGATTTACAATATATACTGGAAAATAACAAAAACAAAGGGGGAAGCTGCATTTGTCCGAATTGTCGAGTTGTCGTTTGTCCGAATTATAGAGTTGTCGTTTATCCGAATGGATTTTTGTATGTTATGCATTTGTCCGAACGGATTTTGGTAAGTTCTGCATTTGTCCGAATGGAGTTTTGTAAGTTCTGCATTTGTCCAAATTGATTTTTGTAAGTTCTGCATTTGTTCGAATTTTGAAGTATGCATTTGTCCTAAAAGTGTTTTTTCTGTAGAAATGGGTGTGTGTGTAGAGGCCTTTTAGGTGAGGCATCTTGCTCCCCTTTGGGACCATTGAGGAATTTTGGTCGGGAAATATATTGTAATGCTAGGACTTAGCAGTTTTTAGGAGTGATGTTTATTTGCAAACTATGAAATTCGGACAAATGCATACTTAGTCGGACAAATGCATATTTCAAAATTCGGACAAATGCAGAACTTACAAAAATTTGTAATAAATTCGGACAAATGCATGCGCCCCCAAACAAAGAAATCCGATATGTAGCCACATGAGTTACATCCGTAGTATTATTGATCCCTAAATTTACGACAGCCGATCGGTCCTTGGAGGTTCATAAAAGTCATTCAAACTCCTGTTTTGTATGTATGTACAGTCCACTTCCGAAAACCGGGGCATCTCGGGACCAGAGCTGGGCGCCCCGGTTTTCGAGTGATTAGATGTACTGTATCAAGTTAGTATAGCTCGTGACAAAAACAAAGCATTTTAAGAGAAATAATCTTGGGTCCGTGTAAACTAGCATCCTCAATCATTATGCTATAGTAGGACCACTCCAAAAAGTGACACGGCTCTCACATACCCGCAGAACCTGTTGTATGCCCTTGTATAGTACATACGTATGTACATACTAAGCAGTCAGTCTGTCTCATAGGATTACATTGATAACAGTAAAAAGTGTACTTTGACTCTAATTCATCGTGGCACCCACAACCATAAATGCTGTATAACAACTCTTCATACATTAAGCATATACAAATGGAATGTTTTAAACTAAAAACATAATTTTGCAAAGAAAAATATCATCCAAACTCGCCCCGGTTTCCGAGAGTAATTTGTATAGAACACGGCCATATTTTTCCGGATGCGCCCCGGTTTTCGGAAGTGGACTGTATATTTTATGAGTTATTAACATATTGATATATACGTACATATTTTCACACCTGTTGAAAAAATTCTTATTTTATAAAGCGAGTTCTCAACGGCCAAATAGGGTATTTTAATGTGTAGAATCCAATTTTCACACTAAGAATACTAATGTGAATATTATATGAGTTATTAATAAATACGTACATACATATTTTCACACTTTCCTAAGCTTGAAGTTCTCAACGGCTAATATAGGGTATTTCAATGTGTTTAATCCTATTTTCGCACTTTGAACGTAAGAATGTGAATATTTTATGATTTTTCATAAAATGAGTCGTCCCGATGAATTATGACATTCATATCTCACATGCCGTCACTTACTGGAGATACACTATCGGTCTGTCGACCGACATTTTGTAAAAGATATCATTATGCATTTCCTTACCTGTTCAGAAAGAAGTAGGAATGTACATAAGTTGCAAAAGGGATGAGAGAGACTTGAGTAGAGTTGGGGCCTATGTTGAAGAAGCTAGTCACATTGGCGATGAATTTGAGAGCTTGAATGTGATTTCTCCGTCCCACACTTCCAGAGGTGTCCAGCATAAAAGTCAGGTCAATTGGGACACGACATTCTAGAGATAGCAAATATAATCAATCAAGCATATTTACAATGCGAAATATTAACATACCATTTGGTTTAACACAACAAGTGATATACTGGTCTCCTTCATTCCTGACCCAGTCACACCCAGCTGCAATAGCTAGACCAGCTAGTCGTCTCAGCCTAGCACCTCCATTGTTAGATCCGTACCTGCATCTGATGGAGCGACCTGTCAACAAAATAAGTGTACAGTAAGCATAATACAAAATAGCTAGCTAGAGCAGCCATCTCATTCGTAGCAACGTGGATAGCAGAAAACTAATGATTCGAGAGTGGCAGTCTAAAGAGTAGCATTGGCTTATTAGGTGCCTCTGCAAAAGCATTGTCGCGCTGCACCTGATGGAATGTATAATCATGAATATTAGGCAAATCCAATTACCTTCATAGCGTAGGTTCAGCCTGTCCGCTTGGTCTATATCCTCACTCCATCCTCGAACGATATCAATGATGTCGCTATCATCGTCTAGACTTTGAATCAGTCTATCTAAAATCAGCTTGAGTCGTGACGTCATGTAGAGGTCATCTGACCGGCTGGAAGAGACGCGCGAAGTGAAGTACTTGATGAGGCGTCTGAAGGGTCCGGTGTTTCTCCGTACCTGTATCCGTATCCGCCCACACTCATCTCCTTCACTTCTGTCTGGGTAGTTAATGTTAGCGCTCAGTTCGCTGGGAGCGTTCCTCCCTCGCGACCAACAAATCGCAACACAAGCAAGGAATATTATGAACAGAAATACCCAACGCATAGCGCAAGGTAAGATCAGATGAAATCAAGATGGAATAAGTTGAACAATATCTGAAGGAACAAATTATTTCTGTCATGGCAGAGATATCATTGAGATTTATATGCTCAGCTCAGGCATACAACACAAGAAATGTGAAACGACAAATCAATCCATGAATGGGCTATTCCCATTTAAGTGGATCAGGAAAGGAAAGATCGAATTACCATAAGGTCATTCTTTTTCTTCTAAGTTGGAGTTGTGCATTTGGTTGCATTGATGTAAGCACACCGAAGAAAGCATTCTAAGTATTGCCATCAGCTAAGGACTGACATCGGTTTGAGAAGATATGAATAATTATGATCTTATAAGTATTTGGTTGTTCCGTGATTCGTAGTCTACCCGTAGACAGGACAATTAAATTGCATAGATTAATGGCAACGGGAATATTTGTCCCTCTATAAATATTTCTGCATATAAGATGCCAAAAGGGCATTGTTTACCGGAAGAAAATGTTCGCACAAAGGATGGGACTGTTTATTTTGATCGGGAATATTTGAATATTACTAATATTCCACAATTTTTACTTTCGAAAATCTTACTTTCTGCTACGCAAAGTGGGAATTACGAATATTATAGTGTGTAGGAATCACTATTATAGTCTCAGATTTTTGAAAGGGTTATATTTTATGGATATTAAACAATAAATACTTTATAAACGCACGTACAGGCAAACCTCTAAGTATGGCACCTCCGAAATACGGCATGAATCCATTCTCTCGATTGACATCCTATGTAAATAACGCATCTCCGAAATGCGCCAATTAAGTGAACTTCGGATTGAGATTTTCAATGATTCAAACAGTTTGAAAAATTATAGAGATAAAGTTTTAAGATATGCGAGTGCCAATTACTTCTTATGTGTCGAGTTAAAAAGACCCTTAACTAGGGTGTGAACATGTGAAACTAGTATAGCTACATATTAAAACACGATGATGTTTTGTTTTTGTTCAAATTGGCATGAGGGTGCAAAATGGTGAATCTACAAACAAGTACAAATAGTTAACCCCTTTCTTCCAAACCTGTGTCTACCCTGTCAGAACTTTCAGTAGAACTGAATTCCACACATTATAGAATCTCTTTTAAGGCGGACATCAGATAAGAAGTACAGCCTTTTGGTGTTCTAGTAATGCAATGTTATACTTTTTTAAGATAGAAATAATTCGGCTAAAAATTCCGTGTCTCCAGCATTATCGCTAATGGGTACCCAATATCTACTGTACAACAAAGAAGGGAATCCGGAAGCTGAACATAGGATTATCTTTCAAATGAATGCAAACGAATGAATTTCAATAAATGGTAATAATATCAACATTTATATTAATATCAAATACTAAAAATTAATACAGTTCTCCCATTCATTTGCTTGAAATTAGCGCCTCATGTTTCTATAATTCTCGTTTCAATGAACTAACTGCGGTGAATAAAAAGCGTTGCAAACGACGGGAGTTGATGGTTTTGTTAATTCATAACGTATTTGAGCTCTGAGTATTGCTAATGGCGCTTTGCGACTGGAAGAAGGGCAAATTCGGTCCCAGCTCGTTCTGAGCAATTTCATTCAACATAGGCGTTGACGGGGGGAAGGAACTGGTGGAGTTGTGATGGTAGATATTGGAATTGGAATTCATATTGAAAGTGTTTGGGGCAGCGTGGTGAGGAAATGAATTGAGAGGCGTGTGTGGGGTAGGACTGTACGCGTTAAGAGCGGTGTGCGAGCAGTAAGCGGAGTTGGAGTTATAGTGAGGGCTGTACGGGGGGACCGAGTTTGGGCCTTGGTACAGGTGTGAGCAGGAAGGCTGCGGTGGGAGAGTGGGGGTCCTAATTGGGGAGTAGGCTGGGGTCTGAGGCAGGGGGAGAGGGAGTTTGGGGAAGAAGTGAGAAGTCATCTGTTGCAGGGGAGTGAGGGTGTCAGAGGGTGGGGAGTAGGCTTCAGGTTTTGTGTATCTCTTTGGGTAGTAATTCTGGTAATTCGGTATGAACTTATGAGCTATGTGTGAGGTGTCCATAGCCTCATCAGGTTGAGGTGTGAGTGGAGAGCTAACATAAGGGGTTTGTCTCAGAGCTCTACTGGCCGAGTAGGAAGGGAGGGAGGAGTAGGGTCCAGGTGTGATGGGAGGGCCCTGTCTGTCCCACTGCACCATGGAGTAGGGAGAAGCATTTGGGTAGGGGAGGTTGAGGGGGGTGTTGTGGCTGTACGGGTAGGCAGGGGTGGGGCTAGGGGGATAGGAGGGCTGGAAGGTGAATTTAGCCGCGTGAGAAAGCCGAGGAGTGGAACCGTCAATGATGGGCGTGGGAGTGCTTGGGGGCAATTCTGTACTATTCTTGTCGGCGTTGATCTTGTTGTATGCGAATATCAGCGGTGCACTGTGAGAGGAGGAAGGGGAGATGTTCAGGTTCTGTAGCAGAGCGGCGTGCGATTGGTAGGACGGCGGAGAGGGTTCGTAGGTCTGGGGCGGTTTCCTCCGCTTAGCGATGTCTAAGATAGCTTGGAACTTGGTTGAAGAGTGTTGGGTGACGATTGAGTTGTTGTCCTTAACGAGAGCGTCTGTCATCTGCTCCACTCTCGCGCGCACTCGCTTTATCTTCTCTTTGTGCCTGGCCTGTATCTGCATGTCACTCTCCACGCCCTTGTCTCTGAAGATGGCGTGCAAGTAGTGCTCGTGGCACTCGGAAGGCATGCGTATTTCCGCGTGAATCGAAGTGAGGTAGTCCGACACGAAGAGCCAGTTCAGGTCCTGGGAGGGGGCGAGGGAAATGAGCCCAAGTGGAGCTTCTAAGTGGTTCAGAACACAGTGGCACAGGCGCCATTCTGAGGGTAGCAACCACTGAGGGCGTCCGAAGTGTTCAGGAGGCAGGGTAGGGGACTTCTTAAGAGGCTCGCTAATCAATTTCGATTTAAGCCTTTTCTTTATTCGCTGCTTGTCTTCTTCAGAATGGATTGAGAGAAATATATTGTTTGTCATCTGCGGCAGTTCTTTAGACTTGCGAATTAAATTCTTTCTGGTGATGTTGGAGGAGGAAATGAACTCATCATCAGGGTTCGGTATCGTACTGTGTTCGTGCGGTTTGATCTTGTACGTACTCAACTGATAGTCTGTTAGGAACACCATAGGGTCTCTGCTCTTAGCCTCCAGTAGATCTTGATCCAGACTGTAGAGAGAAGAGAGGAAGGGGTCTATGTACACAGTGGGATCGCTATCTGCATCCAAATTATGAGGGAGCGCGTCCCAGTCCATATTTTCAAATGGAGCAGTGACTAGTGAGTCTGTGTCCGATGGGGGAGGGGTAGCCGCCCGACTGGGAGGGGAAGTACTGACAGGGCTGAGAGAAGGAGAGTCGAAATAGTAACCAGCCGGGCTATACCCTAAAAAATGATTCTGAGTTTGTTCTGAGTCTCGCGCGAGCAGAGAGAAGAGGTTGGAGGGAGTGTGCTTGAATGGGAGATGTGCGAGGTTCCTCTCCAGGTAGAAGAGCGCGTAGTTTTCAATCGGATTGAGTTCTTCTTGGAGAGACAAGAATTCACTCTCGATCTCAGAGCGGAGTGTCACCGGGAGGATGCTAGAGTCCGGGTTCTCTCTATCTGTCTGCTCCAAGAGGTCGCTCTCCTCACTGATCTTCGCCTCGTTAGTGGCATGTTTCGCGAATTTCGCATCCGAATCTTCCTCCACTTCAAATAGCAGGGAGGAAAGGTTGTTACCATCTTCTCCTATCTTCCCTGCGATTTCATTCAGCCCCTTCTCTAGCTCGGGAGAGCTGGTGAAGAAGTCAGCCGTAAAATGCCCCTCCTCTATAGCCAGTTCTCCCAGCAGCTTCTTCTGCTGGGACTTCTTCAGGATATTCATCTCGATCGTGCCCTCACAGATGAGTCTGTAGATGTGCACATCCTTGGTCTGTCCGATCCTGTGACAGCGGTCCTGTGCCTGTGCGTCCATGGTTGGGTTCCAGTCTATGTCGTAGAAGATGACGGTGTCCGCACCTGTGAGGTTCATACCCACTCCTCCACTGCGCGTGGAGAGGATGAACACGAACAGACTCTTGTCATTGTTGAACCTCTCCACCAGGTAGAAGCGGTCCTCTGGAGGCGTGGACCCGTCCAGACGGAGGTATTTATACCCGTGGTAGTTGAGGAATGTCTCCAGGATGTTGAGCATCCGAGACATCTGAGTGAATATGATGACTCGATGCTGCTCACTCTTCAGCTGGTAGAGCAGCGCGTCTAGAATCTGAAGCTTGCCGCAGTCGTACTGTATCAGTCTCGTCTCCGGGAACTGCAGGCGTGATTGAGAGATGAACCTGTCCAGGCGGGTGTCCCAGGAGGAGGCGAGGGAGCTCTTGATTGAGCTCTGTTTTGAGGCAACTTCGTAACACCAAGGAGCGTCCAATGGGGATGAGGTGACAAGCCGTGTGGGCTGCGTTATGATCTGCGGAATGTAGAGTGAGAATGTAGTGAGGTTGTAGCAGTTCTCCTCTGACAGGGGATCGGTGAGGTGTGGGAGAGCGGCGGGGAGAGGGGGGCGAGAGAGGGAGAGGGAGTGGATGAGATCAGCCCCATAGAACAAGGGACGACTGATGCGAGATGAACTGACACGATACATCTTACTCAGTCTGGCCTGGTACTCCCTACCCTCGATCTCGCTCTCCAGGCCACTGCTAGCTAGCAGGCGCGTCAGCCTGTCGCTGATGGGGAGGGAGTTGGAAGGGGTGAGGGGGTAGATTTGCGCAGGGGAGTGTTGACAAGGAAAGTTAGCGGGTGTGAATCCTTCCTTGGACACTTTGAGTGTCTGTGCACGGTAAGAGCCGAATGCTGTGAGGTTGTACGCGACTTCCGATATGAGATCCAACCCTATGCTGGATATGGTCAGGAACTTGTCCAGAGTAACGCCACACACGAAGCCTCTGGACAGGGCGTGCAGGAACACGAGGGAGGGCAGCAGGAGTGTCAGGGGGTCAGTGGACAGGGGACTGGAGATGGGACGTAGTTCAAACAGGTCCGGGTGATTGCAAACCTTTCTGAGCTGCATGAGTATGTTGAGGAGGTTGAGAGCTCCGCCCGACCTGATCTTATCCCGCGTCTCCGACAGAGACATGTAGTCTTCGTAGAGGAACTTCTGCCGCTTGGACAGGTGGCACGACACCACGTGCTCAATCTTCTTAGGCAGCTGCAGCTCCACTTCACACTTGAGCCTCCTCAGCAGGAAGGGACGCAGGATGCGGTGCAGCCGCTCCACCACTCTCTCCCGCTGCGCCTGGTTCCCCTCCACGATCTCCATCAGCGGCTTGGAGAACCACTCCTTGAAGTCGGAGTGCGAGCTGAACAGCTCCGGCATCAGGAAGTGCATCAGCGCCCACAGCTCCATGATGCTGTTCTGGAGCGGCGTGCCGCTCAGTAGCAACCGCTGCCGGGATCGGAATGTGAGCAGGGTCTGCCAGCGCTGGGACTTGTAGTTCTTGATGTTCTGCGCCTCGTCCAGGATGATGTAGCCCCAGTCGATCTTCCCTTTCAGACTGACCTGGTCCGCCACGGCCAGCTGGTACGAGGTGATGCACACGTGGAACGCGTTGGGCTTCGTCCAGCCGATCCTCTTGTTGCGCCGGACCTTGGCGTTGCCGTAGTAGGTGAGCAGCTTGAAGGCGGGGCACCACTTCTTGAACTCGTACTCCCAGTTCAGGATGACAGAGGTGGGCACGATCACCAGGTGCGGCCCCCAGTCCCCGTGCTGGCAGGCCAGGTGGGAGAGGAACGCAATCGTTTGAATGGTCTTTCCCAGCCCCATTTCGTCTGCCAAGAAACCGTTCAGTCCTTGCGAGTGCAGCATGGACAGCCAGTCCAGTCCGATGTGCTGGTACTCCCGGAGCAGTCCCCCCTTCAGGAGGGGAGGCACGGGGGTGCTCACCTTCGTGGTGGAGAGGGTGCTCCCGCTAGGCTGCAGGTGTTGCGCTACCTCCGCCGCGTTGCTCAGCTCCCGGTTCCCCAGCTCCTGCTCCGCCTCCCTGAGCACGGGACGGGACAGGGGCGGGGCCGCGGAGGGCGGGTCTGGGGGGACAGAGTTGTGGTTGTTCTGCAACAGCTTCTTCAAGTAGTCCGGAGGAAGGGAGTCCATTAGGTCGTCCAGGGACAAGTCTGCTTCCTTCTTGAGAGCACTCACTTCGTCCTCGTCCCCTCCCGACCTCTCCGAGTCGGACTCGTTGGAGCTGGACGCGTGGTTGAGGAGGTCGGACCCGGGGGCCTGTGCCTCCATGCGTATCCGGTGTGAGTAGCTCTCCGTCTGAGAGAGAAGGTCGGACAGGTGCGAGTGGAGGTTGTACCGCTTCACGTGGTCGTCTATGATCTGTTCCTTCCACTCCACGATCTTCACCATCTGAGACCAGAAGTTGTGTACCTAGCAATGCACTGAGATGAAGCGAGGTTTGAGAAATTTAATCATTTAAGTTCCACGACGAGTATCTCAACACAAAATAACTGAGAAAACAAGAAGAGCGGAGGAAGTGGTGAGTACCTGTTTAGCAGTGGCACTAGCTCTCCTGCGAATGGCTGCGCGCTCCTGCAGGGACTGCATCTTCTCTGCGGACTCCTTCTCGTGGTGGTGCCGCTCCACAGCTCGGGACAACCGTCTCAGGGACGCAGCACGGAGTTTGCGCTCATACTCGAAGTCTGTGGCTAGCCAGGCCATCTCCTCCAGGAGGTAGTCCCAGTGGCACTTGGTCCTCACCGGTTCTAACACCCTGGGCAGGCGGGAGGGTTCCCACATCCCCTGCTGCCTCAGACTCAACACCCGACTCAGAGTGCTGGACTCGTGCTGGATCTGTGAGATGGCTGGGTCATCTTCTGTGAGGAGACACATTACCATATATGGCATCAGTGGAAGTAAAAGTTTATACCAGCAAAATTCGTTGGTTTTGTAGGCCGGTTTTTAGTACAGCTCTTCTAGGGAGCTACCCTCATGGCATGGATGGTACCTCAGCGGGCCTGATTCTTAACAAGTTCGGTATGCTTATTATGTAAATGTACACCTGATATCTTTTCGAAAAATGACACGTCTCCCAGTTTTTTAAGAGGCATACTTCTTGACTGTTTTAGATAAGTTAGATCAGATTTTGAGACTTAACAAAACTGCATACATATTGTATACATATTTCAACACCTCTGACTAGAATTATTCTGGAAGTGCACTCATCTGTCGATCGCATTTTCTACCCTATCTAATCGAAATGTTTACTTTGTTCTGAGTAATACTAATACGAATTTACGAAATGTAAATTTAGATTATTTTTTAAAATGCAAATAATACATTGAAATTATAGCATAGAGAACTCACTATTCGTGACTTGACCTTCTTGGCCGACAGCTGACTGCCACAAATCAACCATTTTGTCTGGGGGTCTCCCCTGGTGGCCTCGAGTGGGTCTGAGGAACTGGGTGTTGCTGTGCGGGGTCTGAGGTGTGCTCATTGCCTCTCTCTTCAGCTCGCTTACCTTAGCCCTCACCTGCTGCTGCTGTTGCTGGGGGGGAGGGAGGGAGAGAGGGTTCGTGTCGATGAGATTGGAGTTGGGAGGGAGGCCGGTGAGAAGAAACCGCTCCTTCAACAGCTCAGCATAGTCTGCCTCAATAGCCTCGAGCTGAGAGCGGTAGTGAGTGAGGATGTGTTGCTGCGCGCTGTGAGATGTGGGGCTATTAGTTGGGTGGGTAGGAGCTACGTTCATTGGGCTTCATGCGTGAGTCAGGCAATAAGCTGCTCCAACCTGCATGGATACACTGCTAAGTGCGAATGCGATGCGTTTAGGGACAGGGCGTCTGCGAAAATTGGTTGCAATTACGAAATATTCGCATTCAATGTACATAATTACGTATGCTTATAAAATTTTTGTGATCGGGGTTGTAGTGTCCCTTTTAAGTTCTAAATATTCGCAGATTTCAAGTTTGTATATACATATATATATATATAGTTATAACACATACATATATTATCTAAAACTTAATATTCGACTCTCCATACATTCCTAATGAAGAAGCTCTAAACAAACCAAAAGTTGGTTCGAAGACATTCGAAATCGCAGACTGACTAGAAAATTAACCAACTAGAGCATTTGTATATTAATTTACAATTTACATTTTATTAAATAAGATTCTGCGTCAACTGAAATAAATATTTTAGTCAATTAACATGATTGAATCAACAAAAAAGTGATTATCACACAGCAGTATGATGAAAGGCGGTGCTTGAAAGAAGGGACTGAATTCTCCTAGACATTTGAAACCTTGCGAATAATACTCTAGATCCTAGAACAATATCATACATCTTCCCTCGCAGTGACCAAATAGAAATGCAAGCTAATAGTGCTTACAAATAGGATGTGAAAAAACGCAGAACATCTGTGGCTAGCTGGGTGGTCTTCTCCCTGGCCACGGGAGAGTCACAGACCAGGTTGTAGAAGGAGAGCATCTGGTGGAGGAGAGTGGCCATCTTCTCGAAATCCTCCACCCTCAGTCTCTGAGACAGCAGTGACTGTGCTGTGGCGTTCTTAGACGCTACCAGCCCCACCAAGAGGCTGGCCATAGCCGCGAGGATGGAACTCTCAAAGTTGGCCTCCGCCTTCCCTTTCACTTCCTCCGAAGTGGCCGCCTCCCGGATGAAGTCCGACATCTCCTTCACCGACATGGACAGATCTTCAGCCTCGGGGTTCTGGCTCCTGTCCGGAATGTCCAGGACCTGCGTCCTGCCCGCGGGGTGCTCCGGTACCAGCTTGTCGCGGAAGTACTCGATCGGCAGAGAGATCTTGAGGCTGTGCGACAGGGGGGACTGGTCCCGCATGGAGAGGCGGCTGAGGTGCGGGGAGGAGGAGCCGAAGGATTCGTTCGAGTCAGTGTCGCTCTTCATTGCGGAGAGATTGAGCTGCTTCTTGTGGGGAGAGTTGGCCAACTTGATACGCGAGATCACCTGTGACAATTCCTTAGTTAGTGATTCCGCTTCTTTCTGTTTCACAGCGTACAACTTGACAAACTTATCGAACATGACTTCCTCATCCTGCGAGACCAGTTGGAGGAAAGTCTCACAGGTGTTAGATTTCGCGAGGTGGTTGACCAGGGCCATTAGGCCAATGATCTGAATATCAAATTGACATTCCTTCTCGAACCTAGGAGCAAGTGTGAGTACACAGTCAACTAGTGAGGTGAGATATTCCGCAGATTCTGCAATGAGCTGAGAGAACTCATCTACTTCATTACATAGCTCAGTGACAGATGTCATCGCCTGCTTGAGACACTCGTACGCCACCTGACAGGAGGTGTCAAGCTCTAAACACTGTCTGTTGACACGGAAACAGCTGAACAGCACGTGAGGCAGGTGGGGGGTGGTGGTGGCTAGCTGGACTAGGGATGCGGGGTGTTTTTTTGTCAGAGAGTTAAGAGAGAGGAGAGAGTTTGAGAGTAGGAAGAGGTGCATCTGATACTTAGATTCCGGAGAGTGCGTGCTATCTCCTATCTGGGAATGTTTAAACTTGTTGAACCGACTCCTGTGTCCGTTGTTTTCAGTCTTCCCGTTAGTCCTAGCCTCCAGCGCCCGCTCCGAGGCCTGGAGAGAAGAGAGGATGAGTGCGTTGACAGCTTCCACTCCTCCTTTCTCCGACAGGAGTTGGGAGAAGTCCTCCTTCTGCAGTGAGATGAGGGACTGCAGAGCCATGGCAGCCAGCAGTTGGTGGGAGATGGGACCCTTGGGGGGTAGGGGGTGCGTTTCGGTGTGTTCCAGAGAGGCCAGGAGGTCTGACACGCGGGAAGAAGTGGTTTTGATAGCTCTGTTCAGTTCGAACTCCTTGACTGCATCCTCCGCGGGCTGCAGCACAGGAGTGGCTTCGTGCGTGTAGTCCGTGGTCAGCTGCAGCAGGATGAGCAGCGTGTGCGAGTCCAGCTCCGTGGAGCTCCGGTCCCTGCTGAGCGCGTACAAGAGGGAGGCGGCCGCCAGTCGGAGGGGAGGGGGCGCACTCGGGCTGTCGGAGAGGGAGCTGGTCAGCTGTGCGATCAGCTGGTGGAAGCTGAGCTGTCTCCTGAAGTGAGGGGACAGACACTCGGAGGCGAGGGAGCAGAGAGCGAGGCAGCGAGTGGAGAGCGGCTGAGTCTGCTTGATGCAGTCCAGCAGGTACTGCACCTCGTCGCGGAACATCTGCTGCTGTCCCAGCTCCCGGCACTGGTGCGGCTGCTTCACGTCGTAGATCTCCGTGGGCTCCGCGATAGCGCGCTTGTGCGGGGATTTGGAGGTGTCGGGCGGGCGCGGTCTAGGCTTGCTCTGTTTCGCGGGAGTCTTGTTCTTCTCTTGTCTGGGGGACTTCTGCTTGGGAGGGGAGGACTCGAGGTCTACCTCCAGGTGCGTGGAGAGGGAGTGTCTGTCTACCCGGTTCCGCTTCTTCCGGAAGAGAGAGAGCTGCTCTGTTACAGGAACCGGAGCACCGTCCGAGTCAGAGCTGGACTCTGGAAAGCCGAATAAGTCCGCAGGGGTGGACTGGGGCTTGAAGACATTAACTTTCGGATGTCTGGAGTGAGCTAGCGACACCTTAGCTGTAGTGGAGAGTGTGTCAGAAGATTTTATACCAAACGGATTGCTAGATTTCATTGCGGGAAGAGACACAGACTTATTCTGCTTGCTGAGTGGCTTGGCAGGGTGCACCTGTGCTGCTGGAGGAGAATTGGAAGATTCACGAGTGTTGTTAGTTGGTAAGACCTGATGCGAAGTAGATCTGCAGGGTTTCTCGTCTGAGGTTGATTTGTCTTGAGTAAGACTGTCTCTCTTGTGTCCCTTGCTGAATTGAGACATGAGAGTGTCAAAGTTATTTTCAAGGAAGACGTGACCATGCTTGTAGGATTTTCCGTAAGTTTTCTTCGACGGTCTGTTGGTGGAGGGTGGGTTAGAGGAACTGATGCTCATTGGATCTAACACTAGTTCACACCAGTTAAAATAACTAGAATGGAGAATACCGTCATTCCCCGAATAAACGCCGGGCTTGAATAAGCAAGGGGGTTTAACGTCCATGAAAAAAATAAGCGCCCGAAAGCTTATTCAGGGAAAGACGGCATGCGCAACTAGGTTCATTTTAGGGAGCACTTGCTTAACTAGAGTTGGTCAGCCTGTAAAGGGCGACCAGGCTCCGTAGCCTAGCTGCACCAATGAGTTGTAACAAGGATACATGGAATCCAAAGTTTATAAATATAATGGACTCATGCCCCATGAGCAAATTACCTTCAAAATTCAACTCATTTCGTATAGTGGGGTAGCCACGATTAATTGCGATGAGAAAGAGGCAGTTCGATTTGTCAATATGATAAACATTTACGCCAACTAGATTTTTAGTGTGCTTCTTATACAATTACGTACATAGTATTGTATAGGCTGGCTAGTGGCCATTATTTTCTCTCTATATATATATCTTGAACCTGAAAAAAGAATTTAAATAAAAGTGTGCCACGACACATGGGTCAAATTATGGGTCATGGCCCGTGGATCATTAACTTGATGGGTCACATAGGTCATGGGTCACTTCTTGCGACCCATTTGCAGCTCTGGGTGCAACTAGATAACCCGTATTTCCTTGAATCTCCCCGGCGTATATTTTTTTCGTACGCAAGAAACTCCCAGTAAATATTCATATTCAAATAGGGACCTCGCCACGGGAATCAAAGGGGAGAATTTCCCCCCAAGTAATGAGTATAAATATGATTATGATCATGAATACGATCATGAGCATCATAACTACCTCAAAGGGCATTTTTTAAAAATCGAAATCAGAAGCGCGCTTGTATTCAATGAAGCTGCTGAAGTAACTTTAACTTTAAACGGTTCGTAGCTACGCCTGTGCCTGGACTAAAGGTCTAGTCCAGGCACAGGCGTAGCTACGAACCGCAAGCAAGCCAAGCGCGCTTGTCCTTACTATTAAAACTCGAATAATGTACAGTCGAAACCGGTTTTTTCTCACTCCGGTTTATCCTTACTTATCGGTTTTTTCTTGCTATTTCATAATCTTAATTATGTAAAAAATTCCAATTTTTATACACATTCTATTAAAATTTCAGCTTTCTATCACCTAAAATGGCTGAGTTATGGTCGAAAAACTGAAATTTCCAATTATAAAAAAAGGTGACAATGACGTCATAATTCCATGATGAGTCGACATTTTGGTCTGAGCTCAGAACTTTAGAAAAATTATATATATATGTAACAATATCATCCTTCACGTAAACACAAGTATTACTATAGTGAATCGATTTCAGTCTATTATTCTCATATTCTGACGTTTATCAAACATATCGTCATTCGTCATATTATTCTAAAAAATTATATATAGTACTTTTGCATTAAATACTGCTTTCTAAAGATAGGATACAATGTTGAAATTTTGCGGCCCGCTGAAAGTCTTAGAATGGTGAATGCGGCCCTCAACCCCCAAAGTATCTTTAAATGTGAACCATTTACCCAAATGATGAGAAGTAGACCTGTTAGATTATATATTAACTCTACTTTAAATTTAATAAATAAATCTAAGTTTGAAACATGAAAAGGGTAATTAGGAAGGTAAAAAGAGAATAGAAAGTAAGTAAAAATAAACAGAATTCAGTTTATAAGAGAGTGAACTAGTGACAGGGTTGCATCAGAACTTGGTCTCATCCTGTTCTCCGAGAATCATGCTCACGCGGGGCTTGACACCCTGACCCTGAGGCTGTCTCTTCTCTTTGGCGAGTTTCTTCGCTTGTTCATGGGCCGTGTGATACCTCTGTAGAATCCTCTCTGCCCAAGAGAGGAGCTTGACACCGTCCGGAGGTATCTCCACGTTCTCAGGACGCTTGTTGAGGATGTAGAGGAGACGCGTGACGTCACGCATCACTGCCTTGTACTGAGCTACGTTCTGATGGTCAGGTGGCAGCTCCTTCAGTCTGCGTCTCATATCGTTCAGCATCTGGAGGAAGGTGGGAGCTCGCTCTCGGAGTGCATTCAGTTTTTCATTGAATTCCTCCGCCAACTTCTCAGGACTGACATCTCGCTCGAATCCTGGGTTAGTAGCGGACACGGAGTCCTCACTCTGGAGGGACGTGATGTCAGTCGTCGTGATGATGCTCTTCGTGTCTGTGTCTTTGTCGGGGATGGAAGGTGTGATTTCTGAGGAACAGGAGGAGATGTCAGGCCGTACCATCCCCTTCACGATCTCCACAGCGGAGTCTTTCTTCAGTCCGGGAGCAGCTCCTGCTCTGGTGTTAGCCTCCACGGTGGAGAGTTCGAAGGACTTCTGTTTCCAGTTCAAGTTAGGAATGAGCACTTTGTACCGTATGTAGATGAGGTAGCAGATCACCACTCCAACACCAACCAAGATCAGGAGCAGTATCAGAACTATGACGGCGAACACCCAAGTAGGGGCGTTGGGGTCCGCAGGGGTCGTGCCTGGAATGCAGATCAGGCGGGAGATAGTTGAGTTTTCCAGTTTTATAATCTCAATCTGAGTTCCAATGGCACAATTGGAAACACATCTCCCACTGTTGTTGTCGAGAGGGGTGCCCCTATGACAGGTGAGACACCTGACATCGCTGGAAGGATCACACATGATGCAGTTCTCCTGCTGACAGCCTGTATCCAGCTTGATCACGCAGTATGTATCGTTAGAGAAGTCAGAGACATAGCCATCATCACACAGGCACTGCTTTAACACACAAGATGAGTGATTGCGGCAGACGGCGTCATATTGACACGTCCCGTTGTTAGTCTGAGCATCTGATGAGATGATGAGACAAGTCAGAACCAGAATGTAGAGTGTTAGGACACGCATTGTTATGCTAGACTTGGTGAATATTAAATTTTCAATCAACAAATGAGATTGTTAGCAATGATTAACTTACATACGAGTAATCTCGAAGAACTAGGGACAGCTATAAAAGACAATGTTGTCAGATGATGTGGCCAATATGCTCACCGCCAAATTCAGAACAAGTTAAGTAATGTTAAAAGTTACTTAAAACTCAAATACACCGGAGACTTGCTTTCAACGGCGTGTATCTGCGGGTAATAAATTCTAAATATCAATTGGGAAAGAATATTGAAAATAGAAATAGTTTGGTATATATGATAATAGATATCAGTTTGGGGAGTGAACTGTAATCTCCAAATCCAAACTGTCTGTTATGATAAAATCCTTCAAGTCAGGAAAGAGAGGAATAGAACCTATTCTTTTGTCACGATGAATTTCTTCTTTCTGAATCTCTATAATTGGACTTTTTATTATCAGAGAATCCTCAATGTTTTTATGACAAATAATTCGTGTGATAAAAATAGCTTTTAGAGGCCATTGTGACGTATCAAAAACAGATAAAATAAAAATCGTTAGGTAAAATTTTGAAGCACCAGTATGATGTTTCAAACATAATATAAAGCCGGTAATAAAAAAAGGCTTCGGATGACAGGATATCATATTCGGTTTGAAATAATTAAGAATATTGATATTCCACTTCATATTTGCTTCTTTTCGCCCCACACATGTTTCTGTCAAAAATTCTATTTCTTTGCCTTTAATTGTCATTTGAGATTATAACACCGCAATTAGGTCTTTGAGTGAATCATTGGAAGCAACAAGAACTTCAACTTTCTCTCCTAAAGTACTAATTTTATGCTCTGTTTGTTCTTCCATTGCAATTACTACGGGCATTCAATAAGTAGTCGTTATCATAGTATACTTTCCCCAAAACAAGTAATATAATTAATATCAATGCTGCAATTTCTCGAACTACTCTCCTTGATGCTGTATAACTAGTATTAGCCTCTTAATCCAATCCAAAAAACTTTTTTGAAGTCTCCACGTGGTATACCTTTCATATACTGAAAAATCGCCGATCCGAGGTGAGGCCGACTTTCGAATTCCCTCCCTGAAAGGTGTTTCTTCAGCTTAGGGAAGAGCCAAAAGTCGCATGGAGCGAGGTCTGGTGATTAGGGAGGATGATCTAGCTCTACAACTCTCAGACTTTCCAACTTTTCCCTTACCAGCTTGGTCTAGTGGGGTCGGGCATTATCATGCAATAATCTCAATCCTCGAATTCCAGTCCTTGGCCGTCGATTGTGGTAGAATTTCTCAACCTCAGATAGGCACTCACTCATGTAAAATGATCCAGTAATAGTGGTATTCTTGGGGACACAAATCTGGCACACTGGACCATAAGAATCAAAAAATATGCAGTACATAACCTTGGGGTTCCGGAAGTCATATCGAGGGATTATTGGTGGGTCCTGGCCTTTAGCTACCCATACTTTGTTAGCTTCCTTTGACAAAGGCTCGCTATAACGCACCCAAGTCTCATCACCAGTCACGATCTCGAATAGACTCCTGGAGTCGGTTCTATCGAAGTCAGAAAGCAACTTTTGAGCACATTGAACCCTCTTAGTTTTCTGGGCCTGTGTTAGTGTATGCGGGACCCACCGAGCGCAGATTTTCCTAAATTGCAAATTGTCATGCACAATGGTATGAGCGGTTCCCGTTGAGACCCCAACTGCATTAGCTATCTCCATCAATGAAATAGGGGGTCTTCTTCAAGTAATTCGGAAACCTCGAGGACAAATTTGTCACTGGCGCCGGAAATCGGCCTCCCTGCTCTGGGCTTATCTTCTATCGACTCTCTTCCCTCACGAAAACGTCGGGTCCTGTCAACTATCGTGGAATATGGAAGAGTTCTATCATTATAAACCTCCATCAAATCCTTGTGGATGTCGGTTGAAGAAACTTGGAGCAGTGTATGAATCTTTACATAGGCTCGCTGCTCAGTTTTGAAATCTGCACTCTCGGAAGCCATAATAAATGCCAGTATATAAAAATGCCAAACTAATAATAGCCACAGTATAAAAACCAAAGCTCAGAATTGAAAAAGTAAAGTATCATTTGAAAGAGCATCGGTAGGGCTACATTAGATATGCTAACCCAATTCTGAATTAAATGGAACAACCAAGATAAATTGCAATAACGACTACTTATTGAACGCCCGTAGTAGTTTCATTTCCATATGTAGCATCCTACTCTCTTCTAGATGTTGTTTCAGCTCCCGTCTTTTTAATCCCACCACCTCGCACCTGTACTTCTCATATGGACACACTACTATCTCTTCAGAGCACTCATTTTCTTTGTGACACGAAATACTCTCGCGACGCACACAGGTCCCACATCCTAATTCACACATCACTTCTACCTTCCCACACACCTTCACATGCTCTGTCATGTCACACACCTTATGCACTCCAGAACAGTGCAAGCAGGCCTCTTCACGTTGAGAGCATTCCTGTTTCACATGTCTTCCCATTTCATCACGTGTTGACACCATGCCACACATCAGTTCACAAGACGCATACACGTGGCCGCATGTAGTGAGGTGCTTTTCCACACTTTCCAGCATTCCCAGCCAATCACAGCCTCGCTTGGATAAGGGACAGTTGCACTTCAGTGACAGGATTGTGCTACGAACGGGTGAATCGCAAAATGATTGTTCTCCTTCTCTGAGACAACAAGCACACATCTGTTCTCTCTTGGTAGTAATGGAACCATCCTTCATTATCCCTTCACATATCGGACACTTATAGATAGCCCCCTCCCTCTCAGAAAGGTTTTCGGTTAAAATTTCACACCTATACCCTCCCAAAGAACCTCCTTCCAGCTTTACACGGCACAACTCAGTACCCACCTCAGCCGCTAATGGTGCAATGCTTGTCGCCATTTTATTTCTATAACTCGACTCTGCAATGAAATAATTAGATTTGCGGCGATAAGGAGTATAATTATGAATGTTTAGTAGACACTGAGACTGAAGATGTTTATTCTGTTAATTCTGAACAATATTACATCATACTAATTCTTATGGTTACAGAGATAGGTACCGTAAAATGGGGCGACTTTGGCCCTAAGAGGTGACTTTGTCCCACAATTGCAATTTTGATCAAATATGTATACTCAAACTTATGAATCAATGTTTGCTAATATGTTGAATGAAACTCTCAATATATCCAAAGGTATTTAAAACCGCAATATATTCTAAGTTTGAGTATAATTTATTAAAATTGCTATTGTGGGACAAAGTCACCTCTTATGGAGCACCTGTGCAAGGAACTCCAGCCTGAAAGTTGCCCCAAAATTAAGGAACAACCCAGGCTGAAATTCAGAAAAAAAACTACGAAGTGTTCGCAAGCTTACTTTAAAATTTAAAAATTAATTATAACAAGCGCTTCGCTTGCTTGCGGTGCGTTGTTGGCGGACACAAAGTGCCCGCCGTAGGCGCCCTTTGGGCGCCTGGGTTCACATTGATTAATTATATGGTAGATAACATCTCTAAATATGTCTGTCTCACTGTTAAAATCGATATCACTCGAAAAAATCATCAAAATTGTCAATTTTTAAATTTTTTATGCATAATGATGACTTCATAACAAAGTGATGAATCATCATTTTCATGATCCAATTTTCCATGGAATTTTGGTCCGTGGGGACCTATTTTTTCATGGAAAATTGGTCCTAAGCTGAACCAAGTCCCAGTGAACAGTTCATTTAGCTATTGAGCAGGTTTTAGGTGAAATCAATTTATGATTACTTTTGGTTAATACTCAATGCTAATAAGAATAATAGGTGATTATTTAAAACACTTTAATGAAATTCTGTTCATACAAGTATATATTCAGCAGGATGATTAAACGTGTCAAAGTAATCTTTAAGTTTTTGAATTTGGTTATATTTTTGGATATCTTTTCTTGCCCTCGTCTGGAGCGTAGCACCAGTTGCCAATTACAAGTAAGGCTATGTGCTGCTCTTGTTTGGATATTTCTACAATTTCGTAGATATTTACTGCGCTTTTCGAGCTATTCTTTTTAATTTATTATGCCATCCCTCTAGATTATTATTAGTTCTAGGACAGTGTGTGTGTTCGTTGAATACATTCCACAAAATGGGTGAAAACCGCCCTACCAACCAGGTCTCTTCAAATTATTTAATAAATCCACATATAATTAGGGCGTTCAATATGTTCCAGGCCCAACTTTATAATTCGAAAGGCAACTGAAACAATGTATTTTAAATTCTTTTATTGTATTCGTTAGAGGATTATCTTTCTACTGGCAATTTGATTTGCTGTGATAATATAATTATTGTGGTTAGCACACACGATTTATACACCCGGTTTACGGTCCTTGTACTTATGGAGTTTTAGCTTAATATTTGATGTATTTCAGTTCTGAGCAAACTTAGATTAAAACTAATCTCTCCATTGAATTCTGCAAATCAAATAACATAGAGATAGACTTCTTTGAACTCTTCTAATTTTAAGCTGGGGGAATAATGGATTTTTTTGCAATTCACTGACACTTTTGTCCCACTTTTAAGTGGCAAAAAATTGGGAAAAATCCACCATAATTAGTATAACATCTTTTTGTCACAAAATATTCAACTGAACACCTCCCGTTTGCATCTTCTCCATGCCTTCTTGATTATTTTACATTTCAACGATATTATTTAACAATTTTGAGGAATTTTATCCATACAAATTGTTTTCCAGTCTTTTTCAATGGCAAAATTGAAATTTTTTATAAGGACCGTAAACCGGGTCTATAATCGTGTGTGCTAACCACAGTATTTATATCAATAACACAGCAACCAACATACCAGTCGAAGCATAATCCTGCAACGAATTCATTAAACGAATTGAAAATACTTTGTCTTTGCTACCTTTTGACATGTAAAGTTGGGCCTGGAACATATTGAACGCCCTAAGTAGAAATATGATAAGGTGCCAATGATTTAACGATTTGCCTGCCAAAAGAACTAGATTTGCAGGTCTAAATGCTAGGGTTATTTATAATTCACTTAGTCTCAAAACTTCTGGGTTAAGATGTTACCAGTATTCTCGATAATCAACAGAATGTTTATTCTGATTATTAATCCATTTTCGTCAACTTACTTATGTGAGGTCGGGTTTTAGTCTCTGATTGCCATAAAAACCAAGCAACGTAACAGATTATAATGCAAGGAGATTTGAGATGAAAATTCAAAACTGACCCTCGGTTTGCAGAGTTAGTGGTGAAAAAACACGAAAAAGTTTTTCAAATTGATTATCTAATTATAATTCTAATTAGATATACTATATTTTAGATTATCTAATTATTTGATACATTACCTCCTCAATTGGATAAATCAGGTTAACTGTGTTAAACAACGGGATAGTGGGTTGGAACCCCTGGTCTAGGCGCATGTAAAAAATGATCGATCCTTTTTAGGCGTTTGGATTTAAAAAACATTTTCAATGAAAAAATTGGTCTCCTGGACCAATATTCCATGAGAAAATAGTCTCCCGGACCAATTTTTCCTAAAATAATGGTTCCCCGGACCAATTTTCCCTGAAGAAAATGGTCATCCGGACGAATATTCAGGAAAAAATTACATCAGAGAATTACTTTCAACGGCGTGTATCATATGGGTAATAAATTCTAAATATCAATTGGGAAAGAAATTGAAAATAGAAATAGTTTGGTATATATGATAATAAGATATCAATTTGGGAAGTGAACTGTAATCTCCAAATCCAAACTGTTTGATCTGATAAAATCCTTCAAGTCAGTGGAGAGAGGAATAGAACCTATTATTTTGTCACGGTGAAGTCCTTCTTTCCGAATCTCTATAATTGGACTTTTTATTTTCAGAGAATCCTCGATGTTTTTATGACAAATAATTCGTGTGATAAAAACAGCTTTTACAGGCCATTCTAAAAAATCATAATTCATCACAGATGAAAGAAAAACGGTTAGGTAAAATTTTAAAGCATCAGTATGATGTTTCAAATAAAATTTAAAGCCAGTAATAACAAAACGCTTAGGGTAACTTATGCATTTCATATTCGGTTTGAAGTATTGAAGAATGTTGTTGATATTCCACTTCATAATTCCTAATTTTCGCCCCACAACTGTTTCTGTCAAAAATTCTATTTCTTTGTCTTTAATTGTCATTTGAGATTCTAACACCGCAATTAGGTCTTTGAGTGAATCATTGGAAGCAACAAGAACTTCAACTTTCTCTCTTAAAGTACTAATTTTATGCTCTGTTTGTTCTTCAATTGCAATTAGTTTCATTTCCATATGTAGCATCCTACTCTCTTCTAGATGTTGTTTCAGCTCCCGTCTTTTTAATCCCACCACCTCGCACCTGTACTTCTCATATGGACACACTACTATCTCTTCAGAGCACTCATTTTCTTTGTGACACGAAATACTCTCGCGACGCACACAGGTCCCACATCCTAATTCACACATCACTTCTACCTTCCCACACACCTTCACATGCTCTGTCATGTCACACACCTTATGCACTCCAGAACAGTGCAAGCAGGCCTCTTCACGTTGAGAGCATTCCTGTTTCACATGTCTTCCCATTTCATCACGTGTTGACACCATGCCACACATCAGTTCACAAGACGCATACACGTGGCCGCATGTAGTGAGGTGCTTTTCCACACTTTCCAGCATTCCCAGCCAATCACAGCCTCGCTTGGATAAGGGACAGTTGCACTTCAGTGACAGGATTGTGCTACGAACGGGTGAATCGCAAAATGATTGTTCTCCTTCTCTGAGACAACAAGCACACATCTGTTCTCTCTTGGTGGTAATGGAACCATCCTTCATTATCCCTTCACATATCGGACACTTATAGATAGCCCCCTCCCTCTCAGAAAGGTTTTCGGTTAAAATTTCACACCTATACCCTCCCAAAGAACCTCCTTCCAGCTTTACACGGCACAACTCAGTACCCACCTCAGCCGCTAATGGTACAATGCTTGTCGCCATTTTATTTCTAGAACTCGACTCTGCAATGAAATAATTAGATTTGTGGCGATAAGGAGTATAATTATGAATGTTTAGTAGACACAGACTGAAGATATTAATCCTGTCAGCAATATTACATCATACACGTACTAATTCTTGTGTTACAGAGATACGTAATGTAATACTCTATCTATCTCATTCGACACCACTAAATCACTCCTAGCCAGTAGGAGCACTTGAAGTTCAGAGGTTAAGATTCAGGAAAAAATCTGCGTTTTCGCAAGCTTACTTTAAAACTTCGCTCCGCTTAATCGGGACACTTTGACCGCTGATATTTTGTCCCGATTAAGTGGAGTTGACTGTATATAGATATGTGAATCACTGACCAATAAATGTGTGCTAATTTGTGTTATGGGAAACATTTTTGTAGTTTTTCGTAAGTTTCGAAGAGGATGTTATCAAAAATTTCATGGTAGGAATGAGCAAGCATTTATTAGATATTTAAATCTGGATAATCA
This sequence comes from Aphrocallistes beatrix, assembly GCA_963281255.1. Lineage (NCBI taxonomy): Eukaryota > Metazoa > Porifera > Hexactinellida > Sceptrulophora > Aphrocallistidae > Aphrocallistes > Aphrocallistes beatrix. Next base: position 3,296,174 of record OY725494.1, read on the forward strand.
CGATAGAGACTGGGTTGCCTTTAAAGTTGATAGGACATGTCACATGAGAGGAGGGACATCAGGGTCATCAACAAAATTTCCTTTCGCCACTCCTTTCCGAATCAATGGAGCCTCGTCCAGAAACAACCTCTCCCTCCCTTTCCCTCCTCCAGCTAGCCCGCTAAAGTCCGGCATCTGACGAGCAGCTGGGTCTACTTCAAGAAACTCTCTCGCTGTTCGGTTCTTATCCTTACCAGTAGTGTGCTTTTCAGTTCGTTGATTCTCCGAGTCCTCCCTCTGTCTCGTCCTCTCTTCCAACATCTCGTGTGTGAACGTAGGAGAGACCCTCTTCATCTTCACCACGAGGTTCCCGGTGGTCTGACAGCGCTGGGCCTGGCTCTGGTCAGGGTGCACTTCGTCTACCTCTTGGAAGACCAACTGCAGCACCTTCCCCTTCAGCGTCACGCGGACATAGGTGGGCTGCACGTCGCAGGAGATGAGGGAGGTGTCCATGTACCTGGGAGCCTCAACCTCTAATAGACGGAAGTTTCCGCTGGGGTCGTCTCTGAGAGAGAACTTATACCTGCCCTCGTTCACATTCAGCATCTTGCCGTCCTTCTCCAGTCTCCTCGGCATTTCAGGAGAACTTTCAAAAACTTTTCCCTTATCGTCCGCCTTCTTCGGGTTACGCTGCTCCTCCAGATACTTGTGCACGGCTACACGGGACTCTGGTGTATACTTCATCGGGTCATTCATTGGATCAAATTTCTCAGTCTCATCGGTAGTCCGGTCTTTCTCACCATCATCATTACTCCCCACTCTACTCCACTTCTCAGCCTCCTCCGCTTTCTCCAGCTCCCTCTCCGCCTCATACGCCTCCTCTTGCTCCACAATGCGCGCCCGCACTCGCCCCAGCTCCTGACAAGCCCTCAGCCTGTCACTGCGCTCTATCTTTGTTCCGTCCAGCGTGACTAGCTGCGGGAGAGTGGCTGCTACGTACTCTCTGTACAGATCGAACTTGTGGGAAGGGTTCCCTACCAGGTAGAGCTCCTTCAGATGGATGTTAGCTCGCAGAGATTCAACACTAGTCAATCTCCCGACGAAGTTGAGTGTGAGGTCTAGCTTGTTCAGGAACTCACACCCCTCTAGGTTCTCGATCAGGGATATATTGTTGAGTGCTAGGTTGAGATATTCGAGCTGCTTCAATCTGGACACGTTCTCTATCTTTGGGATTAGGTTGGACTGGAGGTAGAGAATCTTGAGCTCCTTGCACCACTTGTCTAGATGTTCGATACGCTCAATGTCCAGCTGATGCAGGGAAACTTCTTCAAGATTGGACAACTGGCAGTCGTTGTGCTCAGCACGCTTTCTTATCAGAGACTCTGTAATTCGAGCCATTGACACCGATACGTAGTTCCTAAGGCTATAGTCAGAGAGTAATAAAATTGCATGTAGGTGTCAAATGGTGAGTCTACAGACAGGTTCGAATATCCAGCGAAATTTTCACACCTCTACAAAAAAATAATTGTCGGACATTTACTGTGTGTCAAGTTCAATGCGTTAATAATATCTTATGTATATCACAGGTGGACAAAAATCCCGAAGATCTCGTTATGGAGTCACAAAAAATAATCTGAGAGGGATGCTAAACAAGTAACTTATTATATGCGGCCTCATATCTTTGGGAATGTTTATTGTTCAGTTATAATCAACATGTGACCCCTTGACAAAAGAGGACAATTATTGGAGAACAAATTTACTTCGCTGAATAGAATACAGATATAAACGCAATGAACATCAACTGCTTTCCAATAAAGGTTCAATAAAATGTATGATAAATACGGGATAAAATTCTAATTGTATTGTAGGCGCCAGCAAAGATGGAAAAGCTTGAAGAACAAATCTCCACAATCAGTACATCGCTAGCAACTAACTTAGTTCTCATTGCTTCACTTAGATTTTTCGCACAAGATCATGTACCAAACCTCAAACTTGAAACTTGCTGCAATGCACAACAAATTCTATTCCAAATGTGTCAATATAACATTTCATCTCTCAAAGAAACCTGTGAATACATCATATGTGTCCTCAGCTCAATTCAGGACACACTGCAAATCCCAGAATTGAAGCATGTTGTAGAAAATATTTATATGATCATAAAACCGAAAATGAAAAAGTCATTGGCACAGTTGGCGATTGAAATGGATAAGAAAATGAAAAAGTCGAAATACCATTTCGAAGCATTTGTGTTCATCACACAAGGAATGACAAGACAGAGAAGTTTCAAGACTGTCAACGAGCTATTCAACAAATTGAAAGATAAGAACATTATAACTGAGAGGAACGTAGATGTTATTCTTCAGGTTCTCACGGAGTTAGCAAGCTATGATTCTGATTTCACGCAGTACCTGAATATCGTAAATGAAGCGTATGTATCTGAGGCTAACACTTAACTTAGGTTTATGATCAGCTGCGCATATTGTCGACTGTCATTAAAGCAAAAAAATATGTCCTAGACTGATCAAAGAAATACTCTTACTAGGAAATTTACTTAATTGAACTTTATTTATACTATTAACGTAATGATACACTGACCAAACAAACGTATTAGCAAAATCTAAAAGAGAAAAATATAGAAGTATGTAATATTTTCTTTCGTGATAAATTAGCTTCTGAAAAACGATTTGTTCGAGTCTGTCTTCCTTTCCTATTTATTCAAAACCCTGTGTTTAATCTAGAAGATAAAATAAAGCAGGACCAACTAGTATTGTGGTTAGAGAGATGATAAGATCTTTTTCAATGAAATTAATAGAAATCGCCATCTCCCTCGCTATTGTCAGACGGAAGATGCTCCTCCCCGTTATCAAAATAAGTATCTGCATAATCTCCCGCCTCCTCGCCCGATGAAGAATCGTTCTGCTTTTCTGGTTCACTCTCTGACTCGCTTCCTTTCACATCCTTCTTCACCCCATCTTCATCAGAACTGCCCTCACCTCCAGTTTTCAGCTTACTTATGTCAATCGTTTTAATCTTTTTCTTTTGTCTTTTATGCCTCTTGTTTTGGACAGGCATGAGCTCACTTGGCATCCCGGGGAGATGATAGTCACTACCAATATCTCTATGCTTCTTCTTCTGTGGCTTAACTAAATCTTTGGAAATTTTCTCAAACGTGAATTGTGGAGAGGACTGCATTCTCTTTAACAGATCTCGCTTCAGACCGAGACACACCTTATCTGACTCACGAGCATAGTCATCTATTCTATTGAGAGGCTTGGGTAGGTTGCAGAATAGCTCTTCGGGTAGGATCTGCCCCTTGAAAATGTCTTTCGAAAATGCGTTAACGTTGTTACGCCGTGACATTTCTAATGGAATTATTAGGGTTTTAGGATCGACAATTGAACGAGGATTGTGAATTTTTTTACAAAGATCGAATAGACAATCGTAATTTGGTCAATGATTTCTCTCTTCATCATCATCTTATAATTCAATTATTTGATAAAATACTTAATAGTTAAATTGAAAAGGTGCACACGAGGGCGACTCACATTATCGTAACATGTGTTATAACATGAATTATAACATAGCATACTTGCCAACTGTCCCGTTTTTGGCGGGACATCTTGATTTTTTCACTCTTCTATTGAACTAATTTTCCGCTTTTAGATGAAATTTCCCCATTATGTTTCTATGTAAATACTTTTCTATTGCGTCCCGCTATGTCTCGCGAAATTCAACGCTGCGTCCCACTTTTACCATGGTTTGTGTTATAACACGTGTTATAACACATGACACATGTTATAACACATGTTATAACACAAGTTATAACACATGTTATAACACGTGTTATAACACATGTTATAACACATGTTATAACACGTGTTATAACACATGTTATAACACATGTTATAACACAAGTTATAACACATGTTATAACACATGTAACACATGTTATAACACATGTTATAACACGTGTTATAACACATGTTATAACACGTGTTATAACACATGTTATAACACATGTTATAACACATGTTATAACACATGTTATAACACATGTTATAACACGTGTTATAACACATGTTATAACACGTGTTATAACACATGTTATAACACATGTTATAACACGAAAATCTATAGAATAGTCGATATATGCTAAATTTCGTGATTACGCAACATTTTGTGATTTAATTAGTTTATTTAAAAGTACCTAATTGTAGGGAATTGACGCGATTTGGAGAAATTCAGAAATTCATTGGGGTGGTTGGTTGGCATTTATTATTTGTTAGAATTAATGGGAGAATGAAAGTGAGGATTCAATAATTTCATTCAAAGAAATATCAGCGACGAAACATCCGCCATTCAAACTATACTCAAATTATGCTCAAAATATGCTCAAACAATGCTCAAACAATGCTCAATATGCTCGAAATATGCTCAAAATATGCTCAAATTATGCTCAAATTATGCTCAAACTATGCTCAAATGGTACTCAAAATATAATCCTCTAAATATAATTTAATATTTCAGCGCTCAATATTACAGTTGACTTTGATTTTTGCTGAAAAAAAAAATCTTTAAAACAAAACTCTTTTGGCCGAGGAAATTCCTGAGTATTGCAATTGGCTTTGATCTTATTGGCCAATTATGATCAATTCAATATAACAATATATCGTAATGTGAACTTAGTAATGTGACAATTCAGCAATGCTTATTAGAGAACCAGAAAGCATGTCGTGCAGCGCTTGTATATGATTAATTAACCACACTTGGTACAGGAATGTGTTGCGTCATTTCCGGTTTAAGCCATTTTCAATAGGGAAGCCATATAAGTTTGGAGTTAATACTATAAATAGAAAAATCCCAAATGCTTCCAAGGGATATATATTATTAATTAAAGCTTGAATTTGTTTTTAGTGCAGCTTCTAGGCATAGGCGCAGAGTTAGCCAAATTAGGGGGCCGCTCCTGCAAATTCTGAAAAAATGAGTATCCGGGATGGCTTCTTTCCGTCCGGTGATTACCGGGTGTAACAAAAGTCTTGCCCGGTTATATTAAAGTATATTACAATAAAATTATTTGTACTGTCTCGAATTACTTACTAGCAAAATAACCACTATTTTATACGACTAATTTTATCCTATTTGGGATACTGACAACCAGGTTTATAAGCTGGGTAGGTTGGACATTCGTCCATACCTTTTTAACGTTAGAAATTATATCTTCGATCCTCATTTCATCCAATCGTTTTAACAAAATCCCCCAGAGATCTTGGTAAATATACTTTCTTCCAAAACCGAGTAAACCTTGCTGAAGCTTTTCAGCAGTTCCCTTTCATGTCAGGCTTTCTTCTACCTATTCAATTTCTTTACAACGAAACTAAATTCCATGATCGCCGACATTAATCTTATTAGGAAAAAGTGATGTTCAGAGTATCTAAAGTACGACCACACTAATTGTGGTGTGGTAGTACTTTAGACACTCTGGTCTCTGGTTAGAGGTACTGTCACTGGAAAATTGGTCCTCCCCTGAAAATTTTGGTCCTACAATGGACCGATTTTCCATGGAATATTGGTCCGGGGGACCAATTTTCCATAAGGAATTTTGGTCCGCCCTAACCAATATTTCCATGAAAATGCATCACCATTCCAGAACAATTTGGAAAGGATGGTCAAGTCCCAGTGTCGCTGCAGTAGCTGTTTTATGTCTAGTTATTATAGTTGGAATAGGTAGGCACTCAATAGGAAGAGAGTTCAGATTTTAGAGAGAGCAGAAGAAATAAAATACACTTATTAGATTAGAGATTAGCTTAATATGTATTGAATACTAAAATATGAATCGTCAGTCCGGGGTCAAACAGCTTGGTTGTTCGACAATTGAAAAGTATCAAAAAATCGAGGATGTCAAATGATTGATAGAATCTAATTTTCCATGAAAGAATTAGTCTCCCAGACCAATTTTCCTGAAATATTAGTCTCCCGGACAATTTTTCCTGAAAAAAATGGTCCCCGGACCAATATTCCCTGAAAAAAATGGTCCCCCCGGACCAATTTTCCCTGAAAAAAATGGTCTATTGCAGGACCAAAATTTTCAGGGGAGGACCAATTTTCCATGAAAAAATTGGTCCCCCGGACCAAAATGTTCGTGACAGTACTCGTAAAGAATGAATACTATTAAATCTACAACCGGTCAAGACTTTTGTTACACCCTGTAACATCGTGGGAGATGCTAACATATTCCACTGTCAACATATCTCGTAGCATAGATATTAAGTAGGCCTGAGTGGTCAGTAATCATTTCCTTTTCACTGACATTGCTATCCAATTACAATTCGTATGTTGGATGATATTTTCTGCATAACATATATGATAGAGATATGCCTCAACTGTATAAGATCAGTTCAATTGGTTTATTTTATCTCAACGCCTTTTAGCCTAATTAGTTTATGGATGGCCTCTAACTGTGTGAATAGTCTGAGTCCGGAATCTCTACCAATGGGTAGCATGCATATATCCGACTCGACTCAATTCTACAAGAACAAGCTTCAACCAATTGAGACGATTTCCTGCGAGCAGAGTGCACCGCCCGGACTCAGGAACCCCCGGACCATCTTTCTAGACCCGCGAACCAATAACATCTTCGTCGTAGACTCGGATAACAAGAGAGTGGTGGTACTGACGATAGATTGGAAGGTAGTGAGTAAGTTCGGGGAGGAAAAACTCGATTCTCCTTGGGGTCTTGTTGTGCATTCAAACTTCGTATTCGTGACAGACGTCAACTGTCATGCACTATTCAAATTTTCTCAGTCAGACCTGTCATTCATTTCTCAGACCAATTCGACTGACAATAAGAAACTGAAGGAGCCGCGAGGTATCTCCTGCAATGGAAATGGAGATTTGTTCGTCGCTGACTCAGGAAGTCACGCTATTTCCGTTTTCAACACTAACCTTGAATTCCTGAGATATATTGGCTCTGGGGTGCTTTGGTTCCCGAGAGACGTCAAGCTGTTACAAGACTCAGTCCTAACCTTAGACAAGTCTGACACGTGCGTACACCTGTTCTCTCAGGAGGGAGAGAAGAAGGGCAGTTTTATTGCGCTTGATTCGGAACGGAACTCCAGTCCTCTCTTTTTCTATCCAGACACATGCAGCAATATCATCCTCAGCGACTATGAGGCGAAGTCTCTCCGTATATTCGATCTCGCAGGAAACCACTTGCACACATTAAAGCTGTCAGAAAATCCGAAAGGGGTCGTTCTTGTTCATGATAGACTGCTATGCTGCTACACCAATAGCATTCAAATATTTTAATTTAGGCATTGCGAAATATTTCTAACGAACTTAAATTAAATTTGGAAATTTAGTTTTTGTATTAAATCATTTTATCTTCCAATTTATACAAGTCCCTCAGTTGCAGTATTTATTTGAAACAAGGCCATATACCATAGGCTGGGGTTTGCCAATTATTTTTCATTCCTTCCAAATGATTAACCGGTGTCAATATATTAATTGGAAACAAACCCGAATTTTTAAAAATATCTTAACCGTTAACCACAGTGACGATGGTTAATTGGTTAATCTGTAAACCGAATTCCGTATTAATTTCTATTCTTTAATTACTCATCCCTATCACCAACATTCTCAATGAATGTTATTGTTGAACATTTTACAATCACACTTCTTGCCCCATCTAAGCTCTCGGCGTCTCGTGAATACGTGCTGCGATATCTCACTGCCTTACGCACCAAGTTTGAAGTGATCCAGTTGGTCTTTCTAGGGATTAAATTGGTCAAAAGTTGTCAGATTGAATCCGGGCCAAACGTACTGGTGGCTACTGCCCTGTGTATCTTCATATAAAAATGAATTTAATATTGTTCCTTAATGAAATACAGTATATGAATGCCATTGCCATGTCTTAGACTTCCAATCAACTGTCTAACTGTAACAAGCAAAATATATTATACAAGCACGGCTGGCGAACACTTCGTGTTGAGAAATAGTCGCCATGCGGGCGCCTAGGAATGTAAACATATTCAGATGCCCCTACGGGTGCTAAATAATAATATTTCCACTAATCCATTTCATATTTTTTCTTTATGAATGTATAGTAAACAAAAAATTATCAATGTTTTTCAAAATTCGTCAAATGGTGTGAAAATATGTATTAAAAAAGAAGTGAAAATATATGCATCACCTTTTTTATTGCTATAAACCATAATCAAATTAAGGCATCTATAAGATATTATTGCTTTGAAGTGTATTAATAACAATGACAGTCTATTGTAGTGTCGTACAATGATTTCTATTGTGAGACTGAAGCCATATATATTTATTGTATAGAAAAGGTGTGAAAATTGTTTCATTTTTTTGCAGAGGTGTGAAATTTTCGCTTAGATCTTCGAACTTAATCATAGACTCATCATTTAACACCTGGATGTCGATTTTTATATCTCTACGACTTGCCAATTCTTCAATCAATTCGGACGAACAAACAAACAAAAATCTTAATAGATAAGATGCTCTCATACACTGCTCTAATTACGATACGATTCTACTAATGAATTTGCACAGTTTGCTGCATAGCTGAAGTGAGATGATAGGCACTTCCATCAACATGTACGGGGTGACGGGGCTGACATTGGAAGAGGAAGAGAAACTGAAGCAAGCGAAGCAGTACGCACTGGAGGAGACGATGAAGTTCGCTCAGTCGCAGCAGGTGCATAACCAACAGAATCAGATGCTAGCTCTGGCCGACGCCGCCCAGCGACAGCGTGCCCTCCTCCTCATGTCCCGCATCTACGTGGGCAGCATCTACTACGAGCTGGGCGAGGACACGCTCCGCAATGCCTTCAGTCCGTTCGGGACTGTGAAGAGCATCAACATGTCCTGGGACGCCATCACCATGAAGCACAAGGGATACGCGTTCGTAGAGTTCGAGACTGTGGACGCGGCGCAGCTGTCTCTAGAACAGATGGATGGAGCGCTGATGGGGGGGAGACCTGTCAAGGTGGGCCGTCCCAACAACGTGCCTCAGGCGGCTCCTATATTCGCGAAGATGAACGAAGAAGCGCGGGAGTACCATCGAGTGTACGTGGCTTCCATCCACCTGGACGTGACTGAAGACGAGCTGAAGAGTGTGTTCGAGGTGTTTGGAGCTGTGCGGAGTGTCCAATTGGCCCCAGACGTGAACCCTACCAAGCACAGAGGCTGGGGCTACGTCGAGTATGCCACTCAGAAGTCCTGCAACGAGGCCATCTCCAGTATGAACCTCTTCTCCCTCGGAGGACAGTATTTGAGGGTGGGTCGTGCTCTAACGCCTCCCCTCCCCCTCATGCCCCCCAATGCTGCGCTCCCTTTCTCAGGCATCTCTATGTCCAAGATGGATTCCACCGCCGGCTCAACCCTGTTGGCTGCAGGGATCGGGACAGAGTCGAGTCTGCAGCAGGAGGAGAGCATGAGTATCAGCGGGAGCAATGCTCGCCTGCTCATGATGCAGAAACTGTCGAGAAAGGCAGAGTCGAGTGTGATGGTGCTAAGGAACATGGTGGGGCCCGAGGACATAGACGAGTCTCTGGAGGGGGAGGTCAATGAGGAGTGCAGTAAATACGGTAAGGTGCAACGAGTGGTGGTCTACCGGGAGACACAAGAGGACCAGTCCGTGTTGGTTAAGATATTCGTGTTGTTCTCTGCTCCTGAGGAATGTCAGCAGGCGAGTGATTCCCTAAATGGACGCTACTTCAGCGGTAGAGTCGTCAGAGCTGAGCTGTACGATGAGTCAAAGTTTAATAGCAATGATCTGTCAGCATGAAGGAACATATCAGCTTTGTCAGAAAAATTTAAATGCAACAATGCTAGTATTATCATTTACTATTAGTATTTTGAAATTGCTGTTTTCTTTAATCCGAATTATTATTCGATCATTGATATAGAGCTGTTCGGGTTAGCGAGGGTGTACTGTATTGATATTTAATATCCTATGTGCCTCTAATTCCTAACGAAATCTGAATAGTTACAAAGAAGTAATGATTACTTGGAAATAGTCAATCATTTCCTAGAAGCCGAGGTCATATTCACAAGAAGCTACATATATTACCTAGATACAATTGATACTCAGACAAGAATATCACATCTCGATCAATGTATACCCAGAGAGGGCGCTGCAATTGATCGAATTTTGAGGTTTGCAATTGATCGAATTTGGAGGTTTGCAATTGATTGAATTTGGAAGTTTGCAATTGATCGAATTTTGAGGTTTGCAATTGATCGAATTTGGAGGTTTGCAATTGATCGAATTCTGTAGGTTTTCTTTCGATCAATTAAGGTTTGCAATCGATCAACGGTAAGTGGAACTCTCGTCCCCGGAATTTTTTGTCTCATTAGAGCCTAAATTAAACGGGAACTATATGTAAAGAACGGAAGGTGAGGCTTTTGGAGTGAAGTATGTTTGAAAGAAAATGGGTGAAAATGAGGCATTTTGATTGAGAAATCAGTAGGTGCAAAAGAGGCATTTCAAGAGACGAAAGTTCCCCCATTCCTTAGTTGATCAAATGCAAACCTACCGAATTCGATCAATTGCAAACCTTCAAATTCGATCAATTGCAAACCTATGATTTTTCGATCAATTGCAGGAGCCTCTACCCAGAGATACCTATCTTTAGAAACTGAAACTCGTGAGAATCGAGAAAAACAATATTTTGTTCCTCCAACTTTTTGGCCAGGTCATCTTCTACATATTAGTTAGCCGACTATACTTTGTATAGTGGCTTACTTCTGAAATACCCAGTTTCCTATTTTAGTTAGTCTTTTTCTCCATAACGGGTTTTTCGAAAAAAAGCTTTCGATCCGACATCTAGCGACACATTTATGCTACTTTATGTATTTTAACAAGGGCATAGATAAGGGGCTGACTCAAAAATATTGATGAGACAACCGTAATAAACATTCATCAAACATATGTTCACTTCTATCTAGGGTTGTTAAGGGTGGAAAACTTTCCGGGAATTTATAAGACCTGGAAATTTTCGGGAATTTTGGGAATTTTCGTTTTTCTTTAATAATGAGAAATATTCAAAGATTTTACTGTGCCGACTATAATATAGTATAGTAGCCCAGTTCTAAAATGCATTATTTTGTTTGTTTGTTTGTATTTGTCAATAGACCTGTCCTGGCTACACCATTAACATTACATTTGGCAAGTTATAGCATTCTATAGACTATATATAAAATTATCTCCAGACATTAATTATTTCATTGAAGGGAAGTAGGTTATTAATTATTTCCTTAATTGAGTAGTTACAGTAAATTTAAAGTTGTATTAGAATTTTGATATACAAGTAAACTAACTGATCTAACCAATCCTAGTCCAAGTCCACCAATTAGCACCATTGCCTTAGTGTATAGCTATGGGCAAGTAGACATGAAAAGTCCATCCAGGGCTGGGGTTGGTTAACAGATATTCGGGGTCGGTTATTTTGGTTTCCTCCAGGGCGGTTAACCGGTTAACCGATGTCAATATTAATTAGTATAAATATGGATTTGTCGACTAATAATATTTAACCTGAAATTGAAAAATTTACAATTTTCAGTGGTCTCGAAATATACTACGTATTTGGTTAGAAAAATAGAAATAATATTGTAATATCAAAATTTTAGAAGTAATATTCATGAATCTCCATCGAAAAGCAATGAAATTAGTCTAAATTTTTAGAAAATAAAGCAGATCGGCTAACCGATCCAAGATTTTCTTAACCGTTAACTGTGATTGACGGCGGTTAGCCGGTTATCCGGTTAACCGAATCCAGCCTTGGTCCATCTAATTTGCATCTCAGTATACGATTTTCCAACCAGCCACAATTTTTGTATTCAATCTTTTGAATTGTGATGTCATTCACGAGAATCACAAGATTCAGAACAATTATAGCCAATATACTTTTCATTTCAATGAGGTTAAATAAAACTCGTTTAAAATTTGTCAGATACTTGTATTTATTGACTAGAGCTGTAACCAATATATTATTATAAGCTATTAGCTTCTGTTTGTCTCATATCAGTTTTAACTTAACAACTAGTCAGAAACGTATTTGATAGGTTTCTCGGTTGTTATACGTAAATAGAAGAATCGGTTAACTTATACTTACAACTAGTATCCGATTTTGTATTACATTTATTATTGATCCATCTTGAATCAGTTCGGCACTGATTGTATAATTTACATTTTTTTAACATTTTTCCTTTATTCTTTGAGTATTTAGAGGCAAATAAAGAAAAATTTAATTGAATTCAATTTATTTTCCTCAGAGAAATGCATCGGAAACAATCAGATTTATTTAAACACTATGCAGAAATTTCCAGGTCTTATAAATTCCCGGAAAGTTTCCACATTTGAAAATTCCCGGGAATTTTGCAACCCTACTTCTATCTCATCTTATTCGCGAGATAAATCTTTGGAAATAATGACTCGGATTTTTCCTGAGTCATCATGATGAAGTTAACATACATGTATATTGTAGAGAGATTAATGCTGAACATTTTATCAGCCATAAGTTTTATTTAATCTCCTACCATTCGTAAAATTGGCACCTTTTCAGTAAACCGATATTATAATACTCTAGTATTTTTGTAAATCGAGAAGTAATTACATTTCTATTCTTTGATCTGATAATCGATGAAATTGAAAAACTAAATTAATTTAAAAAAGTAGTATCTAATACTTACTGCTTAGCTAAGTTGACTAATTCATAATTCATCAAGCCTGAGAAGAATTATTCAAAATTGATAGTTTTTACAATAAAATATCATAAATTGTATGAATGAATTTTCTAATGATTCATAAATATTTGCCATTTTTTAATGAATTAGTCAACTTAGCTGCTTAGGTGTTCATATGATGATAGTTTAGAAGTACGGAATCATTCTCAGAGTATGGACGTTATCAGAGTTCTGCTTATTCACTGAGAAAAGTTGTCATTTGTGAAAATTTATGTGATGTAAGATAGTCTCTTTGGGAGATTGTAAGGGTAACTATGAAAATAAGGTCATCTATAAATGTGAAAATGCTGATTCACGCTAGCTCTAGAAGAATACCGAAGATGTGAAATACATTGACTTCCAAAAGTATTCATACCCCCCTCAATTTCTCTTATACCGCAATTTTCTGGCATATCTTTTATTTAGCCCTAATATTGGCGAATAAAATGTAATTTTACACTGTTAATTATCCTTACTATTAAAACTCGATTAATGTAGTATATTTATTTATTTATTTATTTATTTATATATATACAAGCGCACTTCGCTTGCTTGCGCTGCGCGGCTGGCGGACACTGTGTCCGCCGGAGGTGCCCTTTGGGCGCCTGTGGTCACATTGATCAATTATAAGGGAAATAACATCTCTAAATACGTCTTTCCTACTGTTATCATCGATATCGCACGAAAAATCACCAAATTTATCAATTTTTAGAATTTTTTTGAGTAATGATGACGTCATAACAAAGTGATGAGTAATCATTTTCACTAAATAAATCAGTATTATAACTATTTGTATGGGGAATTATGGGGTGTACGAATACTTTTGTTCAGGCAGTGTATATCCTTACTATTAAAACTCAATTAATCTATATATGTATATCCTTACTATTAAAACTCGATTAATATTTATATATCTATATCTATATATCTCTGTAACGAATTGATTGAAGAAACTGCTGGGCGCAGAAAGCTGATTTTTGGCATGTGGGAGTCTTTTGGCTATGGCTCCACTAAGTTCTGAGCTCAGAGCAAAATGTCGACTCATCATGGAATTATGACGTCATTGTTACATTTTTAAAAGTTAAGCAAGACAGTTATTCGAGCATAACTAAGCCATTATAGGAGATAGAAGGCTGAAATTTTAATATATTCTGTATACTAACATATCTCACAGAGAAATTAGAGGTCCTTTTGGGCCCTCTAATTTAGCTTAATAAAAACACTGGGCGTAACATAAATTTGGCGAATTGGGGTAATTACGCCGAATTATGTTGATTAGGAGTATTACTCTCAAAAAACCTAGACGAACAGCTATTGTTAGTCCAGGGGTGGGGTTGGTTGACCGATTTTAGGGCTCGGTTATTTTGGTTTCCTCCAGGGCGGTTAACAGGTTAACCGATGTCAATATTAATTGGTTGAAATATGTATTTTTGGATTAATCTTTAACCTGATATTGTATTATTTGATGATTTTAGTGGTCCCGAAATATACTATATGGCTGGAAAAATATAAATTCTATTGTATTATCAAATTTTTAGAAAGAATATTCTTGAATCTCCGTCGATAACCAATGAAATTAGTTATATTTAAAGGAGATCGGCCAACCGAACTGAGATTTCCTTAACCGAGATTGATGGCGGTTACCTGAATCCAGCCTTGGTTAGTATTATAGGCATATTTCAGTAGCCAAACAATTATTTAAATGTGTGAAAGATACACATCTTACCTGTCATATATATATAGATAGAGTGTAAATTTAACATATAACAGCAATTCTTAATATCACATTCATAAGGTGGGTAGGATAATGTGGATAATTTTAGAAAAGATTACATAAAGAAATAGTTTGAAGATTTAGAGAAACCACTAGTTGAATTATTTAGAGAAACGCTATGCAACCTTCATTTTAGCAAACAATTGAGCAAATTTGCTACAAGGATCAGCTAGCAGATTGTTGGGAGTGCCACACTCAACAATTCGTCCATCATCCATCAGCATGATCCGGTCATAATTCATTACTGTGTGCAACCGGTGCGCTATCGTGAGCACAGTACACTCCCGGAACTTGAAGTGGACAATTTGTTGAATCCTGCTGTCTGTGAGAGTATCAACGTTAGAAGTTGCCTCGTCCAGCATTAGAATCTTAGTCTGTTTCAATACAGCACGAGCAAGACAGAAGAGCTGCTTCTCACCGACACTGAAGTTCGATCCACCTTCAGACACACAGTAATCGAGTCGGCCTTCGAGTGCCTGAACCTTTCCCTTCAATCGAACTTCTTCTAATGCCTGCCATAGCTGCTCATCTTGGAACACAGAAAATGGATCCAAAGCAAACCTGAGAGGTCCACTGAACAGGATTGGGTCTTGTGGGATGATCGAAATCTCACCTCTCAACTCGTGCAGCCCTAATTCACGAATATCCATCCCATCAATAGTGATACAACCTGACTCCAGCTCCACCAACCGAAGTAAGGCAGTTTGAAGTGAGGACTTCCCGGCTCCTGTCCTCCCTACGATGCCAAGTTTCTCCCCGCCCTCTACCCTGAAGCTAACATCTTTCAATACAAGGGGCAAATGGAAATAGTACCTCAAACACACTTTCTCGAATTCAATCGCTCCCGTTAAAAACGGTTTATTTCTCGTTGATTTAGCAGTGCTGTGGAGAGGTGCTTCTTGGGGAATGTTTATAAAGTCGAATACACGTTCTACTGAGACCATGTTCATCTCCACCTCGGCACTAGCTCGCAACAAAATCTGAGAAGTATCGAACAACCTGAACAGTTGTGAGAGAGCGAAAGCAGAAGTTGCAGGGGAGATTTGATCCCGTAACAGGATCAGAACAAGCGCGATAGACAAGGCATAAATAGCGATGATACAGTTGACCTGAAAACTAAACCAACGAACATAACCAACGAAAATACGCCAGCATTTTGAATGGATATTTTCGTATGCACACAGCTTATGAAACTGGTGAGATTCTAGTTTCAAAGAATGGATCGAGGTAAGACCATGTAGAGTGAGTGAGATGTGCAAAATAACGTCACTCCTAGCTGCAGACTCGAGACGTTTTATCTGACGGATAATCCTCACCAAATGTAATCGATACAGAAATAGAATTCCCAAAAGAATAATGCTGGGTACCAGTGTTAACCAATGGGTGATAGCAGCAGACAGCATAGTTAATACGAGTATGTTTGAATATAGAAATAAATGATGGAAATAATGTGGCAACAGGAAATCCATTATTGAGATGTCTCTAGAAAATCGATTAATGATGGAACCGCTGGAGTGAGTCGAGAAAAACCTGCTAGTACCTCTCAGCACACTCCATAGCATTCTAGTGTGGAGCCGGTAGGAAGAGAGAACTGGAACACACGTTTCGAGAGGAGAACTAACAAACAGGAAGAAGCATAATATGAAACAGAACCCGATAAGGAAGATTATCTGTTTTTCGATAGGCTGGGAGACAAGTGGATTGAAAGAGGTTGTTAATGTCGTTAAATTATTCTGTTTAATCTGATCTGCCATTACCCACAAAGCTAGATAATAATCCATCAGAACGAATACCCCGAAATAAGATAATGATCCAAGGAATATTAAACAAATAATGCCAGTAAAATTGCTGCCTGCCCAAAAATACTTCGCGTAGGTCATCACCGAGATTGATGAATAGTGGACAACCTCTTCGTTCATACCATCTCTAGATTCTACTGGTGTTGTGTTCAGTTCGCGTGGTTTTAGCTCAAGACTGCTCTCAATGTTTTTCATCACCAGATCAGCATCTTTTTCAGTTGGATGTTGTGTATGAAGTAATTTAGAGTTTTCAAATCGAGGCAACCCTGCTATGTTCTGATAAGTTCCACAAGCTAGCACCTGCCCACCTTCCAAAAGCAACACCTGATCTGTCCTGCTAACGAATTGCAGTTGATGAGTAGCCAAGAGGACAGTTTTCTTGGCTAGTACTCCATGCTTAATTATATTAAATAGTTTCTCTGCAACAGCAACATCAACCGAACTCAATGGATCATCCAAGAGGTATATATCTGCATTGGCATACACTGCCCTCGCTAAACCTATCCGAGCTTTCTGGCCTCCGCTCAAAGTGATTCCTCTCTCTCCTACCACAGTGAAATCTCTCTCCGCTAACTGATCAAAATCAATTAGTAAACAACAAACGAAAACAACTTTATTATACCACTCAAGATCCCACATCCTCCCATAAGTGATGTTCTCTCGCACCGATATGGGGAGAATCCATGGTTCTTGTGGCACAAACACACATGAACCAGGTAAGTGAAATTTTCCAGCAATCAACTCCAGCTCACTTGCAAGACTAAGGAGCAATGATGTTTTTCCCGCACCAACACTACCGATAATGGACATGATTGTACCTTTTTGTAAAGAAAATGTTACGTTGTTAATTACAGGAACCAAAATGTTACTCGCATTTCTCCTGCAAGAGGTAAGACCGGTTACTTCCAACATCGTTTGATTACTACTTTCGCGGCGTTCTTTCAAGGAAAAATGAATCTGTTGTTGCATTATATTTTGCACTCTGTTAATGCTGACCATCAATTCACTGATACTGACAATAGCTGTATTCAACTGTTTGAAGACCTGATAGTACCAATGCATCAAAGCAGCTAATCCGAAAATGCGACTCGAAGTCAACTCTCCCTTCAAAACTAATATGTAGAGCACGATGCAAATTATGAAAATGAAAACAACTGGGAAGACTAAGGATATTGTGTTCCCCATCGATTTGAAAAAGAAATTCACAAATATCCTCAATATTTCTTGTCTTCTGACACGTCGAATATTAGCTGCAATTGCATACTCCCATGCAAAGCTTTTGACAAGTTTAATCCCCTCTATAAACTCACGAATATGTTTATTCCTTATGTCTGAGTATTTCAACGCTTTTTTATACAAGTGAGAATTTACAACTGCTAGTGCTACCACTATGAACAAGTGGATAGCAAACAGAGGTAGGATCAACACAGCTGGCCACCCGATCTCTAGGCTAGAAGTAATGACAATCAACAAGATGCACGGAGGAGTGAGGAATAAGTTTGCTACATCGCTCATTGCATGGTCGAATTTGAACAAGTCAGAAGTAATGATGGTGATGATATGGCCGGATGAGATCGTCTGAACCTGGTCATAGGACATTTCCTGGATTCTATGGAAGATGGCTGTTGTAAGGAGAACACGGCACTTCATACCAATGATTTTCAACCCGTATTCTCGTGTTATGGAACAAAAATTAAGGCAAATATTGCAAAATGTAAAGAGCACAGCGATTCCTATCAAATGCCACACCCTGTATAGCTGAATATTCTCAAGTCCACGTATCAGCCAGATCAAGATAACGATTGAAGAGAAGTAGAGAAGTAGATAGACAAGCGTTAATACTAGAAGTACTACCAAAATAGATCTGAAAATCCGCAAGAGTGATACCCACAAGCTCGGCTTGTTGCCACGGGGAATACGAAACTTTTCAATGTCCCAAAACACAGAAAATTGTTTGAATAAATACTCAGCATCAAAATATGTTGGAAGATTAGGCAGCCTTTCAAAATTAATTGGAGATCTTTTGAAAATCTCCTTACAACCAAATTTTACAATCCATAGAAAGGTCAATGAATAATATAAATTATCCCACAGATTTTTCATAATTCACTGAAATAGTTTACTTGTGTTACAAATGAAATTTGATAAACTAAATATTTTTGAACAAGCTTGCTTCCAATGGATATATACTAAATCTGACGAAGCCAGCTGCCAAAAGGATTATACAAGTAGTTACACATCTTAGTACAGTAGAACTCGGTTAGTACGTACTCGGGATACACCATACTTCGGCCTAGTGCGTACTCATTTCTGTGAACCAGAATTCATTTATTATATAGATCCCTATGTAATATCAACTCGGTTAGTACGTACTTTTTTCCCCACCCCGAAGGGGTACGTACTAACCGAGTTCTACTGTATACTATTAAGATAAATAATATTAGTTTTCCTACTATACTCTGGTAGTATTAGACTCATCACGGAATTATGATGTCATTGTCACTTTGTTAATACAAGCGCGCTTCGCTTGCTTGCGCTGCGCGGCTGGCGGACACTTTGTGTCCGCCGGAGGCGCCCTTCGGGCGCCTGTGGTCACCATTCATTAATTATATGGGAGATAACATCTCTAAATATGTCTGCCCTACTGTTATAATCGATATCACACGAAAAGTCACCAAATTTGTCAATTTTTAAAATTTTGATGAGTAATGATGGCGTCATAACAAAGTGATGAGTCATCATTTCTTGATGATAGTTGCATCATATGTGAGGTATGTTAGTATGCAGATTCCATTAAAATTTCAGCCTTCTATCTCCTATAATGGCTGAGTTATTCCCGAATAACTGTGTTGCTTAACTTTTAAAAATGTGACAATGACGTCATAATTCCATGATGAGTCGACATTTTCGTCTGAGCTCAGAACTTACTGGAGCCATAGCCAAAATACTCCTACATGCCAAAAATCAGCTTTCTGGGCCTGACAGTTTCTTCAATCAATTCGTTACAGATATATATATATATATATATATATATATACATATATATATATACACAAACATTAATCGAGTTTTAATAGTAAGGATTTTCAGTTTTTGAGCATCACTTGGTCATTAGATATACGTGTAAGTAGAATCCAATCTTGGTGTAGATGTACGTACACATTCTTTAATTTTTTCGATATTTTTCACTTCCAGGTTTTTAGAAGTACGTATAAGTGCGCTTCGCTCGCTTGAGATGCGCGCAGCTGGCAAACACTTCGTATTTACATTAGTCGCCCTGCGAGCACCTGGGAATGTCAACAAATTCAGAAGTCCCTACTGGCGCAAAATATTGATTACTTTCACTAATCCATTTCAAATTTGCTTATTTAATGAATCTGTTGCAAAAACCAATTATCAATATAAGATCGAAAATACGATATTTGGAATATACACCCTTAATAATAACAAGCCAATGGTTGGAAGTTAGTTTCTATTACAAATACAAATTGTGAGACAAAGGAATTCATGGTAGTTACATACAGTATAGCAAGTACGGGAAACAGAAGTAACAAGATTCAGTCAGAAGAGAGTGACGTCATCCTGACACAGCCTAGTTTCAATATTCGAATACTAAGTTCGTACATAGGCTTATTGAGGTGAAGAGTTTATCCCAACGAGTTAGTCTAACTCTGTGAGGAGCATCAACACTCTCAGAGTGGGTTCGTTGGTGTTCAGGACTTGTAGCAGAGTTTCTTTATGTCCGGTGGCCTTATATTCAAAGAGGATAGATATATTTAGTTATTTGAGTCCGGATAGATGGCAGAAGTAAGGTAGTAGTGAGTATTGATTTCCATCCTGCAGGGTTAGCTCCTGGAGATTGGAGAGTAGAGAGAGCAGCCTTTGTAATTGCTGTTCACATCCACTAATATAATTGAGGTGTAAAGCAGTGAGCTGGCCGGGCCACTTTTCGAGTTTTTGAAAGAAAATTGGATATTCTCCCCCTTTTCTGGGACGGAAATACAAGTTATTAGTGGAGTTCAATTGGTTGCCTATTCGCAGAAGGAATTTAGACGTGAATTTTGTTCTATATAAACACAAACTTGTGGAGATTTTGATGAGGCGCATGCATTAGTTCGAATTCTGTATGTAGTCGTTAGTTCGAATTCTGCATGTAGTCGTTAGTTCGAATCGAATTTGGACATGTAGTCGTTAGTTCGAATCGGATTTGGACATGTAGTCGTTAGTTCGAATCGAATTTAGTAATGTAGTCGTTAGTTCGAATCGAATTTGGTAATGTAGTCGTTAGTTCGAATTATAATTTGGACATGTAGTCGTTAGTTCGAATTAGAATTTGGACATATACTCATTATCATTAGCTCTCTATAATGACACTCAACTAGCCCCTTCGTTCAGAAATGCCTTTTTCATCCTCAATTTTCTACTATTCTCTTAAAGAAAATGCTTCTTTTCCCTCAGTTCTTATAAATATCTCTTCCAAATGCCACTCAATGACAGTACTACATTGGAAATCTATTCGAACTAATGCTGCGCCTCCACAAATTACAACTCCCTATTTATGTCTAAATCCGATTCGAACTAACGACTACATGCCCAAATTCGATTCGAACTAACGACTACTTTGAAATTCGAACTAACGACTACTTTGAAATTCGAACTAATGCTGCGTCCCCATTTTGATAATTTGAAGGTATACCACATGAACAGCTGTGACTGGTTCTGAGGTTACATTTAAAAAGTTACAAACTAAGCTAGTGCCATGAGGTAGACGACTCTCTTCGAGGACTCTACTGTAAGAAGAGAGAGTAGAGAAGTCTTTCTAATGTAACCTCAATGCGAAGTAGCTTGGAAACAGTATCAAGGTGCTCCAGTAATAAACTGAACTGAGATGGAGAGACATATCGCACCTGTCGAAATATTTAAGTTGTATTATGTGGAAAAGACGTAGTGACTTCACGAAACACTTCCACTCACTTGGAGATATGGTACTATTGAGATAGAAGTAGAGCGACTGAGGAAGATATCGATGGAATTTCGTAAATGGCTTTGAAACCAGTTTAGAGCCACATTCAAAGAAAATTTCCGAAATAACTTTTAAAAAAGAAGAAACATTATTAATTGAGACGTCCATAGTTGAGTTGGTCTATCAACGGCATCTGGAGCATGTGAATCGTATTTGTTGGTAGGAATTCGTTAGAATGGATAGAATCAGTTCTGCATAGTCGGACAATAAATCGCACAGAAAACGGATTACCATCAAAAATTGTCATCAGAGTTTACGATGTAACGTGTGTTTAAGCATTGGTCCCTCCAAGAACAATTCCGCAACCAGTTGGCACCGAAGAATTCTTGAATGGTCAGGTGGAAAAACATCAAACTCGAACCACTTTGCCAATAGGGAGCTTCTTGATATGCTCTTTTGTCAGGGCCAAGCACTGACATGCCTTATCTACCCCGTCCACTTTAAGGAGGATGTCTTTCGAGGAGATCAATTCGCGACTAGACACAGGTATGCTACTTCGCCGATGCGATCCAAACAGTCAAGAACATTTGGGTGCATTTCGGACAAGGATAGCTTTTTGGCCAAGTATTTCAGGTTCATTCTGGAAAGTTGAAGTCTGATCAGGAAACGGATTAACCCCGTGTACAGGAGCGTAAGGGTGAACGCGCTCACATTATCAGTTCCGCAGACAAGGGCTGCAAAGAGAGACGCATTAACGGGAACGAGAGGGAGCTGGTTCATTTCATCGCGGAGGTAGATTAAACCCTTCAACTGATCTAGTTTATCTTGTTCTGGCAGTTGAATGCAGAAGTAAAGGTCTCGGTTCTCAGGAGAGAAACCTAGCACCTGATAGAAACGGTCGATGCTCAGTTGGGGCGATGAGAAATTGTCGTGTAAGCACCGGATCGGCTCGTCACGAGGATGGTGGAGGCTTTTATAACTTTTCGCGTGAGGAGAAGGTAGAGGAGTGTTTGTTCGAAGGAGACTTCTTTGGTGTATTCGTCAATACTGTCGATTATTATTATGAGAAGTCCGTACCCGTCTCGACGAGGTGTTTGGACAGATCTGAACGCCACCTGGCCTCGTTTGGCATGGATAGACATAGCCAGGTTTGAATAAATTCTTAATTAATGCCACCAGGCTTTTTTTACTTTGTTCCATTTGATGCCATTCTGCGTTCTGGTATGGAATGAAACTCTGTTCTATGACGGAACGTAGAATGGCATCGAATGAAGTAAAAAAAGCCTGGAAAACTGCTCGTTTTCCCGAAGCGAAGCCTACCCAATGACAAAAGGGAAATTTGTCGCTGCTTAGCCTGGGTTGCCAATTAGGCAGTAAATTTTCGGATTCGAGGGTGAATATTCTTTTAGTTCATTGTCGGAATCTACAGGTGTAATGTTGATTTCTTTGTTGGCAATTTTTCGCAGAAATGCAATTTCGTTGTAAGTTGTTTCGTCGTTTGAGTTTACCTCTGGATCGTCAGAGGTACGAAAACTGATTCGATATCTACCTTCTCTTCATCGTCAAGCATTTGTCTGACTTTCTTATTCTCGAGTTCCACGAATTTCCTGAAGAATACGTATATTCCACTTCGCGATTCTTTCCAGGGGAATGATATGCTTTTCGAAATTTGAGATCAAATCTGGAATTTGCGAATAAATTTCTTGATGTTGTTGCACGGAAATTGCAACATCATCACACTTTATAACTTACCTTGAGTTCAGTTTAATGCACCTAGGTTGGTGGCGATTATTAAACCCTGCTGAAGGAGAATTTTCAACTCAAAACTTTTACCAGACTCAGAATCCTTTTCACGCTCAATGGAAGATTCTGAAGCTAACCACAAATATTTATTAGTTCTTTCCAACAGGCGGGCCTGATTGCTTTCATGCTTTCATAGAATAGAATCGGGTCATGGTTACTCCAAGTTTTCAACGTGGATACAAGTGTTGTACTATATGTAACTTGATGGAATATTCAGGAATGCTGTGAGTCCCTGGACGTTATCAGGTGGCAACTGATCGCCTATTTCGATAAGGTCGGAATATTCTGCAAATTTCCCTGACATTTCTTGGGAATTAAAAGGGGAGATGCTGCACAAAATCAGAAGCTCGACAAACGAAACAATATTATACACCACATAGCTAATGGCCATGAGTAAGTTGAATCTTGCTATATCCTCCTTTCCATCTTTACCATGGTAAAAGCGGGACGCAGCGTTGAATTTTAGGAGATATGTCAGGATATGAGGAAACTACTATACCTCACGTATTACAAAAAAGTGGGACGACACAAAATTTCTCCATAGAAGAGTAAAAGCGTTTTGTTGTGTGATTTGAGTATTCTAACATGTATATGCATTTCCTTTCTTTGAATATCTTTTATATTATAATAACATAATTATTGTTATGCTTTCTCCACAACCACGTTTTTTCAAAAATAAGCTAGAGACTAGGTTTTTTATCGGATTGTAATGCTCTTGTGTGAATTGCTAGTTTGGAAGTCATAATGAATAATTTCGAGATAAAATTCAAAATAAATTGACACATTCTCGAAAATTGTCAATTATGAGGAAAATAAACGCTTGGTTCAGGTGGGCACATAACCGTAAACGTCTTTGTATTAATTATTAACTATTTGCAATAGCCATTATTTCAACTCACATGAGTAATCTCAGTATAAATTACATTTTTGTGTAGGTTGTATGAGGTGGAAATTATTCCATGCGAGATTGTATTGATATTCATTTTACAATAACAACTCTCATATATAAATGTACTTAGCCTACAATACGATTATATTTCTAATAATTATCACAAATTGTCATGAATAACGATTAATGTGATAGTGCTTATGGAGTCAGTTTTAACGACAATTAATTTTCAATTTGTTAATTGATGGGTGAAACGAAATCAAGAATTAAAAAAACAAAACAAGAATTATAGCGTGAATTAATTCATGGACAAGATTTGGTAGAGTATTGTTTTAAATATAATTACCGTATTGCTTCGAATAAGCGCCCGGGCGCTTATTTATTTCGTGCACCCTTTAGACCCGGCGCTTATTTTTTTCATTCGCTATTTTGACCCGGCGCTCTTTTTTTTGTTTACTACATTGACTGGCACTTTTATTTTTGCCACAACTGAGAATGTTAGTTCTATTAAAAAAGGATAATGTAATGTTTCAAAAAGCACTTGTATCTATGCCACTACTGAGATTACTAGTTTGATATGATGTTCAGAGAACTAAAATGCCCCGGCGTCCGACGCTTATTCGAGCCCCGGCGCTTATTTATTTCGCTCACCCTTTAGACCCAGCGCTTATTCAGGGAAATACGGTATGTCAAAATGTATCCTACTAATTCGTATTTCGTGGTCGTCGATTACATGCAGCATACATTAGCATGAAATTAGAATAAGGAATAGAAGTTTTAACCTAAGGTCGTAATAGTTCATAGTGAAGGTGCGTGGGACTGTGGGAATTGATATTTTCTGCTGTATCAGCATATTTATACTTCCATCACTGCCGTCTGCCGGTGTCGTAGTGCTCTGCTGCGGGAGGAAGGAGTGGGGACTGGGAGCGAGAGAGAGTGTCTCTGTTGCAGAGACTCCAGGAGGCAGAGACTAAGGTGTCAGGGCTGGAGAGAATGCTGGCTGAGAGGGGAAGAGAGGTGGATGCTCTGGCAGAGGTGTCCCTGAGGACTTGTTGCCGACAGATGTCCCGGACAAGTGAACCTTCGGACCAGAGATCCAGGGAACATCTGAGACTAGGATAAAAGCTGTCCGGGGGACCGCTGGCAATTCTTCGACACCGGTCTAACTACTGACATTTTTAAAAATATATATTTTCGATTGGTTGATAGGATTAGCAGACCAATCAGTACGATCTAGCTATGGCTAATAACCAGATGATGCTGCTAGAAGATCTTATAGTCCATACCCCACTCGTTTCCTTTCCATCTACCTCATCCTCGCTTCTTCACACCTATCCTCACAAGGTACATCTGAAGCTCGAGAACTTGCAGAACTCGTCTTCTTTCAAGATGCGCGGGATTGGGAATATGTGTCTGAAGCTGAGTCAGGAGGGATGTACCCATCTCGTGTGCTCTTCTGGGGGGAATGCTGGGATAGCTGCGGCTAGTGCAGCCAAAAAACTCTGCATTCCAGTCACAATCTACCTTCCAACATCTACTCCTAGCTACGTCTCAGATCGTCTGAAGCTGCAAGGCGCTAATGTCACCGTGATAGGAAATCAATGGAGTGAAGCGAATGAAGCCGCCCTTAGTCACAGTAAGGAACCAGGGATTGGGTACGTCCATCCTTTCGAGCACCAGTACATCTGGGATGGTAATGCTACAATGGTCAAAGAGATGCAAGACGATCTGAAAGGTCAGGGGGAGGTGGGGCAACCTGATCTCGTCGTGGTAGCTGTGGGTGGTGGAGGAATGCTCAACGGGGTAGTGCAGGGGATCAAAGAGGCGGGGTGGCATAACACGAAGGTGTTAGGAATGGAGACAGTCGGTGCAGACTGTCTCAATCAATCAATCAAGGCGGGGCACTCTGTCAGTCTCTCTGAGATTAAAAGTATTGCTAAGACCCTAGGCGCCAAGAGCCCTAGCCCCA
This sequence comes from Aphrocallistes beatrix, assembly GCA_963281255.1. Classification (NCBI taxonomy): domain Eukaryota; kingdom Metazoa; phylum Porifera; class Hexactinellida; order Sceptrulophora; family Aphrocallistidae; genus Aphrocallistes; species Aphrocallistes beatrix. Next base: position 3,322,091 of record OY725494.1, read on the forward strand.
CGGCACTGGATCACGCGTTAGCTGGCCGCGTTCTTAGCTGCACTGTAAGTGACGCTACCGCGGTGGATGCATGTCTGAGGTTTGCTGATGAATACAGAATGCTGATAGAGCCTTCTTGTGGCTGTGCTGTGTCTGCCCTGTACGATCAGTCTATTATTAGCAGCCTTCAGACGAGCGGTCTCCTCCCAGACAGACAGCTACACGTGGTTGTTGTTGTGTGCGGAGGTAACATAGTGACTCTGCAACAACTTCATGACTGGAAGTTAGCATTCAAACTGTAACATTCACATACTACTCAACCATCACACTCAACTTGCACTTATTTTTTAATTTTAAATATAGATTTTTTACAATGCCTCAGTATCACAAAATTAATTAGTTTTTTGTACTTAGTTACGAACTACCTCATCTATTGCTTGATACGGTATTTAAGTAGATTTTCACAAACAGATTATTGAATTTAAATTCTGAAATGTGTCTATTTTGCTCAAATTCTTTCATCGAAATCACTGACTCTATTAGAGACTTATACTGGCTATGCAGTGCTACGTATGCCTCCCAAAATGTCCCGACTCCCCACCATGCTAGGATGATGTGGTAGTTTTAATATGTTCTGTTCCGAGGTTGGAGACTCGAGTCCTTTCATCTCACTATCAGCATGCCTGTTCCAGGACAAATTATTGGAACAATTTTTTTAATCCACGCATTTATGATCGACCATACTAAAGTATTTTAATATGGAACTCTCATGTGGTTCAAATAAACAATAATATCAACCACCAGTGCAACACAATGCCAAATTCCTAGAACTCCTAAATTCTGATACTATTTGCTATCTTAACTTTCTTTTCAAGAAATCACTAGTCTATTTCATACGTTCTGAGAATATGCATTCCTCAATGTTGAACTCCTTTCCTGATCAGTTCATATGGTTTGAATTCATTAATTTAAAGTATGTTGGTGAGATGTTTTATTAATGATTTCAGAATAGTGGAATGTAATTTAGTTGATAATGTAACTATTTGGTTTAATAGTTTGATCAAAATGATAGATAAGTAAAAATAATTGCTACTGAAAAGTTGTGAACGAAGTACTAGTTCTGGAATCGAGAGACTTCTTAAATAGCAACCGGGTTAGAAACTTTATTCTTAGGTTGATATGTAAAACCCCAAGCAACCTCAGTTCTGGTTGCTAGAAGAAAATCCCTCCTGGTAAACGACACTAGGGTCAGCAGTACGTGGGACTGCTGGCACTCTGACACTGGGTTGTTATGTTGAGTATTCATTGCATAATTTGCACTATACGTGCCTAAATGTCATTTTATCCAAACTAGACTCTATGAATTCTAAAAATATCGATCGCAAGTCTGGAGACCCCACTGGATCGGCGGGGACAAGACCAGTTCGGCGTAGCTCATCTCAGGACGCACTAGCTGCTGCACAGGATCTGGTCTTGTGGAGAAAACCTATTTCCACAGTTTACAACTTCCTGTACGGCCTTTATGACAATGCCATGTTCCTGTGCTCTGAGATCGCTCGGAACAAATTGGTTATCTCATTTGGAATTCTCACACTAGCGAGTTGCTACATTCTGGACAATATTCAAGGACCTCATCAGGTTAAATTTTTTGATTTGTTTTATATTATTTCATCGTCTGACGCTATTTAATTGGATTCATTGGAATGCACCATATGTTGACACCGACCATAGATATTTCTGATAAACAACATAGACATTCTACTGCTACGCAATCTTTTGTACAAATTTGCAGCAAATTTTTTAAATATTGTACTTTATATGAATATAATTTGGTTTGAAAAATTGCCGTCTAAGCCAAAACTGTTCTCTCATCACATCACCTTATCTGTGGATGTAGCCCTACACTAACCACTTTAAAGATAGAGATCGGACTCTGCTATCGTTTCCCAGACTAATCAAATACTTTTCTAGCGCCCAGAAAATTACTTCGCTTGTCAACATATATTGAATTATACGGATTGCATCTAGCTGCTAGATAATGCTATATTAATTTATTGCAAATTAGTTGCGGATACTCTGACTTTTTATCATTGCCAGGTGAGATCAGCGGAAAGATATGTGAAATTATATAAATCCATTAAAGTTTTAGGATCAATCCCATTCAATTAATTTGAAATTGGTTTTCTGATTTCAGAGAAATGCTTCCTAATATTTCCAATTTAATTTCGATTCTACATTTCAAGCCTTAATTATATGTAGTAATTTAAAGTTCTAATTTATTAAAACTGAGTTTTCAATATTATAGTTCACATTCCTCATTTCATAATAATAGTTTTCCAATTACGTACGTATTTAATTAGGAATAATTGTGAAGCAATAATTTTTTGAATAAAATAAAGTAGAAGGATTAGGATAGCATAGTTTCTATTCTTGAGAGTGATTTCACTAAGGTTCAAAATATTATTATTAAATATGTTGTATCTAACACTGAAATATGAGACAAAATCTGATCAATATTTAAAATTTTAACAATAGTAAAATAATCTGGACTCTAGTTGGTTACTAATTATTCTATTTTATTACCTCAAGATCTCATTCTTGTCTTACGTAAAATATCAATTTATGGAAAGTGATATGAAGTTATATGTACAATCAATTCTCTCTGTAACCAAGTCGGATAGGACGCAATATCCGGTTTGAATGGCAGACGTTTCGTCGCCCAAGAATAATTATTTAACAATACGGGAGCTTATGAGTTATAATACATCTGATGAATATAAATGACTTATTTGTATCCTGATTTTCATTAATTATGGCAACACCGTGATTAGCAGAATCTATTCGAAGCGAGAGAAGTAAAGATAAGCTTGTTACTAGATAAACTAATGATGGAGTAAACCACTGGGTGGGTATGCAAGAATCGTGGTAATTGCAAAGCGCGTTTAAGCACCAACATTGATTTATCTACCGTAAAGCCAAAGGAATCCAACGAAATCTTTGATAGCCACACGGCCCACACCCATGAACCAGATATGTCATTCATACGTGAAATTGAATGTACAAGGTTTTATAAACTTTGTAATCAATAATTTAATTCGAAGAGATATCAGCGACGAAACATCCGTTAACGATCCGGTTTATAATGAATAAACAATCGAAGTCCCAAGAGCTCCATTACAGCAGGACTAGATATGTTTAAATAGAATCAAACCTTTTTTATTCGTTTTTCCAAATGTGAATATCAGAATATACATAGAAAACTACCCTATTAGTAGTAAGGAGCACTTTATTTTAACAAGTTTGCGAAAGTAATAGGTACCGGAAATTTCCAAATTCTCGGAAATGAAATCTACGTTAGGAAACGGACTATTATGTGTGGATAGACGTAGGACGCCAGCCATTCCAAAAGCATCTCCTTATAGGTGATGCCAGTAGGTCTACGTAGATTACGTTATTATGTACATTATTCAAATCGAAATATTTTAAAAATTCCTACAAATTGCTCTAGTCAATTCACCATTACGATTGATCTTTTTCCTATTCTCTTATTATTCAAATTAAAAATAATTTACATTTTAACATGAACACGTAAGATTCAATTCTTCTCTGTTACATTATTTGCTAACAACAAGAAGAATGTGGCTAGTTGCAATTTTCAGCTTTCTACGATGATCCAACATGACAACGTAGCTCTCTGAAAATTGATTGGAATTCAGAATAATTTAAGTTTGATGTTTTCTATATATTTTATGCTGGAATATTTAATTCCTACAGGCACTTTTTGACTCGATTAAGAAGAACGGTTACTGGATCTCCTATTGGACCTTCTTGGGCTTTCTGTCTTCATTCGGACTGGGGACAGGTCTCCACACATTCATTCTCTACCTCGGTCCGCACATAGCCCATGTCACCCTGGCAGCCTGGACCTGTGGGTCCCTAGACTTCCCAGAGCCCCCCTACCCCGATAGCATCATCTGTCCGACACAAGAGGGGACATCTGAAGTCAATTTCTGGAGAATCTTCAACAAGGTGCAAGTAGAAGCAATCAGCTGGGGAGCAGGTATGAACAATTCCACCATTCTTAAGACAAAGTAGAATACTACGTACCTGCTACTCTATTTGTGCGATTGAATGCTATCGAATTATTAATTCTCCTTATTCACGATGATACCAGACAGTCCATACGATTACTTTATTAAATTCTGACGTTATCTCGCTTGATAATTGAGATTAAGAAATGTGTTTGGCACAGTATGTGATTCTGTCACAAATTGACTATCACAACACATATACAGACATGAACGTCATCTTTCTACTTGGCAATGCCTGATACGAGTAAATGATGATAAAGAATCTAATAGGCTGTTAATTATCCACTAATTTATTCTTTTGGTCTGATTGAGAATTAGAGTTGTATTGAGTGTGTTACGTGAACGCAAATGAATTCTTTTTTCTGCAACAAAGCTAATCAATTGCATCTTAGAACTAACATTTAATTAAGCCACTATTTCTTAATATGGCAAAATTATGCGTGTGCATGCGACGCAAGTTTAATTTTGTACTGAAAGTTCCTTTCTGTACTAAAATGGTAAAATTCAGGACCAGATTAACTTTACGTAGTATCAATATCAGTCAATTTTTTGCTGACAGTTATTTTATTTTATTTCTATTTATAGAAATACTGATACTACTCTATTTAGGACTGTGTTGTTGTGACTGTGTGTAAAGGTTTCCATAAATTTGAGGCGTTGTCCTTCCCTAAGGGGATGCTTGATGGTTCAAAGTTTGTTATTGCTAAGGAGAATATCGATTTCAAACTTGTATTTTGTTGTTGACAATTAGTTAACCTTAAGCATATCAAGTTTTTTTCTACTTGGAAAGATTGTGATATAGGTTTACAAGAAAATTTATTAATCAACTGAATTATTAAATTAATAATAAATCAGTGGATAACTTTATTACGAGTTGTTAAATTGGGGCAATCGAGATCATTTAAATCAACATTAGAATGTACTTATTACGTATGAGCACTCGATGATTGATGTCCACAGGATTCATTTCTTTCATCTATCAATTTGAATGTATTCCAGGCCTGAGAAAATGTCAGATTTTTACCCATCACATATTCCATACTAAATGGTTACATATTTTCCTGATTCGTTTATCTACCGAAAAAGATTTTCGAAATGTCTCAGAAATTTAATAAAGAATGTCATAATGATGGGGTTTTTTTCTATGAGGCCAGAATCTGATGAATATATTTAGATTATCAGCGCTCTGTTCATAAGTATGTGATCTCTATTGACCATATTTATAAGTTAAGGAATTAATTCAGAGGACTTTTCTCGTACAATTTCCTTATATTCCAGCGTTATTATAAATCCGTGACAATTTGTGGAAGTGATTTTATTAGTTTAAAATGAACCCAGCAAGCAATATACATTAATAACCGAATTTCATAGTATAAAAAGCTATGTGTACTTTTACATATTGATTTTAATCTTGATCATGATTGTATTGCAGTCTCACAACACATAGCACTTCCCTTTCTCCTTCACTTTGTCTCCTGTCTCTTTAGAGGTGACACACCTGATCGCTTCATCAAATACTGTCTTTAGTCCCTGCTGTGTGAGCGCAGAACATTCCACATAACCGATACAGTTGCCATATTTGGCGAGTTCTTTTGACAATTTCTTTCCTTGTTTCTGACTGAGCCATTTGTTCTCCTTTTTCCCATTTTTATCAGGTTTAATCTTGACTTCCAAGTCTTTTCGCAAATCGATTTGTGTCCCGACAATCATAAAGGGTGTTTTTGATGCGAAAAAATTAATTTCTGGCACCCATTTCTCAGTGATGCTTCTAAACGAGTTCTGCTTAACTACAGAGTAACAGACCAGTATGATGTCTGTCTGGTTATAGGACATCGGTCTCAACTTGTCATAATTCTGGTGACTGGGTGTATCGATTATTCCTACGTTGCAGACTTCCCCGTTCACCATTACATCGACTGAATAGTTGTCAAAAACAGTGGTTGTGTATTCTTTTGAGAATTCTTTGGTTGCGTATGACTTCAACAGGCTGGTCTTGCCCACTGACCCATCTCCTACGACGACACACTTTATCTGAGACATAATTGAGATTATTTGAGCGGATGGTTATAAATACTAGAGTTGATTTATGCAACTTCAATAGATAGTATTTATATGGATTTTAGTTGTATAGGCTCTATATGTATAATAGAGGAATGAAGAGTGGTGGATTTGGAATTTCGTCAAGATCAGTGAGGCTGATATTGAAAGATATTCACAAATATGTGAAGGCTTAGAAGCTTCGATTTACGTAGTGCGAGTCGTTCTTTGAATTTCTAATGTGATTGAGTGTTGCAAATTGATTCCGCTATGATTAATTATAGAATTGGGAAATTGTCTTGATCTCGTAGAATACAATCCTTAGATCCTATAGTTTGGCTACTGGTGCGGATTATAATTGAACTGTAATTCACGTACATGAATAATCAGGTAACAAGATACAATACTATTGTCAGTTGTCAGTACGTATACTATTGTTAGTTGTCAGTAGACACCTATTTCTTCAAAGTTATCATATTTGTCTAATTGCTCAATTATTCAAATCGTGTTTGGTGGTGTTAATTTATAAATATGTTGATTAATTACAGTCTAGTCGGGTATTGAAGATAAAAGCGTCGTGATATGCACCTACGCTTTTGCATAGAGAGCTCTACGTAGTCTTATCATATATTATACCGCCAAATACTCCATTAGATGGTAGATGGGGTATAGCCAGAGGCGTAGCCAGGGTGCGACACATGGGGCCTAGGCCGCAACCTCAAAGGCTGTGCCCACTAAAATTTAACAAATTAGCATTGGGTGCCGCAACCCTCTCACGGAATTGCCGCACCCTAAAAATTGGGCTGGCTACGCCTCTGGGTATAGCCCAATATGGTATAGGGTCAGGGTTTCATCTAGGCGTATACGGCGCGCCTACATACGCGTAAATTTAAACCAATATAGTTCTAGGCGCGCTTTCCCTAAACTCTTATTCGTAATATTAAATGCATAGGCTGGGCACATGGAAATAATGAGAGGGATGTTTTAGGTGTATATTCTAGAAAAGCTGGGGGAAACCTTTGGGTCAATTAGTAGCTGAATCTATGTGTAATTATTAATAATATTATGTTAATTCCACAGACGACACAGGAAATAGATGATATGGCATAAGATTATTAAAACACACACAACATCATGCGTGCTAACGAGAGTGTCAGCATAATCTGATTACTTTAAATATAGACAATCAAAATGGTGAACTAAATTGTGCAATTGTGTAGACTAAGGAATTTCATGGAATGATGCGGACAACAACATTTCTGCATTTATTATTGATTTACGTAGTTTGTTTTTGACCCTGAGGTTAATCAACTGATTTATACTGTTGAAATTCACCCTGTGTATCAAAAAGTACTAATTTCACCGTGCAAGAGATTATATTTAGTGGAATATTTTAGTTTGATTATCCCTTTACATGATTATTTCACTAATTTTCTAGTATATTCGTGAATACAAAAGTATGAAAACAACTCTATTATTTATTAATGAGTCTGAACTCATGAGTAGTTGATTAATCGGAAACATATACTAATCAGTTTTCTGTCCCAGAAATAGGATAAACTTGCGCATAAACATCGAATCATGTTTCCTGTAATCTAGTACATTATGTAAACCTCTAAGCAAACAATTTAACTAATTTAATTCATCTTCTACTAAGTATTATGCTGCTCCTCAAGATTTGTCCGAACTTTGGACTCGAATGGAATTTTTCTAATCATCCATATTCACTCTAATCAACGAATCCACAAATAATGCAATTCAATGGTTTGTCGTCTTTTGGAAATTTGCCTATTTAGTCTAGTACAAAAGATATAATAATTTATGGCCAATCTCAATGCATTAAAATTAAAAGGCGGAACTAATGCAAGCCTAAACTCCTACACAGAGACTCTGGAATGTTGCTAATAGCTTGTAATGGACACTAATTTGATGGTTAATGATTCTTTAAATCTATGTTTTGATTGATTTTACATTATTTATTCTACACCGTAGGTGGTGGATGTAGATATGCGTGTGAGTATGTGAAAGACACTGCTCTCAGTTTCACTACGCAATCTAAATTGATTTATATTCGATGTTTTGTATGTAATTAATGCACCAAGTTATCTTTATAATCCGTTTAGGAACAGCCCTAGGGGAACTCCCGCCTTATTTCATGGCCCGTGCCGCTCGGAATTCTGGCGCTTCCTTGGAGGAAGATATTTCCACAGAGAACTCTCCCCTAAAGAAGCGTGTCCAGGAGCTGGTTACGGGTTTCGGGTTCTTTGGTATCCTGCTGTGCGCCTCCATTCCTAACCCTCTGTTCGATCTAGCAGGCATGACCTGTGGGTACTTCCTTATACCATTCTCCACATTCTTTCTCGCAACTCTAATCGGAAAAGCTGGCATAAAGATGGCCCTACAAACTTCAACTGTGATCATTGTGTTCACAGAATCCTATCTAACTTTCGTTATCGATTTAATTGCCAAAATTCCCAAAATTGGTGACTATCTAGAGCCTCACATCACAGAGTACTTCCAGCAACATCGAAATAAATTGAAGCATGGAGATGATTCGAGTGACGGGGGCATCATATCCACTCTTCTCACTTTATTAGTAACCGGTATAATCGTTTACTTCGTAATCTCAATTATAAATTCTATTGCACAAAAACACTTTATTGACAGTCTGAAAAAGCAGAACACTCAGGAAAAGAAAGATCAATAGCTTGAACTGAAAACACGAAACTTGGAATTTGTTTTTGACTTTTACTTGCTGGTACTATATTATCTATTTAATTATTAACTTATGTACGCACTATCCGTTCTGGGGTGTCCTATAGCAGGTTCTTTGTTGGTGTTAATTACGTTGCGATGGAATGTTGGATCACTGTGTATACCGTACTAATTTATGTAAAATATAATGTTCAACTACGATCAATCAATTGTGTCCGATTCCTTCATTTCGAGTTTCTAGTAGGAGAATAAACCGGAATGTATGTAAGTAAAGTGTAAGGAATATGTATTTATAGCTCTTCAAAGGAAAATTTCGACTACTGAATATCGTACATAGTATCTTTTGTTGCAAGAGAAGGGTAACTACTATTAGCGACCGAATTGGCAAGGGAATTGGTGGAACGTTCAGCACTAAAGCAACCACTTCCATAATTAACACGCGTCAAGTTTCTAAAGAAACGCAAAAAGAATGCAATCACCAATAGGATATCCTCACACGTATGGTTGTACGGTTGCGAGCTTTATCTCAGCTCTTTGACGTTATCACGCAACACAATTGTTCACTTTTGTGTACTCTAATCGCTTTTATGTAGGATGAATTCCTTTGAACTTCTTTGTACTGATTTATTCCATTATCTCTTAATCCTGCAAAAGCTTGCAGGACTTGAATCCGAGTAGCTACTAACTTCATTAATTGGGAATATAAACAACCAACAGAGGTTATTATTAAATTAATTAGCCCAAAAGCTTCGCCCAAAAAAAATGGAATTCAATTCACTCAAGAACTTGTCAATAGTTTCGTGAAAATGGGTAATGGTTGAAAACAATTAGTACTGAGCAACCTTAACAACTGCGAGGATGGATATATACGACTTCAGTCTCATTGCAGGGTATCTAGTAGAGAGTCAGTAGACCATTATATTGTCATGGAGATAGCATGATTATGTTGCGACTTAAACGACTCAGTATATCCGCTGATTTGCTAAACTCGTGTCATAATGTTCCGCACTATTCTATCTGTAATAATTGAACACATATTAACACACTACAATATTTGAGTTTAACACTACATGGTTGTAATAATGTACTTGCTAGTCGATCCTTTTATTACAATCTATGTTTCAAAACTACTAAGGCTAAATCTAACTGATTTCTGAGGAGTTCTTTGCTACTTGGCCGCTCCTTCCTTGCTCTGAGAAGCCAAGTATTGTTGGACTTTCTGTTGCATCACTCCCATAATAACTACCAAATACAAAGATTGATCAAAATAAATTAGTTCATTTTTTAATAAATTTTCCTCTCAATAAATACTATGTGGGTTTCTTCGGTTTTCCGCGTTTTCAATTCATAATTAATTATACGTTCCAACATGTACTGAGATAAATGGCTTTTCAATAGATTTCAACTGCTTACAGTGATCTCACTTGTCGACATTGATAGCATCAATGTGTGGGATTTGGAATTTATTTAAATTGCTGACTCAAATTCATCAAAAACCAAAAGATATCCCCATTGGGTTGATTATTTTAATTAAATGACAGAAAACCTCACTTTCCTTGTTGCGATACTTGTCTTGTAATGTTGGTTGTAATTTTTGCATTTGCTCAGTCACGTATTTTACCCTGCGGTCGAAAAATAGCTCAGCATCTGGTATGTTCTATTAGGATTGGGGAAGGAGATTAATGTTCCTTAATACAGATCTGGGTATGGGATTTACGTCAGATAAATATTTATGTTCAGATGCGATTTAAATATTTTAATTTTATACCTTCTCAATGAAAAATCCAGTTCCAACTTCCACTATGACTTTGTCAGGGTCACTCAGCACTCCTGGAACATACATCTACATCTGGATAAGGAATTTGTACCAGAAAATTTAACAATTCTACTGTACTGAGCGAGATATTAATTATTACAATTACGTATAAATTTTTGAAAAAGTCTACTACGAGCATATCTATTTATTCCGACTTCGTTACTAGTATTATATTGTATAAGAGGATACTGAGGATGTGAGGGGCACGAGCAGAGGTTTTCCTAAAAATAAATAGATATTTAAATGTAATCAAGAGATAATATATATGCAAATCTCACCGGAATTCTCAGGCTTAAATTTTTGTAGACACTCTTTAGATTCGACGAACTTCATTTGATATTTCTTGAGCTGTTGTAGTGAGCTGGATAGGATTTGTATTTCCTAAACGAGCATGCATACAGTTAAGACATACCGGAAATCACAATTAAATGTATATATTTTGTTTCCCAATTGTCTATTGAAGAATATTAATATACTCGAAGCATATTATATATATATCTTGACATATTTCATGCGTAAATATTGTGTGTTTTTTTAATCAACAGTATTCTGTTGTTTCATATAGTATTGACATAAACGATATATTTATGCAGGATATCAGAAGTGCTGAATTTTCATCTGAGACGAATTAGATAAAAATTTACCTCTTCTAAAGCCCCTCTCAACTGTTCTAGTTGCTGGAGGGGTAGCTTGTTGATCTCGATTGCTTTCGATTCCTGAGACATCTCGCTTTTCCGCTGTTTTTAATGAGAACTTTCTAAGTTTATAGATAACCTGATCACTGAGCTGTTGCATCCAGATAAGGGCCGGTTTAAACAGCAGTACTATGGATTTAGAATTAACTTCTTCGCAAACGATCTATGTTCAGACATTATTAATCAATTTCAAATTTGAATGTACTAACTTCGCTTATATACGATTATTAGACAGTCGATTCCGCTTAATAGAGTCACATCGGTCAGAGGACATTTTTCCCGATTAAGCGGAGAACCCTAGTGGCCCGATTAAGCGGTTGACCAGATTAAACAGTGGCCCTATTAAGCGGAGTCAACTCTACTTTAGTTTTAATCCCAAATATCCAGGCGAGTTATTTAAGAGCATTTTATTTGTTCGGCTGATCTGACTGAAATAATAACATAAGTAAAATCATTTAATAAATTACTTCGCTATTAAGAGCTTGAGCATTTTGTCAGTAAGTACCATCTACACCGAATCTGTTTGACTTTCTTCACTCTCTGAGTTAGACTCGTCTGTATCGTCGCTTGCACTGCTGCTCTCAAGTGTGATGAGCCGTCTCCTCTCTAGAAGCATGTCTTTGAGTATCAGTTTAACTATGCTCTCCCTCTTCTGCAATTGGTCTGATTTTTTTAAAGGACTAACATCTACCTCTTTATCAAAGGTTTGTGTCAAGTTTGTTTCTTCTGATAAACTCTTCAATTTTTCTGTTTCTACAAACGATCTATTCATCACATCATTGTCTGGGCACTGCCAAACAAATTTTTTATTTGTCCCTGCGTAGTCTCTATCCAACTCAGTAACATTTTGTTCTGAATCGAATACCTCGTAGATTATACTAAATCCATCGTCAAAACTTTCTTGACCAGTGCTGTAGTAGCTCACCCGAGTATGATGCTCAGTATGCTGGAATGGGTCCGGGGTAGGATGAGGAGTGTGTCCTGTTCGAGAGCCCATTATTGCTGATAGATTTGCATAGACGTGTGGAGACTGAGATGGAGATTGAGATGGAGACATTGTTTTCTGCGAACTGGATATCCATGTTTTTTCCCTATGCATTTGAACCGGTTGGAATTTCTCATCGTTTGTCACTGCTTCTTCTGCATCCATATTTTGCTGCCTCTCTAATCTATTCTTCCTCATTCTCTTCTTGATTTTTTCTTGTTTTTTCTGCTCTAACCAATTTTCCTGGAAATAATCAGGGTTCGTGTACATTCTATTTGTCTCCTGGTTACTGCCACTCTCTTCCTGACTATTAACCAGAATATCCCCGAATAATTTCTTAAACGGAGGAGGAGATTCACATTTGTTATATTGATCTTTCAGTCCTTTAGGCAAAGTCTCCCTCAAGAAGACATTCTGATAACGAGATGTCTTGTCACTGCACCAGTCACTACGAACAGCTGGTTCAGTTGCATGATCGGATTCAGGATCCAATTTGCCCAGTTCATAATCTAGAGTTTCGATCCGTGTCTTGACACCATTGTACTTCTCGTTTAAGTTGGATATGTCACCTAGTAGGCTATGAAAAATATCCCCTCCCCTCAGACTCACGTTACTCAGCTGTAGGATTATGTTGCTAAGAGTAAAACAGGCATTTTGTTCCAAGTCCATACTTTGTCTTCCCATATTGCTTGCATTCCTAGACACATTCACTGGCTCAATTAGTGCGAAAATCGGCATATTCAACTAATAACTCTAAGAGTAAAGAAGTATAACAAAATTAAGTTTGTGTTGCGTACAATATAAAGTTGTACAATGAAGTAGCCTTGAGTATGTTTACTGCCCCTGATTAATTAACTGTAAAGACTGGTTCCCCATATGCAGTAATGAGTATAATATACCTGGAAGATTCTTCAACAAGCAAATACACGTACTGTATGGGTAATATTAATACTAATATATTATAGTGTACTTTTGAGCTATCAACCCACTGATTAAGAAACCTATCTAAATTTAAGACTTGATTGGTGCTTGAATAGTCGCTCTTATGAGTGATTAGCTGCCTTTGTCAATATTATTTATTACCTACTGATAGGAAGTACTTGTGTGTCGAGAGAATGAGACACAACTGCATGGATAGCAGCAGATGCATAAGTTATCGTGACTGCTGGCTGCAGCTCTTAGTTTTCTATTGATTTATTCAGCTTCAGAGCCTATAGGATGACTCCCTCTATAGAAATATACTCGTTCATGTGACGAGCTGTGCACGAGTGCAGTATGCTATTGCAGAGAATGGCTTAGGCTTGTAGGTTGGTGCTTGTTTGTAATAAAGACCGTGGTAGATTATTCTCCTTATATTTTCATATTATTTACTGCATGTTGACATGTCGACTGATTCGATTCCTCTAAGTTCGGAATGTCTATTATCTTTTGAAGGAGTATTCTTATTAAGATCTTAAAGTATTTTATAACCTGTGCTGCGTGATATAATATTCCATTTGCAGTACTAGTCGAATATTAGATAAAAGAATGGGGAGCTTGTTTCGCTCGGAAGCGATGTCACTCGCTCAGCTCTTCCTTCAATCTGAGGCTGTGTATGCCTGTGTGAGGGAGCTGGGAGAATTGGTGAGTTAGCTACACAACATCCCTCATATGCGTAGTATTATAATGACCGGCGCCACGTTTCGGTCTTGTCATTCCATCCCTTATTTAATACGCTGATACTCCTTCTAGGGAAAAGTCCAATTCAGAGACGTAAGTATTGATCGTTTGTTCTGTTTATGAATGCTTAATGTATTTACTAACGAGTATGATGTTCCACCTCCTTTAGCTCAACCCTGACGTGAGTGCCTTCCAGAGGAAGTTTGTGAACGAAGTGAGGAGGTGTGATGAGATGGAACGGAAATTGAGTGAGTTAATCCCGTAATAGAAATCCCTAATTCAGTGATTTTCAAAATTACCCCCTATAGTTAATTTTCTACATCCTGTGGACCCCTCCCATTAATCGTAATATAAAATTTCAGACCCAGTAGACCCCTTGATATGTCCTGTGGACCCCTGGTTGTAAACCAGTGCCCTAATTGGTATTATCAGCTCATGCTCCAATAATTTAACAATTGTTTAATGTTAGGGTTCTTTGCTAAGGAGGTGGAGAAGGCAGGTCTCACTGCGAAGCCGGCATCACTTGACATCAGGGCCCCGGATCCACCTGTCATGATTGACTTAGAGGTACATACTTAACTAGCCACCTGACTGGAATGTCCCACTGAATGCATGACAAATGCACATGTGACGTAACAGCATGACTTATCGGGTTAGGGTATAAATACAACTTAAAATTCCAAATCAAACAAAGGCAAAATATTGAGAATGACAGAATATTAGCTACTCTATTATGAAAGTACATGATTAATCTGTAAAAATATCCGCGTTTTGAGAAGATACTTTTCACTCGATGAATCGTGTAGAATATTGTTCACAAGCCTGACAGTGCATGCTCAATAGAGCTTCCATAGACTAACCCTCTTATCCTTACTGCTGACTGCCAGAGTGTTCTCTCCTCCCTCTGTCCCGTACTGGATATCGAACAGACTATCTTCGTGATACTTTAGCTGTACTAATGGCTTCAAACTCTTCCAGCTCAATACCACCACTTCATGATCCTTTGCCGTACATGCTACCACCTTCTTGTCTCCTCTTAACCTGACACAGTTAACGATGCTTTTGAGTGAAATATCCAGAACATCGTGTAGTACTTCTTCACTCGTTTCTTTCCTTTTAATGCGGAACACGCCCAATGCCCCCTCCATTCCCCCTACCACCCCCATCAGGCGGTCACTGTCAAAGTCCATGCAGACACATTCCTGGCCCAGCATTCTTTCTATACAGAATAACACGACTGCACTCTCTAACTCCCAGATAATCACCTGTCCTGACAGGAACACTGCTACCACTAACACCTGTTTACCGCCCTTTCCTTCCCTCTCTCTACTCGCTAACTTCACACCTGTACACTCCTTGGCTTTCTCTGCTCTCAGGACAACTGCCTCGCTCATCTGTTCGTAGCTCTGTTCCAGCCTCAGAACTCTGACCAGTGAGCACTCGGGACCTGACATACAGGCCAGGCACCTCCCCTCGTCCAGTGGTAAGGTGGAGAAGTTACAGAATGAGTACTGCTCTTGTTTTATGCTCAGCTTCAACTCCAATCCCTTATCCGTCAAGTTCCACACACACAGACACTGGTCCCTCCCCTATAGAACGGAATTAATTAGTTATCTTACCTCTCTTTACCTCCCCTACCCCCACAGCCACAGGCTAATACTTACGTAAGTAATCGCGGTTCCCTCAGCCAACATATCTACTTGCAGAACCGTTTTTCCTGAGTGTATCTCATTCGTCCAAACAGGTCTCTTCGTTGCCATTGACACTAACCACACCTCCCCGACCGACCCTCCTGCTATCAGGTAGTGGTTCCCTCTCAGCTGAGTGAACCGCATGCTCTGCACAACTCCTCCCAGTCTCAGTGTGTAGTAGGGGTGTGGCTGAGGTTGGGCGACACTCGCACACATCATCTGCTAATACTGAGTTCTATGTTTAAAATATTTTTTATATTTCTCTATTTATTCAAGCTAGTTTATGTGCGTCTTTCTCTTTCCTTCGTAGAATGAGTTTGAACAGCTGGAGGCCCAAGTGAAGGATATCGAGTCCCATCGGGAGCAGATTCAGAAGAACCTAATCGACGTGATAGAGCTGAAGCATGTCCTACTCAATGCACAAGTTGATTTTGAACATGTGAGTACAGGAATTAGTATTTTCATTACGTACGTATATTATACTAGTTCAAGATGCACAGATTGTGAGAATCAGTTTCAAGCATTGTACCTTTTTTTAACATACATAGGTCCTCTCTAAAAGTGGATATGTTAGGAACTTAGGATACACATTTCACTATTAGGTAATAGTCAGCTCTAAATTGGTTTTCAAGTAAACCGCCCTCGCTGCGTAATACCATGGCATTAGCGGTCTTTATAGTATTGTGTTCAGATTATCTTGTAAATTCTGGCTTTAGCGGGGCAAGATGGAGACCATTGATGAGCCATAATTCACAATACTCAGTTCCTTTTGATGACACAACGAGTCCACAAGTAGGCTATTCAATATTCCCTGTAATGATTGTGCTGTTCGTGAACACTGGCTTCCCTTATGGTAGTGTTTCATTATACTTCTTCGGACATCTGCCTTGCTAAATTATTGATGAGGGATTAAATAACAGAATTGTTCGTAATGCACGTTATAAATGCTATAACAATAGGCAGAGAGAGAAACTACAATTCAGAGACAAATCCCTGAAGATGAAATACAGCAAGGTTAGTTGTGTGTTCTCGCTATGGTAAATCTCTTAGCTACTTTCATGTGTGAATGATGTCCGATTGAGTGATTCTATTTTAGTTCTCATTGATGAGGAGCAAGGGCCTAAAACCGGTCGTGTCAATCTTGAGTAAGTGGTGCTATCCAATCTATTTCATCCGTGTACGTATCTTGGTTGGATTTCTTTCAAATTTAACAACTTTGTCTAGGTTCGTTACTGGCACGATTGGGAGAGAGCGATTTTCAGGGTTCGAGAGAGTTCTGTGGAGAGCGACAAGAGGGAATGTTTATGTCAGGCATTCTGGGATCCCTGACCCCATCAGAGACCCATCTACGGTGAGACATCCCTTTCTGTCTAATGAGGCTATAATAATATTATCTGTGTTGCTGCTTAGGGAAATGAGATATACAAGGACGTATTCGTGTTGTTCTTCACAGGAGAAAACCTGAAGAACCGAGTGACAAAGATCTGTGAAGGGTGAGTACACGACTCAGTATGCAGTACGGGAGTTAGTGTCTGATTCATTCCTCTTGTTTCCCTCGTGCAGATACCGCGCTACTCTCTATCCGTGTCCTGACAACCGCCAGGAGCGAAGAGAGATGCTAACTTCTATTGACGGTCGAATCTTCGACTTCAATCAGGTATTATACTTCCTACGCACTCCATTATAGACCTGTACAGATTGAGAGTTCTATTGATTTATGGCATGCCATTCGCAGGTGCTACATGAGACGTACGTTCATAGTCAGGATCAGCTGGGAAGGATTGCGGCTGAGCTTGAGAGCTGGAATGTGCAGGTATGCCAACGAGTTTGATGGTATGGTATGTTGTCACTATGATACTGCTGGTCGGTGTTGTCAGGTGAAGAAGATCAAAGCCATCTACCACACCATGAACATGTTCAACTTGGATGTGACTGCTAAATGTCTGATCGCCGAGGGCTGGTGTCCAGTGGACGAAATGGATGAGATACAAGATGCACTCAACAGGGGAACTGTTAGTAGCTAGGATCATTTCATATGTTTGAAGATGGTAGTGTATTATATTTGATATGTGATCAAGGAATATTCCGGTGCATCCGTTCAGTCGATTCTCAGACCGACAGAGACTAAAATGAAGCCCCCCACCTACAACAAGACGAACAAGTTCACTACTGGCTTCCAAAGTATCGTGGATGCGTATGGGATTGGAAACTACCAAGAAGTTAACCCAAGTAAGAGATCTTTCCCCAAGCGATTCAATTTAATTTTAAACTTTAAAAAGTATTTTAAAGTCATTTTTTGAAACATTTCAATGTAGTACAGATTGTTCTAACTCAAATTTTCTATTCCTTGAAAACCTAGTTAGCTTTGCTGGACTGTATTACAATACGAACATTCATTCATTTATTTATTTATTTATTTATTTCTGTTAGCTCCGTATACTATAATCACGTTTCCCTTTCTGTTCGCTGTGATGTTCGGAGATGCTGGTCACGGGCTTATAATGGCGCTGTTCGCATTGGCGATGATAGTGTTTGAGAAGAGATTGGCCAAGTGGAGAGGCGGCGGAGAGGTGAGGAGGAGACCTAAGTTCTTATCACTTCCCATTTACTGTAGCCATTTATAGCAGCTCATAGTATAGGAGATCCTATCGACTCCATCCGAGTCCGTCCAGGCTATCCTGGAAATCTAAGAGATTGATTTGTACCAAAATTGGTATGACATTCTTTGTAGTGGAAATTTGTATCTTGGATACGAATATTATGCATATTTTCGCACCTTCTATCAAAACGTCAGTCTAGATTTCAAATTTCATACTTAAAAGCTCTAATCGGATATATTTGCACATTTTCGTATCCCATCTCTATACTCACTTACTGGAGCTCGCATCGGTCTGTCAACCCAATTACTGATCTTTAATTTAGTGCTTGAGTAAGAGTAATATTTAAATTTATCGAATTTTCTGCGCTCCCTTGAACTATATAAGCGATAGTTGTGTAGAAGAACTTACTGAGTTAGTATAATGGCTATCTACATATAATAACAATAGCATCACACCGAATAACGGATTTATACTTAGTTTAAGATATGGATTATGAAAGGAAACTACATAGAACTCTCTGAACTGACCTACTATAATAGCTGTTCTACAATACTACATAGCTGTATAGCCAGCTAATACTCTTTCAACAGCCAATCATTATGTGCACAGCTTAGCACTACCTTCCCGTGAGAATCCACATCGATTCCACGAGGACTTTTGATCTTCTCCATCCCTCCTCCCATTTCTACTTCCCCGATTGCTATGATATTTTCAGCTTCTGGCTTAAACAGCTTAATCTTCCCATTCTTTCCTTCAGTCACTAACACAGTCCCTCTGTTATCCACAGTGAAGTAGTGGGCATCGTTCAAGGAACCGAGAGGAGCTAGCGTTCTTAGCAGTTTTCCACCCGTGTCGAACAGGTGTATCAAATTCTCCGAATTCGATACCAGGAGGTAGATCCCAAATTTTTTAACACAGATATCTCGAATTTCTGGACCACTACCAAATATGGACATGCCTTTCCTCTTCTCAATTGTAATTTCAATCTTCTTGCAACTCTCAAACCGGACAGAGAACACTTCGATAATACCAATGAAAGTCGGAACGTAGATGTTTTCTTCGTACACGCTGATGGGAGTGTGACGTATGTCGTTTAGCTCTATCCCCTTCCTGAATTCACCTGTTATTTTATCGAACCTTAAAATATATTGTTTGTCCTCCGGCCTCCCCGCACAGAGTACGAATAGGAAGTCATTGGAGAGTGCGAGACTGTGTGGATATCGCATTTTCTCTCCTTGAGTAATCGTTTTCAGATACCCACCTGACCTGTCGTAGACCTGCACTCGGTGCTTCTCCTTATCCGCGACGTAGACCACATTCCCCTGCTGCCTGTCGACCACAATCCCGGATGGATCTTGCACCTGGTCCACGCTATCTCCCATGCCGACATTATTTCTTATCGGTCCTGTGGTTGTGGTTGGTCTAGCAGCTGTGTTACTATATTCGTCCGGGCTAGATTGCTGAGTGAATAGCTCACTGTCTGATTCTACCTGGTTTTTCTCTTCAACAGGAACACCGCTGTTCTCGCTCCTACTCCTCGGTATTGGCACCGGGGGTAATATCGACACGATCTCGTTGATTTGGCCCTCCAGCACTTCTGGGTTGTAGGACAGCTTAATCTCAGTGAGGGGAACTATTTCTGCTTCAAGGCTTCTCTTCTGTTCTGACAGAATCGCTTTCAATTTTTCGGAAAAATTTCCTTTATTTTGGAGTAGAACTGGCTCAGTCCTTTCAAGCTCATCGATTTCCTGTTCCTTCTTCTCTATCAAAGCGACATTACGTCTGTACCTGCTGTCTAGTTCCTCGAGGAGCTTGTCCTTGTGATCCTTCAGCTTCTGATCAAGATAGTCGAAGTGGCTGTTCAGCTCGTTTCTCGCTTTGTCTATTTTTCTCTTATATCTCTCTTTATGCGAATTCATCCGTGTGGATTCATCTGCAGCATGCGAGTGTGAGTACGCGGCATTCGGTAATAGATCTCCGTCAAACTTGGCTCTGTGTACTCTCACCTCTGAATCTTTCGAGTTGTGTGTCCGTGGCGGAGAGTGGTAGCCCCCGCTGGGACCAGAAGGGGGTAACAAGGGGGCAGAAGGCTCGACAGTCTGCCCGGGTAGAGAAGGATAAATCGCAGTAGAGGCAGTCGGTATGTAGTTGTGTCCTGTTACAGGATTCATGGGCATTGGACCCATTTCAATGTTGAAAGGAGGGCTAATGTTCTGGGGAAATGGAGTGTAATCTGCCTCCTCGAATGGATTGGATGAGGCCATTTTAGTATGCAACATATACAATAATTGAATATTGTTATAAGTAAATCAATATTAGCAGTACTGTTGAGTCTTTTTGTGCTTTTATATAATTATTCGCCACTGCAGCTAAGTACACTTGTCTTGTGTATTACCTCGTCACATTTGACTCTCTAATGAAGCGTAGAGTTCTGTTCTATTATTAGAGTTAATCTGTGTCTACCGTGATAATATTCCTGAGGTAATGGTATTAGCAAGCGTATTACGAAATCTTAGGTTGGTTGCAGTGAAACCTTTTTAGAACTTCTATCACTGTTAAACAACACAATTGTGTGTAGCGGTAGCTAAAAATAAGTTACTGTGTTTATACCTTCCATTCCTTCCTGATTTTACATTCTGTATTTTCGTCTTTTAGATATTCGAGACGATGTACCATGGGCGTTACATAATATTCTTAATGGGCATCTTCTCTATCTACACTGGGTTTATCTACAACGACTTGTTCTCAAAGTCAATGAATATATTCGGTACAAGTTGGAATGTGACTTATGATGACTCCAACCTGAACTCATCTCAAAAAGCAGCTATGGGATTAGACAGTAATAAGTAAGTCAACTCGTAATTCTATGTAATACTAAGTAATCCCACTGGAAGGTTCAGTATTACTAGATGAAGGCTTCTTCCTACTTTAACATTACGTAGTATTATTCAGACAAATAGACAGAGCTAATGTTTTAGACTCGTATCATTATCTAATGGATAATGTGAGTAGAATGATTTTATAGACATTACTTGGATTACTAATCTTGGTAATTGAGGATAAACTTGTGACATTAAAGAATCGTACACCGGAGCTAAATAATATCTTATGCTATATCGGATTATGCGTAATGGTCGTTCTCTAGTTGATGTTTGGAAGTCGATTTTGTTTGTACTATGTCAATTGACAATGAGTTCACTAATTGCACAATACACGTATGTACTGTGTGTTCGTCCTATAGACAAAATAATGTTTACATGGGGTTCAATACCAAATAGATTGATACTTGGTCAAACTACTAAATCAAAAACCAGAAGATTAATTATTTACAAGCGTTTGTGTACAAACGAGGGTATAATTTGTGTTATGTTCTATGGAACTGTTTTCAGAACTTGTTTGCATAAGGCGAATGACACTCATTGTAAGGTTTTCAATGACTTTGTAATAAATCTCTACACAGTTTTGCAATCGGCGATCTTATACAAGATAATCCAAACATTGCTATAACAAAAAATAAGAACTCCGAGTAAATTAAAGCAAAATTTATTTACAATACCAGTGTAATGTCCTGTCGGCTAATCCATCCGGGAATGAAGATTTTATGTTAGTTTGTTTGAATGTACATTTTAATTATAAACCTATCTCTCTATCTAACAGCCATCATGTGGTAAAAGTTGGTACTGACTTGTATGCCGTGCCAGTCGAAGCTTTCAAGCAGAACAACCCTTACCCGTTAGGAATTGATCCTGTGAGTGATGCTCTTACCTCTACCTCTACCTCTAGCTAGAAGTTACACGTGAATTAATGCGTCCTTGTTAACGGTACTCTTCTCATAGATCTGGCAGCTTGCTAACAACAAACTTCTGTTCCTGAACTCATTCAAAATGAAGATGTCTGTTGTCCTGGGAGTTCTTCACATGTTGTTCGGAATCATTCTCTCTCTCTTCAATCACATGTATGAAACTAGATACACATGTTTATAACTTTATCCTTAAATTTTATGCGGATTTTTTATTAGACATTTCAAGCAGTATTACAGAATATTGTTTCAGTTTATTCCAGAGGTAGGTGCTATGCTCTTGTCGCCTGGATTTAATATTTTTATGCGAAATGTTGCCTTGATGGAATTCAATTTTATGTCAAGTTTGAATAGGTGCTATTTCTGATGTCTATATTCGGCTGGCTGGTGTTCTTGATATTCTACAAATGGCTTACCTTTTACATGAATAAAGAAGAGGTAAGTCATAGGACAGAATACCTTGTAATGCAGAAGGGAACACTTACTTACTAGGATTACATCTAAATTAGATAGAACCACACTTCTAGTAGATATTCATGTTCTATTTTTTGTGAATTGTAGGTTTGTCCAAATTGTTTGAAGTTTTTACAAGTATCTACTGATAAGACCCTGGGTGAAGCGGTTGTATTGCTTTACTTGTCAGCATACGATGTTATCATATTTCATATCTGCCATGGATTACTGTTATACTCGATGTTGCACTGGCAGCTCATCTTGTTGTCTCCATCTATCTAGGCTCCTCAACTGCTGATCGCACTCATAAACATGTTCTTGAAATTTGGTATGGAACCAGAGCAGAACCTTACTTTAGTTTTTGATCCGCCACAGATACAGGTAAGAATGAATACTTCGATTCAGTCTTCTTGTTATAATCGAACTGAACTTGATCAGATTTATGAACGTAATAGACTTATCAGATATAATATCAACTTTTCTAAAAACTAAAACAGATTTTATCTCCTCTTTTTCCCATAGCAATATCTCCAGATTTTCCTTGTCCTAACTGCAGTTATTTGTATACCTTTATTGCTCCTACCAACTCCTATTTACCTTCTCGTGAAGCAGAAGTTGTCCGGGGTAAATACAATCATTCTCAGTGCATTCATCTTCTTACTCAGTAATTAATTCTTGCTCTGACTTCTTAGCGTCACAAGGCAGACTACCAGCCCATAGAGGACGGAGACGCGAGGGATAATGGAGATATCCAGGAGGAGGGAGGAGATGCAGCTGCTGCCCAAGAAGATGAAGAACACGTGAGTGCAAGAAACCTATACCAACGATATACCGTCTATATTTCGAGACCTACACGCGTTTCCACATGTGTGAATATAGTTTTGACAGAAACTTTTAGGTGCAGACCAACAATAGCACCTTCGGGAAGCCCATTGCAATAAATTAACACACTCACAGTCGCTTGTTTAATATATACAATGACCATGTTTGGAACTTTGAATAGGACAGATTTGTAATTACCTTAATTCCTCGCAGGCATTAAAAATTAATTACCTTCCCATATTTCAGCAATTATTCAGTTCTTATTACTCATTCACAGATTGAAGCTGGAGAAATATTCGTACATCAAGCTATCCACACAATAGAGTTCTGTCTCGGATGTATCTCGAACACTGCCTCCTATCTTCGGCTGTGGGCTCTCAGCTTGGCTCATGCTCGTAAGCAATTTATGTCCATTCTTTACATGTTTGTATCCTGTAAATATAGATAGCAGTCACTGGGGTATGTTTTAGAGATATTCTTATGTTGATTGACCTATTGTTTTTCAGAGTTATCTGAAGTCTTATGGCAGCAGATCCTACAGAGGACATTACAGATGAGTGCATTATTCGTATCCATTCCTGGCATATTCATTTCATTCGCCATGTGGGCAGGTGAGCTAACCTATTTCACTATAGCCAAAAGTCAGTAGAATATGTTATTATTTAATATTATTATTTGTAGCTGCTACTATCGCAGTTCTGTTGGTTATGGAAGGGTTGTCTGCGTTTCTACACGCTCTCAGACTCCACTGGTAAGAATAATCGCTTGCGTATAATCAAACCTAACAGTGTTAAGCTTAAATTTACAAAAACTAATTATCTAGGGTTGAGTTTCAGAACAAGTTCTACGTGGGAGAGGGGTACAAGTTCGCTCCATTCTCATTCTTCGCCATCATCACCGGGGAGGCTGAGGAGTGAACATGTATGTCTTAGCGTAGGTTAGCTGACCTCTGACTGAATTGAACTTTATCTGAGGTTATTGTGTGGTGTACCCTGTAGAAGTTGTATTATATGATATTCTGCTAGTTCTCATTCCATATCTTAGTTGTTATAATGTCCATGACCGTACACAGTATTCTAACTTAGCACTCTGTCATCTCTACCATAAAAGTAATTATCAACTGAACCTGTAACAACACTGGCAAATTTTGTCATAAGAGTACTCAAATTGGTGCAGTTTCGCGCCCCTGAGTTTTGAATTGTGGAATAAATCTGTTGAAATACGTATGTGCATTGTATTACAGCAATTTTAATTCGATCCTATTAATATGATTCAATAACCTAGTTAGCTTTAGAGTAGCATTCAGAAAACAGAGCACGATGATGTTCGAAGATCAGGAGAAGGATTGCATGTACGGGTATGTGAAGGGGGTGTCTGGCCCAGTGGTTATCGCCCGGCACATGGCGGGTGCAGCTATGTACGAGCTGGTGAGAGTCGGACACACGGAGTTAGTGGGGGAGATCATCCGTCTGGAGGGGGACCTGGCCACCATCCAGGTTTATGAGGAGACGTCAGGAGTGACCGTAGGAGACCCTGTGCGTAGGACTGGCAAGCCTCTCTCAGTGGAACTGGGACCAGGGATAATGGGCAGCATCTACGATGGAATCCAACGGCCTTTGAAAGATATTTCCGAGATTACACAGAGCATCTACATTCCCAGGGGAATCAATGCGAACAGCCTCGATAGGAATATTAAATGGCACTTTAAGCCTAACAAGAACCTCCGAGTAGGTAGCCACATCACTGGGGGAGACATCTACGGTACGGTACAGGAGAACAATCTCGTGCTGCACAAGTTAATGCTGGTGCCCAAAGGAGCCGGCACCATCACATCTATCGCCGAGGAAGGGGACTACACCGTAGAGGAGATTGTGCTAGAGCTAGAGTTCCATGGGGAAAAGTCTAAGTATTCTATGATGCAGGTGAGTTTGTTCTGTTCAATTTTAACTAATCGGAATACTTCGTACAGTATTTGTACACGTGACATGCAACTTATATGCAGCATCAAATCTGTGTTTTATATTTGCAATTCAGGTCTGGCCAGTTCGACAGTTGCGTCCAGTGAATGATAAGCTAGCAGCGAACTACCCTCTGCTGACCGGACAGCGAGTGCTGGACTCTCTCTTCCCCTGTGTGCAGGGCGGAACCACCGCCATTCCAGGCGCGTTCGGGTGCGGCAAGACCGTTATATCCCAGTCCCTGTCCAAGTTCTCGAACTCTGACATCATCGTGTACGTGGGCTGTGGAGAGCGCGGGAACGAGATGTCCGAGGTGTTGCGCGACTTCCCAGAGCTGCAGGTGGAGATTGGCGGGAACACGGAGAGTATCATGAAGCGTACCACCCTCGTTGCTAACACCTCCAACATGCCGGTAGCAGCCAGAGAGGCTTCCATCTACACCGGCATCACGCTAGCAGAGTACTTCCGGGACATGGGCTACAACGTGAGCATGATGGCAGACTCGACCAGCAGGTGGGCTGAGGCGTTGCGTGAGATTTCCGGGCGTCTGGCCGAGATGCCGGCAGAGAATGGGTACCCCGCATACCTGGGAGCACGCCTCGCCTCCTTCTACGAGCGAGCCGGCCGAGTGAGCTGTATTGGAAATCCTATGAGGGAGGGGTCTGTGAGCATTGTCGGGGCTGTGTCACCTCCCGGCGGGGACTTCGCTGATCCTGTGACCGCGCAGACACTCGGTATTGTACAGGTGTTCTGGGGTCTGGACAAGAAACTGGCGCAGCGGAAACATTTCCCTTCCATCAACTGGCTCATCTCCTACTCCAAGTACATGCGAGCTCTAGAAGACTTCTACGAGAAGAATTATGCAGAATTTGTCCCCCTGAGAACTGTGGTCAAGGAGATCTTGCAAGAAGAGGAGGATCTCTCAGAGATCGTGCAGCTGGTCGGCAAGAGTTCTTTGGCTGAGACAGACAAGATCACCCTGGAAGTAGCTAAGATCATCAAGGACGACTTCTTGCAACAGAACGGGTACACCCCCTACGATCGCTACTGCCCCTTCTACAAGACAGTCGGGATGCTGAAGAACATCGTAGCATTCTACAACCTCGCCAAGCACTCCGTGGAGAGCACGGCGAAGACTGACAACAAGATCACCTGGAATGCGATCAAGGAGCACATGAACGAAATCCTGTACGAGCTGTCTAGCATGAAGTTCAAGGATCCTGCCAAGGACGGGGAGGAGAAGATCAAACAGGATTTCTTCTCCCTCCATGAAAGGATGGTGGACTCGTTCAGAAAGCTAGAAGATTAGATCTTGTCTACCTCTTCTCGTAGGAATCATAGCTACATATCTTCTAAACACCTCTGCATACAGTGTATACATATTCTTGTTGTTGTGATAATTTGCTGTGCAGTAGGACTAGAGTGTTCAATTGGCATGTTATTCTTCTATAAAAAAGTATATTGGTAGTTGGGATGGGAGTTAGTTTCAACTGAAGTATAAACATGTCTAACAGTGCTCGACAAATCTGGTGGTTTGGAAGCGATAGCCACCAAAATGTAGCGATAAGCCATCAAATTCCTGAGCATGGTGGTTAACTAAGCCACTAAATTCTATCAAGTATTGGTCTGTTTATTTAGTGTATTTAGAATTTAGTGCTCATAGCCACCACAAAATTCTGTCGAGCACTGATGTTTAAACATGTTTACATATGTTTAAACATGTTTACATATTTAATTAAACCTCATCGTGATGACTTCATGAAGATCGCCCTAATTCTTAACAAGAATGTTTAGTATGGATGTTTCTACATTATTTTTGTTAACAATTAACTTGAATCTACAAACATCAACACCTATTCCCCTTCTCCAACTAGAAGCTACTATGTAGTAATATAAGTTTCTATTGTGGTTTTGTTTTCATAAAATTTTGATGCTACGATAGTTGATTGACAATATTCATTCACATTAATAAATCTTACTACTCCCTGACATTGTATTCCATGCAAAATCTAGAGACTCCATTATACACTCCACTCATGTCCCAGCCTTTGAACTCTTTCATGTGTGAGAGTCCTGACTCGTTTATCTCTTCGCACTCGGATAATTACGTAACAACACAAAAGCACCCGCCCAAGCTATCTGAGATTAGGAAAGTCTCGCCTCCTTACAGAAAAAATAACCTCAACAGCCGAGTGGAGTCAGTCCGCAACATGTGCTCTACTGATCACGAGTACCCCAGCGATCCTTCTGATCCTCTCCTCTCCCTTCCTCCTCCAGGAGAGGGCCAGCACAAGTCTCCACATGCCATTCAATTCCAGAACTGCGCCAAAGAGATCCTTGAGGAGATAGAGACACTCATTTCTTCCACTGGCCAGGACAATTCCATTTCGAGGGATGAGGTAGTGGAAGGTACGGAGGGGGGCATAGAGCTACTCCCCCCTACTGCGAGCGAGACAGTCTACTCCATTCTAGGCTATGCCTATCAACAACAGGTGTCAGCAGCTGCATACGCGCTGCAGTGCCTGGCTGACTGTAAAGTAGAGGTAGCCATTTCTAAGTCCATCTCGCTACTGAGCTTCGAGCTGCATAGAGAGCAGGAGCAGGCACACCTGCGCTCTATCATGGAGTCACTGGACCAGACATTCCCAAGTGACAGCGGGGAGAGGAGCATACCCACTCACATCTCCAGTGGCATGGTGGACCTACGTGTCAAAGCCCTTCTAAAGAACTTCCGGAAGAGGGTGGACAAGGTCCTGGCTAACAACAGCATACTGGACTGGATGAAGAACAGTCAGCAACTGGAGGAGTCTCCCTCTCAGCTGTCGAAGCAGGTGTCTCAACGGATGTCCATCATCTCGTGGATGATGGCCGCTTCCACTTCTTCCTCTTCCTCCTCCTCCTCCTCCTCTGAAGATGAAGAGTCCCAACCTGTGTCCGTTCAGCGCATCCGGAGCACCCCCCCGGTTGGACAGCAGGGAAATCTGGGCCAGTCACAGGACCTAGACATATTCCAGGGCTATCCATCCATCTCTGACGTCACCTTCAAGTTTTTCCGCTCCAAATCGCAAGAGAAGGAAAGGATTCTCATGCGCAGCGAGCCCTACCTCTTCAAGCGAGACTCTGACACCTCAATTCCTTGCTCCACTTCTACAGACCTGCATTCGACCAGTCTGGAGTGGTCTAAGTCTCTAGGTAGCCGGGGGCCGCTTCGGAGAGAGAGGGTGCTGATGATGTCAGAACCGCCGCTGAATTCCAGTCTAGAGACTCCACCTACTGAGGCTGGCGTGGAGATGAGACCCGTGAGAGGCAGGATGAGAACCAACTCGCGTCAGTTTGCATACGATCCTATCGTCGATGATGAGTCAGCAGAATCATTCCACCGCCACCAGGAGGATATAACGGAAGGTAGGGACCACACCACGCGCATTATTAACGAGAGCAAAAGAGTGAAGAGTGAAGAGGGGAAGCCGCTCTTCCTTCGCAGTCTCCTCAAGCCCGCGCGATCATTCGAGGAGTCTAACAGGTCGCTGGGGAAGAGTGTAGAGTTCGCTGAAATCCCAAGAAAGACGCTATCCGACATAGACATGGGGGCAAGCGTGGATCCAGAAGAGATGAATTTCTTAGAAGAGGCGCATAAAAGCATAACGGGTCCAGCAAAGCGACCCCTGCCCTCCTGGGACGTCGGTGATGGGATCCCCGAACTGTTGTCGGGTTCCGTAACCGGAGCCTTCCCGGACAACAGGGAACAAATGGAGGGGACTGAAAATGAAGTGAAGTGTGAGAACTTCGAGCAAGAGTGGAGAGCGTTTCAGGTCACGTTTGAAGGAGACGTGTACTCCAGTCTGCACAGACTGAGACAGTGCAGCATCAATCTGAACAGGAAGATGGAGCACATGCAGGAGTACTCGCGAGGGATGACTGAGTGTGTGCACAGGCTGACTACGTCTCCACCCGACGAGACGGCCTCTGACAGGGAGGCATTCTACTCCGACCTCTCCTTCTTCAACTCCCTTCTAGCTGAGGTAGTCGGCACATCCCACACGGTGGGGGCCCTCACGCAGGAGAACAAGGACAATTCTGTCTTCAAACTTTGTCTAAAATACGTTGAAAAGCTGAAAGGTAGTAGCATACGGTCCGGGATCATCAGTACCATCCCGTCTCCCCTTTCCGCGGGGAAACAGGACACCCTAGGGAGCGTCTCCTCCGAGCCTGTCCTCCTCACGGAGGAGTCGGTGCAGGCTTGTATAGAGCGGTACATTTCCCAGCCAGCACAGGTGATGAAGTGGCCTGCATTCCGATTCGAGTTCTCCAAATTCGCAGCTGATCAGGATCAGGTGAACAGTGAGCTGAGTCTGCTCGCTAAGCAGTATGAGAAGCTCATTGAGCAGTGTGGGAGGGACATACAATGGCTGAGGTTCTCAATGAAACTTTTAATCGTTATTATGTTCCTGCTGCTCTTGCTGATCCTTAGTGCGGAGAGCTTTGAGAAGTCTATCTATAACATCCTCGTCAATCTCAGACTGATGTGATGGAACAATGGTACAACCCGAGCACTTACTTCTCCTGACTTATTTACCTCGCTAAGGACCTCCCTTTTGACTGGCCTTTTGTTATTTTTAAACTTGAGTGGGCAGATTTATAATCGAATGCTTTGTCAATTTATGATCAAATTTATTACAGTAGTTCGATTCCTTTTTAAAATTCTTCAAATATCTACCAGCGCTCTCGAGACAGCATTTTATGAAATTTTATTTGGGTGACAACAACAGCTGAAGATTTCTAAAACATCGATTAATAGTGCATGTTTGTTAATAACTTTCTTTAAATAAAACCTAACGGCTAAAGAAATTTATTCTGTAGACTATATCTTGCCTTATTCTGGGGGACAATAGTAAGAATAAACTGATTAGTAAGGATAACCCGGTGTAAGAAAAAACCGATAGTAATAATAAACTGATTATAAGATTAAAACGCGAGTAATAAAAAACCGATGGAATGTACTTGTAAACCTGGAATTTCTTACACTAAAGAGTAAGAATAAACCGATTAGTAAGGATAACCCGGTGTAAGAAAAAACCGGTTTCGACTGTACTATTATTAAGGTGTTCATAGTGTAGTATTGCACAGAGAGGATAGTTCAGTCCATTTTTCAATTCATAAGAGCCATGAGCAAACCAAAATCCACGAAAGAAAGCAGGACAGAGACGAGTAAAGAGACAAACATCCAAGTTATTGTGAGGTGCAGACCTCGGAGTGTGCAGGAGAAGCAGCTGGGCTCTCTCACCTGCATCAGCACCAACCCGGTGAAGAGGGAGGTCTACGTGCAGGACAGAACTGCCACGAAGACATTCACATTCGATCGAGTCTTCGGGCCGGACAGCACTCAGCCTGAGGTGTTCAAAAGCGCAGCTCTCCCGGTCATCAACCAGATGCTGGCGGGGTACAACTGCACCATCTTCGCGTACGGACAGACCGGGACCGGGAAGACGTACACCATGGTAGGGGAGCGGAGTCCGAAGGGGTCTCTCTCCTGGGAACAGGACCCCATGGCAGGGATCGTGCCGAGGAGCATGCACTACCTATTCGAAGTCCTCAACGAGCAAGGGCTGGAGTACTCGATGAAGGTAGGCCACAGCTGCTCGTACCGGAATTGCTCGTAACATAGCGCCACCGTAGGTTTCGTTCCTCGAGCTGTACAACGAGGAGCTGTTCGACCTGCTCAGCCCCGCGGACGACTCGGCCAAGCTGCGTCTCTTCGAGGACAGCACCCACAAGGGCTCCTGCATCGTGCAGGGCCTGGCCGAGGTCACAGTCTACGACAAGGACGATGTGTACGTGGTACTGGAGAGAGGACAGGCCAAGCGCCAGACCGCTTCTACCCTCCTCAACGCGCGCTCCTCTCGCAGCCACTCCGTGTTCCTGGTCACGGCCTACATCAAGGAGCGCAGCATGGAGGTGGGGCACGAGGAGCTGGTGAAGGTGGGGAAGCTGAATTTGGTCGACTTGGCCGGCTCTGAGAACATCGGACGGTCAGGGGCTGTGGACAAGCGAGCTAGGGAGGCGGGCTCCATCAACCAGAGCCTACTGACGCTAGGCCGTGTGATCACAGGACTGGTGGACCACAGTCCGCACGTGCCCTATCGCGAGAGCAAACTGACGCGGCTACTACAGGACTCTCTGGGGGGACGCACCAAGACCTCCATCATCGCCACCATCTCCCCGGCGCTCGTGAATATGGAGGAGAGTCTGTCTACACTGGACTACGCACACAGAGCTAAGAATATTATGAACAGGTGAGTCCACCTGCGGGAGATTTAAAAGATCCGAGTAACTAGTTATGGTACGTAACTTGACTCTTCCAATCCTGTAGACCCGAGATAAACCAGAAGCTGACTAAGAAGGAGCTGATCAACGAGTACACCTCTGAGATAGAGCGCCTGAAGAGAGACCTGCTGTCCACGCGAGAGAAGAGCGGCATCTTCATCAGCAGGGAGAACTACATCGGGATGGAGACGCTGATACAGTCGCAGAAATCTAACATCGAAGAACTGGAAGAGAGGATTAACTTGAACCTGGACCAGATCAAGAAGCTCACTTCTCTCTTTGACCAAACTCAGGAACAGCTGGAGCACAAGAAATCTCAGTTGGATATTGAAAAGGGTCTCTTGGAAGTTCGTGTGATACTATTAATAGCCTGTTATTGAAGCAGTTTGTTTTTAAAAATAGTTAAATGAACCGTGTGTGTGTGTTTAGGAGACAAAACAGCGTCTGGTACAGACAGAAGCTGATAAGGAAAAGCAAGAGCAGATGACAGAGCAGTACAAGGATAGCGAAGAGCGGCTGTACCAGGATGCACAGAGTCTAATCAGCACAGTCCAGGACTCGGAGAGGGACATTTCGGGACTGCACGCGAAGCTGAAGAGGAAGAGAGACGTGGAGCAGAAGAACTTCCTCACCATCGAGACATTCAGACAGACTGTCAGCATGCAGCTGGCTAATCAGAGTAAGATGTTCAGCGAGTACGCGAACTTGCACTCCAGCCATCTCAACTCTCTCAGGTGTGTGTGGGAACTATCTGTTATTTGTAACTGACAGTGTGGAGATTTAAAATTATGTAATGACGTTCCAGGCACGATATTGAGTGCTGGAACGAGAGCTCACTACAAGAACTTCAAGATACAGCCGTGGCACTGAATGACGTAATCCTACATATGCAGAAGTTCTCGAAACAGCAGAATGCTGCCCGAGGGGAGTTCTGTTCTCAGCACGCTTCCAACCTCTCCTCCATCGGGGAGGGCATCCAGAAGCAGAACCACAGCACTCAGGGAGAGCTGGACAGTGTGGTCAGTTTCCTGACGCAGAGCTTGGAAGGAGTGCTCGGCCGCATCAACTCGTTTCAGCGCGAGCAGGAGGAGAAGATAGCGATGTGCAGTGGCGAGATAGACGAGATATGCCAACACTTCAAGGTGTTACAAGCCGAGCAGTCGGGGCAGATAGAGCAGCTGATAGAGAGGCTGGAGAAAGAGGGGGTCATGTATTCCGAATTGATTGAAGCGAATAAGAATAACATGTTGGTTCATCTCGCGAAGCAGAAAGACTTTGAGAGAGAAGAGACGAAGACGATGTGTGGGAAGATCGCAGCGGAGTTGGACGAGATGAAGGGTCGGCTGTGCGAGATGGTCGGGAGTGGGTGTGTGAAGAGGGGGGACATCCTGTCTGGGAGGGGGGCGCTTCTGGAAGAGAACTTCGAGGAACAGAAATTGAAACACAGCGAGCTGGTAGAAAAGAGTGTGCATAGCCTGAGAGCCGTAAAGGACGCCGGTAGCTCTTCTGTTGAGAAGCTGACGATAGGAGAAGATATTAAGCGGTTGCTAGGCGACGAGTTCCAAGAGCTGAATGCGGCCTACTGCCAGGAGGTCAATGCAGAGGTAGACTCCCTGAGAGCGAGGGTGGGGCGGAAGGTAGAATCGGTGGGTGAGGGGATGAGAGAGGAGATGGGCCGGGTCCTCCAAGATATATTTGAGAGACAGGTCCAGGCGGAGGAGAGCAGTCAGAAACTGAACGAGGACTACAAGTCTTTCCTCGCAACCAACGCAGTCGTGGCGGAGGACCTGGACACGAGGATTTCAGATATCTGCGAGCAGTACATCACGGAGACGGGGGAGAGGTTCCTGCAGGAGTTTGAAATGATGGAGACGAACCAGCAAGAAGTAAACGCTTCCATTTCAGAGTTAAACATAGACTGTATCCACTCCCTTGAAAAGCTGGAGATAAGTCGGGACATTCCGACTGGTGCCACGCCAGTAAAGAGAGACTTCATGTACAATAGGAACCTTGCCCGACACCGCCCCCAGACCCTCCTGCTGGACCCTGACCCCGAAGAGGGGGACCTAAGTGGGGAGCAGAAGAGAAAGTGCAGCAGTCCTTCGGTGCTCCTCTCTCCCAAATCCTAGTTCGATAGGTTAGTTGGTAATAGCGATCCGATCCCTTAGCAACTTAGTAATTGATCACGAGTATCAGCTCGCTCAACTTGTTTTTACAGTGGCATGGTCTTAGCTATTTGCTGTACATTGTATACTTGTTTATAATCGCACACTCACACTCGCCATATCTGACTTATAGTTGTAGCAATTCCCTTAATTAAACTTAGTTAATCTTGGTAATTAACAATATTACAATGTTAGCAGTTTATTCTTATATAAATACAGTAATTGGTAAATGCAGTAGAACAGATCTCCAGACTAATATGTCTATTACACGAAGCAGTTTATTACTCATATTTAACGAACTTGCATGTACCAAAGCTCTATTATTCTCTGCGTTTATTTTGAGTCATGCCTCTTTCAATCCCTCCTTTTTATTTTGATTCCCAAATATTCATATCACACTACAGCCATGAGATGCTGAATGTATTTTTAATTACTACTCCATTTCTAAATCTAGCACATCATATCTACGTACTGTAGAAAGTTACAGGTAATAGTTGTCATACTCGCAGCTAGCTGATTAATTCCCTTTTTTGTTCGAGTTATATGGTCGAGGTGATGGAGTCAGACAGCAGTCGATCCTCAGTGCTGGAGGTGACGTTGGTAGTGATACTAGCATACTCCGGCTGTCTCCTGCGCAACATGCTCCACTCCCTGTTTGAGTGTCTCTCCAGGAGTCGACTCAGATACCTCCTGGACTTTTCCATCACTTCTCTCTTCACTCTCTTCTCAGTCACTCTCCTATCTGAACACCTGCTGCGCTCGTACTCACTCCTCTACACCTGTGCTGGGATAGCAGCTCTGCTTTCCATTATCCACAACATTAACTATTTTCCTGGTTTTATAAACCTATTTACATCTCCATATCCTTCTTTTTTGCCATTCCTCACTAATTCCAGGTCCTATATCAACGTGATCTCTTGCATCTGTATTCTGGCTGTTGACTTCCCGTCCCTCTTCCCTCACAAGTTCGGCAAGACCCGTAGCTACGGGACAGGACTAATGGACGTAGGGGTCGGCATGTTCATTGTAGCTCACGGTATCACGTCCAAATACGCGCGAAAAGACCCGCCTGACATCACCGGGTGGAGGGGGTACTGGAATCAGATATACATAGAATCCCGTGCGAACGTCCCTATCTTCTTTTTGGGGCTGGTGCGCCTCGGTATAGTTACGTTTCTACACAAGTCTCCTCCGCTCTACGAGTACGGAACACACTGGAACTTCTTCTTCACCATCGGCTGCGTCAAGCTGCTGTCAGGATGCATCCTGCCCATCCTCCCCAGCAAGATGTCCATCTCCACCTTTGTGACCGCCACGCTGATGTGCCTACTCTACCAGTACTGGCTGGTGGAGTTCGGGCTGAGAGAGTTCATCTTGCACGCGCCGAGGAGCGGGTTCTACTCCTCGAACAGAGAGGGCCTCTACTCCTGCGTCGGATTCACTTCCCTCTACCTGTACAGTGTCAGTATCGGCACTCTCATCTTCTCAGTGAGAGGGAGTGTGGCGGAGTGGACCGGGGTTTGCGCCGGTCTGTTTTCACTCACCTTCATAATATGGGGACTACTCTACTTCACTTCCAGTCACATCGAGCCTATCTCCAGACGTCTAACCAACCTCCCCTACGTGCTATGGATTTGCACCCTCTCGATATTCTCTCTCTCAGTCTCCCTGATGTTTGACCTCGCTACCCTGTTCCTAGCTTCAATGCAGGAGAATCGCAGAAGAGACCAGAATCCAAACCTATCCTCTACCACCAACACCAGCAGCTCCAGCCAGGATGTGATCATCCCAATCGACAGGTCAACCTCCGACACACAGGTCCCTCACAAAGACTACTTTCTCTCTAACCTAATCCTAGCCATAGATTACAATCAGCTGGTCTACTTCCTGGTAGCCAACATTCTCACGGGACTAATCAATTTAGTTGCAGACACACAGGCCGCTAGCAGGACGACTGCCATCTGCTACCTTATTGGATACCAACTCGTGCTCTCTTACTTCATCACCGTCTTGTATAGGAGGAAAATTAAAATAAAATTTTAGAATATAACAATGCGTATTGTTGTGAATGTTATAAGCCATATTTGTGTATAAAAAATACTGATCCTATCTATTACATGCGTTTTCCAATGAACCGTGGCCCTGAAGTGCCTTCATATTTACATTTACACATCCTAGTTAATTTTGATCTCTACTTTGCATTACCGCTCCATCTTAGTGTTAGCTCGCATGAATTCTACAGATATGGCATCAGCATCAATGGACGTAGAGGAAGCAACCAGTTCTACCAGTCTGGTAAGTAAAACAGATAAGAAGAGATTCGAAGTGAAGAAGTGGAACGCAGTGGCATTATGGGCATGGGACATCGTGGTGGACAACTGCGCCATCTGCCGCAACCACATCATGGACCCGTGCATCGAGTGTCAGGCCAACCAGGCGTCCGCCACGAGTGAGGAGTGCACGGTGGCCTGGGGGGTGTGCAACCATGCTTTTCACTTCCACTGCATTTCTCGCTGGCTGAAAACACGGCAGGTGTGTCCGCTAGACAACAGAGACTGGGAATTCCACAAGTACGGACACTAACCCTTGCACGATATGAACTGAGCTGTCTGTACTATCTGTATGAATCTATTTGTTTATTGGTTTTATCTGCCAGTTCAAATAATAGGTTCAAAGTTGAAATCAGGAATATCGAGGTTAAAACATACAGCATGTAACTACGTAGTATATTTGAAAACCACGAAATATGTTCCATACAATAATGTTAAAGTAGGTAATTTGGGATATTTTATTTAAGATTTCGCACTGAGAGTGTGGAGTCTCACTACAGTGCTACCTCTATAAACGGGAAATGGGACACTTTTAGGCTAGCAATTAAACACCATTAAGATTAGTCTGCTTAGGTGGATAATTCTAGAATTTGTATGTTCAATTTCTGAAGAAATTCCTAAAATCATTCCTTTGCTTGCCATTGTAGTAATTCCTACTTTGCAAATATTTTCCGATGTACATATTAAGATAATTACATTTCGCATCCATCTGGTCACTTACGCTGCTCAATCGGTCTGTCGGTCGACATATTTGTATCTATGCCCTATGAACGGATATTAGAGCAGCATTTTTTTGAAGTTGTCTATAACAGTGGAGTCTCCCAAAACGGACACTCCGAAAAGTGGACAACCCCTCTACAACGGACGTGTCCGTTATTCGGAGACTCCACTATAAACAATAAAACATTCTATTTCCTGAGATTACAAATGGTTATAAATCAGAAGTTGGCCACTATACATAGTATAGTCGGCAAACTAAAAAAGACTACAGTATGTCCCGAAAGTCTTTTCCTATTATAATATCGACTATATTATGCACCCTTAGCTCATCTAGTCCAACAAAGTTAAACTTACAACTATTTTTACTTTTGGCAACGTGTTAAAAGATTAAATAATAGCTATATTATCCAAGGCATTGTATTCGTCTCAATTTTTTTTTGGAATTTCCAAATTTCTTTTTTTTTCGGATATTAGATGTCAAATTTAATGAATCCTTCCTCAAATTTAATGAATCCTTCCTCAAATCTTGTACGTGTCAAAGCGATAGCTATGTTAGAAGCTGGGATTACACAAAAAGACGTTGCTAGAAGACTAGGGAAAACGATCAAAACAGTAAACAATTGGTGGAGACGCAATAAGTGTGGTGAAAGTCTGATTGATAAACCCAGATCAGGGAGGCCATCTTCACTTACGAGAGTGGCTAAAATTGTGATTTCAAAGTCTGTTGGTAAGAGACACCAGTCGACAAGAAAACTGGCGAGAAGACTAACCGCTCGTGGCCACAATACCTCCAAAACCGCCATACATCGCTATTTGAGGGAAAAGCTTGGCCTCAAAAGCTACAAACGACCCCGCAATCCGAGATTAACCGAAAAACAGAGGGTTCACAGATTAAAATTTTGTAAAGAAAGACTCAATTGGTCAGCTAAGGATTGGGCTAACGTCGTATTCTCGGACGAAGCTCCTTTTCATCTGTTTGAACCTTCAAACCGACAAACAGATCGCGTTTGGGACTCTGATGCTCAAAATATACCTCCGGTTCTCACATCAAAATTCCCCCCACATTTGATGGTATGGGGCGCTATGTCAGCTAATGCTGTGTCAGAATTACACATTCTTCCTCAGAAATGCACTATAAATGCCAAATATTATGTGGATAACATCCTAGCTGGCCCATGTAAATCTGCCTTTGCTCGTAGGCGATCAAAAGGGACGATTCTGGAGAGAAAACTTTGCGAAAACATGTCGAATGCCATCTTTCAGCAGGATGGAGCCCCTGCTCACACCTCAAAATCGAGGCAGGAATGGTGTCGATTGAAACTTCCTGGTTACTGGGCGAAAGAAGTATGGCCAGGCAACTCTCCTGATCTTTCTCCGATTGAAAATTTGTGGGCTGTGTTTAAACAAAACTTATCAGAGATACCTCCTGCGACAAATCTAGAAATGCTGGAAAAAAATCTGAAAACGTTGTGGTCGGACATCAGTCCTGATTTACTCAGAAGATTGATAGATGGAATGCCAGACAGAATGAGGAAGTGTGTAGTAATGAAAGGAGGTTATATTGGGAAATAATTAAACCCTTATGACACGTAATATTAATTTTATAATTTCAAATCAAATAGGAAAATACTTTCGGGACATACTGTATGTCAATTGGTATACATGGTATATGAAGATTCATGCAAACTTAATTCGTTTTCTCCACAAGCTGTTGCATTTTAAGAAGAGAATCCTCAATGGCTTGAGAAAATTGTATTGCACTATGAGAATGTAGAGAGTTGAGAATTGAAGTGACAGAAATATTAAATTGATTATCCTTCAGATTCAGAAGTATAAACTGTCCTTCTAAGCTCTTCGGGAAGGAGATACAATGGGTATTGAGTCCAGAATAGTTGTGAGAAGAGAAGAATTTATTATTAAACAGACGAGTGAATGCTCCCTCCCTGAACAAATTGACAGGCATCCCTTCTTCTTCTGCTAGGAGCTTGAGTGCTCTCATGTGTTTATTCGTAACCTCTCCTTCAAAAGTCTCATTCAGTATCGCTCCATGCTTAGCAACAGCTCTACTCAGAAGAATCCGTTTCTGTGTCTCAGTTTTCTCGCGAGATAGCATGCCTTGAACAAATGACTTAGATTCATCTGTAATAGTAAAGGGCTGCTCCAGTCTCCCCCCTTTAAATTTCCTGAGTGACACTGAATGGTGACACGGAGATAAGTGGTTGTAGAGTTGGTAGTAAGCCAGTTGGATAGCCATATGCAGGTAACCGTTGGGATGAAGGTTTTGATTCTTAACGAAATTCACTCCAAAGTTTGTAAATGTAAATATATGAGGATCACACTTGGCTGAGATAGCTGTTAGTTTTCTTTGAGCTTGTTGGATGTGGAGCTTAGATGTGTTGGAGAGTTCCCAATCCAACTTTTGTACTCTGATGGAGTCAGGCAATTGAATGCTTAAATCAATACTAATCCCGAAATTAAACATTGGAGATTTCATATTCCCATCTCGAACCGCATGGTCATAAACTATCCCCATGTATCCATCTCTCGCGACTATCAACTGGTTCCCGAGATCATGCCAGCAGTTGAAAGGCAACTCCCCGCCGATAGTAGTCTGCTTGAGAACAGCTGCCGCACTGACTCCTCGTTTCTCCTCAAGGCAAACTCCGAACAAACTCTCTTCAATCTCTTTCAGCGAGGTAGCATTGACTGGAGACCGTTTCAACTCCTCCCTTGCCGAGTACCATTCTGGTCGATCTAGGGTAGTGAGGATACTAACTGAAGGTCCATCACTTTCTTTCTCCTGAATTACTATCTGATAAAGTAGTTGTAGTATCTCTTGTACACTCAATAACTTTCTGTTTTCGATTTCAAATACAGGAACTTTATAAACATGTCCTCCGTACAGAACCACAATGTGTCTGCTTGAAGAAGAGAAGTGTAGCTTATCTACTTGTATGCCAGGAGCTCGATAAGATCCTAACAGCGTTCTGTACTGTGTCATGCATAGTGGAGTGGTGCCTCTCATCTCTTGTGGCAATCGGTCATGACGGATATCCTCCTGCATCACAAGGAACGCAGATATATACTGAGACGCTATGGCCAGCATGCCTTCTATCGAAACAGAGTTCAGTTTATCTTTTACAAATACGACAGGATTTGAATATATTAGTGAATTCCGGTTACTTAGGAATCTGTCATATACGAACGTGTGTGCAGCCCAATTAATCTTCTCTTTCGCTAACTGGATCAACTTATTTTGCAAATATGGACCATCCTTTTTGGCGAATTCCTTTATATACAAGAGAGTTTGAGAGTGTTCATCCCCAGTTAAGATGGGTCGTATTGTGGCTTGGAATTTGTTTAACGAGTTGTCTAAGTTCGGTACTGGCAGCTCCGGGAGTGAAGCAGCAGTAGAGTAGTAGGACAGCCGTGTGAATAGTTTGCTAAATGGAACCATACACTGTACTAGCACAACAATATTTAGAGCTATTCCGATACAATTTTATAGAGCCTTACTATACTATAATGGATATTTTGCTCCACATATGTTCAAGCCACAGCAATGATGCATTCTGTTCATTACAAATCCCATTACGTATTGCCTTTGATTGTTATTATGTGCACTTGTATTTACATTTATGTCCACGATGGCGCTTGTTGACCTCTAATAAATAACAAACGCGGCAACAAGCATACATAATTACAGTTATTTAATCGCGTTTGAAATGCGACTTTTAGTATTGCATTGGCACTCGGAGGGCGACTCGCCGCATCGCAAGCAAGAGAAGCGCGCTTGTAATTTTAAAATAATTCACACTTGGAAAGTAGAGCTGTAACGGATTTCAACTCTTGTTTTAAATCATTTTATGAATGACCTTGATGGCGATTTATGTAA
Organism: Aphrocallistes beatrix; assembly: GCA_963281255.1. Classification (NCBI taxonomy): domain Eukaryota; kingdom Metazoa; phylum Porifera; class Hexactinellida; order Sceptrulophora; family Aphrocallistidae; genus Aphrocallistes; species Aphrocallistes beatrix. The sequence goes on from OY725494.1 coordinate 3,362,825, forward strand.
CTAAAAATAGAAATAAGACTTATTATTATTAGAAATAAGTAATTCATGTTTATTAGCCAAATTTATAAATTAACATCTTAGCACAAATAATACGGCAAAAAGTAATATTTATATTTTCAAATAAGCCACGTATTTCTTTTCAAGGCACACTCTGATAATTCCGAATGTCATCGTGAGGCCGAACTAGTGAGCCTAGCCTAGGTCTGGTAGGCTGTCTTAGAATCCCAATGTCTGTACTAATTCTCTGAATTTCACTTCCTTCCTCTACTGCGGCTAAGGACGGAGGAATAAGCGGAGTTTGTTCGCTCGAAATCGATCCTCTGAGTTGGACTACCGGGATAGAAATGTCTTGCTTACACAGTGGGCAATAGTAGTTATCCAGGGAGAACCATTTATCTATACACTTAACGTGATATATGTGAGAACAGGGGAGCTGCTTCACGGTGACATTCGTGTAGAAGTCTTCGAGACAGATAGGACATTTGTCATAAAGCTCTGTGATAGTGTTATAACGTCGTGTGGGCATCCGCCTCACACGTGGATTTCTGAGAAATCTCTGAACACGTTTGAAGAAGTTGAACAACAATTTGATCACGATGTAGCATATTATTGTCAAGATGGAGACGGCGAGGACGATGCCGAAGCTAAGAAGGAGTGCCTGCCAGTTGAAGTCAGACGGTAGCAGCACTACCTCTGACAACTCCGGATTCCAAGCATACGTCTTGTTCTCATCTTCGTAGGCGTAGTTCATCAGCATCTCGATAGCTGCATAGTTGATCTGCACAGTGGGGATGGAGATCTTGGAGCGGATTTCTTTAATGTGCTTCTCCTGCGGAGACAGGTAGTTGATGGAGTAGTAATCTTGAGGTAGGATCACGGCCGAGTAGCCTGCAACCTGGAGGTTGAAGATGAGCAGGATAAGGTCGCATTGATTCGTGTCTATCAGTGCAACCCGCTTCAGGCGGGTGATGTTACTTGGCTGTAGGATCTGTGTACACGCGCCTCTGGGGTAGGGTAGGTACATTGTACCCCTGATACCTCCCCTAGGCAGGGGGGACCCGATATTCGTGAGCTCAACACTGTTGATACTGGCTGATAAGTGATTGAGATGAGTCGAGTTGTCATAGAGCCAGAGGAACACCTTCGCTTCGCCGTTCTGCTGCGTGAGTGTAAGTGACAAGGTCAGTGTAAGGAAGAGAGTTTGGGTTGAGTAGGAGTGCATGTTGTAGTAAAAATAATATTTGTTTCTTGCTAATTGAAATGATTTGCAAGTAGTCATTGTTTCCTCTTTAAATATGTTTCATTTCCTGCGACATTGTTCAGATATGCGAATCGAAAATAACATTAATTGGGAAATGTATGAACTAAGCCTACCAGAGTTGGCTCGCTTTGATTCTCAAGCCATAAACCACTTACGCAGATACCAAGTTCACTCGTAGTTATTCCACACTGATACGGTGGAGTGAAGCTAAATTGCTAATCGTACTAGGCAGGGTTTCCCTAGCCTGCTTTGCGCGGATTGGCCCGATAACTTTCGGATGGAATTGCATCGTAAACAATTGCGTATCTGCCAGTCGATATACTTTCAAACGAAGTGTATTCCCATTTCGTATCGATCCTGTTCCAGAATGTAACCTTTCTTACAGTGGCATATCAACCAATATCCCTTAAAATTATGAGAAACATTACAAGAATATTTAATGGTTTAAACACGCCGTTGAATTCGTAACTTCGATGTAGTAAAAAAATAATCATAAGTTTTTACCGTTATTAATTAGTTCTTACATATCTGAGAACAAGTTAAGCTTCAGCACAAGATTTTGTAACAATTCAATCTTCTAAAGAATACCTATATCTCCATCGCAGTATTGCAGCCATTGTGCAATAGCCACTGAAATACGGTGGAGTTTAGGGAAATTACAAGATATGGACTATCGTTTATTATGCTAAAAGGGAGAATTCGAACTAACACAATGAAGGTTCAGTGGAGGGCCAGGTAGCGAGCAGGTGGTTTGTCTAATAGATAAAGAGCCAGTGAGTAATTAGAAGAATCAAGGCATTTAAGTATTTTACTATGCCGCATATCCTGAGCGACATAACTACCGCATTTCCCTGAATATTACGGCTGCTGGTTTATTTCTGAGGTGAAAATGTAACCCGCGTTATAATGTACATAATTTCGAGACGATTTAGAGTAACAATCCTAAACTACACAATTTATATCTCCAGTCCGGATCTGTCCAGCTCGCTCCACTCGTAGATAGCCTTGGGAAGGATGTTAAGCGACTCTTCTATCGAACTCACCATCAACTGATCCTTCTCATCATGCCTGAATGGAGAGAGAAATGTTTACTACATGTATACTACGATAAATATTAGACAATTTAGTCTAAATCTAAACGAACCTTAAAAGTCCTAAATCAGACAAATCTTTGAGTGTATCATCCATATCGAAATCTATTTTCAATTTGAAGACAGAGAATACCCATTCTTCTATGGTTGTCTTGAGTTCTAGTTTGGAACTGATAAATTCATTTTCCTAAAAGATCGGATACAAACAATTCACACTCACTGGTGCGATTATAGTACTGTGGAGGATAGGCGGTGTGAGATGTCCCCATGATTCCCCTTCTATTAGGTACACACAGCAAGAAACAGTAAGCAAGCACGAGTTGCTTCAGTCTCTCGTCCACAGCTCTGTCAGCGATGTAGGCTAGCACGCCTCTGTTGTTAGCCAGGTTGTTGTAATAGAGAGTCCGCATCAACTCCACGAGATACGCGTTACGCTTGTTTGCGTAACCGAACCAAGTTCTGCTTAGTACGATGCTACAGATGATGAGTAGAGTCCAGGTCGCACCCAGGGGAGTGGATCCGATAACAAAGTACTATTAACAACATTCATAAATTGGAAGAATAAGTCATGATTCATTGAATACTGAATTTAAAATACCTTCAGAAGTAGCGTGATGGCACCTAGAGAGATAGTCCCTATCTGTAGCTTCTTATCGAAATCTTTCATCCTCACTTTGCCATTGGGTAGAAGATTCTCTATCTGCATCAGATCGACGTCTTTGAAGAGTTTGAGGATTAACTTCCGCTCGTTTCCTTTACGGATAGCTAGCACCACTCTAGAAGCTGTCACTTCCTGGTTCTCTCCACTGGACCCCTTCGCACCTATCCACACAGACAGCTTGTGGCGTATCAGGTTTCCAACTGATCTGAAGACGATCGACTTAGAATAGAATTCATTGCGTATTCAATACAAAATTGTAACCAACTTGTCACTCAGAACTTCGTGTGCCCATCCTCGAACCCACACCCGACACGTGGTCAGTTCTTTCGTATTGACTTGCACCTTCACCCCTTTAGTATCGTGCGGACGTAGGAGCAGCTCCAGAGAATTCCTGGGGACCTCTCTGAAGTTACCCAGGCTCAGGATTTTAGACAGATCCTGAAGGAGGGTTGACTCATGTTCGAGTCGCTCTTGTTGCGAGAGGTCTCGAGTTGCATATGTATCCTTGTCAGGATTCAGATAGTCGTACCTACACAATATAATTGGAATTTGAGAATTTTAATCTAAATACAGTCGACTCCGATCAATAGGGTCACTGTTTAATAGGGTCACTTTTGGCAGGACCGGAATGGATCTCATACATAGAAGTTAATACAAAACATTTTCGGTTAATAGGGTTCTCCGCTTAATCGGGGCAAAAGTCCTCTGACCGATGTGACCCTATTAAGCAGAGTGGACTGTATATTGTATTTATCAATACGTATTGCTTTAAAAATGTAACCGACTTTTCTTTCATCTTCTCGTGTATTCCGTGCATCTTCTGCATCAAACTTTGATGCATGCCACCAACCAACTGACTCAATTTCTTCTGTTCGTGGTGGGAGAGGAACTTCTCCTTGTTGAGTAGAGCAGTAATTACGTCGAGGCGAGTAATCGGGATGAAGTTGTCCACGCGTGTGATACGTCTCAGTGCGTCTTTGAGTACTTTCTCTGAATTTTCATTCAGAACTCGAGTCGGACGGTGCGGGGTAGAAGGAGGTTGAAGGGTGCTGGCAGTGCTGAAACATCTCAAGATCGATTTTGCTCTAATCTCTTTCGTTCTAACTGCACTCTTTGAAAACATTCTATTAGTAAATTCTTATTAATATTCTCTCTTGTGCCACGGCGTCTAGGTTCCAAGCCATGAGGCTAGGCTGGTGGTGGTGGAGGGGAGAAATTATATTAAACTGCTCATACAAATTTTATCATTAATTTTTATGTTCTTACTTTTGTAACTTACAAACATTTAAAGATTATACGTTATCTTAATCAGAGTTTCTCCCAAATTACAAAGATACCAAAAATCCAGCTATAACTTTTTGGACGTATGCATAAATATGATTTAATAAATTACATATTTATTAACTATTTTAAGACTTATTAAATATTAAATATATGTATATTCAAATATTAAGATGGCACATCGGCACTTCCGCATTTAGCCAAGACAGCCTGCAAATAATTCAGTACACCCCAGCTAATTAGATATAGTCAGAGTGGTAAAAATATGATGACAAGGCATACATTATTATTATTATTATTATTATTACAAGCGCGCTTCGCTTGCTTGCGCTGCGCGACTTGCAGACACTTCGTGTCCGCAGATTTGTTTACCCTATGTACCTATTGAAAACAAAAGTAACCAAATAATTTATCATATAGACCTGAAAATATGATATTCGAAATCTACATCCCTAAAAACCCCATGTCAACCGTTGGAAGCTAGTCTCTAGCATATTTTTGAGATTTGTTTACTTTATGTATCTAATATAAACAAAAGTAAACAAATAATTTATCATATAGACCTGAAAATATGATATTCGAAATCTACACCCCTAAAAACCCCATGAACCCGTTGGAAGCTAGTCTCTAGCATATTTTTCAAAATTCGTCAAATGGTGTGAAAATATGTATATAAAGGTGTGAAAATACGCACATAATCTTTTTTATTGCTATACATTATGATACATTTAAGAGATCAAACATAATTCGCGTTTTAGTTTGCGACATGTCGCGTTTTGTTTTGAGACAGGTCGCGTTTTGTTTGCGACATGTCGCGTTTTATTTTGCGACATGTCGCGTTTTGATTTGCGACATGTCGCGTTTTAATTTGCGACATGTCGCGTTTTACAAATCTCAAAAATATGCCAGAAACTTGCTTTCAACGGTTGACATGGGGTTTTCAGGGGTGTAGATTTCGAATATCGTATTTTCGAGTAAATGTGATAAATTATTTGTTTACTTTTGTTTACATTAGATACATAAAGTAAACAAATCTCAAAAATATGCTAGAAACTTGCTTCCAACGAGTAACATGGGGTTTTCAGGGGTGTAGATTTCGAATATCGTATTTTCGAGTAAATGTGATAAATTATTTGTTTACTTTTGTTTACATTAGATATATAAAGTAAACAAATTACAAAAATGGGCTAGAGACTAGTTTCCAACGGTTGAAATGGGGTTTTTAGTGCTGTAGGTTTCAAATATTATATTTTCGGATCCATATGAGAAATTATTCGTTGACCTTTGTTTACAATAAAGGAAAAAAATCCCAAAATATGTTAGATTGAGTAACTCCTGTTACTCATCCGATCGTTTTGGGTATTTAGGGCTTGCTCAACTGTAAATAATTTCTCATCAGAAAAGATTATATGATCCAGTCCATGACTTGCGAACCGGTCACGTAGAATTTTACTTCTTGCTAACCTCTTCTGCTTGATCGCTGCCGAAATAAAGTGGACTTTCCTTCTTTTATAAGGAAATAGGCCTAGATCTCTTTTTACAATTGTACGGACAGATTCCCTAGAGATTTTAATTTCTGACGCTATTTTCCGCATCGAACGTCGCGGATTTCGCCAAATCCGACTCCGCACAACCTTTCTGTTCCGTATGTTGGTTGCAGAGACGGGACGTCCACTTCTTGGTCTGTCTGTGGTGTTGCCAATGTCCCTATACCTTTTGATAGTGCGGTATATGAATTTACGTCGCGTTTTGGGGAAATCCATAAATTTCAATATTTCGCTCGGACTTTTCCCTTGAAGGTAAAATTTAATAATAGCCGCCGTCTTCTTCCATGATTCAAAAAATTTTTAATTGGTTCCGATTGTTTGAAATAACTTAGAAATATGATTACAATAAACATATTACTGGACTTGGTTGGTTACTACACTACATCAAACTATGGGACATAACTTATTTGTCACCTGTAGGCTGTCATTATTATTATTTCCCTCGGACGGCTTGGGGTATTTCCTATTTATAGTAAATACCCCAAATTTTTATGGCTTCCCCATTGAAAATGGCTTAAACCGGAAATGACGCAACACATTCCTGTGGCAAGCGAGGGATAATTATATAATATCTATTATTAATACTACAAAGCAATTACTTATATAGATGTCTCAATTATATTATAGTGAAGAGGTATGAAAATTTCGCTTAGATCTTAGAACTTAATCGTAATCATATAATTTGGCATCTGCTTGCCAATTTTCATATCCCTACGACTTGCCAATTCTTCAATCAATTTGAACAAACACACACACACAAAATCCTAGCGTTTTAATATACGTATAAGATTATTATTATTATTATTAATTATTTAGATATCTTCACCCAAAATTGCACAAAAAATTACATTGGTATGATTTCGCTGATGACAGTAATATATAAAGCAGTGATAAGGTGAATTTGTTACAGATTCAGGTGTAAATATTTCTCACAAAAACTCAATGATGTAATTTGAATACAATGGTACTGCAAAAAATTAAAAGTTTTGTTTTTGTGCTCTCTATTGATGCTCCGATAGTTTACTTGGAATCAGCATTTATAAACATTGATTATAAATCTGAGCTAACACCAGAGCATAAGCCTGTCAACACACAGACTCTCAAAGAATTATAATTCTATAAATCTACAACAAAGAATTAGTATTTGAGTATTTAGTCATCGATAACTATCACTTCTTTCTCTTTTTTCTTTTGAATAGATGCGAAGTGTTTTTCCATTCTTTCCTTTATCCTTTCAAAATCAAAACTACCTCGGTTGAATCCATGAGGGTCCTATCAAAGTACAAATTTAGTTCGATCAAATATTAATATTAAGGAAGAGAATATTTTCAACTTAATTCTCTCAAAGCTATATGGATAACTTCCTATATGGCAACTTAAATAATGTGTGCAACTCACTCGAAAATGTTTCCCTTGAAATTTCATCATTTCAAGTATCTTCACCATGTAATACTCATAGAATTCAATGAAGGAATCATTTACGGCTTCACTACAAAGGATATAGGTAGTATTATGAGTTGAGATATAATTATTCTGAATTAGTCAATTGATTAGTGGTGCTCTTACATCATAGAAGAACACAAGGGGTGCTTCCCTTCCACAACGTCGCACACGCCAACTCTCAGCGTCTCGTGGTATATCACCATGTTGTAATTCTGAACATCGTCCTTGTTTCGTTCCTTGATCATAATCATTTTAAAATCACAAGTACTGCTACGTGTTGATTAATTAATACGTATTTATTTCGATATCTTACATATTCATATCCAGGTTCGTTGTGGTAAGGTTTTTCACACATGAGCGATTGAATGGAGAGTACAACTGAGGTTATATTCTGCGCAGGAGTCCAACTTGGTCCGCTCCATGTTCTATAAATAGAAAATATGAAGATACAGGGTGTTCTCTAATTGTCCACCCATGGAGAGAGACCCCTGTTGGACTATGAGAGAACAATGGAAAATAAGATAGGCTTGTTTATCTATTTTCTCCCTTATTGTCCATTAATTGAGGGGTCAAGATAGAATCTGTTACAAAAAACGCACAATTAGAGACCTGACAATTAGAGATAACTTACTGTAAATTATTGAATTTAAGTATATGGTTAAAGCCCTACCTAGTATGTAGTATGTACTGCACATGTACGTATAATTAAATATAAGATATATTAGAACAGGAGTCAGCACTTCCTGGCCGATGTCCTATTCTGAGTGAAATGAATCAATTCAGGCCGTGGTTCTCTTAAACTTTTATCGTTTAGTCTTTAGACTTGCTTGGACGTAGTATGGGCGTAGTACATTGCCTATGTCCTAAGACGTATTGGAGCTGCACTACACATGCCTTGGAAGCCCCATACTACATTATAATACTATAACTAGCAGGCACTTACAGAAGTATATTGATAATGCACATTTCCCTTTAAGATCTAATAGAATGACATTCTTCAGATTAATTGTCGCAGTCTTTCTATTCGGACTAATCAGCGTCAGCCTATGCTCTCATAAGAGCGAACTGGAGGGGAACAGAGAGGGCAAGAGTGCTGATGAGAGGTGCAGGACAGAAAATGGAGTTTGTGATATGGGCCAGGTTATCTGTCCAGACAAACAGTCTGAGTGTGCAGAGAATAGCACCTGTTGTTCAGTGGGGGATAATAAATGGGACTGTTGCCCTCTGCCAGATGCTGTCTGCTGCTCTGACCACAAACACTGCTGTCCGATTGAATACACCTGTAACTCGCACACGGGTACTTGTACTAAAGGTCTATAGCAGATATTCTATTTTTAATTGTTAAATAGTATTGATTTTAATGCACGTAGTTAGTTAGCTTAGGGTTTTAGTGATATTATGTTATTAAAGAGGTAGTGATGTAACTAGTAGCTTTATTCTAACTCACCCGAGTATAGACAGACACACTTTCCCGTTAGCGTAGAGATTGGGGTTGAATCTTACTGCTCCACCGCCGGTGGTAAGGAATTTGACTCGAGGAGGTTGTATGGGGTAGTTGAAGGGCATGCGCATGAAGAAGTGGAAGAATCCCTTCTCGTAAGGAGTCCCCTCAGGACCAGTCACGAGCACATTCATCTAACTACCGGAGAGATACAGACTTCAAAGAGACCGGATTAGGAGAATCCACGAGGCGTGCAATTCATTTAGATTTTATTTAATAGACACGTGATTAGATAATTCAAAGGATATTAAATCCCCTTTTTACAAATATGGACATGAGTATAATTATAATTAAAAACAAAAGAGTGACCTTTGTGATGTCATCTTGATCTGGGATGACTAGAATTCCGGGAAGAGGATCTCTCAGCAGACAGCTCAAGTCTCTATAAATATTTAATAAATACTGAATAAATATTGATATACGTAATTATAAGATTTCGCATTTCGAGAAAAGCAATATTTAATGACAACCTTTTGATGCGAGTAATGCAGACACTCGTCGGTTTCAGCGAGGGGGAGTGCTTATCTGGATCCCAATCTTCTCTTAATTTTGTCACCGAAGCCATTAATAATAAAGTAAAGCTTGGAAAGAATGGATATGTATGAGTCACGTGGCGTAGAGCACGAATTCAAGTTGTAAGGAATAAATAAAAATTCCAATAGTCACGCTCACTCCCACAATTTAGCCGTAACAATATAAACCTGCACTCTATTATGTTATATATTATCAACAAGCGTCAAATGCTGATCTGTACAATTTCGAGTGCCATGCCTAGAGATATAGTTGGAAATATTATGATTTTTAGACGTGAATAATTTTTGCAATAGGCAATTAAATAGCAACAAAATTTTAAAATATCCTATGGAGATAATTCGAGGCGAGAACGAATCGACAAAAAAAAAAGGAATTTTTATTATAGATGAATCTAGACATCTTAATCCATATGAGAGGACGGTATTCTGAAAAAGATAGAGAACAAGGTTAGCCTTTTAAATTGTAACTAAACACCAAATTTAGGAGTCATATATTTGCATCCAAACTGTTGATAACTCCTTTTATCTAATCAAAAACAAGAATGACGACTTAACAACATACAAAACTAAATTCATTAAAATATCAGGTTTACGAGCTTTCTGAAGATATCCCCGCTTCTCTGTCCAATCTCGGGAGATCTTTGTTCCTACATTCTGGAGAACAGTATTGGAATACCTGCAATTCTTTCGGTAGATTCAAGTCCATGAAACGCGGGTTTGGACACATCCTGCAGGTACCTCTTGGGTGGCATACTGTGCACGCCCCTAGAGATTCTGGAAAAAAATTGTTGCAGGTCTGGCAATGTGTATGATTGGATGGAGGCATTTGCGGCGGCGCTGGGGAGTATCCAGGTTGAGACATCGGAGTTTGATCGTAGAATTGGTTATTAGCTGGCATATTGTCTACAAAAAATACAATCATTTCCTTTTTTTTCTTATTAAAAAGTTGAGTTGCATTTTTAGTTGGGGTTAGCCAAAGACTGCCAAAGATGGTTACAAATCAATAAATGATCTGAAATCCTATGAAAACGCGTAATGTACCCTTAAAACTATAAAAATTCCCGCCAGCCTTAGTCAAACACTGATGTTGACGCTTAGGTAATAAATTATACAAGTAGAGCAATACATTCAAGCAGAAATTGTGCAGTTTTCTCTGAAGTAGTATGAACAAAATTAAGCTACATCAAAACCAGTACCGTAAACTGGGGCGACTTTGGCCCTAAGAGGTGACTTTGTTCCACAATAGCAATTTTAATAAAATATACTCCAACTTAGAAATATTGCGGTTTAAATACCTTTGGATATATTGAGAGTTTCATTCAACATATTAGCAGTGTGATTACATTGATTCATTAGTTTGAGTACATTTTATTAAATTTGCTATTGTGGGACAAAGTCACCTCTTAGGGCCAAAGTCGCCCCAGTTTACGGTAGTTATAGTGTGATATAAGATAAAAAGGTAACCTGGTGGCTGTTGGTAAAACATTTCCTGATTTGGTGGCAAATTGGAATCTTGTGGATTCTGATAGGAACCAGACGGTACCATCGGTGGCGGTGCTTGTTGAAAAGAGTTATCGAGTTTTCTGTGCTTGACAGGAACATGTTGACAACTGCTACATTTTCCATGAGCTTCTGTTTTCGCAAATGAAGGACACCCACAACCAGGAGTATCACATTGTCCTCGTGCTACTCCATGTGTGTCAATATTAGTCATTTTTGCTATGTACTAATTTGCTGAAATTTTATTTATACTGAAGCATAAAACATCATTCACTTACAATAATTACGGAATTCTGATTCTACAAACACAGAGCCCTTGCTACCCTGGCGAGACTGGTGAACACTTTATGTCTGTATCAGACCAGCAGGTGTCTAAATTACCCAGTTAGCCTAATTAGCCTGGAAACGGTACATGTAAAATTCAATAAAATAAAGGATGACAACAACGTAATATTTTATAATATTTCTCATCCGTGTGTTGATTTCAATAAAACTGTTTTCCAATGATAATCATATTCCACAGTTATTTATTTGATTTCCGATACGTAACGAAGACTTAATAGTAAACTCATCATTTTCGGTAGCTAAAATAACTATAATTGCCATATTAAAATAATATAAAAGTATTAGTGTATACAATAAGAATGAAACATTCTATTATTAACAGCCAAATAGGTTGTACATACTTGTATACTGCTGTATTCAGACAGGCTTGGGAACGATGTTGATCTCAATGGTAATTTTAACAGGCTGGTTGGATGGGACTATTAAGGAGTTGTCAGCTGAGACGGATACGGCGTTCGGAGGATCAGATCTGAATGACGTCATCACTTGATGGGAAGGACTCGTGATGTTGGCCTGTAGAGGGCTGAGGGGCATCATGTTCACTTTAGCAGATACTATAGATTCCGAGACCTGTTGATGGCTACCAGAGGCGCCAAAACTAAGTCGATGATGTGGTGAGTCCTGAGAAGAGAGACTGATATGTTTGACAGGAGAGTGTCCGCATGTGAAACATTTCAATCCCGTATCAGGCTTCTGGTAGCTCGTGCAATCGCATGCGGCCTCTTCACACCTGCCCCTGCCAATGCCTCTAACATCCGTATTATTTTCTCCTTGGTATGACACAGTCAGCTTATTAGCTTGCGAGTAAGAGGACGCGGGAGGACTGGTGGCATTGGGGTCAAAAGGTGTGAAATTCGGAAGATGGGTAGCATTGGATAGGAATTCATACGAGTCGTGTTGTGAAAAATCTACACTTGTGTCCGCTTGCCTGGTGTTGGTGGTGGAATCAATGGTTTTGTGCTTGATCGGTGTATGCTTGCAAGCGGCACATTTTGCTCCCTCGCCTGAGAGGAACTGTGAACAGCCACACTGAGTACAAGCTCCACGAGCTACATTATTAACGTCCACGTTAGTCATAGATTACTAGTCATTAATAATAAAATATTAATCAACCATGAAAACGTACTTACACAATAAAGCAACAAAACCATTTAGAAAGTGAGAAAATAATATAGAAATTGTAATTACAAGGCTGGGCACAAATTAAGAAAATGTCGGTCGACAGAACGATAGTGCAGCTCCACTCAAACACCAACAAGTGAACACATCGTGGAAACCCATATTGCTGTTGAGATCTAACTTCGAATGTAAAAAAATAATATAGTCACTGGTTTAGCCGTGTTTTGCAAAAATCCGATTTTATATAGCGAAATATCCCATATTAGATGTTGAGTTGGGATCCTCGTTATGTCTTGAAAGGTGCTAAAATATGAATATTAAAACCGGAAGTGATGGAATTTCGCGAAAAAATATTGACAGCGAACATCTACATAAAGCGATCCTACATGCGAATTTGGTAGAAATCGGCCTGCTAGATTTGGTAGGGAGCAATTTATTTTACACGGCTATATATAGATAGTCGGTTCATTATATGAATAAACAATAACAATGTAGCTACTATGTTTACACGTGTAACTAATTAATAAACAAAATTAAAGTATTCGAATCGATTCAAAATGAATATAATTAGTTACCTATAAAGTGGAGTTTACGCCGTGGCGTGGATTTAATAGAGATGGACTATTTGTCTTCGAACAACTTCATCTTGCGCACAACTTCTTCAAAGTCCTCGTCTGTGTACCTCCCAGACAGTACTTGTCTGGCCGCCCCGATGCGGTCTTTAAGGTTCATCGCGATTATTCCCGAGATCACCCCCTCTCTCAAGTAGAATACGAGGCCCTTCCCGTAGTGGTCTCTCTCGGAGATGCCAGCCTTCGCATGTCCGTTTGTGCGCCAGAAGCTGACAGTCGGGAGGCGCGAGTCACAGAGACCGATGGCTTCATACGCCACATCCGGTCCCATGTCACTCCAGAACATGGACTGGTGCGAGTACGCGACCCTGGCTCCAGGACGGGACATGTTCTCCCCCGCTATCCCGCCCGACACCATGGCGTGGTCGTGATGCTCCACGCGCCTCCTGCCTAGGAGGGGGTCGAAGAAACTGGACACATCTCCTGCAGCCCAGATGTCACTTCGCACCTGCATCTCCTGGTTCACCTAGCAACAGGACAGTGTCACGAGGAGGCAATAGGAATGTTCTGCATTTCTCTGCCTCTCTCCTAACAGTACTCACTCATGATATTCAACTTAGATCTCAATCGCTTGTTGATGACACAACTGGAATTATAGTTTCGCAAAATCGTTTATAAAATCTGGACAATTCAATCCCTATTCCGCGTAATAATGTCTCTGGAGAGAGTTAGGTGATATGTTACCTTGAATCCGCCTGATACCGTATCCACTTCGAATCCCCCTGACTCAGACAGCTGTGTGTTGGGCTCCAGTCCAACTGCCACCACGATCCTGTCCACAACCAGCTCCTCCCCCTCAGACGTGACTGCGTGCACCCTGCCTCCGAATCTGTACACGGAGTCTATGAACCTTCCAGGAAATAGCTCCACCCCCTCCTTCCTCACCTTCTCAGTCGCCCAGCGGGACAGATCCTTCGGGAACACAAGTCCCATGTTCCCCGCCTCTGGGAACACCTGTAACACTCTTCCACACAGGCCCCGGGCTCTCTTTTGCGCCAGAACTACTGCTAGCTCCGAGCCCAGGAACCCCCCTCCCACCAGCAACACGTCCCGCCCCCTCGCCTCCTCCACCAGCGAGAGGAAGTCCCTGGCACTGCGGTACGTGCTCACATAAGGGCGGATGACGTCATTGGAGAAGAGGGAGAGGTTGCGCGGCTTGCCGCCTGTAGCGAGCAGACATTTGTCAAAGAATACCTCCCAGCCATTCTCCAGCGTGACCACTTTCCTCTGAGAGTCGATGGCCCTGACCTTGCGCCCCGTGGCTATGGACACGAGCTGCGTGGGAGGGTCGAGTGTGAGGGAGGAGGGCGGGGAGAAGGAGGAGACAGGGCGGTACAGGATGGAGTACTGGTCTGCTCCGAACGCGTACTTGAGGGAGTGTATCAAGCTGGGGTCATCAGACACCCATAGGTACTTGGACAGGGGCGGACGTCTGTACGGAGGGTAGTCCTCCTCCGTGATGATTAGGATCTTCGCCGTCGAATCGTTCTTGAGTATCTCTTCCAGGCAGGCGTGAGAGGCAGTGCCTCCTCCCACCAGCACGTACTGGGCGTAGCCCGGAAGTTCTGGGAGAGCCCAGGTCTGAGGGTCGTAGGGTGCGGGGTCTGAACTGGATTGCGAGGTGGTAGAGGGGTGGGCGGGGGCCGGAGAGAGAGGAGAGGAAGGATTGGTGACAGTTTCTGAGTTTGCAGGCCTCTTTGATCTGAAATACACCATAACAGCTGCAACCAGCGCAGCTCCAATCCCCCCGACCAGCCAGATGTTGGCGGGAGGCTTGGAAGGGGTGGAGCTGAGGGGGCGAGAGGGGGAGCGGAACCGCACAAGAGGTGTGTTCTTACATCTCAGCAGCCGATGCATTCTAATATACAAATAATGGCGGTTCTATATAATGATTCTGAATGCCTACACTCCCATCGTACCACGAATTCCAGTATTCGATATTCACTTGGATAGACAAGTCTCCTAATCCTGATGAAATATCAGTTCGCTTAATTAGATCGCAAATGAATGAAGTCAATAATTAATCAATTACAGGACAAATTGAATAGGATAAGATGCGCCATGATTAACTAGTTCGAATCGCTCCCACTCTCAGAGAGGTGGATGTTGTTCTTGAACTGGAGTTGCGGGTGGTCGTGGAGTGGGGCGAGGTCTGTCTTGTGTGTGGGTGTGTCCTCTGAGGTGTCAGAGCAGTCAGTGGAAGAACTGTAGTCCGAGGAGCTCGAGTCGGAATCTGAGTCACTGACATCCCGTTTCTCCTTGTCAACACCTGCGTCAGTGGAAGAGTTGGGGACAGATGCCAAGTTGGGACCAGCTACGAATCCGGACAGTCCGTGTTTGACACTGTTGGTGGCCGCAGGGACAGAGCTGTGTGGGGCAGAGTCTCCTTGGAGAGGAACGAGAGTCGGTTTGGCGGAGGAAGAAGACTTCTTAGCCTTTGCTTTCCCCTTCGCTTTAGCAGGCTGTGTGCAGTCTGGAGCCACTGCGTAGGTGGAGGCAGGAGGCGGCCAGTTGCCAGTTCTCTTCTGCTTGAGTGTGGGAGTACACTCCAACCGCTCCAAGGTTATCTCTCCAGAGGTATGGTTCCAAATAAGCACGTAGTCCTTCTGACAAGGTCTCTTGGGACCTAGAAACCTTAGAATTAAACTCTTTTTCAGTACGCAAATGCTTACAATGCAATCTCCCGCCTAAATGCGACTCAGACAGAAGGATTCATTTTCGAAATAATTCCAAATTTATACAAACAAGCACCCTTCACTTGTTAGCGCTGCTCTTGTGTGCATTCTTACTTCACTAAATGCAACATTGTCTGTTAAATGTGAGTGCCGTTTTCTATTCTAAATAGACACACAATTGAGTTTACCTCTGAAGAGTGTGGACTCGATTGTCTCCGCCCCTGTCTCTTGCATCCCAGTGGCGGGCTCCCGGGGCACCGTGATGGAGAGGCTGTTCTCCTCGTGGTTCACTGAGAGCTTGGCTGCTTTAGTGTCATTGAGAGAAATCGGCTTAAAGTCGAAAGAAATGGACTGATAGGAATGATCGTGTTTCCGTCTCGGTTTGTCCACTAGACTTTTGCCAAATTTGACATTGTAGACTCTACCAGGAGTGATAAAAGGAGGCATGCTATCTTGACTAGCCATACCTACCTAACCACTCGTGCGAACCTGTATAAGCTCTAGTCACAGATATCCTTTGCATGGCAGCAGAGGAATCTAGGAACGCGTACACTGGCGTGTACTTTTAGGAATTTCCATTGTTACAAAATAAGTGACAATGGAAACATTTAAAATTTCAACATTTTTTGTCTGTCTCATTCATAAAGTTTAAAGTCTGTAACCAGAAACCAGTCTTAAATCTCTTAATTAAGATTTCCATAAGACCAACCTGAAGAGCAGTTGGGTGCATAGAATTGATTCTGCTAATTACCTAGCCGACACTTCTGAGAAACTCAACAGATGCTATCGTACCATACTGTCTTAAATTCAAAAATCTTACATATTTTTACGCAAATCAGTCACTAAACCTAATTATAAACTAACAATATTATTTATTCAATAATTTCTCCATCATTCAGAGTAAACGCTGAAATCTAGTTCATACCTAATCCTAAACTGCTAGACGAGTCTATTTCTTGATGCGAGCCTTGCACAGCTTCTGCACCACCTTCTGTTCCTCCACCAAGAACGCCTGGATTATTCTATTCCGGAGAGATTTGTGGTCCAAGCAGCCCCCGTAGGCGCGGTTCACCTTTTTCTGACAGCGAGACATGCGCTTGAGTTGGTAGGGCCGCACGGCGGGAATCCCGTGCAGCCGGACCTTCTGCTTCCCACTCTTAGCGTCTTTAGAGGCGGGGCGCTTGCCCAGTTTCTTCCTGTGTAGGTACACCAGCCGACCTCCGGGCGTCTTTGAGATCCTCATTTTGTTGGACCTCGTGTTGTACGGCTGCCGCCGCCGATACCTGAGACGCTGCACCATTTCTAAAGCTACGATTCCCAAGCGTAAATGCAGTCATTATTCAGAAAATACACATGAGAATAGTAATTAATAGAATGAAGTCCGAATTGCGCATTGCCCAATATCGGCTATCCTACCAAGTGTTCAATAAGTTCGAGTAAAAGGATATCAAATTAAGTATAACTGATGAACTACCCCTTTTGAGATATTTTCTGGATTTGAAACAGTCCTTGTTTCTTGAATTATACGCCACAAATTTTGCGTCTTCCGACATAAGGACACATTTCAAGTCATTTCCTATGGAAAATTTGAATTTCATGCTACTTCACAAATTTCACATATCAAGCTGATTTCATCACTCTATTATGAAGTCATCATCACGCAACAAAAATGATTTTTCGAGTGATATCGATTATAACCAGGGTTGGGTTTTGTCCGTCCAAAACAGGTTTTGGACAGGGCAGTGGACAAAACCTGGTTTTAACCGGTTAAAACCGGACAAAACTGGACAAAACCTAATTGAAACTGTAAATCATTGCAGTGGGTACGAAACAGTTTAGGGTAGAAAGAGAGCGAGGACAATGAATGGATTTTCTTGCTAACTCCTGTTTATTACCATAACTATATTTTGTATTCGATTTATCATGGAAGACACGAACAACACTTGGACCAAACCTGGACAAAACTTGGACATAACCTGTGAGTTTGAAAATATAGTCTGAATCGTTTTGCTTTATCATTACAAGTTATAATGATAGGTTTTGTCCAAATTTAGTCCAAGTTTTGTTCAAGTTTTGTCCAGTTTTGTCCAGGTTTTGTCCAGTTTTGTCCAGGTTTTGTCCAGTTTTGTCCACCTAAGAGGTTTTGGACAGGACGGTTTTAACCTGGTTAAAACCACTAGGTTTTGTCCAAGTGGACAAAACCTGCCAACCCTGATTATAACAGATTAAGACAGACGTATTTAGAGATGTTGTCTATCTTATAATTAATCATTGTGAGCCTAGGTGCCCCAAAGACGCCTCTGGCGGACACAAAGTTTCCACCAGCCGCGGAGCGCAAGGAAGGGAATAATGTTAATTTCCCGTCATAAAAAATACGATCATAATGTTAATTTCCCGTCATAAAAATTACGATCATAATGCTAATTTCTCGTTTATTTTAAGCACGTACGACTGAATGTCTAAATATTTCCAGATTACGTATACCCGTGAGTGTTGCTCTAAAAATATTTCATTCCGAGCAAATCAATAGACTAATTAATCCATCTAAAATCTTTAGAAATATAATAAGAATTAGTTCAATCAGATGTATCTTTCTTTCGATAAGAAGGTTTATATTCCCTTAGTTTGACCAACAGCCTCCTACTCATGAGCAAACAACAAAAATGACTGAAATGCTTTGATACCTACCACGCTACGATTAGACTAGAATATTGTATATTTGAGAGGGATGGCGGAACTTTCGTCGCCCGGGCATTTCATCGCGGACATTTCGTCCTCTGAACATTAGTTACCGGACAACGGGTAGCGGAACTTTTGCCCCTGGAATTTTCATCACGATACCCCTTTCGCACTTATTTATTTCTCAATCAAAAGCCCTCAACCATACTTTCAAACATACTCCACTCAAAAAGCCTCAACTTCCGTTCTTTACACATTAGTACCCGTTTATTTTAGTCACTTGCACAGATTAATTGTTATTTCGTACCTGATAGCGTTAAAAATAGATTGAAATATACGTAATTTTGAATATCAATGCCATATATTCCACTAAACAACCAAACCCAAGAAATTCCGCGACAAAGTTCCGGGCGACGAAAGTTCCGTTTCCCATTTGGGAGACAATTGTTAAAGTAAAACATATAATAAACAAACTAAAGGAGAATTGGAAATATAGTGTAAGCTTAGCTTAGAAAGGAGAGAGCATCTATACTCAGTCTAAAAACAAAAGTATAAAAGGATAGAAAGAAAAGTAAAATATAAGCGAAATTATGGTCGCAGTCTCTCGAAGGACATTTGAAGTTTTATTTAGTCAATATAATTTCGCTCGTTTCGAGAATTTGGGTCTTTAGAGGAACAGTTTAGTGGCAGGGATTGAGAGGGAAGATTAACAGTAGTAGGGAGGATATTCCTTGTAAGATATGCAGGTTCTCTTCTTTATCGCTGGTTTGAGGGGATTCGTTGAGTCAACATAGTCTTTATGTATTTTCTGTCTGGAAGGGGTGATGTAGGAGCTCGAATGCATGCTGGTCGATCTCTGTGCAGAGTGGGAGTCCACTAGAGTGGTGACAGTAGACCTCCCACAATTCACGTACTTGTCCTTATCTGAGAGACTATCCATTGCCTTGGAAAGATCTTCCATAAGAGATTTGTTTTTGAGGCTATCACGGGATACGGAAGTCTCAATCAACTCCTGACTCGACTTAATGACGGCACAGGCCTCTTCCAGGCTTCCCTGCTTCGCCATCTCAGCTGCCTTAGTCAGCGACTGGACCGTCTTAATTCTATTTCTCTGTTCGTCCACCACTAAGCAAGGAGTCTGTTCACCCGGGTCCGATCTTCGAGGGATACTGACTGGAACTTCAATATTCTCTACTTTCTTACTAATAACATTTAATCCGTTCAGCGTTATCTCCGCATAAGTGTAATAGTTGCTAGTGGCACTGCATTTCTCTATGTCAGGAAGGGCCAACTCGATGAGGACATGGTGCTCTTCATTTAGTTGTAGATCGAGGGTTGAAATGTTGCCTTTCTTGTTTCCATCAGACAGAACGGGTTTAGTTTTGCAATATATTTCCTTAACAACTGCCCCGTCGCATGTCTCAATGCGAATTGAGATATTCTGAGCTAGTGGAAAGCAGTCCCCCAAGACAATTCGTGAATACGTCAGGAATTTGTTCAGCACGTTCGATGAAATAGTACAGTCCATTCCCTGCTTGGCTGATCTCTCTCAACATTTCGGCGTTCTGGTCACTTCCAAACCCAAATGTGTTGACAGTGAATTGCTTAACATCTCCACAGGCAGATTTCATAGCATTTATGATTTGGGCCGTCTTTGTGAGTCCTGCATTAGCCATTCCGTCCGTGAACAACAAGACTGAAGCAACGTCCGCATGCTCTCCACTCCTCTCCTTCATTAAGGAAATCCCTTTCAGCAGCCCTCCGCTCAGGTTAGTGCACCCACCGCTCACAATTTGATCAATTTTACTGTCTAATTCAACGCAATTCTCTTCTGTTACAGATGTGAGACCAGCCAGTTCTTGTACAGCGTCATCGTATATAACAATCCCCAAACGATCGACAACTGCCAGATGTGAAACAACAAAACGCAGCACTCTCTTGACTAGAAGCAGTTTCTCACCGTCCATCGACCCACTGCGGTCTATGACTGCAACTAAATCTATCGGGGCTCTTGTGGCTCCGTCCGATGCACGCGGGGCTGTTAATTTCACAACAATGCAACATCGCTCTGATTCTAAATGGTAGCATTTAAATTCAGGGTATGTGTGCAGCTTGATCGAGTTCTGCAGGCTACTTAGTGTCTCATCCATTGGCATTGTCATTCTAAAGTTTAAGAGCAATTTTTAAGCAAATTAATTAACAAAAGCGCGCTTCGCGCACTTGGGTAGCGCGACTAGTAAAACACTTCGTGGTCGTAGAGTCGCCCTGCAAGAGCCTGGGAATGTAAACAAATTCAGAAACCCTTACGGGTGCTAAATACAATACTTTCTTATACTTTCATAATTTATCATATAGCTTCGAAAATAAGATATTCGAAATATATACCCCTAAAAACCCCATATTAGCCGTTGGAAGCCAGTCTCTAGCATATTTTTCAAAATTCATCATGTCACGTCATGTCCAGGGGCGGTCCCAGGGGGGGGGGGGCATCCGGGGCATTTGCCCCTGGTATGATTCTGCGGCCCCGGATTTCATTCGACCACCTAAGCCAAAATCATAGTAAGGGCCCAGGATTTTTTTTCTTTGGCCCCGCCTCGCCCCGGTTTGGAAAATTCCTATGACCGCCCCTGGCCATGCCAAGTCATGTCATGGATATTAGAAATGTGAAACAATTAATTGAAGTATTTTAATAAAACACAAACTTAGGACAACTCTCGACATGCTAAGCTTATACAGCAATCTAACACTAATGCCAGATGACTAACACAATTTTAAGATTATGACAGTAATAGCTAACAAAACAAAAATAGAGACACTGAATGTATCATTACATGCAAACACGCTCAGCAAGGACATTAAAGAAGCAACAAGAACAGTACGAATATTAAATAGAGTGAGGTGTTGGTTAGGGTAGCGGACTTCCATCTGTCCCGTGTCTGGACTTCTTAGGACGCCTTCTACTTGGGGAGCCATCGTGACCCCCTACTTCTCTATGCTTCTTCCTCTCATGTCTGCTCCGCGATTCTCTCTCACTTGTGACTGCCCCTCTCTCCCCCAGTCTCTTCACCACTCGTTCTCTCGCGTCCCGCTCTCTCATTCGCTCGTGCTTCTCTACCGCTTCTTGACCTGAATTATCAAGTTTAAAATAACCTTTTACGAAGATACAAGACCATGGATTAATTAGAACCGTGGTATTTTGAGATATTTCGTAGGATTCTGATTTTGTTTAGCTTACTCAAGTGGCCTTGTGGTTCAATCGGTTTCATCGCAACTTGATAACCGCCGCCACCAAAAGGGGCACATGACACAATTTGAGGACACGCGACACAATTTACTATGGTAGAACCCTATATGGACCATGGATTTACCTCTGTGCCTAGATCTCTCATGGCTTCGATACTCCTTCTCTCTGTCTCTCTGGTCCCTTTCTCTATCCCGATCCCTCTCCCGCTCTCTGTCCCTGTTATCTCTGCTCTCCCTGTGCTCTTTGTGGCGATGGTCTCGAGGAGAGTGTCTACGCCTCTTGTACTCACGGAGCCTGTGAGGGTCGTCTCTACAATATTAGTAATCAGCTTAGAATGGTGTAATGCAAAATAACCCGCAAAATTCTAGTGACAAGTCGGGACGTTAGAAATGTGTTACAATAATAAATCATTGAAACTGCCTGCAAGCAGGAATTTCCAGACTAGAGTAATTAAGGGAATTGAAAATCACCGACAAATTACCTCATCAGAGCTCTAGGCCGACCATGAGACCCGTCAGAACTGAACGAGTTGGCGGAGAGAGTTTCGAGGGAGGGTCTCCTCCGAGGTGAGAAAGATGGACTCCTACTGTGGTTGCGCTTTTCCATCGCCATAAAGTCTTGCATGAGATCTGGGTACATATGCGGATCTGGAAACAAACCTGGATCCCTGAATCCACCTGGAGGTGGAAAGGGAGGTTGGAACATTCCATCTCTCCCGGGCTAAAAGGTTGAGTAAAGAAACATTGTCAACAATTCAACCATATAAGATATACTATTACACTTCATTACATTAAAGTAATCTCACTTCATGCTGAAAAGGATGCATGCCTGGGGGCGGCATAGGCATCGGGGGAGGCACTCCCCCCAGCACGAAGGGGTCCAATTGAGGAACTCCAACCACCGGCGGTAACATCGGTCCCATATGGGGCATGCCTGGAGGAGGCATGTGCATGAACGGGTTGAACATAGGAGGAGGCAATTCAGGCAAAGGTCCCAGTTCACTCTCCCGCTTGAGGATAGGTTTCTCCCCGATCACTCGAATCTCTTCGTTAATCGTATCTTCTAAGATCGTGGGAGGGGCCTTGTAATCTTGTCGCATCTGTTTCTGCTTCAGGCTGTATGCCTTCCAAGTTTCCTCTGTGAAGCCTGTCATTGAGAAAACATAATAGAGTGAATAATTCGAGCGAATAATGAAAAGCAGGACAAACCGTAGTTGAAATAGTCCGTAATGTCTGCTCCAGGCTTCCTCCATGGTTTTTCATCAAAGCTGGCGTCTATGTCATAGTCGTATATGCTGACTCCATTTACCTTCCCGACAGCATTGATATCCAGCTGCTTGCTAATCTGAGCAGAGGGCACAGAGGGGCGGTAAGAGGCAGAGAGGGAGTAATCTGTCGTGAGCTTGACGGCTGCAGACGTAGTTAGCTGGTTGCCCTCTCCGATTTTAATCAGGACATTTTCGTTCTCATCTTCAGAACTGTCTACGTTATCATCCTCATCGCTGGAAGCACCAGCATTTGCTGTCGTGATGAGAGAGTGAGGTTAGAAATGGACAGTTACAATGATTTTAAGTGTTTTTGAATTTAGCAATTGCTCTTCAATTAGTCATGAAAATACCTAGAACAACTCTTACTGACAATCATATATAGCAGGTCAGAGATAATTTTTCTGTAGTGAAATTATATTAAAATATTATCTTCACCCATAAGCTATAATATAAAATACACAAGGTCCACTTACCTACAACTTACCTGTTCAAAGAATCTAAATAGCATTTGTAAAATATAATATCACAGTACACCCCCCATCGTTTAATAGTGAATCTCAGGCATTGAACACAACACAATTATTAAATAAATAAAGAGCAGCAGCAAATGTAAGCAGTGAGACTTCTTAATAAATCGTCACCACTTATCCCCGTGAAGAACAATGGCTCTGTGGATTTAATTTAAAACTAAAATAGCAAATTCCAATACCGTAAACAAGTGCATAGTATTTAGCTCCTAGATCCATGATAGAAAGAAAATAACCTGAATGGCAGGGGTATGTTCATTTTGAAAATAGCTAGCTACGCTCCCAACTACCATAATGGTCTTGAGATATTAGATGCTCATTTGCTGCTGCTAGCAGAACAATGGCAAGCTCTCTAACTAGTCGAGCCAAGCAACGGCGGCTTGCTTCTCTTGAGACTACCTCCCTCCTAACCGATAAGCCGAATTAAGACTAGTTTTGTAGTTGTCAGAGAGAAGGGACCTGTAAATTTTACAACAGGGAATTATTAAAGAATGTAGACTACTTGTACATATTAGGAACCCATCGCATTCATAATTGCTATAGACACCAAAGACATAATTTATTGTGGACGAATTGGGTGCACGTTCAACTGTTTCACACTAATGCAGTAAGTCTCGAATAAACTGTACAAGTGTAAGATGAAATATCGAATTAGATATTTTGTGTTTCTATAATCTAGGTAGGTAGGTAGGTAATTAAAGGAGTTAAGCTAACATACCAGTCGTGTCTCCAGCGGTGTCGCGCGGAGACTGCTGTATGACAGGGACGTGACTGTCCTGCAAGCCACCTCCTTCCGCGGGTTTCAGTTCAGGGGCAGCGGAGTCAGTCGGTGTGTCCGCCACCATAGCGGTGTGTCCGTCCCCGAGGGTGTCTTCCCCTGGTTCATCAGGGGAGGGCGTGGCAGCTCCCTCCTCCATGGTGTTGTGGAGGGACTCGTCCCCTATCACAACCTCTGCCATCTCTGTGGAAGGAGGGATTGCCTCTTCTTGCTCGGGCTCGGGAGGAGGAGTGGTGATGTTTTGCCCCTCTCTCCCGTACAGATACTCGTCATCTGAATCCACCGCCTCAGTCGCCATTCATAGCTAATTATATGGGACACGATTCGGTAATACTCAGAAAATGACTATTAAAGTTGTAGAGGGTTTATTGAAATATTTTAGGATAAAATGCAAAAATTCTCGTAATTCTTTCGAAATGGAAAAGCAGTTCCTGCTTCCGATCAAGCGTGATCTTGCTGCTGTTTTGCATCACACCAGCAAGGAAATGACAATCCATCTACAAATACCGATTAGTAAACTATGATAGCATTAGATAAATACATATTTTTAAGAAAGTGGTAAAATATTCAATGAATAATTCCGTAGTAAGGAAGTATGTGTATAGAGGAGGGGGACGTATCATATGATGGAGGTATAGTTGCGATCGAATGTGCTGTATCCATACGGAGCCGCAGGACCCAGCATAGGGGTGACATGAGGAGGGTAAGAGGCGAACATGGTGGCTGGACTGGACATCCCCATCGCTTGCTGGCTTCGCAGCTGTTTCAGTCTCATATCTGCATTCCAAGCCTCTTGTTCCGCGTTGGCCACCTGTTGCTGTTGCTGCTGCTGCTGCTGGAGCAGCATCTGCTGCGTCATCATGTCAGTGTACGGCATGCCTACACCCATGTGTGGAGTGGGGGGGAGGTACCCCAGCTGAGTGGGGTGAGGGTAGCGTGCTAACGGGACGCCGCCTGGTCCCGCCATGGAGGGGTACATGCCTGGGGGCTGAGGGGGGAACTGAGGTGCAGCGGACGCCGGGGAGGTAGCAGGAGGGGATGAGTGTTTGGGTGTGTCCTTCTTCTTGTTCTTCTTCTCACGCTTATACTCAGAGTCACTGGTGTCTGAGGAGTCGTAGGAACTCTCTGAACTGGACTCCGAGTACTCAGACTCAGAATATGAGTCCTGGTACTCACTCCTCTCACTGGAAACTCTCCTACGGTGAGATCTCCCTCTACGTCTATCCCTCCCCCTCCTCTCTCTCCCTATCTCCTCATCTGCATCGGAGGAATCCTTCGCTCTCGGACGCCGCTTAGACTTGTTCCCCCTGCTAGCCCGTCTCTCCTCCTTCTCTTCGGGTGGCTCCACTTCCAGTGACTCCCGCCTCTCCTCTTGTTCCCGGGCCCGCCTCCTCTTGGCCCAGATCTCCTCCTTCTGTCTCTGACGCCCCAGCTTATCGGCCTGAGCGCGAGACGTCTGCATTTGCTCCCAGAGAGACGGCTCCTCCTTCACAGACTCGACACCCTTACCTGACACTTTGTCCCTGTGCTCTCTCAGCCACTTCGGCACTCCCCCAGGCCCCACACTCTCCTCTTCACCTCCTCCCTGTACCGGGTTGATCCTGCTCATCTGGCTGGCCTGGCCCTTGCCCTTACTCTCACGCTGTAAGTGGGAGTACAGTCGCGTGCCCTCTCCGAACCCACACAAGTCTCTCAGTTCCTCCTTGGACGCTGAGACCAGGTCCTTCCCTTTCATCCCTCTCAGCCTGTCCTTGGCTATCAAGTACGAATAGTGCATCATCCATTCCAGCACCTCCTCTTTAGTGGATGCCAAAGTGATCGGTTTGACCGACGGATTCGCTTCGTCAGGAGGAGACTCCTTCTGGAATCTCAATGCCAGTTCTGTTGGGGGGGTGTTTGGATCCTTCTTTGGAGTGTTAGTTGTCTTTCTGAGTGGACGCTTTTTTTTCAGATCTTTGACGATATCCAAGCCTGCACCCTCAAACAGATTCTGCTGCTTCGTCTTTTTGCGGTGAGGATCTGAAAACTTAGCTGGCTCCTTGTTGTAGGGCCATCCTTTGGGGATGTCAGGTGGGGGAGGGGGGATGTTGGGTGGGATCGGGGTAGGATCGAAGTTAGGCACATCTCCGATACTTGAGCCGTGAGCTGATCCGCGTCTGCTACTGACAGGTGGCTGCACCTGTGTGTGAGGATTGGGATGAGGTTGTGTGTAAGCATCCTTGCGAGGAACGGACTCTTTACGGGGGACAGGCTCCTTGTGAGGAACGGACTCTTTACGAGGGACAGAGTCCTTGCGAGAGAGGTTAGGAGAAACCTTCCTGGAAGGCATTTCCTGGATAATGTAGGCGACGGGTACGAGGCCTTGCTCTCCGAGGGTGTTGCGGACAAGATAGTAGTCGGAATGCTTCTCCAACACATCCACGATCTCTCCCCTGTACACGCTCAGCTGTTCGCGGGATTGGCGCTTGAAGTCCTGCGTGATGACCAGCTGGTTGCTCTGCGGGAGAGCTGTCAGGGAGGAGGGCTTGTTGGCGCTCTGCGGGGTCTGCTTGCTGCTGCCTAGGGACTGAGTGGATTCTGAGTGCGAGTCCGCTCTGCTACGCACCTGCTTGGCCTGCTTGAACACGGCAGACTCGATATCCTTTGAGATCTTGTCTCCCGCCTGGGTGGGCAGCACCTGGATGTGGTCGTACGCGTCTGAGTAGTCGAAGGGACGATTTAGCTCCGGGAGGGGGTCTAGATTCCCCCAGATGGTGGGTTCCTGGAGAGGGAGGGAGTCCGGGGTGTGTCCGTTCGAGAAGGTAGGCTCGTAGCGAGGGATCGGCTTGGCTTGTGGCCAGCTGGTGTGTGTCAGCATCCAGTTGGTACCTAGAGAATATTGAATATTCGAATAACAATTTACATTTGTGTGTAAATACGCTGCCACAGGGACGAAAAAATTCGGCCAAACATCCATTTCTTATTCTAGCACTGTTGTTTGGTGTTCTGGATTGTGATGTCGTCCGAAGTACTGAAAGAAAGGATTTGTGTGAGACATATCAAGTGTTCGACAAATTAAATGGGGTAGGTTTTAGTGAGAAAATTCCAGGATTCCGGGGACCCGTGACACCACCAAGTTCACGCCCCTGCATGGAGTTCCAGTTCTCACTCATTTACAGATATTCATTGAGTCCGCTTAGTAAATTGGATTAAAACCTTTTTGAGTGTAATATTCCCGGTATTGAACTTATTTTCTCTCTCATACTACATCTGATTCAACTCTGCCCTACGCCATTCGATGCACTGTGGTGAGGTGAGGAGTATTGACTCACCTAAGTTGTTCCAGTAGACCTTCAGCTCCTTACTAAGACCTCTAGACATGAGACGCACCGCCCTGTCTGTCAGTAGAGGAATGTTCACACTGGAGATCAGCTTGGCGCCTCCAGTATAATCCGACAACCCCTTCACAGTCTCGAGCAGGAGGTTCAGGATCTCAGTGCAGCTCGGATTTCGCAGGTGGTGTCCCAGCTTGCCGAGGATGTTGATGGCGTAGCGGGACTTCTGGAATGCGTCCACCAGCTCTGACCTCCCAGGAGGAAGCGCAGGCTCGCTGTTCCTTGAGGCGCTCTTTGCTTTCTTCTTCTTTTTCTTACTGGCAGCTTTCTGATCTACGACGAAGTTGTGCACCTACCAAACATATAAATACAGAGTTTGCTATGCTATAACTAGTCTCAAAAGAAGCTATCTTGCCATATCTGCGGTCTGCTCCACGTCATCCAGAGTGGCATTCAGCAGGTCGATGTCCTTCTGAATGAGGTTCGCTTTGTTCCGCTGCTGATTCAGTTCAGCAGCCGCCATCCCGATGTGATGAGAAGGAGGTGCTCTCTCCGATTTCGCCAGGTTAGTTCCCTGTTGTGAGCCTTTTTCAAAGATCTGAGCTTTCGTACGTGTGGAAGGTCGGTTGGCGAGTTTGTCCCAGATGGACAGCTTTCTTAGGTGTGAGCTGGGTACAGGGGCTGGCTCCTCTCCCTCTCCCGAGGAGGAGGAGTCCTCCTCTATCGTGTCCATCAGCTGGGTGTGAACAAGCTCCGAGGAGTACCTACGGTTGAGGAGGGAGAGCAGCATGTCTCTTATCTCCTGGTTGTTAGAGCGCTCGCACCCGAACACGTGGATGTAGGGACGGCCCCCTCTGTTGTCGTGAGTATGCACTATGAGGAGGTTGGGGAAGTCCTTCTTGCCAGAGAGCGCGTACGCCTTGCTGATCTGTGGGATGGGGAACCAGTTGATCACTTCGTTACTCTCGAACTGCCGGATGGCCAGGCTGGAGCTGGACACGACTAGGTACACTTGCTGGGAGTAGAGGGAGCCTGCGGTGGCCAGCTCACGGATGCGCTTCAGGCTCTCTTCAGGGGGCTGGGGACGCCCGGAGGGGTAGTGGAGGGTGGCGAGATGATCCACTTGAAAGCGTTTTGAATTCGAATCAGAGTTATCAGCGATGTGTGCACTTGCTCCTAGGCCAAGTTTCTGTTCGGTATCCATGGTTTGTTTGAGGGGAACCGGCCTACTCGCTTCAGGTTGGAGGGAGCCCTGCTGCTGCTGGCTGGACTTAGCTGACATCAGGAGGAAGTTCCTGTCTGCGGTACTCTCTGAGCGCTGTTCATCGAAGCTGTCCCAATACCGCTCTTCTTCGGAGTAATGGTGCGAGAGAGCCTTTTTCTTTGTCTTGCTCTTTTTGTCCTCCTTACCAGTGCCCATGCCAACAGGAATCAGCTAGAGACGTATTATAATTCGCTTAGATAGGGTGAGTTTTACCGTAAAAGTATATTAATAACAAATTACTGACAGAAAAAGAGAACTCCACAGACTGGATAGGAGTGTTTACACATTTTGTTGGTTGGTGAAGCAACTATAAAATGTTTCGTCACTAACTCAGGAATGTGGAAGCACATTCCCATCCTGTATGTGGGGTTTTCTATCACTCGATAATTATGATAATGTTGATAGTTCTTTAAATTAATTAAACAAGAAATATTAGGTGTAATAGTAGCACTAATCTCCAGAGAATAAGAGATCATTACAAGTAGAAGTATATATCCACGTGGCTAATTCAAGTAAATTACTTCAAAATAATATGGCTACAGCTAATCCTACTCCTTCAGGTCACGGAGAAGATAACTTTGTATTAGAACTGAGGAGAGTTAGAGAATACATCAATCAGAAATTCGCCGAATTGATTGGTAGCGTCGGAAGGCTAGAGAACGTGAACTTTTGAAGTTGAGCTTTTGGTTTCATTCTAACAGCACATGAGAGAAAAAAGAAAATGAATTGATTAATTCTACAGAAGAGTAGAGAAAATATTATAAAACAAAATGAGAGTGAAATTAAGATTATAGCAGAACTTAAAACAGTCCATTTCGTTTTTCGGAATTGAACACTTTTGGTAAGTTGATAGAAACGGTAAGAAGTATCATTGGATATAAGAGCAAGGTGCATTGTGTGGTGAGTGTTTACGAGAGAGGGAGTGGCATGGGACAGTTGAACTGTGAAAAAGCACGAAAAAAATGCCCACTAATCCGAACACTTGATTCTTAGAATCCGAACGGTAAAAATATATTTTTATACGCATGTACGTTTTGAATTGACCTATCATGATTTTGAATTAGACTATATTTTATTCTGCTGTTTCGTTTCTTGGTTCAAAGCGTACAATACCGTGCCATACTACAGGGTGTAACAAAAGTCTTGGCCGGTTACGATTCTTATTAGTATATTCAGCATTTACTAGTAACTATATAGCATCCAGTGTAACTACTACACCAGGTATTGAAAAGTCGAGAGAGCATGCTCTCTCGACTTTTTATTATAAGACGACTTTTCATTATAAGTTATAAAGCAATTGGAATGTTGAAGGAGGCCTGACGCAAAAACAAACTGCTGATTGGCTTGGGATTGGAGAGAGATGAGTAAGGAGATGGTGGAGCCTTCATAAATCTGGAGAAACTATGGCTAACTAAACCTCGTTCTGGGCGGCCAAAAATCTTGAACCGGGTTTCTCGGATTGTGATCAAGAAATCCTTGGGGAAGAGAAGGCAGTCAACCAGAAAATTTAGCTATCAAAGGCAACCCCATCATCTAACCCATCTAACCCAACACCTGACCTGAATCCAATAGAAAATCTCTGGGGAATTTTGTCTGAACGACTGGGTGAAATGGGTCAGGTTTTGAGGCTTGATGATCTAATTTATAACCTCAAAAAAGCATGGACTGAGATCCAACCAAGCCTGCTTGAAAACCTAGTATGCTAGTAGGATGAAATTAGTGATACAAAATAGTGGGGAATATATTGGTAAATAATTATAGACAGTACACACTGATTAAGTTATTGAAATATACCATAATACATAGCATTCTATATACTAAGGCAATGGCACTCACCAAAAAATTAGTACCATGGATTGGTTAAATACTTCAAAACCAATAATTTTGATATTGTAGATACGTATTTCAATTTTCCATCAATTTAGGCATTCACCACCCTGACAAACTAACTATTATATCAGAACAATTGAAATGAGATATATTATTTGGTTTTTAATGCACATAGTCGAATTATTTAATACTTAATACATACAAAATATCAAAAGAATAGTTAATCACAATATTGAGACTTGAGGGACAGACTTGACTTGACTTGACTTGACTTGACTTGACATGACATGACATGACATGACATGACATGACATGACATGACATGACATAACATGACATGACATGACATGACATGACATGACATGACATGACTTGACTTGACTTGACTTGACTTGACTTGACTTGACAAATAAACAAAGAATATATTAAATTAGTTCTTGAATTTAGCCAGTTTACTATTCTCTTGTTTCAATACTAGTGCATTATATATAGGTCTTAACTTTATTAGAAGTGTATACAATGTTTTAGTTCCATAGTAGCACATGCCAAATGAATAATATTAGTACGGGAAGAGCCAGAATAAATGTTTTAAATTTCTGTTGAGGGTGCAGATACATCGTCGTCATAGGTGTAACTCCAGGGGTGGCAGGGGTATCGTGCCACCACAGACCTAAATGTTATGTTGACTTGGGGTGACATGCCACATTAGTTTGATATATGTTTACAAATCTCGCCACCCCAGCTAACCATGAAAAAATCAAAATAGTTACGCTTATGATCGTCGTTAAACGACTATTCTTCCCTACCCAATTCACATTGAACATTTCCTAAACATCATTAACGAATTTCAAGAACTCAACAGTTTAGTTCTGGTCTACACTGTTCTTATCCATCATATAAGCTAACAGTCCGGCTGAAGTTGACTAATAGGAAATCTTAAGGGCCAAAATTACATTTCGCCTTTCCAACCTGACAACCAGCAGGCTTGTTAGGTTGGAAAGGCGAAATGTCCCGATGTTAATTTGGAGCACGTACTAACACTATGACACACATCGGATTTGCATTTAAGTTGAGTGTTTATTAAAAGTTATTAAGTCTCTCTAGTATGGACACTAGTTCAGTATAGCTGGAGATTCTTGATTCTGATTTGAGAAACAGAAGTTATAATCAATACAAGCGCGCTTCCCGCACTTGCATAACACAGCTAGCTAAATGTCATCAACGCGACATGTCGCACTTAATTTAGAATTAAAAAGCGAACTTAATCGTAGACTCGTCCTTTGACACCTATATGCCAATTTTCCTATCTCGACGCCAATTTTTCAATCAATTCGGACAAACAAACAAACAAAACAAAAATCCTAGCGTTTTAATATCTAAGATTATGTTTTATATATTTATTTCTTAATCTATTTGATTTTATGCTTTTTGTACCTTGAAGATAATTGCTTTACTTTTGGCGTTCATGAATCTCCAATGAACTGCGGTGCAATGAAAAAAACGTGTCCATTTTGTTTTAAAGAATTATGTAAGCTACGCAGGCATTTGAAATTTGTGCACCCTGAAATTGACAAGGAAGAGCAGGAGCGCACCTTGACGAGAATGAAGAAGAACATTGTTGGAAAATCCGTGACTTTTCTCTACTGCAGAGTTAAATTGCGTGGTCGTGAATGCAATAGATATATTGCTGACAGTGGGTATGTTTCTTCTTATAATCAGACTCCTGAATTATTATGAGTGTGAAGTTGGCAGCGAAATAAATTAACAAAATCGAGCACACTTTAACACGCTATAATTGCAATTCCAGGACACGTAGAGGGGTGTCATTTGGAATATAACAATACTAGCCTAGGAGGTTTCTGTCATTTTAATTTCAATTCAATCTGACACCCCAGTGGCACATGATGAGATTGCAAAATTATGGAAAATTTAAAAAAATATTCACTTTTCCTAAAATCGAGCACACTTTAACACGCTATAATTGCAATTCCAGGACACGTAGAGAGGTGTCATTTGGAATATAACAATACTAGCCTAGGAGGTTTCTGTCATTTTAATTTCATTTCAATCTGACACCCCAGTGGCACATGATGAGATTGCAAAATTATGGAAAATTTAAAAAAATATTCACTTTTCCTAAAATCGAGCACACTTTAACACGCTATAATTGCGATTCCAGGACACGTAGAGGGGTGTCATTTGGAATATAGCAATACTAGCCTAGGAGGTTTCTGTCATTTTAATTTCAATTCAATCTGACACCCCAGTGGCACATGATGAGATTGCAAAATTATGGAAAATTTAAAAAAATATTCACTTTTCCTAAAATCGAGCACACTTTAACACGCTATAATTGCAATTCCAGGACACGTAGAGAGGTGTCATTTGGAATATAACAATACTAGCCTAGGAGGTTTCTGTCATTTTAATTTCATTTCAATCTGACACCCCAGTGGCACATGATGAGATTGCAAAATTATGGAAAATTTAAAAAAATATTCACTTTTCCTAAAATCGAGCACACTTTAACACGCTATAATTGCGATTCCAGGACACGTAGAGGGGTGTCATTTGGAATATAGCAATACTAGCCTAGGAGGTTTCTGTCATTTTAATTTCAATTCAATCTGACACCCCAGTGGCACATGATGAGATTGCAAAATTATGGAAAATTTAAAAAAATATTCACTTTTCCTAAATCGAGCACACTTTAACACGCTATAATTGCAATTCCAGGACACGTAGAGGGGTGTCATTTGGAATATAGCAATACTAGCCTAGGAGGTTTCTGTCATTTTAATTTCAATTCAATCTGACACCCCAGTGGCACATGATGAGATTGCAAAATTATGGAAAATTTAAAAAAATATTCACTTTTCCTAAAATCGAGCACACTTTAACACGCTATAATTGCAATTCCAGGACACGTAGAGAGGTGTCATTTGGAATATAACAATACTAGCCTAGGAGGTTTCTGTCATTTTAATTTCATTTCAATCTGACACCCCAGTGGCACATGATGAGATTGCAAAATTATGGAAAATTTAAAAAAATATTCACTTTTCCTAAAATCGAGCACACTTTAACACGCTATAATTGCGATTCCAGGACACGTAGAGGGGTGTCATTTGGAATATAGCAATACTAGCCTAGGAGGTTTCTGTCATTTTAATTTCAATTCAATCTGACACCCCAGTGGCACATGATGAGATTGCAAAATTATGGAAAATTTAAAAAAATATTCACTTTTCCTAAAATCGAGCACACTTTAACACGCTATAATTGCAATTCCAGGACACGTAGAGAGGTGTCATTTGGAATATAACAATACTAGCCTAGGAGGTTTCTGTCATTTTAATTTCATTTCAATCTGACACCCCAGTGGCACATGATGAGATTGCAAAATTATGGAAAATTTAAAAAAATATTCACTTTTCCTAAAATCGAGCACACTTTAACACGCTATAATTGCGATTCCAGGACACGTAGAGGGGTGTCATTTGGAATATAGCAATACTAGCCTAGGAGGTTTCTGTCATTTTAATTTCATTCCAATCTGACACCCCAGTGGCACATGATGAGATTGCAAAGTATGATTATACTTACATACTTTGTGTTAAGTATCCATTCTTAGTAATACCAAAGTGTGTTGATAGATATTGACTGCTTAAAGACTTCTCCTGCAAATAACGAATTGATCGGTTGGCCATTACTATTTGATGACTGAGTACGTTGAGAAAATTAATGTAAATTTGTCATGCTGAATGCATACATTGACTTCACAGTACGCCCAGGTGAGGTTACTAACGCTCAACAGACCATCAGTAATCGGTCAAATTATAATAGATATCTTGAAAATCTGTTATCGTATGCTCTCGAATTACGTTTTGTAACCATTATATCCTGAAATCATAGAAGTCTGCCATTTCTTAATTATTATGTAATAATACGTCTATGACTCTATATTAATAAATCACTGCAACTAATCAAGTAACATATATCGAGCTTCTTCATAATATACGTAATCATATGCGTAATTATATAACTAGCCTCAGTATAAGTAATATTATTATCCATTTGAAATTATCTTATTTATAATTTTGTCCTTTCTCGAATCATATACGTATTTATTTTCATCTTAAATTAATATTTTTTCCAACTACCACGCTATGAGTTCTTTGATACTCCGATGTGGTGATATTGAAACCAACCCTGGATCCTTACAAGGTAAGTAATTTCTAAGTTAAATATTAACTATTTTCAACCTAATTGTTATTATCTACTGATTTTTAGTTGACGGAAATTCTCGAAAGGCTATGCTATCTCTAATTGTGAATGCATTGTTTGCTTTGGAAATCAAATGGTCTGACGTCGAAAAATATCTAAAAGAGAACCAGAATTGGCGTTACCCATATTCATTGTGGGGTAAGTTATCTAAACATATTTTTGGGAGAAATCGTGCTTGTCAACGTGCAAAAATAATGAACATATGGCGCAAAAACCAAACAAAAATTCATCACAAATTTCTGGGTTTACTAATGTCTGATGAACTTGATAAACCTCTTCAGAGTTTACCAATTAGTATTAATTTTCAACAATTCCCAGCAAAATATTTTCTCACTCCAACTGGAAGATCTCTTCTTCCACAATCTCAAAGTATCACTCTAGAAAATTTAGAGAGTACTAGTACAAGTTCTACTGATTCAAATTTTACGTATATTCATACTGAGGAGAGAAACCGTAACTCTATACCTATTTCGTCCCCAAACAATTATGGTGAATTTGAAAAGTTTTCACTTCTGGATAATTCGATATCAAGCAAAACTGCTGAAAGGAAAAACGAGAGCAAATTCGAATATCCAAAATATTTTGAATTCTCACTGAATAAAAGAGAATGGGATGATATTTCGCCACAAATAAATGGAAAACAATTGAAAACCGAATGGACAAACATTTTCAGTCAAAATTTTTCAAAATTCTCCCCATTTTGCGTCATCAAATTTCACTACCATCGTATCAACAAATCTACTATCCGAAACTGCTCGTATCTTGTTGGAGAAGCAATTTGTAAATTCAATAACTGTTTAAAATATGAATTTCAGATACAAAATATTCCTAATCCTGCGACAGAAAATGTTCTTGTTGAGGTACATGTTTCAGGATCTATTTCTTATCAGCACTTTGATAATATAACCACATTTTCGCGAAAATTATCCGGCCAAGAAAGGATTTTAGTTGCTGGACAATTGGCTCATAATTCTGCGAGTAATTTTCATTACAAACAATTTGAACAATCTAACAGTTTAGACGTTGCGAAACATGGCAATCTGAACTTTCTGAAATCTCAAGAGGCCCTTCGAAAAGTTAAATCAGAACATGATTCAAAAAGCAGAATGAGTGATGATATGTGGCAAGATATCATAATCACTCAAAAAACCTATGATAGTAATATTAAAGGGACAATTCTTAATGGTTACATACAGACGGTATCTCGATATCCCATTGTCATCCATATGCACACAGAGGAACAAATACGCATTATCAAAAAACTTCAACCTGGAAACTTGATATTGCATTTGGATGCAACTGGTTCCATTGTAAGAAAAATTGATAAATTCCACAAAAAAATCTTGTATTATGCTTTAACAGTGAGACATCCTGAAGCTAAAACTTCTCCCATTCCACTTGCGGAGATGATAAGCAGTGAGCATACTAATGTTGAAATTAGTCATTTCTTAAACAAATGGTTCTATAACGTAAAAAAGGTATTAACTAAAGAAATTATTCCTACACATGTTGAAGTAGATTTTAGCTGGGCTATGTTACATAGTGTTTGTAACTGCTTTAATTCTCAAACTCTAGACATATACTTGGATGCTTGCTGGCAAAAAGTTAACCAAAAGGAAATTGGTAGCAACAGGATAAAAACTATGATTCATATATGCTCCGCACATATAATGAACCGTTTCAGCTACAAGATTGAACATAAATTAAGGCCCACGAAAGAAACTAAACGAGTGATGATGTTTATAATGGCACGGATTACAAGTTGTACAACTCTAGAAGAAGTGGACCAATTATTTACGTCCTTGTGCATATCATGTTTATCTCGAATGAGATACCCTGAAGTAGAGCAGTACATAAAAAAGCTTGAGAATGCAATATTTCACTGTAATGAAAATCATGAGCTCGGAATGGATTATTTGTCAGAAATTGATGAGGAATTATCTAATGAACTAGGAGATTGTATGACATATAGAAATAAGTCTCCTTTTGGAAAACATTTTGATTCCATTCTACAGAAGAGTAAATCTTTCGTACAAGATTTACAAACTCGACCCCAAACTATATCTCTAGAAGTGAACCACAGATATTATTTACCTGATTTGCCTGGGTTTTTGGTAACACATTATATGCCAATATGTCCTTTATGGACCGGGGTGATTATTGGTCCGACTTTGTTCCCTGGAAAGTTAGACGTCACTTTTACAAACTCGATTGTGGAAAATTGGATTAAAATTGTTAAGCATACTATTTTGAAAGACGAAATAAAACTGAGACCGGGTGATTTTATTAGACGAATTTATGAAGGGCTTTGTGGTAGAATTAAAGCATTTGATTTTGGTTTTCTTCAAATTAGCAGCAAATTGTTGAAAAGAACCAAGATAAATAGGGAAAAAGACAACACACAATTCGAAGAAATTTGGGAACGACGAAAAAGAAAGCGAAGTTATTTCAAACAATGTCAATTGTCCAAAACAAAATTTAATGAAATAAGTACGAAACAAAAAAACCTTACATTTAAACCTAAGCGAAAAAAGAAAATAAGAAGAGGGAAACCGATTAAGAAAGTACAAATATCTGAAATAAATTCCAACGATGTGCAAAGTGATGACAGTATCTTCGATCTAGTAAAAAATTCAAGTGATGTTATTTTTCATGATCAAGGACAATTTTCTCCTGTTACTTCTGATTGGCAACGCCAGAAATGTAAAGAATTCATGTTTACATATGTAAGCGGTGTAATTTATGAAAATGAGGCTTTTGATAAAAGTTTAGAAATTAGAAAGTTAGCCCCTTCAAAGGAAAAGCGAGTATCTCCAGATGGGAATTGTCTTTTTAGTTCGTTATCTTATGTTGTAACTGGTTCAGATCATTATCATAGAGAATTTAGGGAGTTATTAATTAAGAATATGAAAAATAAATATCGAACCGAATGTACAAACTATTGCACATCGCATTGCGATTTACTTCCTGAGCAACAATGTAATACCATAGAGGAATATATTTCTGTAAGTATGATGGATAGAGTAGGGTCGTGGGGGACCGACTTAGAATTGTTTTTAGCAGCTCAACTCCTTCAAACGGATATTTTCGTATTTAAAGATGTACTTCGTTGTTGGAACAAATTTTCAGGATATGGATTCAATGGCAAGCAAAATGTACATGATTTAACTGAGAAGAGGTTGTATTTACGTTTATACTTCAGTCATTTTCAACCAGTGACAAAAGTCAATACAGTGAAGAATGTAATGACTGAAAGTTACGTAGAAGAATTTGATCCAATTCAATGAGATATTTCCTAGCTCTACATAGATAAAAGTTTAGAAATCAGTTTGAAATAGAAGCTGTACAGGCTAATATCTAGTTAGTAATCTTTCATATTAGTAGACTTTAACATATTGTAATGAAAGTATTGTTGTGCAATAATTTAGGTGTGGAGATAGGAAATACATACTATACTGGGATGCCGCTGAAATGATAGAAACCTCCTAGGCTAGTATTGCTATTTTCCAAATGACACCCCTCTACGTATCCTGGAATCGCAATTATAGCGTGTTAAAGTGTGCTCGATTTTAGGAAAAGTGAATATTTTTTCAAATTTTCCATAATTTTGCAATCTCATCATGTGCCACTGGGGTGTCAGATTGGAATGAAATTAAAATGACTGAAACCTCCTAGGCTAGTATTGTTATATTCCAAATGACACCTCTCTACATGTCCTGGAATCGAAATTATAGCGTGTTAAAGTGTGCTCGATTTTAGAAAAAGTGAATATTTTATCAAATTTTCCATAATTTTGCAATCTCATCATGTGCCACTGGGGTGTCAGATTGGAATGAAATTAAAATGACAGAAACCTCCTAGGCTAGTATTGCTATTTTCCAAATGACACCCCTCTACGTATCCTGGAATTGCAATTATTGCGTGTTAAAGTGTGCTCGATTTTAAGAAAAGTGAATATTTTATCAAATTTTCCATAATTTTGCAATCTCATCATGTGCCACTGGGGTGTCAGTTTGAAATGAAATTAAAATGACAGAAACCTCCTAGGCTAGTATTGTTAAATTCCAAATGACACCTCTCTACGTTTCCTGGAATTGCAATTATAGCGTGTTAAAGTGTGCTCGATTTTGTTAATTTATTTCGCTGCCAACTTCACACTCATGAATTATTATATTCTAAGAGTCATTATTTTTAAATTTATTTAATAGTTTTTATAATCATTTAAGACGTTCTCATGGTGTATATGGACTTTTTGAAAGGAGAAAAATCAAGAATTCTGCAAAGAAATTCCTCAAATTATCAAGTGAAACCTCAAATGTAGATCATGAGTTAGTTGAAGAAAATCCAATAGTAGTGAATGATACGATCCAGCTAGAGCAAACAAACCTTTATCTGGAGGAATTAGTTATCCTTGAGATACACGGTGGAAATGGAGAGTATTGGAAGAATGATTCTGTTGTCCGATATGAGCACTGAGCAGAAAATTTATGCTTTGTGGAAAGTATGACTCGATGTATTTTACTGGGAAGATTATGGAATATCAATGCAATAGATCTCTCATTCAGACTTGAAATTATAATATCTTCGAAATAGATGTTATTCTAATGTTTATTTTGACTTTTAAATCGTATGTGTTTGTTTTTTTCACTTATTAGTGATAAAATTCATATTCATAATTAGCAACAATCTCTTGGTCCTGTCTACCATGGCCTCAGCTCCCATCTGTTTGACTCTCTCCGGTGTGTTGGATCACACTAATGTAGATCTATACCGGGAGTTTAAAGGTCACGAGTCCGACATAAACTGTGTTCTCTTCCACCCCACCTCTCCTCTCGTCTTCTCTTGCTCTGGTGACAAGACCTGTAGGGCATGGACTGTCCCTGACTACACAGAGGCGAAGGAGTAAGTCGATCAGCTAGATTCATAAAACTGCAAAAAAGTCACAATTCTTGCGAACCACTCTATAGCGATAAATGTACAGTGCAAAGAGTTAAAAGACACGAACTATTGTTTATT
Source organism: Aphrocallistes beatrix (assembly GCA_963281255.1). Lineage (NCBI taxonomy): Eukaryota > Metazoa > Porifera > Hexactinellida > Sceptrulophora > Aphrocallistidae > Aphrocallistes > Aphrocallistes beatrix. The sequence goes on from OY725494.1 coordinate 3,402,620, forward strand.
TAATCGAGATAATGTTATTTAGTTCTTCATCTGCTACCACGAGTACAGACTGCTCTGTGTTGAGTGGACACACCAAGTATATAAACGCGTGCGCTATTTCTACCCTCCACAATTGCCTCTACACCGCTTCTACTGATGGGACTATTCGCGTTTGGGATCTCGGAAAGATGGAATGCACTGGTATGACAAATGCTAAATTGGATCTCAAGCGAATCTCTTTCCCACTCTTTTAACGTTATATACTGTACAGGTTTGATACGAGGACATAAGGGGCTAGTTCAGTGCTTGGCACTCTCCCCAGACAACAGTCTACTCCTCTCGGGTTCAGGAGACTCTACCATCAAGGTGTGGGACCCCATCAAAAGGATCTGTATCAATACCCTCACTGAACATGACTACACGTGAGCGACACTCCCTCTAGCTAATTCATGTAGTTTGTTGTGTTACATTCCGTTTGTCAAAGGGTGGTGTACTGTACATTCTCTCATGATGGATTAGCATTCGTGTCCGCATCTTCAGATGGGAAGATAATCGCTTGGAACACTTCTCTCACGAAATCTATTGCGACCGAGAGCGCACACCCAGAAGTTGGGACGAACATCTGCACTTTCTCGCCGATAGGTTAGTCACTATTAATTAAATACAGACTGACTACCATGTACCATATATTCTCTCTAGTCCATCCCATGTCCTATGTGCTAGCTACTGCTGGGAACGACAACCTGTTCAAGCTATGGAAACTCACATACAAAGGTATGCCGGAAATTTTTTTACGGTGCATATATTAATCTTGGATTTAAACAGGCGGCAAAGCTAAGTTTGAGCACGTGTGGACCGTAGACGCCCACGGTTCTTCTGTCTACTCTCTCGCGTTTTCTCCGGACGGCTCTATCCTGGTATCTGGGTCAGTTTTAGGATAGGACTATAGAAATCACTACAGTCACATGTGCTTAATTCAATTGTATTCTCTAGTGGTGGAGATTCCTCTGTTATGTTTTGGAATGTTGTAAGTTTTCTTGAATATTATTTTAGAGATCTTTGCGTGTGAATTAATGTGGTCATATGCACACAGGAAACTAAAGAACAGTTGCTGGCTCTCCATGCTCATGACAAGTGAGTGCACGTTATTTGATCAGAAAGGACCTGGGTTGTAATACGTCTACTGTCCTTCTATGTAGATACGTCACCACAGTAGCCTTCTCTAACGACAGCCGTTTCCTCGCCACTGGAGCATATGACGGTGTTGTCAAGCTATGGAAGTTGGCTATAAGTGAGTGTTACTAGGTGCAGACTTGAAACATAATAAGTCGATCTGTAAACTTTATCTACAGTTGATGTAGAATTTTCTTTTGGAATAAATAAATAAATAAAGTGTTCTCATTCCACGAGTTTTGCACTGTTCATCAAATGCATCTATATATTCACTAATTACATCATGCATCTCTAGACATACCTGAACTCGTTTTCAATAAGGACAACTCTTCAAAACTATATCCACACAGTAAGCTAGAAACTCATTCATGATAGCTCTTGCAATTGACGTATCTTCTACTATATGCATGTGTTTCCTCTAGTTCCATCGGAATTCATATGTCCTATTTCACTACAAATAATGACTGACCCTGTCATCACAGCAGGTAAGATACTGTTCGGTACTGTATGCGAATTATAATATTGTCCATTCTTTATTCGTTCTTTTATTTTTATTTGATTGATTTGATTAACATTCCAATTCCCAGACGGATTCACATACGACCGTAGTTCCCTCTTGCTCTGGCTCAACTCCTCAACTCGCGGTCCCATCAGTCCACTGACCAACCTCGTACTCCCTAGCATCACACTCACTCCCAACTACCAGCTGAAGGAAGAAATAATAAAATTCCTAAGGAATCCCGCAGGTTATTCAGCTGCAAAGAAGAAGTAACACTAACAAATCACTCCCTCTGTTATTCGATAAACGTTCCAAGATGCTAATATGTCAGTGAAGAGTCCCCGCTTCTATATTTCTTAGATCTATTTCGAAACTGAATGAAACATTCTTCAATTTATTGAACTCATGATCTATCAGAGATATATTTTATACTGAGAGTAGTTGTTGTATTTACGCGTGCGTTTTTATATTTTATATTTTATGTTTTACTAATTAGATTTTCCATTTTGCTAGCATAAGAGGAAAGAATCATTCTATTAGATACATATCATGGAGAAAGTCAGTATATCAAACATACTCATTTTATCCCAGAAATATAAAGCTGGTCTTTCCAGCTCTTCATTCAAAATAGACCCGGCCATCAAGGGGGAGGTAACCCTCTCCCCTGACCATGTCCAACTCCTCGCTCTGCGTGACCCCACTGGCAGCATTCCCTGCATATGTCCCAAGTTCTCGATCAACATATTAGGCAACGTCATCAAAGCAACCCGCTGGCACTTGACTAGCGTGTACAATGCGGCTAGACTCGATCTGCCGACCTTCTACTTGGAGATAGACGAGTTTGAGGTGAGAGAGGTAGCTGTCACTCCTGTTTTGAATGAAAGCCCGTATGAACATGGACACTCTATCTCGTCAGAGCCAGATTCAGATACGGCGACTCTCTCAGGTCGCCTGCTACACCTGTATCCTGTGTACAAGTTGAACGTGTATGCATACCTGCTCTTATTCCAGATCAAAGATGAACGTGTGTACGTGCTCTTCACAGGAGATGACCTCCTCAGCCTCCACTCACTACTCAAGCCAGATCAGGAATATAGAATTACGAACACAACCAAAGTAGAAAGGAATGTCAAAATGTTTTTATCAACTCAAAGAACAAACGTCATATTACTACCCTCAGATGAAATCACACCAGCTGCTACTCAGCTACACGACAACCACTCCACTCTAGAAGGAGTGGTGACTGGGTTTGTGGAGATGGAATCTGGCCATTTCATACTTGACAACTCTGTACATCTCTTTATTTGCCACATGCCAGCTTTCTTGCCTATTTGGGGGTTGAAAGTTGGTGCTAAAATCCGCGTATCTGAATTTAGGCTGTGCACCACGGGTTCGAATGAAAGTCTTACACAATATGCCTGGTGCTGTCATCACACGAGAATAGAGGTGTTGAGTCTGAGCGGTGACTCCATTCTCTTCTTTCCTTATCTCCCTAGGATGCTCTCCTCCCTCTTATTATACCCCAGCTTGATCCCTTCCAGTGTTCTCCATCTCACTCTGATTTTAGAGAAATTGAAACAGTCTTTCGGGATATTTCGTGGCATGATCCATCATCTGATTGAACTATTCAACTTGAAGTATCTTTCTCCATCAGACCCTGTTACAGAACTGAAGATGACACTATTCGCCAAAGAGTGTAACATCATTCCATTCACTGAGTTGTATCTTCCCACTACCTTCACTATCACAGAGCTAACTGAATGGTTATCTCTCTCACTATCTCATGACGAGTTTATAGAAGAACTCAATCACACCAAGTTTGACTTCACGTCTCATCCCTCCTGGGATCGAATCAAGCACTCCTCCACTCTGGTAGATGACATGATGAAAGGGACTTTGATCGGTAGGATAGTTTTATGTCCAGATACCGGTCATGTGGTCCTAACAGACATGGCTACCAAGCTCCCTATCCATTTCTCTTCCGGCATATTTCCAGATCAGTTAGTTAAACTTGAAGACTCGATCGTGGCTATTAAAGACTACGACTTGGTAGTGGAACGAAGTGCCTTCCCCAACCAAATATCCAAACTAACTCATGCTTATATCTGCACCAAATACAAGGACTTGTTCACCATACTCCCTCACACTAACAGCCCGGACAAGTCTGGACTGTATCTGATACTTGTTATGAGCAAATCACCCTTGAAAATGGATCTCACCCCCGGTAAGAAAGTTGAGTTCAAGTTCATAGTTTACACTAAGATCTACATTAACTGTATCACCTCGTACTCCCAGTGTGATAACGACCCTACGCACACTCTGATTGGAGAGCTGCCCCTCGTGTTCCATTCGGACGAGGTGAAGTGGTGGAGAATGGTTGAGCCCGGTTGGCTCTACTACTGGAGTGGATACGACACCTCCCAAATGACACCTTACATAATTTCTAGAGGTAATATCATGACTTTTAAGCCGGGTTGGTCTCTCCACCCCATCGGACAGCTCCCCGCTCGACCACTGCTGGCCCCAGAATACGATAGCATCTCACTCTTGCATAAAGTTAAAGAAGGAGAATGCAAGACTTGCGTCATCATGGGGAAGATTCTCTCAATTGGTTTCTTCCCTAATTGTTTTCTAAAGGCACAGTTTGCGCATAAGAACGAAGAGTGGGTCGTAGTAAATATACGAAATTTTAATAAGCCGATTCGTCTCTCAGATCTAGAGAAGCACAGCTTTCCACTGCTCCCTTTGTTCTACTCTCTCAGGCTTCATCTCACATTTCCTGTCACTGACTCCTTGTACCTCCCCATCTACATCAACCTCCCCCTGTGCAGGATGCCGATTGGACTGGAGGTAGGATCGTGGGTGAAGCTAACTGGGGTCAAGATTAAATACCAAAACTCTCTGCCGAGAGGAAATATTGACAACAGAGGCTCCATCGAGATCATGGCCCATCCTCCTTCCTCCCAACTTCCTCCATCCATATATGGAAAAATAAAAAATATCTCTCCTGCTAACTTCAGAACCTTCCAAACCTTATCTCTTCGCGTCGCTAAATCCCTAACACAAGAAGAAACCGTCGATCAACCATCCCAGACTGCTTCCCCTGCTAAGGGTATGTACTCCAATCGTTTCGCTTTCTGTAAAGAACAGAGAGTGACCGAACTGGAAAAGAGACGGATGCAGAAATTCTCAATTCTCTTGAAGTATCACAAGGTCCTCCGTCTAAACCTACACATTGACAAGATGATATCCCTCACCGTTCAGAAGAGTTGTTACTGCTGCAAGCAACAAGCACGCACGTTCAGTAGCTGCCCGAGAGCCACCTTTAGAATAACTTCAAACCTATTTGCGTGTATTAACAACGAAACAATCATAGTTAAAACTACGAACTTGTGTACTAAGCAACTCACAAACATAACTGAATCCCAAATGGATGAGTTGATTCGCCTGCTAGAAGACGGAAGTGTGATAGAAATTGATAAAAGTTACTTTGATATGCAACATTCTTCCCCTCAATGGCTCTACAATCTGTTTTTTAACTTCAAAACCTATGAACTAGACGCCATCGTGACATATTCTATTTCAACTGATGAAACGAAAACCCCTGGAAAATATCCCTTCCAGCTTCATCTCTACCACTTCAAATTCATCTAAAGTCACTAGGTTTAATTTCTGAAACGGGTTTTTATTAATAGTGTTATCCGGTTCAATAAAACACTGTTAGGATCCTACTAATTCATCACCTGTATTTTACAAATTATTAATATCGCTGCAGATTCAAATGCTATCTCGATGCTTGCTTACTAATGGTTCAACATTAGATGATGAACAGAATGTACTGTTTACACTTGCATAGCAGCAGTTGGAGCATGCCGTTCTGGGACCACGAATATTTTTGGGAGAAAATTAAATAAAAGCTCAATTGGGACACCAGTTAATCGGAACAAGTCTCCAGGATCCGGAGCAGAAAGTAAACCTCCATAGCATAGGCGCTACTAATCAGGACAAGATATTGAGACCTCAGATGTGTCCCGATGAGCGGAATGGACTGTATTATGTACTGGTTCACCGCTCTAGTAGAGTTTACATCAGTGCTCGACAAGATCAAAATGTGTGGTTGCTATATTAGCCACATGTTCATTGTTTCTGGTGGCTAAGAACCATCACCATCAACCACCAGATTTGCCGAGCACTTGTTTATTCCATTCATCTATGTTGGGAACTCCCCCGTCTGCTCGTTTGGTGCACCTAATGAAACAATTGTACCGAAATTCCTAAGCCAATCCAGTAATTGTCTTAGTAACCCTGATTTGTACTGGTCACATCGATCCCTAGATTCTAGAATCTAGGGATGCCCGATTTTGTCAGTTTGTTGGAATAACATTGACACAAGCCATACATAAAATTCACTGAACACGAGTCTTAATTAATGGCTTCTGTTCAGTCTAGTATCCAACTCGTTGCTATTGCATTATAACTGTACTAAGAGAGTTGGCTGTAGTTAGTTTATAATCTAACCATAATATCTGCACACTCTCTACTAGCGTATTCATTCCCTTCTTCGGGCTTCAGATGATTCGTTATATTCAAAGCAGTTACTTATTGCCCCTTTGCTTCCAAGCTGATTGATCGTCATCTCTTTATTCTTCTTCAGCGACACAATCCTACCAATGTGTGAGTCACCATGATGCCGCTGTGATCAGGTGAGTATTCATATTTGCTTATTACGTTTTTCTTTGTTTGATGATGCATATACTTGTTATGCGAGTTTATACGCTGTCCTTTAATTTATGAAGTAATAATGAAGCATGACGATTCTCATAGTCAATCATTAAGTGCCGACGGTCTCATTGTGACGCTAAAGCAGCCTATGTGTGTTTATTAGTCGATATTGCATTCAGGGTATTATAAAGCCCTCCAGAGATATGCCTCAATCGGTAAACTTTATGATGCAGGATAATATTCCAAATTTTCACGCTCCTAAACACCTTCCGGCTTAACATCATACACCTAAAGAGGCGTCCCATGCTCCTAGATAATCTTAGATTGCATTGTATGTGTATCTGCCAGGATTCGACTCCATTTGATATATGATCGTGAAGATTCCATTTGATATATGATCGTGAAGATTCCATTTGGGAATATTGATTCTTGGTTAATTAATATCTCCTCACTGGTATCTCATTAGGTAAATGCGTTCGAATATAAAGTCAACCTCGTTTCTAACGTCATTGGCATTATTCAATCCTGTTCAGCACCACTTTGATAAACTCGTGCGCTTCATTGTAAGACGAAGGAACAGGTAGTTGGATCCCAAGGGTAGCTCTCATGTGAATATGCTTACAAACAAACTACTCGAGTCGCACATCTTGTGTTACCATCGGCACTGCTATGTTCTGAGGGCTGGGTGGGAACCACTATAGGGGATCATTCTGGGTACATGCCTTCCTAAATTGTCCTAGTTGCGCCCAGGGTATCGCTAGGATTTTTTGTTCACAGGGAACACACTGCAGGGTGGATCTAGAAGGGTCATGGAGCGAGCTACTGTAAGAGCGGTCAGGGGGCCTTGCCTCCCGGGAAAACATCTGTTGTCTGGACATATTTGACTGAAAATTCAGGAAAATATGAGTCTCTAACTGAAATTGCGATTGATCCATTAGCGGAATTCGACTAGGATTTAATGCTTTCATTGTTCCGAATTATTCAAATTTTTCCCCCTGTGCCTATGACATATTTGCTAAGAGGGTAACTACGTATTTTATATATGATCACGTTGCTTCATAGGTTTTGCCATTTTACCTACATACTATTTATTATATTAGAGATTCCTATTATTTCATATATTTAAAAAGTAAGTAGCGCATGCGCTGCATTTGAGTAGCGCATGCGCTGCTTTTGAGTAGTACAGCGCATCCGCTACTCAAATGCACGCATGCGCTACTTACTTTTAAATAGCTCATTATTTAGTTTTGTTTGATATATTGTTAATGTAACAAGAGGGTAGAGCTTAATGTCACAATGAATTAACTGCCGGCACTTTTCGTTCGTGAGAAGAAGTTTGTATTTTGGTTGGGTGATGATACCGATATGTAGTATTTGAATTAAATTTAATTTATTTTCTAGAAAAAAATGTTTGAATTTTGAATCCAACATTTGAGCCGCTTATACTTGGCTCACCGCTTTTCTTTTTGAAAAAGACAAATTCAATACCTTTGGCAATTGCAGAATTTCCGAGCAGACTAATCGGGTAGAACTTTCCAATTCAGATGTCGACGAACTCGAAATTTTAGGAGTTTTTCAAATTTGTGAAATTTCGTTAAAACCGCTGAACTGGATGGAGTTGATGCTTCAAAATGCGATTTTTGAATTCCAGCTAATGTACTGCTCGCGACGATTTCGAAGGGAATTTCTAACTAATTTTATCTGATGGTCCGCAAACATTTTCTTGAAGTATCCTGGTGCTGTGCAAAAATGCAACCTAAATTCCTTATCTTGTCCAGTTGTAATGAATTGTTCGAAAGGATTGGATTTCAAAGATTTTGTGTATTTTATGAAGTCGTAAGTTGAACTTCCAATCAATCACTCAATAAGTTTATTTATTTTTCTGAGTTTGAATGAACAAATTAATAAATAAAGATTTCCTTATTACCTTGGTTTTAGATAGATCCCGAATCGAGCAACTGATAACCACAAATTTAGCTCGTTATCTTTTTTTGAGAATTTCAATTTGGGACGATTTCGATTATTGAATTATTGTTCACCATTTTATCTGTCCTCTATCCCACTAACTAGCTGTTGCTAGCATCAATTGTTCACAATGTCTGTTAACGGCGGTGCCAGTTTGGCGGAAAGAACGAAAATACTTCTGGATAGGACTGGGTACCCACACGACATCCATCCTGGCCAGCGGAGATATGGACCTAAGACCAACTCAAGTGACCCCCCTCGAGAAGCAGAAATATTCATCGGAAAGATTCCCAAAGTAAGTCGGAATAATCCATTTATTTTATTGAGAGAGTGATTAGTGAACATTGAGCATCTTACTTAGGACTGCTTTGAAGACGAACTGGTCCCTCTGTTAGAGGGATGCGGTGAGATATACGACATCCGTCTTATGATGGTCCCTCACGATCCCGATTCAAACAAAGGGTTTGCTTTCGTCCGCATGACAACGAGAGATGCAGCTTTGGAATGCGTATCTAAGCTGGACAAGTATGCCATCCGTTCCGGGAAGGAATTAGGTGTGTGTATATCTGAGTCCAACTGCAGACTCTTCATAGCTGGGATTCCAAAGAACAAGAGCCGAGATGAAATATTGAACGTAAGGAGTTGGCTCATAGATAATATCGCATTCCATAGCTCTACCCATATATCCGTGTAGTAATTACTTAGTATTGTACTATCTCCCTCGCAGGAATTCACAACCGCAACGAAGGGGGTAGTTGACATCGTCTTTTACGCTGATCCTAAAGACCTGAACAAGAACAGAGGATTTTGCTTTGTCGACTTTGATAGTCACGGAAATGCTTCCAACTGCCGCAAGCGGATCCTCAGCACTCGCCTCACGGTGTGGAACAAGAGCAACTTGGTGTGCGACTGGGCCATCCCTCAAGATGAGCCTGATGATGAGGTTATGTCGAAAGTAAAGACCCTCTTTATCAAACACATAGCAGACTCCGTCAACCAAGCCAAGTGAGTTCATAAAACATGTACATGTGACTCCGCTTAATCGGGACACTTTGGTCCCGGATATTTTGTCCCGATTAAGCGGAGTTCCCAATTAACCGATGAAATTTAGTATTCGCTTCTTTGTATGGAAACCATTTCGTTCCTGGAGACTTGTCCCAATTAAGCGGTTGTCCCGATTAAGCGCAGTTGACTGTACATACAAAATATTCATAAAAATATTAAAAATTATTGAGTCAGTAGAATTCTTTAAATCTTCATTGTTGTATCAGACGGACATGTATATGATTGTCTATTTATAACTAGGCTGGAGGAAGTGTTTGGTGTGTATGGTAAAGTAGAGAAAGTGAACAGAATTAAGGACTACGCTTTCGTATTTTTTGAAACTCGTGAAGGAGCTCTTTCCGCACAGGAGGGTATGAATGGGTTTGATCTGAACGGATCTCACATCTCCGTGTCTCTAGCGAAACCTGCCGCTAAGAACAAGGATATCACCCCAAAGAGCGGATACAGGACTGGATCAGGTGATGATACCTTCAATCTGACAGTCACTCAGTGCATGGACTTGAATGCTATTTCTATTTAGGAAATGAAGGCTACATGGGTGGTCAGGGGCGAAGACCGCGCGGACCTCCAAGAGGCGGGCCATGGGGTGGACCAGGTTACTACGATGACTGGGGCTATGGGCCGCCTCCTCCCCCTCCTCCGATGCACCACCCGCCTTATGACTACGGCCCGCCCGGAAGCGACTACTACCGCGGAGGTCCCCCCATGGTCTCCTACCCCACCTCCTCCATGGGGAGAGCCAGGAGTGGTGGAGGTTCCAAGCGCGGGGGTCCGGGAGGCAACAGACGAGGTAATCAGACGGGTTCCAAACACATAGGTGTCAGATTTTGCGTGAGACTCGAGAGCTCATTCATTTGTATCTAGGTCGTGGAGGCTCCAGACCAGAAGGCACCCCCACCAAACCCCCTGGAGGCGGCAGGGATAGAGACAGGGACAGGGACAGGGACAGGTCGAGCAGGGGACGCGGGCTGAAGAGTGCTCCTCGAGGGGGCGGTCCGGCGGCAGCAAGTAAGGCAGCGTACCCGCCCAATCCCGCACCGCAGCCCGAGTACAAGCAAGAGTGGAACGCTGCGGACTACACCGCCGCTGGTTATGCGAGCTACCCCGGGTACAACTCGGCAGCAGCGCCTACCTGGACAGAAGACTACACGAGTGATACTTGGCAGCAGCCCGGTAAGCGTCCGGCAACCGCAGCCGCCACTCCCGACCCGAAGCGAGCTCAGTACCAGGCGACCACATCCGCGAACCAGTGGGCCGGACAGTACCAGGCCCCCGCTGCCTACCCCGCCACTCCCCAGACACAGCAGTGGCCCGCACAGTCCTGGGCCCCACAGCAGCCGGCCCAGGCTCAACCTCAGGATCCGGCTCAGGCGACCGCTTGGAACTACTCAACCACCTGGAAGCAGTAGGGCCTGTACGGCTCCACTGCTTGCTTATACTGTTTGGCTCCATACCTTATTCCTCCATCTATACTCAGTCGGATAATTCTTCTTTCTTGTAGTAGTGTATTGTGATTATTACTTGTGTTTACGTAGGATAGTATTTTCTCACTCGCTTCACATGATCTTGCTTTCATTTCTCAATAATGTAGCAACAACCTAGTAGTATAATTCCACTGTTTTAATTCTAACGTCGGTATAAAGGAGTCGAGGTATACAGTATACTCCAGTCCCGCCGTTCCTGCATAAACTATGCATGGTGGTACAGTACAGGCGTTCAATAATAGTTGGACCTTGGCCGATGTCCAAACGTTATTTTGACATCGAGGCTTACTTTCAATCAACCTGTCATTACTCGGTCAAAGTAGATCTGAGAGAGCACAACACAATTCCTAGTTTTGAAAAGCTTCAATTCTCCATCGTTTTATAATTCCATATTTCGCCTTCAAAATAGACTTTTAGAACGGCCCCAATATCCAAAGTTAGGCGACTACAATCAAACAAGCTTGTTTTAATGATTTGTGCTAGAAGTCGCACTCGTTTTTGATACGTTTCGCTGTGTTCGGATAATTATTAATAAGCGAGTTGTAACAAAGATTGGAGTTATCAGCTGATTTACGCTTGCCCACCCCTGGATTAACTGGGTATATTGTGTGTGTGCGGACACGCAAAGTTCTCTTGTACATTGCAGCAATCTACAATTAAAAAACTCAACTTTCCCCCATAGATTGTTCTTAGAATGGACGGATATGAAGAAGAGTTAAAATTATTAAAAATTCCAAGCAGCCAAGAACATGGAAAGAGCGTAGAACCCATTCAAATTCCAGACTCGTACAAAACGAATACTGAAGCTGAGGAAAAGGCGATAAATTTCGCCAAAAACTTCCGCCGGCAATACATGCACCTGTACCAAGACAGGAAGCCCTTGATGCTGTACCCTCCGAATGAGTTCGAAGTCCCCAAACTAATCTGCACCAGCCTTCGTCCCACTCAGCTCAAGTTCAAGCAGCTCTATGATTTTGATCTCTGCGCTGAGTTCGTAGCAGACTACCTCACCTATCAGGTAATTACTTCTTTGACACTCGAATGCTACCCACACTAGCGCACTATCCCACGAACCGTCTGGTACTTCATTTATAAAAATAGAATTGATTATAATGGGAAATTCTGAGCCTAGGCCAGCCATTTAGGATATTTTACAAGTAGTTTGTTTTAGCAGCTTAAGAGTTTAGAATCGTGAAGACTACACACGTACTAATTATTTCCAAGGTTTAATTACCAAAAAGTCGTGATATCGCGGATGTCTCCAGCCATTTTCAATGGGAAAGAAGTCAAGTTGTAACACTGTGCATAGGCGTAGGAGTAGGTGCGGCAGGTCCGGCTTTGGCCGGACCACTTTTTTGGGCAAGGATCAGATGGTCCGGCTTTTGGCCGGACTTCTTTTTTAGCCGGTCCGGCGGGTCCGGTTTTTGGCCGGACCATGAATTTTCCTATTTGCTGACTTATAAGTTTGTGCTATTGCATTCCAATGTATGTATATCTTTTGTCTGACCTTATTTATCAAGTTTGCTAGCTGAATTATATAATTGGAGTTATAACTGGAGTTATAACTGGAGTTATAACTGGAGTTATAACTGGAGTTATAACTGAAGTTATAACTGAAGTTATAACTGGAGTTATAACTGAAGTTATAACTGGAGTTATAACTGGAGTTATAACTGAAGTTATAACTGGAGTTATAACTGGAGTTATAACTGAAGTTATAACTGGAGTTATAACAGGAGTTATAACTGAAGTTATAACTGGAGTTATAACTGAAGTTATAACTGGTGTTATAACTGGAGTTATAACTGAAGTTATAACTGAAGTTATAACTGAAGTTATAACTGAAGTTATAACTGAAGTTATAACTGGAGTTATAACTGGAGTTATAACTGGTGTTATAACTGGAGTTATAACTGGCGTCAGAGGCGGCGCCAGGACGCCGCCACTGGGGGGGCACCTTGGGGGCACAAATCATTTCCAGTAGGGCACCAACATTTTTTGGGTACAGATTACCCGCCAATGAGAACTAATAGGTATATAGTACTGTTGCATGAAAAAATGCCCCCACTATGGATATTCATGTAAATATGGGGGGGGGCAAAATTTCATGGAGTTAGCGTGAAAAATGTTATAACTGAAGTTATAACTGGAGTTATTTTAACTGGAGTTATAACTGGAGTTATAACTGAAGTTATAACTGAAGTTATAACTGGAGTTATAACTGGAGTTATAACTGGAGTTATAACTGGAGTTATAACTGGAGTCAGAGGCGGCGACGGGACGCCGCCACTGGGGGGGCACAAATCATTTCCAGTGGGGCACCAACATTTTTTGGGTACAGATTACCCGCCAATGACAAACAATAGGTATATAGTACTGTTGCATGAAAAAATGCCCCCACCATGGATATTCTTGAGTTTAACACTAAATATTGCTGATACTATTTATATACGATACATTTATGAAAGTCATTGTTATTACTTCACACGACTAGTTTGTTGATTTGCAATGCTTTAGTAAACGAATAGAAGCCAAATAGCATTCAAAATGTTTTGTATAAGCATTGGCATACTTTAGAATATCCATGGTGGGGGGCATTTTTTCATGCAACAGTACATATATATACACTGCCCTGCCAAAAGTATTCGTACACCTCAACATTTTCCATACTAATAGTTATGAAATGTGTCTATTTAAGAAGTCAATATTATTAATTGGTATCAAATATCCTTCTGTTCCCTTCAAATCCGTTATCTGCATATGTTATTTACCGACTTTGGAAGTTTTTAACTCTCAAAATTAACACTAGATCTTAAAAATTTCATCTTGTGTTATCATGTGCCATTAGTGCCATCATATATAGTGGTAAAAACATGTGAAATCTGGCACAAGGTGGCACTGTTAACATTTTTTTAACTTTGGTAATCAGTAATCAAATGGAAACTTTCTAAAGTGAGTAATTAACTTATATAGAAAACGAATTTGAAGCAAAAAGAAGGGTATCTGATGCCAATTGATAATATTGACTTCTTAAATAGAGACATTTCATTACTATTAGCATGGAAAGTATTGAGGCGTACGAACACTTTTGGTAGGGGAGTGTATATACACATATTATGTTATTTTCTTACACTTAAATATTGGTGTACACTATTGAATTAGAGAAACCTGTTTATCGATATAATAGAAGCCTAGTAAAATAGTGCGAAGGCATGGACAAATGAATGACGCATGTATTCCTGTCGGAAATTGGTGCCCCCCTCTACAGGAGGGGACACCACTAATTATAGGGGGGGCACGTGCTCCCCCTGGTCCCCCCCCTGGCGCCGCCACTGACTGGAGTTATAACTGGAGTTATAACTGGAGACTGGAGTTATAACTGAAGTTATAACTAGAGTTCTTGGCTTATATATTATAATTGCAGCTATAGCTGGAGTCCATGGCTTACCAACATTTTGGCGCAAAATATTTTGAGCACTACACCACTGGGTGTAGATTCCCAATTGCAAATTACCAAAACTATGTGGCCACTCTTTGTTTTTATTACAATAGATGCATATATTAAACAAAATTTCGAATTGGATTGGTGAAAGTAGTCGATATTAAGTTTTTTTAATACTTCCAGGCGTTTGCACGGCGACTTTGCAGACACTAAGTGTTCGCTAGCCGTGCTACGCAAGTGCGCTTATGAATAATCAATTTATAAAATATAGATTGTAAAACAATGGTACGTCATAGAAAAATTTGCAACTGCAGAAGGTGTTAAAATTATTTTAACCACATTAGGTGTCAAAAATTGATAGGGTTGCATTCATGGTATAATTGATTTAAATTATGTTATTGAAATATAATTGTTTAAGATTTAATCAGAACACTTGCACTAGATGCTAGAGAAGCCGACAGAGATTCCTGAGCATCTGTACAGCAGTACGAAGGTGCTGGAGACACAGAAAGCGCACTGCTTTGAATATTCACACCTCCTCTGTTCCCTCCTCCTGGGGGCCGGATACGATGCGTACGTGGTCTCAGGATACGCCAGCAGAGCTGTGACCCTGTTAGACCTCACAACTGAAGAGTGTCCCCTCCTGGCGGAGAAAGGGAAAGACAAGGAGGAGGTGGAGGAGGATAAAGAACCCCCACGTTACGCCGCCAGGCCCCCTAGGTCTCTGGAGAGTGGGTTCAAGGAGAAGGTAGGCTTTCAGATAGTCCGACATTTGAAATCTGAGGAGATTCTCACGCATTATAAAGAAAAACAGCTGCTAAAATACAGATTTTCTAATTCCCTCTCCCGAGAATGGATTTGTATTGTTAATGAGATGTTTCAGATGCTCAGTCGACATTAGTCGTAGTAATTTATTAGTTCTCACAGTTTCTCAAGCATCTTACATTCAGATCTTGTGAAGAATCATTAGATTAAGATAGAGAGTTCAAGTATCAATGGTTAGGCAGCTGTTAGATTTATCTAGTCAAACTTTGTCTAAACATATCCCAAAGAAACTTACGACTTCGATCAATTCGCACAAAAAAAATCTTAGCGTTCTTTCCCCATTTATTTTATGTCATTGAGAAATATTTGTTACGAGTAATGCTAACTGCTTTTAATAACCAGGTGGAGAAGAAGAGACGAGAAGCCGAGAAGAAGCGCAGGGAAGCTGAACTGGCAGAGGCAGCACGAGAGGAGGGAGAGAAAGATGAGTTATACGGGAAGAGGGTACACTCGTGGGTTCTTGTCCTCAGTGGGAGTAGAGAGGTTCCCCAGTCTTTCTTCTTGGAGCCGACCAGCGGACTAGCTCTCCCTCTCACTGACCCCAACTACCACTGGATAGAGTCCATCTGGAACCATAGGAACTTCTGGGTGAACATGCAGCAGTGTATGAATGGATGTGAGTACTTGTACAATTCATCTTGTTCGTTCATAGTGTAAATGCGACTGTGTAATTAGGCTTGGAAAATATGAAACGACCTTATTGTATCCTTTCAGTATTCTGATTAATTCATTTTATTGGAATACCCCGTAACTTCTACTAGACACACAGCAGTCCGCATCTAACCCCTGTGTACTTAGGTAAGGACATCTCGTACGACCTGGGAGACGCCCGGCACTGGGAGTACTTCCTGCCTAACGTGCCAGCCCGTCTCAGCATCCAGCCGGATGAGGAGGAGCCCCCTCGCATCATCAGCTTGACCTCAGAGGTGCAGGAGCGGACGTTCGAGCTACCTCCGTCATGGCTGCTGCCCTTAGACATCAGCGAGCACGCGTTCGAGACGAGACATCCAAACGGAAAGAAATCGATTCTCTACAAGAAATGCAGACTCGACAAGTTCGCACCTTACCTCAATGAGGATGGCATGGTGGGCCATCTCTCCATATATGGAGATATATTTCTGAGCGTGGAGCTGGAAGTGAGGGAGTGGTTTCAGTTCAGAGCAGATAAGCTGCAAAGACGCACCAAGTTCGTAGCGTCACAGAAACTGAAGGAAGAGTTCGGCAAAGGCCGTCCTCTCCGTCTGAGAGAGCACACCTTCCTGCTGGAGGAGCCGGGACTCGAAGGCGCCAGGACCCTCTGCTACTACGACAAGTCCAGAGTGGATGGGCTGGAGCGCAGGGAGCTGAGTAGGTTCCAGATGACTGAGCACTTTAAGGGAAGAGACGACTTCCTGCTTAAGAGAGAGGTGAGTGATGTGTTGGTGATGACTGAACTTAAAGGAAAATTTAATCCTCGCGCTTTCCCTTATTGAAGATGATCTGTTCATCCCTCATAACACTCCCGCTAGGTAGAATATGGGCAGCAACAGACTAGCATCAGTCTACCCGGAGATGAGTCCAAGGAGAAACAACGTCCTATCATCAAGATAACAAGCATATTTGATAGAGACAGTTCCAAGCACGCAACCCAAGACATCGAGGTCTGTGTGTTTTCTATTTTGGAGAACAAGATATCTCTATGCTACCACCTGGAGAAGGGAAGAATCACTTCCAACACGAGGGAATTCCTGAAACCTGACACCTCTGATGATTCCATAGCTCCTAAGTTTGACCCCGAGTGTACGACTGCATTCAAAGTAGACCCGACTGCTCCCGACCCTAAGAACTACCAGCTGTTCCAGCTGTTGACGGAACTCCTGGCGAAAGAGGAGGCTAGCATTGTGGATGTGAGTGGTTGTGATGATATTATTATGTTTAAAATTCCTATATAGAGCATTTAATAACTACAAATTGAAATAAACATTATTGAAAATAAACTTGCAATATACGATTTTTTTTTTCCCAATTCGATATTAGGAATCTACAAAACCGTTAAGTATCGTTGAAAATTAATCTCTAACATTTTTAAAATTTGTTTACTTTCTAGATCTACTGCGAACAAAAACAAACAAATTATGTATCCTAGAACTTGAAAATTCGATATTCAGAATCTACACCCTCGAAAACCCTCGATGAACCGTTGCAAGCTAGTCCCTACCATATTTGGAATTCGTTTGCTTTAATTTGAAATTAATGAATAAAATTTTATCTTCCTGAAATCGATCCAGTATCATAGTATTTACGTTCACTTAGATTCGCAAGAGTGAGGATGAAGTGCGTCTCGTTCTTCAGTCGAGGAGAGAGGAGGAGACGGAGCACAGCCTGGATGTGAGTGTGTACGATACAGCGAGGAACGAGAAAGCTCGCAAGCACCGGCTGGAGATGGAGAGACAGAGGGAACAAGAGGAGAGGTTGAGGAAGGAGAAGGAGATGGACTATCTAGCCCCCTACCTCGCGAAGATCGGTGATCCCCCTCACCTCACTACTGAAGATGCCGAGAAGGTCAAATATCCACAATTCTTTTTACTGAAACGAAATTAATGAAACTCGCATGAGTCTTATCTTTAGTAAGATATCTTCCGTCATCTTGTAACAGACGTTATTTTTGTAGGTTTACAACTCATGTTTGTCCGACTTCAAGAGCCGCCTTATCAACATGGCCCAGTACATCCAGACCAAGTACGAGAAGGAGAGACAGGCCCTGGAGGCCAAGCAGTCCTGGTACCAGAGCAACCAGGGATCTGTGAGTAAGCAGGACGAGGAGGAGTACCTCACTTTCTGCTCGGAGGCAATGTTCAAGATTCACACGCTGGAGCAGAGACTCAACAAGCACAAGGAGTTGGCTCAGAAGAGGTTTGCCGAGCTCAAAGACAAGTTGCACATGGATCGCCGTCTCGCACAGGTGTTGAATCCCTAACGACTACCCTGTCACTTATCCATCCTATATCTCAGTATTTATGTGCTCGATGCCTGTTTGTATTCTAATCAGAACAACTGTTGTACTCAATTGATTAACTAAGTAGGACAGATATGGCAGAGTGGTCTCATTTAGCTAGAGCTAGAGGGGAGGATATTCCGCACTATCTTAAACAACGATGGCGGAAAATTTGTCGCCGGAAAATTCGTCGCTATCGTATCTAATGCTGCATAAATAAGAATATAACCGGCATCCTCTGCATTTCCATTTTCGGATTATTTCGAGTCATAGCGGCTAAAATCAAGACATCTACATATAGTACAAGTACAAGCTTGTACATAAGCTACGGCTGTAGTGCAAAATCCCATGATTACATTATCATTGGCCTAAAATGCCATGATATCACGTGACTACTTTAATTCTCCACCTCAAAAATCCTCTTGACACCTGGTTTCGAGTTCAATTCCTCCTTTCAAATGCAATCGGCCTTCGGCCCCTTCATCATATTTCCACACCTAAAAGCACCCACTTCCTCCATTATTACACATTGTATATACAACTTAGGTTTCCGGGGACGAGATTCCCGCGACGAATTTTCCGTTAACGATTCAACAACATGTGCATAGTATGAACTGCGTCCTGTAGCGCTGTACTAGCTAGGTTGATCCTGAAAGGCTGTGATAATATTTTGTATGATGTTCTCCCGAATGCTTACCAGACTCTGTTTCGCCTCTCAGCACCATCTCCCATCTCGTTCCTTATTCACTGCGACCTGTCTGAGACAGGAGAGTCTGGTGAGCGGGGGACATGAAGGGGATGAAGTGGATCATCTCCTGACTAAACACTTCATGGAGGGAGGGTTTGTGCGTCCCCAGAAGCTGATAGAACAGACAGAACGAGTGGGGATCAGTCTCAGTGATCCTAGGTTCAAACTCACTAATTCTAAAATAAAGAAGGTCATGAGAGAGAACCCGGGAGGTTAGTGTTAGCTGCCATAATTCATCTGTTTAACGAGTGATCTACAAATATGTAAAACATTTTTAATAGGTGTTTGTTCACTTGAGGAATTCAAGGATGCTATATCAGACAGCCTACCTTTAGTTTTGAGAGTCATTCAAGGGAAAGTTATCATTCCAAGATTCTCCCAGTTTTCAGAGTAAGTATTTTGGTTCTCATGCTAGCAAATCATAGTAGGACACTTGACCATTATATCCAATGCATCATGGTTGGTTGAGGTTTAGAGTGGTGAAATTGACATATTTCACTTTTCTCACAGTGGCAATGAAGAATGTGATATTTATTCTCACTTAGGCAGATGGAAGAGATTAGGTTTTCAAGGTTCACCTAATGTTTTCAAAAGGTGTAGATCCCGAATAAAATATTTCCGAAGCTCTCTGATAAATATTTTATTTGTTTTGATAATCAAGAGTTCACACGTAGTGCGTGAAATTAATGAGAATCTCGCTATTAGAAAGATCAAGGCAATTTACGAGGAGGAGAAACTGAATGGGGAGGGCAGGGTAGCTGACTACATCCCCCAACTAGCCAAATACTCTCCTGACTACTGGGGAGTCGCTGTCACTACAATCGACGGACAAAGACTTTGTCTCGGAGATACCAACGTCAACTTTGCCCTCCAATCTAGCGTCAAGCCGTACATGTACGCAGTGGCTATCACTGAGGAGTCTCCACAGTATGTGAGTAAGATTGTTTGTGGTCCATTACACAAACCTTCATCATATCCACCCTTTTTACTTGAGAATAGTCACATCAAAGATGCATGCAATGTAAATACACTGCTTTCTGTATCCTTTCGATTTTATTCGCAGGATATGTTACTGCCAGTTTAACCAATATTATCATTGTACATAGCTCTTCAGCAGTAATAAATGCCACACCAAGATACCAAAATAAGAATCAACAATTCATCCTTGGTTTAAGAGATCGGATTACTCCCTCTGATTAATTAACTAACATTTCTTATTGATGCACAGGTGAACGAGTTCTTCGGGTTTGAGCCGAGCGGGTTTGACTTTAACGAGATCGTTCTTGATGAGGATAACAAGCCGCACAACCCACTCATCAACGCAGGAGCCATCGTGGTGGCTAGTCTGATCCGCCCGGACCTTCCTCTGCCCGACAGAACGGTACACATGCTGGACGTGATGAGCAAGCTGACTGGCGGAGATAAGATTGGCATCGATCTGCCGACGTTCCTCTCTGAACGAGAGAATGCTGATAGGTACTCATTGTTGTATTATGCAAGTATGTCAGGACGGAGCTGGGTTGGTTCAACGCTAAACCGCCGCTGATGTCCGTTGGAGGTTTGGAATAAATGTATTGGATTGTCAATGTTTTTAGCCGATTTTTTAGTTCATAGTTTTAACAAGAAAATACAACGGAAGATTTTATCCAGTCGGTTCCTAATGATAAGCGACATAATTGAATATGTATAATACGTACTAATATCTTCAGTTATTTTACGCCTTTATTAATATTGACATCGGTTGACCTGCTAACCGCTAGGAAATATCTTTCTGTAACAACAAATTTTTTGGTTAACCAACCCCAGCCCTGAACAAGCCTTGAAATTCTGAATATGCGAGTATTGATGAATGACTTGTTTATTAAATTCACTCAGAAATTACGCCATCGCTCATTACATTAACGACCATTCGTGCTTCCCGAGCGGAACCAACTTACGAGCAGCCTGCGACCTCTACTTCCAATTCTGCTCCATCATGATGAATGCTAGCCAGGGCAGCGTGCTGGCGGCCAGCCTGGCCAAGGGGGGCGTGTGTCCTCTCACCGAAGAGAGAGTGTTTGATGACTCCGCTGTGAAGGACGCTCTCTCTATCATGCATTCCTGCGGGATGTATAACTACTCAGGGACTTATGCGTTCGAGGTTGGACTACCTTCTAAATCAGGTTTATAAGCAACTCATTCAGTACGTAATATCACGTCAACTCTAGTATCGATCTAAATTTGATTCATGAAGAATTTTTTTTAATTAGAAAAATCTTTTAAATATGCATAATATTTTGTTCTTTTACTTGTGTTACTCAACTCGTCTATACAGTATGATTATTAGTATTCATTATTCTTGTTTGGCTGTGTTTTTACAGTCGTATGCAACAAGAAGTATTTATGTCTATATGACTTTTACAATGTGATTAATACCTACGTAGGTGTGTCTGGAATAATTCTAACGGTGATTCCAAACGTGATGGGCATCTGCACGTGGTCGCCTCCTGTGGACCTTCGAGGCAACAGTGTGAGAGGAGTGCAGTTTCATAAGAAGCTGGTGCAGAGGTTTAACTTCCACAACTTTGACCTGATAATGGATAATTACGTGTCACACGGAGGCTTAGATCCTCGCACACGTACCTTCTCGAAAGATCACCAGATCACTTCTGTTCTCTTCGCAGCTATGAAAGGTGCGGAATAATTGCAGTATATTATTCAAATCTAGTGATTTTGTGACAAATTATTCCGACTTATTCAGTCCGTTACCTAATAACTAATTAACCAAATAGTTCGGTAGGATGTTTTCGGCGAGCACGCTCTGTCTACTAGCATTCCTTTAGACAAATATGTCCACGTGTTCATACAAGACATATGAGATATATGTGGTCACATCATCCCATTACACCGCTGAAATTATTCGCACTAATTAAACATTCATAAGAATAATAATCTTATATCCACAAATAAATTTTTGCTATTGTCCAGTTCTTATGTTCATTCCTTATCTAGAAAACTGTTTAATAGATCAAAACTCATGAAATTACTGATTAAATTAGTGATGATACTACTTTCAAATAATTGTCTCCTCAGTACTTTTCTGCATTCAGAATTGCTGAGTTAACAGTCAATATTACTTGTATGCGGTGCATGTTTAGGAGACCTGAAGCTGATGCACATGTACGCTTTCAGTGGCTACAACTTCGATAGTCCTGACTATGATGGACGCACAGCACTGCACATCGCAGCTGCAGAGGGACAGCTGGGCGTGTGCAGGTTCCTGCTTGATCGGTGCAAAGTACAGCTGAGTCCCAATGACCGCTGGGGACAGACACCCCTCACTGAAGCTGTTCGATCAGGGCGGCATGAAGTGGCGGCCCTTTTGAGGAAGTATGGAGCAGAAGAAAACTAGGCTGAGTTTTGTAACCAGACATCACTTTTTATATTTCACAACACATTCCAAGCATAATTTATAAACATGTGTACTATTGGATTTAAATTTACCTCTAAACATGTTGAACCCTTCTGTTTCTTGAGTTGTATTATTACTTCAATCTGAACTGTGAATATTTCTTTGAGCAATTAGACTGTTGGGGGATGTACAGTACTCTCACTTTTAATTTCACCATTGACCCTTGTTAATTGTAGAACATTCTTTCATATTTCAATACGTAACATTTGTTCTGAGTCTTTTGTGTCAAGACATTTTAACTTGAGCTCATTAGTCAGTAGAAATTTCCAATAATTTCTCAAAGTTGAATGAGGCAATACGACACGAGATTGAATAGTTAACCTTATAAGCTTAGAATCTAATGGATGCTCTTACACTCCGTATCCCTGTATACCTACGCATGGGTACTTAGCTTATATGGAACCCATGTCATAGATAAGTTTTCTTTCAATGTAAGTCAAAATATTTAATTCGACATTTTTCCAATATCTCTTAATAAAACGATAACATTTTCCAATTTGTAGAAATATCCAGATTTTGTCAGTTTTCTGGTTTTCCTATGGGTTTGTGGGTATATCTACTGGCAAGAGTATATAAGAGGTAATAATCTATTGACAAGATTCATTGTTATCGAATAGCACAACACACATGGTGGGCAATGGTTTCTCTTTCTTTGTATTTTAACAATACTTGTGTTTCTTTATTATGCGTGTTGAAACCTTCTTTCTCCAAAGCAATAAGTTGTACATCTTGATGCACTATATGCATTCCCAATACTATTAGTTATTATTGCCAATTCTGGACCTGTCGAACTTTAAGTATTAATTCGCACTAGTTCCACCTGGTTATAGTATATTGCGTTACAATCTACCATCTCATGTCTGACCTGCACGAGTTCCTATCTGGTATTACTTCATATTCTCTATGCTCAGGGATTGTGCAAATGCTATATTATCAAGATACGTCCAGCCTCGTGCAAATATATCTAGTTACGTACTAATTTTAGGTATTTTTGTAGCCATATATGTGCATCTCTGAGAAATAAATGTCCCATGTGATCCAATTCTTACTAAATTGTATGCGTTCAGATCAGCTTAGACATAAATATGTAAAAAGTGTATGCAATTAATAGCTTATTCGTTCTCAGTTTCTTCATAGTTTTCTCTTTTTACATCGATGTCTGAGGCGAAGCAAGAACATTTATACAAGATCCTCGTGATCGGGGAACTCGGGACTGGGAAGACGAGCATAATCAAGAGATACGTACACCAATTTTTCACACCACACTACCGCGCTACGATCGGTGTGGATTTCGCACTCAAGGTGCTGAACTGGGACCAGAACACCCTGGTGCGGCTACAGCTGTGGGATATCGCAGGGCAGGAGAGGTTCGGTAACATGACCCGGGTCTACTACAAAGAAGCGGTGGGCGCATTCGTTGTGTTTGATATAACTCGACTCAGTACTTTCGAAGCGGTTACCAAGTGGAAAGCAGATTTGGATTCCAAGGTGCTTCTCTCCAACGGGAAACCCATCCCAGCTGTCCTGCTAGCTAACAAGTGCGACCTAGGCAGTGAAGATTTCGACAAGGGGACAGGACAGCAGTTGGACGCTTATTGTAAAGAAAAGGGATTCTTAGGATGGTTCAAAACCTCCGCGAAAGAAAACATTGGTATTGATGACGCTGCCAAGTGCCTCGTAACAGAAATCCTATCCAATCATGAGCTGAACGAGCCTCAACGCATGGACGATGTACTTCCACTCGACGACCCTCCATTATCCAAGCAGACCAGCAAATGTTGCAACTAAAGCTCACTCTATCATAAATTATATAATTAATTAATGATATTGGATAGAGAGGTGTTACTGAGAAGTTTGGTATTCGGCATGCTTTGTTTTCTATCTTGATAATCACCAAATGAACCTACATATTTGTATATTTCAATCTTAGTTATTATATGTATAATACTTATATCTTTTAGTAGTTTAGTATTTAATTAACTGAAATTCTATACATGTATGTGAACATGCAATCGGAACAGGGGTTTACATAGGATTTATGACATCTATACGATTAGTAAAACGCAATGAAATATAAATTCAATTGTTTCCCTTCAAGTTGTCTATCATAGATATGGCTTAGAACTAATTGCCTAATTGCCGCAGCTAATTATCTCGCTTCCAGCTGTTATAACTTATAACTGACTCCTTAGGGAACATTGCAATATATTTCGCTTTTGTGCCTGCGTTTTGAAGCACAGCTGATGAATTTTCAGAGATAGGTTCTATTATAATTAACGTATTAAGAAAGTACTGCTGAATTTGCTCGTTATACATATCGTGGATCACGGTTTAATGTACAATGAAATTATTGCTGAGAGGAGGCATTGTCTAACATCAAAGGGAACCAGATCTTGTTACACTTCTCTGGTTAGTACGTATTATTATTAATAATAACATAGTTTCAGTTTTATTACTCAATCCTCGACTCCTTTCTTTCTTTTGTACTTATTATAGTGATTTATAAGGATTTTTTCTTAATAATTTACATTGAGCACTTGTACTATAGGTTCAAATGATCTCTAATCAATAATACCACTCAAAACCACTGGAATTCACATACTTTTGTATTTGAACTTTGGTGGTTACAGATCATATGTTGTCGATTCTCTAATTAGTACGATTGAACTTGAAATGAATGCACGTGTTAAATCGAGATTTATCAGACACACACTGTCTAGACATTTATACGCACTAGTATGCATTTGGGTTGTAAATTAGGATGAGAAATGCAGCAGTACAGCTATAGGCGCCGAACTTTTCGAAATCTAAGGACAATTTCAGGGTTCCAGGGGGGCTCAGCCCTAAATTTTGTATTGCGTCTATGGGCCATCTTCGAATCCAGGGGGGGCTCCAGCCCCCCCAGGTTCGGCGCCTATGAGTACAGCGTTTGATAAACAGGTCCACCTAACACTACTATCAATAGTGAACCTTGAAACCCCCTAGAATATATTATTTAAATTCGTAACTGTCATATTTTATTTCAATTAGTATTCTTCTCTTGTTTAAGAGTTGATTGGTAATCTGAATGCGTTCTATTCGAAAAAGTTTTTCTGACCATTTGACGGAACCTGCGTTTGATTAGTGAGCTTTCGAACATTCTACAAAGATTAAATGATTTGAATTTGATTAATTGATTCTTTTCACATTTAGATTCTTTTGATAATTAACTTAGTGTCATTTCCTTTTCTATCCAATGTACTTGTAGATCTACTCTCTTGATAGACTATGAGCTGCCACCTTCCTCCACATCTACCTCGATAAGTATTTCATGAATCCAATAATCAAGAATACTGAGGTATTATAATAGGATTCTAATTACTTCTCAACTATTAGATAGACAAGAATTAGATGATCGTTAATTTAGATGTTTTCACCTTATGCCATCGAAACTAAATCTATTCCACTGATTAGCTGTGGCAAACAAGGTTAAAATTTATAATTGATTCCATATTTGATTTTATAACATTTTGCTGTGTCTCTCTACACTCTTAACACAGTATATAAGCATTCTTACAAGAACTTTCAATGTATTATTCTTGTGGCTTGATCAAATAACTGTCCATATTCATATCTCAAATGTTATATTTTTAATATGAAATTGAAGTGTGTCGTCTTTATACTTTGCTTGCTGATTTTAGAATCAGGTAATTACTCTCATTTAATTATTAAGTCATTAACAAATCGATGTTTTATATTAATATATTTGAATAGTTTAGTGCTGCTATTTATGTATCATGTGTAATGAGGAATAAACAAATACACACATACCTTCACATATTATTACAAACAGAATTGTTATGAAGATTTAGCTATTTTTGTCAATCATTTAGCGATGTTTATTTGCTATGGCCTAATTATCGTTGCTCGAATCGTATCGCCTTACTTTATTTTGACACTTGATTCGGGGAATAATATCAAATGAATTGTATTTTCATGAAACTTGATTGCATACAAATTTGCGTGAATGATGGAATGTTTCAGACTTTCAGTAACGAAGTTTGTACATCATATAATATAACGGTTCTCTACTCACCGCGAGTCCAACGAGTTAGTCCGACATATTCAACAACACAGTCTATCGCGTTATGTTAAACATGCTAATATCCATTAACAGCATGATAGTAAGGAGTTCTATACAAATGGCGGATCGACTAGGTTATCTTGGAGAATGAAAACCCTCGTTATATTTAAAACATTCAAATGACGAGCAAATATTGCTCCACCATATTTAATAGCACAAAATCAAAATTTTCCTGGATGGCTAACGCCATCATTTAGTGATTCTTTTAGATTCATATTTTCAATTTAAATTTTTATAAAATTTGAACCCCGCTTGTTAGTAGAATTGCCATAAGCCTACCGGAATTGGTGAACATTGTCCATTAATTAATGAGTACGGGATATTCTATTGACTATTTACGTATATTATTTTATTTAAAAAAGTTATCACTACATTTTTCAGCGTCTCAATCTCCACCTCCACCTGTCCAGAACTTGGTAGGAGAAGGAACATCTGACCATCAGATACGCATTTCTTGGGATGAATACTCCTCGCCTGGAAACCAAGTATTGAGCTATAAAGTATGTCTGAAAAAGGATCCCAATTCACTACAATGTGATATGTCAGAAAATCCATCAGACACCACCGTAACTGCGAGGTTTTTGGACGCATACACCGTCTACTATATTACAGTTGTAGCCGTTATTCAGAACGTGGGAGAGTCCCTACCAAGCCAGATACAAGCCAGGACTCTTGAAGGAGGTAATTCTACGCTATTTTGTTGGTTTATATGAATTACAGGCGCGTCACTTGCTTGCACTGCGCGGCCTACGGACACTTCTTGTCCGATTCAGTCGCCCTTTAGGCAAAGAATACAAATGTCGGTCGACAAGCTGATAGTGCAGTTCCAGTAAATGACTTGGCACATGAGATATGAATATCGTAATACATCGAAACTACTCAATTCATGATAGTTCATAATATATTCACATTCATGTTCAGCTACTCAGCTAATCCATCAAAAAAGATCGTACTCCAAATCATACTTCAGTCAAAGAAATTCGTTTGGTTGCCGGACTATTCCTCGATCAATTCGGACAGGCAAACAAAACAATTGTTTTTACTATCCAGTCATATTCTCTAGCTCCTTCTGCACGGCCATCTAGCATCAGTTTATCAGTTATCTCAGCCACCCAACTGGAGGTGACATGGTCTCCTCCTCCACCAGAGCATCACAACGGAATATTGCTCAACTACACGATCTGTGTGAGAGGTGTGGATGACGAAGAATGTCTGATAGTTGAGAATCATCCAGCCAACTATCTCCCTTTATCTTTTGTTATTGACAACCTGACTCCCGACACTGTATACCAAGTGAGAGTTCGAGCCTTCAATTCATTTCCTTCTGGAGGTCCCTACACTAATGATGTAACAAATAGAACAGGTACAAAATACAAATTTATATTATTGAAGTTTAATATCAGATATTTAATTGGGTTGTATGTCCAATGTAGCCTCACTACCAGCTGTTTCCATAAGTGCTAGTTCAAGTGAGTCAGGTGTTGAACTGTCCTGGAACAGCTACTCCCTACCTGGTATCACTGTATCGTCATACATCGTGTGTGTGAGAAGTAATGAGAGCTCCTCAGTCTGTGATCAAGAAGTGGAACTATCTCCCTCTGTGAACATGTACACCCTGACAGGACTGACAGGTCCTGACTTGTACTACGTGAGTGTGATTGCTGAGACTCAGTTCGGACGGACTTCTACCTCTCCGAGTGTGGAAGTGTTTGTAGGTCCCCCAATTATTTTGGTGAACCTAAATACCAATCCCATCTCGCACAGTGAGATCAGTTACTCGTGGTCTCCCTACCTGCTGAGTGGTAGCGGCACAGTGAACAGTTTCCTCCTCTGTCTCAGGTTGGATCCTTCAGAAGGGTGTAACATTGTGAGAGAGATTGGTGGTACAGAGACTAGCTACACTGTGTCATCTCTGAATGCGAACACTATCTACTACGCTCGAATTCTGGCTAGGACTTCTGTGGGTGACTCTCCTTTCAGTGAGGATGTCCAAGCGATGACTAGAGAGAATGGTGAGTGAATGATTCAGTGAATTTATTAGTGTATTTCTCCAATTGAGTTCGACATGTTATTGTGATATCTCCACAGTACCAACTGCTTCTCCCTCTTCTCTCCGATTGGAAAGTGTCTCATTTGATGAGATTCAAGTTTCCTGGTCACCTCCTCATGAAGACTTTCAAAATGGTGTTCTGACTCACTACACTATCTGCTTGAGAGAAGAGACTGGAGAGAACTGTATTAGTGAGATACTTCACTCTGCTACTTCTCTTCCTCTCTCCGTTGTGTTGGAGAATCTATCTCCTGATACTGTGTACAGGGTGCGAGTTCGAGCTCACACCTCTGTTGGAGCAGGTCCCTACACTCCTGATGTTCTATTCACTACAGGTTTGTCGATACTTCAAGTGTAATTTTTATCGATTCTAATGCTCATATTTTAATTCTGATTCCCCCGTATTTGGAATCTTTTTTTGTCATTTACCTGAGCAATGCCAACTGTTTTGAAAATGAATATTTTTAAGATTAACGAGTAAATTACTCATGTTTTCACTGGAATTTAGTTAATTCACACCAGAAAATGACCACTAGCGGTATTGTTGCTCCCTAGCACCTTGAGTTAAACTATTGCAGTTCATTTAATATCTGCTGGTGACATCCTCTACCGCTGTACGAAGCCTGATCTTGATTTTTCTTGCCTAGACTCTCAATCTCCACCTCCACCTGTCCAGAACTTGGCAGGAGAAGGAATATCTGACCATCAGATACGCATTTCTTGGGATGAATACTCCTCGCCTGGAAACCAAGTATTGAGCTATAAAGTATGTCTGAAAAAGGATCCCAATTCACTACAATGTGATATGTCAGAAAATCCATCAGACACCACCGTAACTGCGAGGTTTTTGGACGCATACACCGTCTACTATATTACAGTTGCAGCCGTTATTCAGAACGTGGGAGAGTCCCTACCAAGCCAGATACAAGCCAGGACTCTTGAAGGAGGTAATTCTACGCTATTTTGTTGGTTTATACATATAAATTACGTTTCACGAGTGTCACACAACTACCCCATCCTAATTGATGATGCATATGCTGCGTCTGTCATGACCTACATACGTATTAGCATGCTACATTCTAAGTGCAAAATCGGATTTACATAGTGAAATACCATAAACAGTCTAGTACTGCAATCTTGCATCTGGAACCTTGAGATTTGAACTTGTTCAATACTTGAGTGTTCAAAAAATCAGCTTTCTCCATATACAGTTTCTTCAATCAGTTACTTTTATATCTACAGCTCGCATTGGTACGTGCTTTTACTGTAAGCTGTGAAAATGCTTAAATTATAATCACACAACATACTTTTCATTCATGCAGCACTTCACAGTTCCTCGATCAATTCGGACAGACAAACAAAACCATTGTTTTTACTATCCAGTCATATTCTCTAGCTCCTTCTGCACGGCCATCTAGCATCAGTTTATCAGTTATCTCAGCCACCCAACTGGAGGTGACATGGTCTCCTCCTCCACCAGAGCATCACAACGGAATATTGCTCAACTACACGATCTGTGTGAGAGGTGTGGATGACGAAGAATGTCTGATAGTTGAGAATCATCCAGCCAACTATCTCCCTTTATCTTTTGTTATTAACAACCTGACTCCCGACACTGTATACCAAGTGAGAGTTCGAGCCTTCAACTCATTTCCTTCTGGAGGTCCCTACACTAATGATGTAACAAATAGAACAGGTACAAAATACAAATTTATATTATTGAAGTTCAATATCAGCTATTTAATTGGGTTGTATGTCCAATGTAGCCTCACTACCAGCTGTTTCCATAAGTGCTAGTTCAAGTGAGTCAGGTGTTGAACTGTCCTGGAACAGCTACTCCCTACCTGGTATCACTGTATCATCATACATCGTGTGTGTGAGAAGTAATGATAGCTCCTCAGTCTGCGATGAAGAAGTGGAACTATCTCCCTCTGTGAACATGTACACCCTGACAGGACTGACAGGTCCTGACTTGTACTACGTGAGTGTGATTGCTGTGACTCAGTTCGGACGGACTTCTACCTCTCCGAGTGTGGAAGTGTTTGTAGGTCCCCCAATTATTTTGGTAAACCTAAATGCCAATCCCATCTCGCACAGTGAGATCAGTTACTCGTGGTCTCCCTACCAGCTGAGTGGTAGCGGCACAGTGAACAGTTTCTTCCTCTGTCTCAGGTTGGATCCTTCAGAAGAGTGTAACATTGTGAGAGAGATTGGTGGTACAGAGACTAGCTACACTGTGTCATCTCTGAATGCGAACACTATCTACTACGCTCGAATTCTGGCTAGGACTTCTGTGGGTGACTCTCCTTTCAGTGAGGATGTCCAAGCGATGACTAGAGAGAATGGTGAGTGAATGATTCAGTGATGTTATGACTGTATTTCTCCAATTGAGTTCGACATGTTATTGTGATATCTCTACAGTACCAACTGCTTCTCCCTCTTCTCTCCGATTGGAGATTGTCCCATTTAATCAGGCTGAAGTTTCCTGGTCACCTCCTCATGAAGACTTTCAAAATGGTGTTCTGACTCACTACACTATCTGCTTGAGAGAAGAGACTGGAGAGAACTGTATTAGTGAGATATTTCACTCTGCTACTTCTCTTCCTCTCTCCGTTGTGTTGCAGAACTTATTCCTTAATACTGTGTACAGGGTGCGAGTTCGAGCTCACACCTCTGTTGGAGCAGGTCCTTACACTCCTGATTTTCGATTCACTACAGGTTTGTTGACATAGTGACTTAGTAATAGTGACTTTTTGAGTTTTTGAATAATGCTGTTAGAGGCTGGACACAGGGATGCCTGGATCAAATTTTATCCTTTTTTTCAATTTGAAAGCACTTCTGTATCCATTATGATCACTTTTACCAGCAAGCTTTGCTTGATTGTAAAATTGAATCTCAAATGTTGTGTGTCTGTGTTTGTTTGTCCGGAATTGATCCAAAATGAATATTTCCAGATGTATTAGAATATTCATATTTCGTGCTCTACGAGTCACTTAATGGAGCTGCACTATCAGTAAGAGCCAGAATTAGAAAACAAACATGCTTCGCTTGCTTGTGCTGCGAGGCTAGCGGACACAAAGTGTCCGCTGGAGGCGTCCTTTGGCGCTTAGGCTCGCATGGATTAATTATAAGGTAGATAACATCTCTAAATACGTCTGCCTTACTGCTCTAATCGATATCACTCGAAAAATAACATTTGTCAATTTTTAATTTTTTTAAAAAATGTGTATGATGACGTCATCATTTTTTATGATATCTTATCATATTTGAGATATATTAATATACACATTCTATTAAAATTTCAGCCTTTTATCACCTAAAATGGCTGAGCTATAGATGAAAAACGGAAACTTCTAGTTAAAAAAGGTGACAATGACGCCATAATTCCATGATGAGTCGACATTTCGTCTGAGTTCAGAACTTAGTGGAGTCATAGCCAAAAGACTCCCACATGCCAAAAATCAGCTTTCTGCACCTGGCAGTTTCTTCAATCTATTCGTTACATATATACAGATACTGTAAATATTTATACACAGTTATACACACATACTATAAACAGTAATCGAGTTTTAATAGTAAGAATATTAGGGCATTTCACAAAGTATGGCAGGAGTTTGCTCTCGTTGCTCCCAGTTTTTCTTTGATGATTTTGAATCGCTCGAAAATTTTCAACGTTCTATTGCTACTGGAAATGACGGTTCACCAGTTCTCTA
Organism: Aphrocallistes beatrix; assembly: GCA_963281255.1. NCBI lineage: Eukaryota > Metazoa > Porifera > Hexactinellida > Sceptrulophora > Aphrocallistidae > Aphrocallistes > Aphrocallistes beatrix. The sequence goes on from OY725494.1 coordinate 3,434,833, forward strand.
TTTCTCTATTGTATTCTATATTAGGAATATTGGGACTTAAAGACTCTCCTGTTCTGGTCTAAAATTGTTAAAGAGCATATTTTATTTAATAAAACGCAGCTATTATAGTACCACAAAAGAAATTTCATATCATTCTGAGTCTATTTTTTTTAAATATGACATATATGAAATATTCCTATATAATGGTCCTATTGGGATATTTCATATCCAATAGCTCAAAAAATATTACTCATAATGATATGAAATTTCGTTTGTAGGATGATAGCAGCGTTTTGTTTAACAAAATTAGTTATGTACCAAAGATTTGAGGGCAGAACAGGAGTCTTTAAGTTCCAATATTCTTAATATTGAATACAATAGAGAAAGAGAGAACTGGCGAACCGTCATGTCCAGTAGCGATAGAACGTTTGAGCAATGCAACATCATTAAAGGAAATCAGAAAGCAAGGGGAGTGAACTCCTGCTATTAAAAATTAAAAAACCCTCTAATATATATACAGTACCCAGATAAAAGTATTCGACCACCACAGAAACCGCCATACGAATAGTATTAAATGGATCTATTCATTAAGGAAGATAGAGTCAAACTGTAAGAAATACTCTATTTTTTATTTCAAATTCCTAATCTACACATTCTACGAGGGTCACTCAATATGTTTTGAGTCTGGAGTAGTTGCTTCAGTTTGATTTTGTTGAAAATTTCTAGGATTATTCACCTACCTATTATTATCTTTGACTTTGAGTTTGATTTCAATCGGACAAGTTTCTAAAATATTGTAATGAAGAAATTGTCTAAGATATTTTGTATAGCATCTATGAAAACACAACCACAAGTGTTGAATTGGAATATCTTTGAACATTTATTTAAGTTTTGCAAACGAAATTTAAATATGATAATCATAGAATCCCCCAGGATTGTGAATAAATCGCATCATTGATAATATTGAATTATCAAAAGTTTATTGCCAACTATCATTTTTCCATAAAGAGAATAAATAAAATTCCATAGGAAATGGCTTGCAAATGTGTCGGAGTCCACAAGGACACTCCATTATATGTGGCATAATATCTTAGAAACTTGTCCAATCTAACTCAAAGCCAAATATACAAGTAATAATAGGTAGATGAATAATCTTAGGAATTTTCAACACAATCAAATGGAAGCAACTACTCCAGGCTCAAAACTTATCGAGTGACCCTCGTACTTGCTCACAATTGAGATCCTTAACTCAATTACTAACTTTATAAATATCTACCTTTGATACTTGATACTACCTGTCCCAAGTCACGACAATTATACATGATGGCGTTCGACATGAAGTGGCAGAGGTTGATAATTTTTACTTGAGAATAAGTAATTGAGTTGAAACTATCAATTATGAGTAATTGGAATATGTAGATCACGAAATTAAAATAAAATATTGTCTTTTTTACTGTGAGTACATATATTCCTTTTTTGAAGAGATCCAATTTACTACTATTTGTATGGAAGTTTTCGTGGTGGTCAAATACTTTTATCCGGGTAGTGTATATATGCATATGCACATTAATCGAGTTTTAATAGTAATGATTTTTAATTAATAACCTACTGTATTTTAGACGGGGAAAATATCAATGGATTTTGACCATGCCTTAGGGCATCTCCAGTGAATCTCCCTACAGGAACTGCACTAAAAATCGAAATTCTAATTTCACATGAACTCGTGTACTTGATAGTAAACTATCCTTTTGGTACTAAACTATTAAAGATTATAGTTGTAAATAGATTTACTACAATATTCGTTTTGAATTCTGCAATGTAATTATAGTGGAATTCGCGAATACGGGAAGTTAAAAATATCTGTTCGTAATAATGAAGTTCTACTATACACACGTACTCATGTATGCATATTTATATATTCTTATTCAACATGATTTTGCTTGTACTTTTAATGCTATCACACTCCAGTTGTACACTTGCTGATTAAGCAATTTTTATATTCCCTCATCTAGCCTCACTACCAGCTGTTTCCTTAAGTGTTAGTACAAATCAGTCAGCTGTTGAACTGTCCTGGAACAACTACTCCCTACCTGGTATCACTGTATCATCATACATCGTGTGTGTGAGAAGTAATGAGGTCTTCTCAGTCTGCGATCAAGAAGTGGAACTATCTCCTTCTGTGAACATGTACACCCTAACAGGACTGACAGGTCCTGACATGTACTACGTGAGTGTGATTGCTGTGACTCAGTTCGGACCGAGCCCTATCTCTCCGAGTTTGGGAGTGAGTGTAGGTGGGACGCCCCTACCTGCTGTAGAGAACCTAAGTGCCAATCCCATCTCGCACAGTGAGATCAGTTACTCGTGGTCTCCCTACCTGCTGAGTGGTAGCGACACAGTGAACAGTTTCCTCCTCTGTCTCAGGTTGGATCCTTCAGAAGGGTGTAACATTGTGAGAGAGATTGGTGGTACAGAGACTAGCTACACTGTGTCATCTCTGAATGCGAACACTATCTACTACGCTCGAATTCTGGCTAGGACTTCTGTGGGTGACTCTCCTTTCAATGAGGATGTCCAAGCGATGACTAGAGAGAATGGTGAGTGAATGATTCAGTGATGTTATGAGCGTATTTCTTCAATTGAGTTCGACATGTTATTGTGATATCTCCATAGTACCAACTGCTCCTCCCTCTTCTCTCCGCTTGGAGATTGTCCCATTTAATCAGGTTGAAGTTTCCTGGTCACCTCCTCATGAAGACTTTCAAAATGGTATTCTTACTCACTACACTATCTGCTTGAGAGAAGAGACTGGAGAAAACTGTATTAGTGAGATACTTCACTCTGCTACTTCTCTTCCTCTTTCCGTTGTGTTGCCGAACCTATCTCCTGATACTGTGTACAGGGTGCGAGTTCGAGCTCACACTTCTGTCGGATCAGGTCCCTACTCTCCTGATGTTCTATTCACTACAGGTTTGTTGACATATTGGCTTCCCAATTTTTTAGACTTTTTGAATAATGCTGGTAGAGACTAGACTAATTGCACAGAGGGTCCTTCTTAATCACATATTTTTCTTCTTTGTTTATGATTTGAAAGCAATTCTGTGTCTCCAATATACGTAGTCACCTTTTTATTTACCACAATCCAATTATATTAATTTTGAATTTATTATTTCCGTAAATATTGCAGTACTACAGTATGGATGTATTTTTTCGACTCCTACTGTACACGATTTCTCAATTAATATTTTTAATATTATCACACTACAGTTGTATACTTGCTGATCAAGTAACTTTATATTCTCTCGTCTAGCCTCACTACCAGCTGTTTCCATAAGTGCTAGTATCATTCCGTCAGCTGTTGAACTGTCCTGGAACAGCTACTCCCTACCTGGTATCACTGTATCATCATACATCGTGTGTGTGAGAAGTAATGAGAGCTCCTCAGTCTGCGATGAAGAAGTGGAACTATCTCCCTCTGTGAACATGTACAACCTGACAGGACTGACAGGTCCTGACCTGTACTACGTGAGTGTGATTGCTGTGACTCAGTTCGGAAGGACTTCTACCTCTCCGAGTTTGGGAGTGAATGTAGACGGGACGATCCTGACTGCTGTAGAGAACCTAAGTGCCAATCCCATCTCGCACAGTGAGATCAGTTACTCGTGGTCTCCCTACCAGCTGAGTGGTAGCGGCATAGTGAACAGTTTCCTCCTCTGTCTCAGGTTGGATCCTTCAGAAGGGTGTAACATTGTGAGAGAGATTGGTGGTACAGAGACTAGCTACACTGTGTCATCTCTGAATGCGAACACTATCTACTACGCTCGAATTCTGGCTAGGACTTCTGTGGGTGACTCTCCTTTCAATGAGGATGTCCAAGCGATGACTAGAGAGAATGGTGAGTGAATGATTCAGTGATGTTATGAGTGTATTTCTTCAATTGAGTTCGACATGTTATTGTGATATCTCTACAGTACCAACTGCTCCTCCCTCTTCTCTCCGATTGGAGATTGTCCCATTTAATCAGGCTGAGGTTTTCTGGTCTCCTCCTCATGAAGACTTTCAAAATGGTGTTCTTACTCACTACACTATCTGCTTGGGAGAAGAGACTGGAGAGAACTGTATTAGTGAGATACTTCACTCTGCTACTTCTCTTCCTCTCTCCGTTGTGTTGGAGAATCTATTTCCTAATACTGTGTACAGGGTGCGAGTTCGAGCTCACACCTCTGCGGGATCAGGTCCCTACTCTCCTGATGTTCTATTCACTACAGGTTTGTTGACATTTAACTTCCTGATATTTTAGAGTTTTCGAAATAGTCTGGCAGCGATACCTAATTGCGTCTTTTTTTCTCCTTTGTTTGCAATTTGAAAGCACTTCTGTCTACCATTAATATTCTCCTGGTTGGTTCTTCCCATCTCTTTGTATCTAGTTCTAGACTGCGTATCAAGCATTGAATTTAGTGTTCCACGAAAGTATTATTTTGATCAGACTCTTATATATTAAAACTAAGATTATTTGTTTGTTCGAATTAATTGAAGTATTGGCCGCTCAAAGAGGTGTGAAAATTTGCATGTAGGTGTCAAATAATGAGTCAACGATTAAGTTCGGAGGTCTATTAGGCGAAATGTTCACACCTCTGCAAAAAAATGGAAACATTTTTTTCAGACTTAAAATTGGAGGGAGAGCGAAAGTGAGCATTTTGGAGGTCATATGTATAAGAACTTAGTGAAAAGGGGCATTTTAGTAGATTTTAAATAGTGTCAATTGGGTGCGAAATTTACATTTTTATTTATGGGGGGGGGATAATGTGTGGCATTTTAGGTCTTATTCATACTTGGCAGGTTTTAGGTATTATTCCTACATTTCATGTTTTAGGTCTGTTGCATGAAAAAATGCCCCCACCATGGATATTCATGTAATATGGGGGGGGGCGAAATTTCATGGAGTTAGCGTGAAAAAATGCCCCCCACCATGGATATTCTAAAGTATGCCAATGCTTATACAAAACATTTTGAATGCTATTTGGCTTCTATTCGTTTACTAAAGCATTGCAAATCAACAAACTAGTCGTGTGAAGTAATAACAATGACTTTCATAAATGAATCGTATATAAATAGTATCAGCAATATTTAGTGTTAAACTCAAGAATATCCATGGTGGGGGCATTTTTTCATGCAACAGGTCTTATTCCTAACTTTTGAGATACGTTAATGAAATTCCTACCTTTGTGTTGGTTTAATTCTGGCGTCGCGATATTTTTAATGTTATCACACTACAGTTGTACATTTACTGATTAAGCAACTATTATTCTCTCATCTAGGTTCACTACCAGCTGTTTCCTTAAGTGCTAGTACAAATCAGTCAGCTGTTGAACTGTCCTGGAACAGCTACTCCCTACCTGGTATCACTGTATCATCATACATCGTGTGTGTGAGAAGTAATGATAGCTCCTCAGTCTGTGATGAAGAAGTGGAACTATCTCCCTCTGTGAACATGTACACCCTGACAGGACTGACAGGTCCTGACCTGTACTACGTGAGTGTGATTGCTGTGACTCAGTTCGGAAGGACTTCTACCTCTCCGAGTTTGGGAGTGAATGTAGACGGGACGATCCTAACTGCTGTAGAGAACCTAAATGCCAATCCCATCTCGCACAGTGAGATCAGTTACTCGTGGTCTCCCTACCAGCTGAGTGGTAGCGGCACAGTGAACAGTTTCCTCCTCTGTCTCAGGTTGGATACTTCAGAAGAGTGTAACATTGTGAGAGAGATTGGTAGTACAGAGACTAGCTACACTGTGTCATCTCTGAATGCGAACACTATCTACTACGCTCGAATTCTGGCTAGAACTTCTGTGGGTGACTCTCCTTTCAGTGAGGATGTCCAAGCGATGACTAGAGAGAATGGTGAGTGAATGATTCAGTGATGTTATGACTGTATTTCTCCAATTGAGTTTGACATGTTATTGTGATATCTCTACAGTACCAACTGCTCCTCCCTCTTCTCTCCAATTGGAGATTGTCCCATTTAATCAGGTTGAAGTTTCCTGGTCACCTCCTCATGAAGACTTTCAAAATGGTGTTCTTACTCACTACACTATCTGCTTGAGAGAAGAGACTGGAGAGAACTGTATTAGTGAGATACTTCACTCTGCTACTTCTCTTCCTCTCGTTGTGTTGGAGAACCTATCTCCTGATACTGTGTACAGGGTGCGAGTTCGAGCTCACACCTCTGTTGGAGCAGGTCCATACACTCCTGATGCTCCATTCATTACAGGTTTGTTGATATAGTGACTTCCCGATTTTTTGAGTTTTAGAATAATGCTGCTAGAGAGTAGACACAGGAATACCTGAATCAAATTCATTTTTTCCTTTATTTACAATTTGACAGCATTTTTCCATATGTATCCATTATAGTCCAGCTGTTTGGTTTTCTCAATCTCTCTATCACGTAATTAGCATTGGAACTAGTGTTTTACGAAAGTATTAAATAATTTGGTCAGAATATTATTTTATATCAAAGCCTGAACATTCAGAGGTGTTTATTATATCCATAGACTCCTTTAAGGAGCCTATGATTACTTCGAATATTCGGAATTGTTTTGAAAAATTATTTACAAACGCCGAAATACATAATTTTTCAATTCTATCCAATATCATTCTCCTTTACTACGTCATTATACCTAAATCAGAATTAGCATATTTTGTTTATATGGCAAACCGTGTGTAATAATCAAAATCTACTCGATTTATTTCCTAAGAAAAATTGTACATCTTCCATGCTAATAGGGCACTCCCATATATGGAGCTGTTGCGTAGATTCTTGAGATTCTTATACTACATGGTAATGGATAGTTTTGTAGTGTAAAATTCGGAGATTATCCGTAGAATCGTGAGATTTTGTTTCGCATACTCAAATGGCCCTACAGTTCAATCGGTTTCATCGTTACTTATAACCATCTATACTTGTTAGAACTTTCTATGTGAAAATTTGAAATCGCAATGTAGAATACCCATAGCAACAATTGAGATCGCGATCGCGTTTCCATTTAAGTATGAATTTATGTCAAAGATAAAAATGAATAATTTATTTGCTTGCATAATACACAGCTATAACTGTGACGGAAACAATGACTTTCATGTCAATCAATAAATTTTGAGTTTAAGGAATTTATCCTGGATTTGCACTATCGTTTAAAATTATGTAATGTGATTATTTCAGTAAATATTGATCTGTTATCACACTACAGCTGTACACTTGATTGTTAATCAATTTATATTCCTTCATTTAGCCTCACTACCAGCTGTTTCCTTAAATGCTAGTATTGTTCAGCCAGCTGTTGAACTGTCCTGGAACAGCTACTCCCTACCTGGTATCACTGTATCATCATACATCGTGTGTGTGAGAAGTAATGAGGTCTTCTCAGTCTGCGATGAAGAAGTGAAACTATCTCCCTCTGTGAACATGTACACCCTGACAGGACTGACAGGTCCTGACATGTACTACGTGAGTGTGATTGCTGTGACTCAGTTAGGACAGACTTCTACCTCTCCGAGTTTGGGAGTGAGTGTAGGTAGGACGCCCCTACCTGCTGTAGAGAACCTAAGTGCCAATCCCATCTCGCACAGTGAGATCAGTTACTCGTGGTCTCCCTACCAGCTGAGTGGTAGCGGCACAGTGAACAGATTCCTCCTCTGTCTCAGGTTGGATCCTTCAGAAGAGTGTAACATTGTGAGAGAGATTGGTGGTACAGAGACTAGCTACACTGTGTCATCTCTGAATGCGAACACTATCTACTACGCTCGAATTCTGGCTAGGACTTCTGTGGGTGACTCTCCTTTCAATGAGGATGTCCAAGCGATGACTAGAGAGAATGGTGAGTGAATGATTCAGTGATGTTATGAGTGTATTTCTTCAATTGAGTTCGACATGTTATTGTGATATCTCCACAGTACCAACTGCTCCTCCCTCTTCTCTCCAATTGGAGATTGTCCCATTTAATCAGGCTGAAGTTTCCTGGTCTCCTCCTCATGAAGACTTTCAAAATGGTATTCTTACTCACTACACTATCTGCTTGAGAGAAGAGACTGGAGAGAACTGTATTATTGAGATACTTCACTCTGCTACTTCTCCTTTTCTCTCCGTTGTGTTGCAGAATCTATCTCCTGATACTGTGTACAGGGTGCGAGTTCGAGCTCACACCTCTGTCGGATCAGGACCCTACTCTCCTGATGTTTTATTCACTACAGGTTTGTTGACATATTGGCTTCGCAATTTTTTAGACTTTTTGAATAATGCTGATAGAGACCAGACTAATTGCACAGAGGGTCCTGAATTGCATATTTTTCTTCTTTGTTTGTGATTTGAAAGCCTGTGTCTCCATTATACACAGTCACCTTTTTTTTATAAACTACGATCCGATTATATTAATTTTGAAATTGTTATTTCGGCAATACGTATTGCTGTATAGATGTATTTTTTCGTACTCCTACTGTACACGATTTCTCAATTAATATTTTTATATTATCACACTACAGTTGTATACTTGCTGATTAAGTAACTTTATATTCTCTCATCTAGCCTCACTACCAGCTGTTTCCATAAATGCTAGTATCATTCTGTCAGCTGTTGAACTGTCCTGGAACAGCTACTCCCTACCTGGTATCACTGTATCATCATACATCGTGTGTGTGAGAAGTAATGATAGCTCCTCAGTCTGCGATGAAGAAGTGGAACTTTCTCCCTCTGTGAACATGTACACCCTGACAGGACTGACAGGTCCTGACCTGTACTACGTGAGTGTGATTGCTGTGACTCAGTTAGGACAGACTTCTACCTCTCCAAGTTTGGGAGTGAATGTAGACGGGACAATCCTGACTGCTGTAGAGAACTTAAATGCCAATCCCATCTCGCACAGTGAGATCAGTTACTCGTGGTCTCCCTACCAGCTGAGTGGTAGCGGCACAGTGAACAGTTTCCTCCTCTGTCTCAGGTTGGATCCTTCAGAAGAGTGTAACATTGTGAGAGAGATTGGTGGTACAGAGACTAGCTACACTGTGTCATCTCTGAATGCGAACACTATCTACTACGCTCGAATTCTGGCTAGGACTTCTGTGGGTGACTCTCCTTTCAATGAGAATGTCCAAGCGATGACTAGAGAGAATGGTGAGTGAATGATTCAGTGATGTTATGAGTGTATTTCTTTAATTGAGTTCGACATGTTATTGTGATATCTCTACAGTACCAACTGCTCCTCCCTCTTCTCTCCGATTGGAGATTGTCCCATTTAATCAGGCTGAAGTTTCCTGGTCTCCTCCTCATGAAGACTTTCAAAATGGTGTTCTTACTCACTACACTATCTGCTTGAGAGAAGAGACTGGAGAGAACTGTATTAGTGAGATACTTCACTCTGCTACTTCTCTTCCTCTCTCCGTTGTGTTGGAGAATCTATCTCCTGATACTGTGTACAGGGTGCGAGTTCGAGCTCACACCTCTGCTGGATCAGGTCCCTACTCTCCTGATGTTCAATTCACTACAGGTTTGTTGACATTTAACTTCCTCATTTTTTTCGTTTTCGAATGTAATTTGACAGCGATGCCTGAATCGCGTCTTTTTCTCCTTTGCTTGCAATTTGAAAGCACCTCTGTCTACCATTAATATTCTCCTGGTTGGTTCTTCCCATATCTTTGTTCTAGTTCTAGACTGCGTATCAAGCATTGAATTTAGTGTTCCACGAAAGTATTAATTTGATCAGACTCTTATATATAAAAACTAAGATTATTTGTTCGAATTGATTGAAGTATTGGACGGTCGTAGCGGTATGAAAATCGGCATATAGGTGTCAAATAATGAGTCAACGATATATTTTGAAGATCAAATAGCGAAATGTTCACACCTCTGCAAAAAATGGAATCATTTTTTCATTCCTTTTCTTTATACTACAGTCGACTCCGCTTAATAGAGTCACATCGGTCAGAAGACATTTTGCCCCGATTAAGCAGAGAGCCCTATTAACCGAAAATATTTTGTATTAGCTTCTATGTGTGAAAACTATTCCGATCCTGCCAAAAGTGACCCGATTAAGCGGTTGACCCGATTAAACAGTGACCCTATTAAGCAGAGTTGACTGATATATTACTTCACTCTCATAATAGAAATCATTGTAAGACACTACAATAGACTGTCATTGTAATGAATGTTTCAAAATAAAACTTATAAATATATCTTAATTTTACTATAGTGTATAGTAATAAATAGGTCATGTATATATTTTCGCACCATTTGACGAATTTTCAAAAATATCCTAGAGACAAGCTTCTAACGGTTGAAATAGTTTTTTTAGGGTGTAGATTTCGAATATCATTTATCGAATCTATATGACAAAGTATTTGTATACTTTTGTTTACAATATAGTATACTGTACATATTTTTGAGTAAAATTTCTAAATGGATTGAAGAAAGTAGTCAATATTAGAATTTAGGAATTTTTTAATATATTCAAGCGCTCGCAGGGCGACTTTTCGAACACAAAGTGTTCGCTAGCCTCACTGCACAAGTGCGCAAGAATAAAATATATTACTACACTATAACAATGGAAATCATTGTACGGCACTACAATAGATTGCCATTGTAATTAATACTTCAAAGCCACAACTTATGTTTGATATCTTAAATGTATCATAATGTATACCAATGAAAAAGATTATGTACATATTTTCACACCATTATATACATATTTTCACACCATTTGACGAACTTTCAAAAATATGCTAGAGACTAGCTTTCAACGGTTGACAAATGGGGTTTTCAGGGGTGTAGATTTAGAATATTATATTTTTGGATCCATATGAGAAATTATTCGTTAAATTTGTTTATACTTTTTATATATACTAAGTAGTAAAAATTCCAAAATAGGTTAGATTGAGTAACTCCAGGCGCCCGCAGGGCGACTCTGCGGACACATAGTGTCCGCAAGCTGCAAAGCGCAAGCAATCGAAGTGCGCTTGTATATATACAAATATACACAAGCTCGCTTCGCTTGTTCGAAATGCTTGTATCTTGAAAACGCAATAACTAGGATTTCAAATTTGATCCTGTTTGGTAGCCAATAGACTACTTCCTATTAATTACAGGAGAACTCGGATAAGACGCACCCCTTCAGGAAGGAATTATTAGTGCGTACTAGCCGAGTTTGTACTACATAGAAATGTATATTATAGATGGGTTTTGGTTCAGAGAAATGAGTACGTACTAAACCGAAGAACGCATTATCCGAGTACTACGGACTAATCGAGTTCTACTGTAATTAATTAATTAAACGATAATAAATATAATTTCCACGTCTAAATTCAATGGTTTCTGAGTTAGATTATTTAAGATAATGGTTTCATTTGTCATTTGTGTATTAACTCGTATTTTCATATTATTTTACTCTACTCAATTTTTACAATTTATATTTTTAATGCTATCACACTACAGTTATACAGTTACTGATTAAGCGACTTTATATTCCTTCTAGGCTCACTACCAGCTGTTTCCATAAATGCTAGTATCATTCCGTCAGCTGTTGAACTGTCCTGGAACAGCTACTCCCTACCTGGTATCACTGTATCGTCATACATCGTGTGTGTGAGAAGTAATGAGAGCTCCTCAGTCTGCGATCAAGAAGTGGAACTATCTCCCTCTGTGAACATGTACAACCTGACAGGACTGACAGGTCCTGACATGTACTACGTGAGTGTGATTGCTGTGACTCAGTTAGGACAGACTTCTACCTCTCCGAGTTTGGGAGTGAATGTAGATGGGACAATCCTACCTGCTGTAGAGAACCTAAGTGCCAATCCCATCTCGCACAGTGAAATCAGTTACTCGTGGTCTCCCTACCTGCTGAGTGGTAGCGGCACAGTGAACAGTTTCCTCCTCTGTCTCAGGTTGGATACTTCAGAAGAGTGTAACATTGTGAGAGAGATTGGTGGTACAGAGACTAGCTACACTGTGTCATCTCTGAATGCGAACACTATCTACTACGCTCGAATTCTGGCTAGGACTTCTGTGGGTGACTCTCCTTCCAGTGAGGATGTCCAAGCGATGACTAGAGAGAATGGTGAGTGAATGATTCAGTGATGTTATGAGTGTATTTCTCCAATTGAGTTCGACATGTTATTGTGATATCTCCATAGTACCAACTGCTCCTCCCTCTTCTCTCCAATTGGAGATTGTCCCATTTAATCAGGTTCGAGTTTCCTGGTCACCTCCTCATGAAGACTTTCAAAATGGTGTTCTTACTCACTACACTATCTGCTTGAGAGAAGAGACTAGGGAGAACTGTATTAGTGAGATACTTCACTCTGCTACTTCTCTTCCTCTCTCCGTTGTGTTGCAGAATCTATCTCCTAATACTGTGTACAGGGTACGAGTTCGAGCTCACACCTCTGTTGGAGCAGGTCCATACACTCCTGATGCTCCATTCACTACAGGTTTGTTGATATAGTGACTTCCCGATTTTTTGAGTTTTGGAATAATGCTGCTTGAGAGTAGACACAAGAATACCTGAACCAAATTCATTTTTTCCTTTATTTACAATTTGACAGCATTTTTTCCATATGTATCCATTATAGTCCAGCTGTTTGCTTCTCAATCTCTCTATCACGTAATTTGCATTGAATTAGTGTTTTACGAAAGTATTAAAGAATTTGGTCAGAATATTTTTTTATATCAAAGCCTGGACCACTCAGGACTGTTTATTATCTATTCAATAGATTTCCTAAGAAAGATCATACATCTTCCATGCTAATAGGGCACTCCTATATATGATCGTGATATTCTTATACTACACAAGCGCGCTTCGCTTGCTTGCTCTGCGCGGCTGGCGGACACAAAGTGTCCGCCGGAGGCGCCTTCTGGACGCCTGTGGTCACCATTGATTAATTATGTGGAAGATAACATCTCTAAATACGTCTGTCCTACTGTTATAATCGATATCACACGAAAAATCACAAAATTTATGATGCGTGATGATGACAACGTCATCACAGAGTGATGAGTCATGTTAAGCAACACAGTTATTCGAGTATAACTCAGCCATTATAGGAGATGGAAGGCTGAAACTTTAATAGAATCTGTAAACTAACATACCTAACATATGATGCAACTATCATCAAAAGATGATGACTCATCACTTTGTTATGACGTCATCATTACGCATCAAAAATTTTAAAATTTTAAAATTTTGTGATTTTTCGAGTAATATCGATTATAACGGTAGAACAGACATATTTAGAGATGCTATCTCCCTTATAATTAACCAATGTGACCCCAGGCGACCGAAGGGAGCCTCCGGCGGACACAAAGTGTCCGCCAGCCGCGCAGCGCAAGCAAGCGAAGCGCGCTTGTCTTATATATTAAAATGCTAGGATTTTTTGTTTTGTTTTTTGTTTGTCCGAATTGATTGAAGAATTGGCAAGTCGTAGAGACATGAAAATTGTATGCAGGTGTCAAATTATATTACTACGATTAATTTCTAAGATCTAAGCGAAATTTTCACACCTCTGCAAAAAAAATGGAAAACAATTTTTCGCACCTTTCTATACAAAATTAATGACTACATTATCACAATGGAAATTATTGTACGACACTCCAATAGATCGTCATTATTAATAATACTTCAAACAACTTATGTTTAATATCTTAAATGTATTATAGTGTATAGCAATAAAAAAATAATGTGCATATTTTCACACCTATATATGTATACATATTTTCACACCATTTGATGAATTTTGAAAATAATGCTAAAGACTAGCTTTCAACGGTTGACATGGGGTTTTCAGAGGCGTAGATTTCGAATATCATATTTTCGAGTAGATTTGAAAATTAATTTGTTTACTTTTGTTCACGATAGATACATAAAGTAAACAAATTTGAAAAATAGGCTAGATATTTTCGGATCGATATGAGAAATTTTTGTTAACCTTTGTTTAAAATATTTAAATGAAGTAAAAAAATCCCAGAAAAGGTTAGATTGAGTATCTCTAGGCGCCCGCAGGGCGATTTTGCGGACACGCAGCGCAAGCAAGCGAAGCGCGCTTGTATTTTTATATTCTTACTCCACACAATTTTTGCAGTTGATATTTTTAATGCTATCACACTACAGTTGTACGCTTGCTCATTAATCAATTTATATTCTCTCATCTAGCGTCACTACCAGCTGTTTCCATAAATGCTAGTATTATTCAGTCAGCTGTTGAACTGTCCTGGAACAGCTACTCCCTACCTGGTATCACTGTATCATCATACATCGTGTGTGTGAGAAGTAATGAAGTCTTCTCAGTCTGCGATCAAAAAGTGGAACTATCTCCCTCTGTGAACATGTACACCCTGACAGGACTAACAGGTCCTGACATGTACTACGTGAGTGTGATTGCTGTGACTCAGTTCGGACCGAGCCCTACCTCTCCGAGTTTGGGAGTGAGTGTAGGTAGGACGCCCCTACCTGCTGTAGAGAACCTAAATGCCAATCCCATCTCGCACAGTGAGATCAGTTACTCGTGGTCTCCCTACCAGCTGAGTGGTAGCGGCACATTGGACAGATTCCTCCTCTGTCTCAGGTTGGATCCTTCAGAAGAGTGTAACATTGTGAGAGAGATTGGTGGTACAGAGACTAGCTACACTGTGTCATCTCTGAATGCGAACACTATCTACTACGCTCGAATTCTGGCTAGGACTTCTGTGGGTGACTCTCCTTTCAATGAGGATGTCCAAGCGATGACTAGAGAGAATGGTGAGTGAATGATTCAGTGATGTTAAAAGTGTATTTCTTCAATTGAGTTCGACATGTTATTGTGATATCTCTACAGTACCAACTGCTCCTCCCTCTTCTCTCCGATTAGAGATTGTCCCAATTAATCAGGTTCAAGTTTCCTGGTCACCTCCTCATGAAGACTTTCAAAATGGTGTTCTGACTCACTACACTATCTGCTTGAGAGCAGAGACTGGAGAGAACTGTATTAGTGAGATACTTCACTCTGCTACTTCTCTTCCTCTCTCCGTTGTGTTGCAGAATCTATCTCCTGATACTGTGTACAGGGTGCGAGTTCGAGCTCACACCTCTGCTGGATCAGGTCCCTACTCTCCTGATGTTCTATTCACTACAGGTTTGTTGACATATTGGCTTCCCAATTTTTTACTTTTAGGATAGTGCTGCTAGAGACGAGACTAATTGCACAGAGAATCCTGAATCGTATATTTTTATTCTTTGTTTGTGATTTGAAAGCACTTCTGTGTCTCCATTATACGTTGTCACCCTTTTTATTTACCACAATCTGATTATATTAATTTTGAATTTATTATTTCAGGAAATATTGATATGCTACATTTGTGTATATTTTTATATTATTACTGAACACAATTTTTGCAATTGATATTTTTAATGCTATCGCGCTACAGTTGTACGCTTGCTCATTGATCAATTTATGTTCTCTCATCTAGCCTCACTACCAGCTGTTTCCATAAATGCTAATATTATTCCGTCAGCTGTTGAACTGTCCTGGAACAGCAACTCCCTACCTGGTATCACTGTATCATCATACATCGTGTGTGTGAGAAGTAATGATAGCTCCTCAGTCTGTGATGAAGAAGTGGAACTATCTCCCTCTGTGAACATGTACAACCTGACAGGACTGACAGGTCCTGACATGTACTACGTGAGTGTGATTGCTGTGACTCAGTTACGACAGACTTCTACCTCTCCGAGTTTGGGAGTGAATGTAGACGGGACAATCCTGACTGCTGTGGAGAACCTAAGTGCCAATCCCATCTCGCACAGTGAGATCAGTTACTCGTGGTTTCCCTACCAGCTGAGTGGTAGCGGCACAGTGAACAGTTTCCTCCTCTGTCTCAGGTTGGATCCTTCAGAAGGGTGTAACATCGTGAGAGAGATTGGTGGTACAGAGACTAGCTACACTGTGTCATCTCTGAATGCGAACACTATCTACTACGCTCGAATTCTGGCTAGGACTTCTGTGGGTGACTCTCCTTTCAGTGAGGATGTCCAAGCGATGACTAGAGAGAATGGTGAGTGAATGATTCAGTGATGTTATGAGTGTATTTCTCCAATTGAGTTCGACATGTTATTGTGATATCTCCACAGTACCAACTGCTTCTCCCTCTTCTCTCCGATTAGAAATTGTCCCAATTAATCAGGTTCAAGTTTCCTGGTCACCTCCTCATGAAGACTTTCAAAATGGTGTTCTGACTCACTACACTATCTGCTTGAGAGCAGAGACTGGAGAGAACTGTATTAGTGAGATACTTCACTCTGCTACTTCTCTTCCTCTCTCCGTTGTGTTGCCGAACCTATCTCCTAATACTGTGTACAGGGTGCGAGTTCGAGCTCATACCTCTGCTGGATCAGGTCCCTACTCGCCTGATGTTCTATTCACTACAGGTTTGTTGACATTTTAACTGCCTAATTTTTGAGTTTTCGAATATAATATGACAACGAAGCCTGAATCGCGTCCTTTTTCACCTTTGTTTGCAATTTGAAAGCACCTCTGTCTATCCATTATTTTTCTCCTCGTTGGTTCTTGTCATCTCTTTGTATTTAGTTTAGCTAGACTGCCTATTTAACATTTAATTTAGTGTTCCACGTTAGTATCAATTTAGGTCGCCGGAATAAGTCCGAATTTGAAGCAGGAATAATTTCGGAAACCCATAAAGTAGGGATAAGTTCGAAAATATTCTGAAGTAAGAATAAATCCTAAAGCATTCCAAGTAGGAATAAGACATAAAACCTGCCAAATACGATTAGACCTAAAATGCCACACAGTTACCCCCTCAAGAAAAAATGCCACTTTCAATTGGACACTATTTCAAACCTAAAATGTCTCCTTTCACTAAGTTCTTATGTATATCACTCTCCAAAATGCCCACTTTCGCTCTCCCTCCAATTTTAGATTTTATTCCTACTTCAACTTTCGAACTTATTCCGCATCTCAATTAATTTGATTCGTTGTTTGTTTGTTTGTTTGTTTGAATTGATTGTTAAGCACGTGGCAGAAGTGGCATGTGCCCCGCGTTTTCATTTACTTGTGCCTCATGATCTCCAACTGTTCTGGTGAACGATCGTTCTCTAAACTCCAACTCATAAAACATCAGTTACGATCGTGTATGACTCAGACCCGCTTGAACAGCCTCACTCTGCTTAGCGTAGATATGAACTTCTTCGTGACATTGATTTGTCGTCACTTGTTCGTGAATTTTCTCTTCTGAAATCCCGTAAACATGACTTTTAAATGACTCTAAAGATTGAGATTAGTAACTTTCACACTATAAAATGTTATTACCTTATATTATATATCATAGGCGTAGCACCCGGTCCGCCTGGTCCGGTCATCTGCTAGGCACAATACAAGCTTTTAGTGATAGCATGGTTTGCCCGGACCAGTACTATGGGCCCCGCGTAAAAAATATGCCACGGGCCCCGCGCAACCTTAATCCGGCCCTGATTTCCGGTCGTAGATGTATGAAAATTTGCATGAAAATAGGTGTCAAATAATGAGTCAATGATTAAGTTCGAAGATCTAAGAGGCGAAATGTTCAGCTTTTCTTTATAAGATGTATAGCTTCACTCTCATAATAGAAATCATTGTCCGACACTACAATAGACTGTCATCGTCATTAATGCTACAAAGCAAAAATTTATAAAGATATCTTGATTTTGATTATAGTGTATAGCTATCACTAAAAAGGTCATGTCATAGCCTACTGCGAGGCATTATTAGAGTAGGCTATGGTCATGTCTACATTTTCACACCATTTGACGAATTTTTAATAATATCCTAGATACAAGCTAGGCTTCCAATGGTTGAGAAAGGTTTTTTGGTTTTAAATTTCGAATATCATATTTTTGAATCAATATAACACATTATTTGTATACTTTTATTTACAATAGATACATAAAGTACCGTATTGCTTCGAATAAGCTCCCGGGCGCTTATTTATTTCGTGCACCCTTTAGACCCGGCGCTTATTTTTTTCATTCGCTATTTTGACCCGGCTCTTTTTTTTGTTTACTACATTGACTGGCACTTTTATTTTTGCAACAACTGAGAATGTTAGTTCTATTAAAAAAGGATAATGTAATGTTTCAAAAAGTACTTGTATGCTGTTCAGAGAACTAAATGCCCCGGCGTCCGACGCTTATTCGAGCCCCGGCGCTTATTCAAGCCCAGCGCTTATTCAGGGAAATACGGTAAACGAATTCCAAAAATAGGCTAGAGACTAGTTTTGAACTGTTGACATTGGGTTGTTAGATGTATAGATTTCGAATATCGTATTTTCGAATCCATAGGATTAACTATTTTAATATTTTATTGCTATCACACACTACAGTTGTACATTTACTGTTTAAACAATTTTATATTCTCTCATCTAGGCTCACTACCAGCTGTTTCCATAAATGCTAGTATTATTCCGTCAGTTGTTGAACTGTCCTGGAACAGCTACTCCCTACCTGGTATCACTGTATCATCATACATCGTGTGTGTGAGAAGTAATGAGAGCTCCTCAGTCTGCGATCAAGAAGTGGAACTATCTCCCTCTGTGAACATGTACAACCTGACAGGACTGACAGGTCCTGACCTGTACTACGTGAGTGTGATTGCTGTGACTCAGTTCGGACAGA
The DNA here is from genome assembly GCA_963281255.1 of Aphrocallistes beatrix. Lineage (NCBI taxonomy): Eukaryota > Metazoa > Porifera > Hexactinellida > Sceptrulophora > Aphrocallistidae > Aphrocallistes > Aphrocallistes beatrix. The sequence continues at coordinate 3,453,491 of OY725494.1, forward strand.
CTTCTACCTCTCCGAGTTTGGGAGTGAATGTAGACGGGACAATCCTGACTGCTGTAGAGAACCTAAATGCCAATCCCATCTCGCACAGTGAGATCAGTTACTCGTGGTCTCCCTACCAGCTGAGTGGTAGCGGCACAGTGAACAGTTTCCTCCTCTGTCTCAGGTTGGATCCTTCAGAAGAGTGTAACATTGTGAGAGAGATTGGTGGTACAGAGACTAGCTACACTGTGTCATCTCTGAATGCGAACACTATCTACTACGCTCGAATTCTGGCTAGGACTTCTGTGGGTGACTCTCCTTTCAATGAGGATGTCCAAGCGATGACTAGAGAGAATGGTGAGTGAATGATTCAGTGATGTTATGACTGTATTTCTCCAATTGAGTTCGACATGTTATTGTGATCTCTCCACAGTACCAACTGCTCCTCCCTCTTCTCTCCGATTGGAGATTGTCCCATTTAATCAGGTTGAAGTTTCCTGGTCACCTCCTCATGAAGACTTTCAAAATGGTGTTATTACTCACTACACTATCTGCTTGAGAGAAGAGACTGGAGAGAACTGTATTAGTGAGATACTTCACTCTGCTACTTCTCTTCCTCTCTCCGTTGTGTTGCAGAATCTATCTCCTAATACTGTGTACAGGGTGCGAGTTCGAGCTCACACCTCTGTTGGAGCAGGTCCCTACACTCCTGATGCTCCATTAATTACAGGTTTGTTGATATAGTGACTTCCCGATTTTTTGAGTTTTAGAATAATGCTGCTTGAGAGTAGACACAGGAATACCTGAATCAAATTCATTTTTTCCTTTATTTACAATTTAACAGCACTTTTTCCATGTGTATCCATTATAGTCCTGCTGTTTGCTTCTTCTCAATCTCTCTATCACGTAATTTGCATTGAATTAGTGTTTTACGAAAGTAATAAAGCGTTTGGTCAGAATATTATTTCATATCAAAGCCTGAACATTCAGAAGTGTTTGCTAAGCTATTTCGAAAGGCAACACGAGCAATAGGCTCCAAAAATACGACTTTCCTATTTAACAATAATACATCTCCCATGTCTAACTTGAGCAGATTATGAGATATCAATAATACACAATGAACCCAAGTTCCAGGACCCAATGTGTAAAATCCAGAAAGATTGTACATCTTCCATGCCAATAGGGCACTCCTATATATGGAGCTGTTGCGTAGATCCGTGAAATTCTTATACTACATGGCAATGGATAGTTTTGTAGTGTAGAATTATGAGATTATCCGTAGAATCGTGAGATTTTGTTTCGCATACTCAAATGACCATGTGGTTCAATAGGTTTCATCGTTACTTGATAACCATCGCCACCAAATCGTGGCACGCGACACAATTTACTATTGTGTAACCCCATATGGACCATGGATGAATTTTATTTTGCTTTTATGGTTCATATGGAGTTTACCATAGTGAATTGTGTCAATCAATTTTAAGTTCAGGGAATTATTGATATGCAATCGACACTTTTATGATCCATGCAATTTTTTGTCCGACTACTACAAATCAACTTTTAAGTCGCCATCCCCCTTACATCATTCGGTACACGCATCCTTTGATCTACATATCAAGTCCTGGATTTGCACTTTCGTTTAAAATTCTGTAATGTGATTATGTTAGTAAAATTTAATATACTACATGTATGCATATTTTTATATTATTTTTAATCTACACAATTTCGCATTTGATATTTTTAATACTATCACACTACAGTTGTACGCTTGCTCATTAATCAATTTATATTCTCTCATCTAGCCCCACTACCAGCTGTTTCCATAAATGCTAGTATTATTCAGTCAGCTGTTGAACTGTCCTGGAACAGCTACTCCCTACCTGGTATCACTGTATCATCATACATCGTGTGTGTGAGAAGTAATGAGGTTTTCTCAGTCTGCGATGAAGAAGTGGAACTATCTCCCTCTGTGAACATGTACAACCTGACAGGACTGACAGGTCCTGACATGTACTACGTGAGTGTGATTGCTGTGACTCAGTTAGGACCGAGCCCTATCTCTCCGAATTTTGGAGTGAGTGTAGGTAGGACGCCCCTAACTGCTGTAGAGAACCTAAGTGCCAATCCCATCTCGCACAGTGAGATCAGTTACTCGTGGTCTCCCTACCTGCTGAGTGGTAGCGACACAGTGAACAGATTCCTCCTCTGTCTCAGGTTGGATCCTTCAGAAGGGTGTAACATTGTGAGAGAGATTGGTGGTACAGAGACTAGCTACACTGTGTCATCTCTGAATGCGAACACTATCTACTACGCTCGAATTCTGGCTAGGACTTCTGTTGGTGACTCTCCTTTCAATGAGGATGTCCAAGCGATGACTGGAGAGAATGGTGAGTGAATGATTCAGTGATGTTATGAATGTATTTCTTCAATTGAGTTCGACATGTTATTGTGATATCTCTACAGTACCAACTGCTCCTCCCTCTTCTCTCCGATTGGAGTTTGTCTCATTTAATCAGGCTGAAGTTTCCTGGTCTCCTCCTCATGAAGACTTTCAAAATGGTGTTCTGACTCACTACACTATCTGCTTGAGAGAAGAGACTGGAGAGAACTGTATTAGTGAGATATTTCACTCTGCTACTTCTCTTCCTCTCTCCGTTGTGTTGCAGAACCTATCTCCTGATACTGTGTACAGGGTGCGAATTCAAGCTTCCACCTCTGTTGGAGCAGGTCCCTACTCTCCTGATGTTCAATTCATTACAGGTTTGTACACATATTGAAGCTTAATGTTATCTAGATAGCCATTCATCGTTATTTGCTATTCACAATGCTGTTTCAAAGTACACATACGTAGTAGGAATGGCGGAACTTTCGTCGCTGGAACTTTCGTCGCAGAACCTTCGTCGCCGGAACTTTCGTCGCCCTGGCATTTCATCGCGGACATTTCGTCCTCTGAACATTAGTTACCGGACAACGGGTAGCAGAACTTTTGCCCCTGGAATTTTCATCACGATACCCCTTTCGCACTTACTTATTTCTCAATCAAAATCCCTCAACCATACTTTCAAACATACTCCACTCAAAAAGCCTCAACTTCCTTTCCTTACACATTAGTACCCGTTTATTTTAGTCACTAATGAGGCGAAATTATATCCGTTAACAATAATAAATTACATACGTTAATAATAATAATAACTAAATGTTGAGCGACGAAAGTTCTGGCGACGAAAGTTCCGGGCGACGAAAGTTCCGGCGACGAAAGTTCCGTTTCCCACGTAGTAGTATTAATAATTGATGAAATACTGAAGGAAGTGACCTTTTTTTAATGAAGCACAGCATGACTTACTAGCCTTTGGTTTTCAAATATTGAGCCGCCATAGCCAATTCAAGTGAATCATTTTGGATCTATCATATTAATAACTGATGATACTACGTAAACATGCATTGGTATAAGTGTGCGTTGCTTGCCTACACTACCAACTGAAAATGACTATCAGACGCCTAATGTAATTTCAAAAATATGGCGGTCGTAGTTGGTCATCATTACTTCCATTCACTTAAGCATGGATGATTTCAATAAAGTGTATTTTCATATATGGTTTTAATTGTTAGTTAGATCATAACTAAACATTTAATTGTATACGACTTCAAACAATTTCTTTCAAAAATGATATTTAATACAGTCCAATAAAATATCATTATACCATCAACGTAACCAAACGGATTAAGTCGGAAATGGTTGGTCTGGTCCTCTTGGTTCTTCACACCTAGGCGATCCCAGGAACCGAGGCCAAAAATGTCAGAAATATTTAATCCGGCCGGACCGAAAACCACAAAATATTTCTTCCGGCGGGCCATACCTATAACCCAGACCAAAAATGACTGAAATATTTGGTACGGGCGGACCGAATATTTCGTGACAAGCCCACTAAGTTAGCTTATTTGAGCTTTAAATATATTTGAATGCTTTGTCACATCAACTAATCTAGCATTTAAAGGTTAATATCTCACGAATTGTAGGATATAGCAACAAACTTATGGTTGATTAATTTTCAGTATGGACGTCTCTACAATATCATGCAAACGTCATAATGGTGACTTCATGATGACACAGTAAAAATCTATAATCTCCTTTTATCGTGGGAATATTACAATTAATTAGTGGCGAAAGAAAGCCTTCAGAGACGATGTGAGTGTGCTCTTGCATTGGTTATTACACTATATTAAGTATTTGTCACCATCCCAACAAAATGGAAACTCACTGCGCACTGCTCACTCTCGTTTCATCGTGAGGGCTTTGGGTGTTGGGTTTAAGATATATGTGTGTTACGTAACATTTGACTGACTCTAAAGTATAGTTTTTGTCAATGTATTTATTAAAGGATGAACAACAATTAAATCAATTCGAAAAATATATTTGGAATTTAGTTTATTAAAATTTGATTTCTGAGATTCTGGCGGATTATAGTATAAGATCCAGGCACTCTTTGGATAGGACAACTCTATTCGGAGAAGGTTTCTGTGTTTATTCATCTCGAGTGCTACACTAGTTATAATTATATATGGTCTACGATATAATTTTATATTCTCTCATCTAGGCTCACTACCAGCTGTTTCCATAAATGCTAGTATTATTCTGTCATCTGTTGAACTGTCCTGGAACAGCTACTCCCTACCTGGTATCACTGTATCATCATACATCGTGTGTGTGAGAAGTAATGAGAACTCCTCAGTCTGCGATGAAGAAGTGGAACTATCTCCCTCTGTGAACATGTACAACCTGACAGGACTGACAGGTCCTGACATGTACTACGTGAGTGTTATTGCTGTGACTCAGTTAGGACAGACTTCTACCTCTCCGAGTTTGGGAGTGAATGTAGACGGGACGATCCTGACTGCTGTAGAGAACCTAAGTGCCAATCCCATCTCGCACAGTGAGATCAGTTACTCGTGGTTTCCCTACCTGCTGAGTGGTAGCGGCACAGTGGACAGTTTCTTCCTCTGTCTCAGGTTGGATCCTTCAGAAGAGTGTAACATTGTGAGAGAGATTGGTGGTACAGAGACTAGCTACACTGTGTCATCTCTGAATGCGAACACTATCTACTACGCTCGAATTCTGGCTAGGACTTCTGTGGGTGACTCTCCTTCCAGTGAGGATGTCCAAGCGATGACTAGAGAGAATGGTGAGTGAATGATTCAGTGATGTTAAAAGTGTATTTCTTCAATTGAGTTCGACATGTTATTTTGATATCTCCATAGTACCAACTGCTTCTCCCTCTTCTCTCCGATTGGAGATTTTTCCATTTAATCAAGTTGAAGTTTCCTGGTCACCTCCTCATGAAGACTTTCAAAATGGTGTTCTTACTCACTACACTATCTGCTTGAGAGAAGAGACTGGAGAGAACTGTATTAGTGAGATACTTCACTCTGCTACTTCTCTTCCTCTCTCCGTTGTGTTGGAGAACCTATTTCCTAATACTGTGTACAGGGTGCGAGTTCGAGCTCACACCTCTGCGGGATCAGGTCCCTACTCTCCTGATGTTCAATTCACTACAGGTTTGTTGACATTTTAACTTCCTCATTTTTGAGTTTTCAAAATAATTTGATAGCGATGCCTGAATCGCGTCCTTTTTCTCCTTTGCTTGCAATTTGAAAGCACCTCTGTCTATCCATTAATATTCTCCTGGTTGGTTCTTCCCATCTCTTTGTATCTAGTTCTAGACTGCGTATCAAGCAATGAATTTAGTGTTCCACGAAAGTATTAACTTGATTAGACTGGGCTTTCAAATTTGATCCTGTTTAATGCCCAATAGACTCCTTCCTATTATTTAATTAATTAATTAAGCGATAATATAATTTCTACGTCTAAATTCAATGGTTCCTGAGTTAGACTATTTAGGATAATGGTTACATTTGGTCATTTGTCTATTACACAAATGACCAAATGTAACTATTATTTTCATATTATTCTTACTCTACACAATTTTTACAATTGATATTTTATTGCTATCACACACTACAGTTGTACATTTACTGTTTAAACAATTTTATATTCTCTCATCTAGGCTCACTACCAGCTGTTTCCATAAATGCTAGTATTATTCCGTCAGCTGTTGAACTGTCCTGGAACAGCTACTCCCTACCTGGTATCACTGTAACATCATACATCGTGTGTGTAAGAAGTAATGAGGTCTTCTCAGTCTGCGATCAAGAAGTGAAACTATCTCCCTCTGTGAACATGTACAACCTGACAGGACTGACAGGTCCTGACATGTACTACGTGAGTGTGATTGCTGTGACTCAGTTCGGACGGACTTCTATCTCACCGAGTTTGGGAGTGAATGTAGACGGGACGATCCTGACTGCTGTAGAGAACCTAAGTGCCAATCCCATCTCGCACAGTGAGATCAGTTACTCGTGGTCTCCCTACCAGCTGAGTGGTAGCGGCACAGTGAACAGTTTCCTCCTCTGTCTCAGGTTGGATCCTTCAGAAGGGTGTAACATTGTGATAGAGATTGGTGGTACAGAGACTAGCTACACTGTGTCATCTCTGAATGCGAACACTATCTACTACGCTCGAATTCTGGCTAGGACTTCTGTGGGTGACTCTCCTTCCAGTGAGGATGTCCAAGCGATGACTAGAGAGAATGGTGAGTGAATGATTCAGTGATGTTATGAGTGTATTTCTCCAATTGAGTTCGACATGTTATTGTGATATCTCCATAGTACCAACTGCTTCTCCCTCTTCTCTCCGATTGGAGATTGTCCCATTTAATCAGGTTCGAGTTTCCTGGTTACCTCCTCATGAAGACTTTCAAAATGGTGTTCTGACTCACTACACTATCTGCTTGAGAGAAGAGACTGGAGAGAACTGTATACTTCACTCTGCTACTTCTCTTCCTCTCTCCGTTGTGTTGCAGAATCTATCTCCTGATACTGTGTACAGGGTGCGAGTTCGAGCTCACACCTCTGTTGGAGCAGGTCCCTACACTCCTGATGTTCAATTCACCACAGGTTTGTACATAGATTGAAGCTTAATGTTACTAGTCTTTCGTTTTCAAATATTGAGCCGCCATAGCCAATTCAAGTGAATCATTCTGGATATATATTAATAACTGACAAGCGCGCTTCGCTTGCTTGCCCTTCGCGGCTGGCAGACACTTTGTGTCCGCTGGAGGCGCCCTGTGGGCGCCTGGGGTCATATTGATGAATAACATCTCTAAATACGTCTATCATACTGTTATAATCAATATTGCACGAAAAATCATCAAAACTGTCAATTTTTAAATTTTTTTTGATGCGTAATGATGACGTCATAACAAAGTGATGAGTCATCATTTTTTCATGATAGTTGTATCACATATGAGGTATATTAATATACACATTCTATTAAAATTTTCAGCCTTCTATCACTTAAAATGGCTGAGTTATGGTCGAAAAACTGAAATTTCTAATTATAAAAAAGGTGACAATGATGTCATAATTCGATTATGAGTCTCATGCCAACATGCCAAAAATCAGCTTTCTGTGCCTGGCAGTTTCTTCAATCAATTCGTTACATATATATATATATATATATATATTACATATATACATACGTATATACATTAATCGAGTTTTAATAGTAAAGATGATACTACGTAAACATACATTGGTATAGGTGTGCGTTGCTTGCCTACACTACCAACTGAAAATGACTATCAGACCCCTAATGTAATTTCAAAAATATGGCGGCCGTAGTTGCTCATCATTACCTCCATTCACTTAAGCATGGAAGTGTATGCAGGGGTGTAGTGTAGGGGGAGCGGGGGGGAGCAGCGCTCCCCCACTACAAATTCAAGGGGGAGCAGCGCTCCCTCACTACAAATTTAAGGGGGATCGGCGCTCCCTCACTTTAACCTGACGATTGTTATTACCTATAGAATCGTTTGGCAAGAATGGATTTCGGAGTCGACTGTTTTATAATGTACTGAAAGCATACATGCCAACCTCTGCATGCAAAATAACGGGACATAAGTAGTACTTTTAGCGGGACATTGAGTTATATCGCGGGACATCGTATATTTGTATTATACCTGTAGGCTGAAAAAGCGGGACAATTACACTTTTTGCAACGTTTTCGCGCGACATAGCTCTCTAAGCCTCTCTTCATATGTCCGAAAAAGTGAAAAAATTTCTTTTGGGGGAGCGCTTATAAAAGAATATATTATATTCTTTTATAAGCGCTCCCCCAAAATAAATTTGAGCACTACACCCCTGGGTGTATGTAAAATTCAAAACGGTTAAGGGTACAATGGGCCATGATGAGTAAGCATTTTAGATTTCCATCTTTAATTGAAAACTATCAACATGGAAGTCCGCATTCATATCCAAAGTAGATACATAGTAGTGTCCTCTAAAAGCTATCACGCCCCTATTCAATTCAACATTGCCCTGTCACGAAATATTCGGTCCTCCCGGACAAATATTTTTTCTGACATTTTCGGTCCGGCAGAATTTTTAATGAACCTAATAATTTTATTTGAGTATGATGACTTAAAATTAATTTTAAGGAAGAACAAAAAATATGATGATATAACCTGATTCCGTTTTATCGCTACCAAATAGGAGTTAACTGTATTTTCATATATGCTTTTAATTGTTAGTTAGATCATAACTAAACATTTAAAATTGTATACGACTTCAAACAATCTCTTTCAAAAATTTCATCTGGAGTGCTACACTGGTTATAATCATATAATGATCTACGATATGATTTTATATTCCTTCATCTAGCCCCACTACCAGCTGTTTCCATAAGTGCTAGTTCAAGTGAGTCAGGTGTTGAACTGTCCTGGAACAGCTACTCCCTACCTGGTATCACTGTATCGTCATACATCGTGTGTGTGAGAAGTAATGAGAGCTCCTCAGTCTGCGATGAAGAAGTGGAACTATCTCCCTCTGTGAACATGTACACCCTGACAGGACTGACAGGTCCTGACCTGTACTACGTGAGTGTGATTGCTGTGACTCAGTTAGGACAGACTTCTACCTCTCCGAGTTTGGGAGTGAGTGTAGACGGGACGATCCTGACTGCTGTAGAGAACCTAAGTGCCAATCCCATCTCGCACAGTGAGATCAGTTACTCGTGGTTTCCCTACCTGCTGAGTGGTAGCGGCACAGTGAACAGTTTCCTCCTCTGTCTCAGGTTGGATCCTTCAGAAGAGTGTAACATTGTGAGAGAGATTGGTGGTACAGAGACTAGCTACACTGTGTCATCTCTGAATGCGAACACTATCTACTACGCTCGAATTCTGGCTAGGACTTCTGTGGGTGACTCTCCTTTCAATGAGGATGTCCAAGCGATGACTAGAGAGAATGGTGAGTGAATGATTCAGTGATGTTATGAGTGTATTTCTCTAATTGAGTTCGACATGTTATTGTGATATCTCCACAGTACCAACTGCTTCTCCCTCTTCTCTCCGATTGGAGATTGTCTCATTTAATCAGGTTCGAGTTTCCTGGTCTCCTCCTCATGAAGACTTTCAAAATGGTGTTCTGACTCACTACACTATCTGCTTGAGAGAAGAAACTAGGGAGAACTGTATACTTCACTCTGCTGCTTCTCTTCCTCTCTCCGTTGTGTTGCAGAACCTATCTCCTGATACTGTTTACAGGGTGCGAGTTCGAGCTCACACCTCTGTCGGAGCAGGTCCCTACACTCCTGATGTTCAATTCACTACAGGTTTGTACATAGATTGAAGCTGAATGTTGCTTATAGAGATAACTTATTCATCGTTATTTTACTGTTTACAAATTGATTCAAAGTACACGTAATTTTTAATAAACATGGATAATAAATGAATTAAGTACTGAGTGAATGCACCCTTTTATACTAATGGCACATACGTATAGCCTACAGTCTTGTTTCTACACATCATGCAAGCGTCATAATGGTCACTTCATGATGACACAGTAAAAATCTAAAATCTCCTTTTATCGTGGGAATATTACAATGGATTAGTGGCGAAAGAAAGCCTTCAGAGACGATGTGAGTGTGTGCTCCTGCATTGGTTATTACACTATATTAAATATTTGTCACCATCCCAACAAAATGGAAACTCACTGCGCACTACTCGCTCTCATTTCATCGTGAGGACTTTGGGTGTTGGGTTTAAGATATATGTGTGTTACGTAACATTTGACTGACCCTAAAGTATACAGTACACCCTCGATAGTCCGAACCTCGCCAATCCGAACCCTCGCTAATCCGAACACCTAAAATATGTTATTATTCGCCTATGTGCTTTGAATACACGTTTATAAACTTAAATCTATCAATAATATTGAGAAACCTCGTTAAATAAGCAATCAAGGGGGAATAATATCCTTAATATTCTAACAACACAAATTTATTATAATTAATGCCCTATTGAATTAGTGTTATTTCACTAATCGGGACAAATTCAATAATCCGAACGATTTTTTCGATCATTGGAACAGAGCTGTTCGGATTAGCGAGGGAGTACTGTAATAGTTAATTAAAGGATGAACAACAATTAAATCAATTCGAAAAATATATTTGGAATTTAGTTGTATTCAATTTTGTTTTCTGAGATTCTGGCGGATTATAGTATAAAATCCTGGCACTCTTTGGATAGGACAGCTCTATTCGGAGAAGGTTTCTGTGTTTATTCATCTCGAGTGCTACACTGGTTATAATCATATAATGATCTATGATATAATTTTATATTCCTTCACCTAGGCTCACTACCAGCTGTTTCCATAAATGCTAGTATTATTCTGTCATCTGTTGAACTGTCCTGGAACAGCTACTCCCTACCTGGTATCACTGTATCATCATACGTCGTGTGTGTGAGAAGTAATGAGAGCTCCTCAGTCTGCGATGAAGAAGTGGAACTATCTCCCTTTGTGAACATGTACACCCTGACAGGACTGACAGGTCCTGACATGTACTACGTGAGTGTGATTGCTGTGACTCAGTTAGGACAGACTTCTACCTCTCCGAGTTTGGGAGTGAATGTAGACGGGACGATCCTGACTGCTGTAGAGAACCTAAGTGCCAATCCCATCTCGCACAGTGAGATCAGTTACTCGTGGTCTCCCTACCAGCTGAGTGGTAGCGGCACAGTGAACAGTTTCTTTCTCTGTCTCAGGTTGGATACTTCAGAAGGGTGTAACATTGTGAGAGAGATTGGTGGTACAGAGACTAGCTACACTGTGTCATCTCTGAATGCGAACACTATCTACTACGCTCGAATTCTGGCTAGGACTTCTGTTGGTGACTCTCCTTTCAATGAGGATGTCCAAGCGATGACTAGAGAGAATGGTGAGTGAATGATTCAGTGAATTTATTAGTGTATTTCTCCAATTGAGTTCGACATGTTATTGTGATATCTTCACAGTACCAACTGCTTCTCCCTCTTCTCTCCGATTGGAAAGTGTCTCATTTAATCAGGTTCGAGTTTCCTGGTCACCTCCTCATGAAGACTTTCAAAATGGTATTCTGACTCACTACACTATCTGCTTGAGAGAAGAAACTAGGGAGAACTGTATACTTCACTCTGCTACTTCTCTTCCTCTCTCCGTTGTGTTGCAGAACCTATCTCCTGATACTGTGTACAGGGTGCGAGTTCGAGCTCACACCTCTGTCGGAGCAGGTCCCTACACTCCTGATGTTCAATTCACTACAGGTTTGTACATAGATTGAAGCTGAATGTTGCTTATAGAGATAACTTATTCATCGTTATTTACTGTTTAAAAATTGATTCAAAGTACACGTAATTTTTAATAAACATGGATAATAAATGAATTAAGTACTGAGTGGATGCACCCTTTTATACTAATGGCACAGTATAACCTACAGTCTTGTTTCTACACATCATGCAAGCGTCATAATGGTCACTTCATGATGACACAGTAAAAATCTAAAATCTCCTTTTATCGTGGGAATATTACAATGGATTAGTGGCGAAAGAAAGCCTTCAGAGACGATGTGCGTGTGCTCCTGCATTGGTTATTACACTATATTAAGTATTTGTCACCATCCCAACAAAATGGAAACTCACTGCGCACTACTCGCTCTCATTTCATCGTGAGGACTTTGGGTGTTGGGTTTAAGATATATGTGTGTTACGTAACATTTGACTGACTCTAAAGTGTAGTTCTTGTCAATATATTTATTAAAGGATGAACAACAATGAATCAATTCGAAAAATATATTTGGAATTTAGTTGTATTTAATTTTGATTTCTGAGATTCTGGCGGATTATAGTATAAGATCCAGGCACTCTTTGGATTGGACAGCTCTATTCGGAGAAGGTTTCTGTGTTTATTCATCTCGTGTGCTACACTAGTTATAATTATATATGGTCTACGATATAATTTTATATTCCTTCATCTAGGCTCACTACCAGCTGTTTCCATAAGTGCTAGTTCAAGTGAGTCAGGTGTTGAACTGTCCTGGAACAGCTACTCCCTATCTGGTATCACTGTATCATCATACATCGTGTGTGTGAGAAGTAATGATAGCTCCTCAGTCTGCGATGAAGAAGTGGAACTATCTCCCTCTGTGAACATGTACACCCTGACAGGACTGACAGGTCCTGACATGTACTACGTGAGTGTGATTGCTATGACTCAGTTAGGACAGACTTCTACCTCTCCAAGTTTGGGAGTGAATGTAGACGGGACGATCCTGACTGCTGTAGAGAACTTAAATGCCAATCCCATCTCGCACAGTGAGATCAGTTACTCGTGGTCTCCCTACCAGCTGAGTGGTAGCGGCACAGTGAACAGTTTCCTCCTCTGTCTCAGGTTGGATCCTTCAGAAGGGTGTAACATTGTGAGAGAGATTGGTGGTACAGAGACTAGCTACACTGTGTCATCTCTGAATGCGAACACTATCTACTACGCTCGAATTCTGGCTAGGACTTCTGTGGGTGACTCTCCTTTCAATGAGGATGTCCAAGCGATGACTAGAGAGAATGGTGAGTGAATGATTCAGTGATGTTATGAGTGTATTTCTCCAATTGAGTTCGACATGTTATTGTGATATCTCTACAGTACCAACTGCTCCTCCCTCTTCTCTCCGATTAGAGATTGTCCCATTTAATCAGGCTGAGGTTTTCTGGTCACCTCCTCATGAAGACTTTCAAAATGGTATTCTGACTCACTACACTATCTGCTTGAGAGAAGAGACTGGAGAGAACTGTATTAGTGAGATACTTCACTCTGCTACTTCTCTTCCTCTCTCCGTTGTGTTGGAGAATCTATCTCCTAATACTGTGTACAGGGTGCGAGTTCGAGCTCACACCTCTGTCGGAGCAGGTCCCTACTCTTCTGATGCTCCATTCATTACAGGTTTGTCGATGTTTAATCATTGTTATGGTGATTTAATTTCAATCAATGTTGAACCCGATTTACCGAATATGAATACTGTTGTCTGTTGATATTCGGTTACTCCAACAAATGCGAAGACTAGTATTCGGTTCCCAACCAAATATTTAACTATTCGGTTACAACCGTTGGTTTCGAACTATCCTTTATTGTGTCCGAAAAATTTGTTGCAACAGTGCATACAGGTTTACAATTTATTCTACATAAAAATATTTTAATTCACAGCTCTTAACTGTAGAATGCCAAGCATTTATGTGGCTTCGCACTGTTACGACTTCAGTGGAATAGAAAATGACTGGGGGACATCCGCGATATCGGGGACACTGTGTCCCCAGTCGACATTCTACGGTTAAGTTTACAAGAGCAGTTTATTTTTATCAGATAGAACAATATTGCCGAACGGTATTGCAGTCCATGAAGTGACTGATTCTAGAATATCATCTGAAATCTCTCTCAAACTTGGAAAAATAACTAAAGCGAGACAGTATTTTTCTGAGATTTTTTTCATTTCTCATCATTACGCTTATATTAATGGTGAGAAATGTTGGAGGATATCCCGCCCTACATCTAGAATTCACACCCATCCCCTTATTGCGTGATATGAAATCGAGTTTACTGCACCAAATGTTAAATACATATTTTCCAGGATCGACAACAACTCAAAATACAACAACTCCCTCTCAAAATACAACAACTCCAACACAAGAGACAACAACTCCATCTCAAAATACAACAACTCTAACACAAGAGACAACAACTCCCTCTCAAAATATAACAACTCCAACACAAGAGACAACAACTCCCTCTCAAAATACAACAACTCCAATACAAGAGACAACAACTCCCTCTCAAAATACAACAACTCCAACACAAGAGACAACAACTCCCTCTCAAAATATAACAACTCCAACACAAGAGACAACAACTCCCTCTCAAAATATAACAACTCCAACACAAGAGACAACAACTCCCTCTCAAAATATAACAACTCCAATACAAGAGACAACAACTCCCTCTCAAAATATAACAACTCCAATACAAGAGACAACAACTCCAACACAAGAGACAACAACTCCAACACAAGAGACAACAACTCCATCTCAAAATACAACAACTCCAACACAAGAAACAACAACTCCCTCTCAAAATATAACAACTCCAACACAAGAGACAACAACTCCCTCTCAAAATATAACAACTCCAATACAAGAGACAACAACTCCAACACAAGAGACAACAACTCCCTCTCAAAATACAACAACTTCAACACAAGAGACAACAACTCCCTCTCAAAATACAACAACTCCAATACAAGAGACAACAACTCCCTCTCAAAATGCAACAACTCCAACACAAGAGACAACAACTCCATCTCAAAATACAACAACTCCAATACAAGAGACAACAACTCCATCTCAAAATACAACAACTCCAACACTAGAGACAACAACTCCATCTCAAAATACAACAACTCCAACACAAGAGACAACAACTCCCTCTCAAAATATAACAACTCCAACACAAGAGACAACAACTCCCTCTCAAAATACAACAACTCCAATACAAGAGACAACAACTCCCTCTCAAAATACAACAACTCCAACACAAGAGACAACAACCCCATCTCAAAATACAACAACTCCAATACAAGAGACAACAACTCCCTCTCAAAATACAACAACTCCAACACAAGAGACAACAACTCCAACACTAGAGACAACAACTCCATCTCAAAATACAACAACTCCAACACAAGAAACAACAACTCCAATGCAGACAACAACAACACAAGGGACAACAACTACATCTCAAGAGACAACTCCAACTCCAACTACAGGTATTGTTTAATTAAGAATGGACAAGTCTGTTTACAAAACAAGTCTGACTAACACATGGGTAAAGTTTTAACCACTATTTTTTGTTAGGTATTTTTATTTCTTACTGATCTGATCAGTCCATATTTCGCCTGGAATAACAACCTCTATGGAATACGTACATTCCTTCCAATTGTTTAATTAAATTACGTATTTATCCCTGTGGTGTAGCCGTTATGATTTACCTGATCGAATTATCCTGGATTAGTCTAGTCACAATTTCTATACGGGGTTTGTATACAACCGTAGAGTCTCAGTCATTTCTAACAAGGTTTAATAAAGCCATAGATTTCTCAGTCAACAAAGGAGTTACAAACTAGCATGGAAAACGAAACGTATTGCCATAATAGCCTACTCTAATAATGCGTCACAGTAAAATAACCAAGGATGCAGTTATAGCCGAATGGATTAATATACGATTAGCCTAAAATCGTTAACCATGTAGGATAGACATTAAAAATGTATTCCCAGCATATATAAACATGACATTAAAGTACATATTTCATTTGTCAAAATTTCGATTAGTCATCATATCACTGCGCAACAGGTCAATTTAAGCACGATTTTGGCGATTTTCTAAGCTGTTTTAAGCCTACTTCTAAATGTTATTAAGGTATAATTTTTGTGTAGAACTAAGATTAGTACTAGTTGATTTGAAAATTTTTGAAAGTCTATAACACAACAATTTAGTTTATGTCTTGAATGATTGCAATATTATAGTTACTCAAGTGTCTATCTTTGTTTAAGGATGCAAACTTATTGAGTATCTTATTTTGATTGCTAAGTACAAGTAGGCTGAGTGGTCAGACTACAATATCCATGCTTCCCACCCACTAGAGCAATCGCAATCATCATTGTCTCTTTTCTAGCATGTGACTCGAGTAGTAGGTATATAAACCATTCTTTCAATCTGTCTGAGTTTTACTGTGCTCCTAGACTGTCATGAAATTTGTCGATCTACTCGGATTGGTAACAGTTCTGCTGATTTACCACTCATGTAAGTCTCCATGTCTCCGCATATTGTGTGTATGGTCATAACTGCTTCGAGATTCTGTTTCGCTTTAGGAGTATATATGGGAACTGAATTTAGGGAAGTCATGTATCTAGATAGTAGTTTTATTAACAATAATATTATACACATTTTGTTCTATCTTTCAGGTCCCATTACCTCCCAGACCGTTACCCCTACTCCTGCTCCTTCAATCCGTATCACGAATCGCTCGAACCAGACAATTTCATTTGGATTAATATTTGTTGAAGGACCAATTGGGGCAACGTACTCCGTCCAGGAAAGAATCACGGTTTTAATCAAAGCGGCTTATGAATTCCAGAATGCTGATAATTCAGATGTTTCTACATCCTGGTTTTTCAACGGCTCTCCTATTCCAAGCGTTTTCATATTCGAAGGAACTATTGATGGTGCACCATACCGTTCGCATTCGTTTGACCTGGGCACCATGACTGGATTCATTCATCAAGGTGTGAACTCTCTTGATGAGATTATAGAACTGAACCAACTTCCTCTTCAGAGTAATTCACAAATTAGATTTGAGGTGAGTTATTAATTTACTTTTTTACAGATATATGTGGTGGTAACTAGTTTCGTTCTCGGTGTGTGTGTGTCAAAAACTTTATATTTAAATAACTAGATGTAGTCACAGCAAGCTGGAATGATTTAATTAATTAAACATCAATTAGGTGTCCTTAAGAGGCACAGGAGCCGTTGACAGTGCAACTAGTGTATTAAACGTATTAAGTGAACCACCTACAACATCTCAAGGAACAACTCCAACACAGACAACGACTCCAACACAAGAGACAACAACAAAAACAACAACATCTCAAGATACAACAACTCCAACACAAGAGACAACAACAACAACATCTCAAGGGACAACAACTCCAATGCAGACAACAACTCCAACACAAGAGACAACAACATCTCAAGAGACAACAACTCCAACACAAGAGACAACAACAACAACATCTCAAGGGACAACAACTCCAATGCAGACAACAACTCCAACACAGACAACAACTCCAACACAAGAAACAACAACAACAACAACATCTCAAGAGACAACAACTCCAACACAAGAGACAACAACAAAAACAACAACATCTCAAGAGACAACAACAAAAACAACAACATCTCAAGAGACAACAACAAAAACAACAACATCTCAAGAGACAACAACATCTCAAGAGACAACAACTCCAACACAGACAACAACTCCAACACAGACAACAACTCCAACACAGACAACAACTCCAACACAAGAGACAACAACAACATCTCAAGAGACAACAACAACATCTCAAGAGACAACAACTCCAATGCAGACAACAACTCCAATACAAGAGACAACTCCAACTCCAGGTATTGTTTAATTAAGAATGGACAAGTTTGTTTACAAAACAGGTCTGACTGACACATGGGTAAAGTTTTAACCACTATTCAAGTCTAAGTTGGCTAATTCATTGAAAGATGATGAAGAATTATGAATTATTCAATTAATGAATTATTCAAAATCTCAAACATTAGTGCAGATTTTATGCCCAAAAGTGGTTAAAAGGTTGCTCATGTTATATACCTCTAACATTGCTCAGTCCCTAAGCGAAATATCAAATATTTTTTTCATTATTTTAATTTCAAAATTTGAGTAATTCATTGATAATTCATGAATTAGTCAACTTAGATTCAAGTTAGATATTTTTATTTCTTACTGGTCTGATCAGTCAATATTTTTCCTTGGAATAAAAACCTCTATGGAATACGTACATTCCTTCCAAATGTTTAATTAAATTACGTATTTATCCCTGTGGTGTAGCCGTTATGATTTACCTGATCGAATTATCCTGGATTAGTCTAGTGTTTCACTGCTTTACAGATATTGTCTAATTGTAAAACCACAAAGGTTACTACCACTGACTATTTATTCTACTATTTGACAAATCAATGAACTTTGTTATTCTGGTAGCCATATTCTGTATGCATATACCATTTTTCAGCCTGCATCAAATTGCAAATTTATGATTATTCTACACATCTATACTATTAAAACTCGTTTTACTGAATATTAATGGAAAAGTTAATATTTGCAGTTGATTATGTACTAGATGAAGGACATTTGAACATTTAGACTATATATACACCGTAACTCAGAGTACAGTTGATTAGTGCCTATCTACAATAATGAAAGTTCAATTTGCACTAGTTCTCTTCGTTTTTATTTTCAAAGCACTTGCAAGTAGGTCTTATAAACAATATCGCATATTTGTACTCCTACAATTTAAGATTTAAATTAATTACTTACACCTTTTAGGTCCTGTGATTATTATCATCGAAGGGGATTCTGTGATCGAGTCGGATACTGTTGGGGATTTTGAAGCTGCTATCGGTTCCAGCTTTTATGTCCGTGAACAATCCTCCATAAGAATAGTTGCTAGTTTTATCATCAACACAACAGACGCAGTTGAACCTCGGACTTTGTGGTACTACCACAGCTCTGTGGATGGAATACGAACTGAGATCGAAGATCAACTCGTCTTCCTACCAGACGGAACGATTGGAAGAATGATCACTAACGCTCCATGGAGTGGCAATGACTCCTATTCAATTATACTCCGCGCTGGTTTAAGGAGTGAAAACCTGGATATTCCTTCTCTATTTCCCGTCCATGAAGGATTCTTCACTTTTGAGGTTAGTTCAATCATATTCACTTTAAATCTCATCAGTCAGTTAAAATCAGTCTCTTCTGATATGACACTATACGGAAACTGTGTTAGGTCCGAATGGAACAGGTTCGACTGAATAAATCCGACTAATTTCCGTTTATTTTGTGAAATAAATAATGAGGGGTCGATTGGAGGCATTTTTATTTGTTAGGAGGGATTCTAGGGTTTTTTTGGTGCGGAATATTTTCAAAATTCTTTTTTTTAAGCAGAATGAAATTTTATTTGTTAGTCACTTCTTTATTCCAGTAGTATGTACATATTATTCGGCTCTTTCCAGTTTTGAAAATTCGGAATTATTCCAGTCGGGCCAATTCAGTCAACCCACTATACGTACATATATATTTTAAGTGGTCTCCTGCTTAATGTGAAAAACACTCAATTATGTCCCAGGTTGTGGATGTATGTGCTTATTATTATTATTATCATTATTATTCGCCAACCTTTCAAATGCCTTTCAAATGCCCTTTATTATGGAATTGTACATAATTCATTCCCATTTTTCTAAATTTAATATCATTAAAGGAGCAATGCTCTTTGAAATAATAGAAGTGAACCCACTCCAAATTTTCCGGAAAGTACTCCTCTTAAATCCCTGTTCAAAATAATCTTATGACAAGAGAGATTTCACCTATCTCTTCCATACTAATTATTCACTCTTCGCAATTTTTAATGAATTTGATCCATTCTTCACTTTTTTGTGGATGCAAAGAATGAAAAATATCTTCAGAGGAGCGTTTAGCGGAGCGAGAGCGCTCACCTTGTAAAATTCAGGCTGGAGTCTGTTCCTAAGTTCCGGAGCGCTTAAAATATTGCTCTGCCGTATTTAGCTCTCTTCATGGATTAGACTCTGATAACATTTTGCTAGGTTATGCATACGATATATCATCTGAACACTAAAATAATTGTGACACTCACAATGAACAAATTTCATTCATAGCTAAAGAGTGTTTGGAACATT
Source organism: Aphrocallistes beatrix (assembly GCA_963281255.1). NCBI lineage: Eukaryota > Metazoa > Porifera > Hexactinellida > Sceptrulophora > Aphrocallistidae > Aphrocallistes > Aphrocallistes beatrix. The sequence continues at coordinate 3,473,435 of OY725494.1, forward strand.
TCAGCAGATATTAAACACAGTTAATAACTTAAAACCGTAAACAACGAATCCAATGAACTTTAAACCAGTATATAGAATATCCACTATATGTTAGCCAGCTGTGTTACTAGAAATACTTGTGGTAATTGGTTTTTAATTAGAAGTCATAGTTAGGGAGTAATGACGATCAATTGGCTAGATGTATAATCTAGTGGTCATTGTTTCAATTTGAAATTTTAAGATGAAATAGAATTAAATTAAGCTCCAGACAGACGGACTCTACAGCTTTTTGACTTAATCATGTGCTACTATCAAGCTGTTAAGAACCAAGATGATAATAACCATAATTTAGTTCGTTGCCAGAATACTAGTCTAGACTTACATATCCATGCTAGGTTAATGTGGATAATATACCCTCTCAAGAAGCGACAACTGAGATTAGAATTACCTTCCCGCCAACTACTGTTCCCACAACTCCTCCTCCAACTCAGCCCCCTGTTGAGTGCTCGCGCCCACTAGACGTGTATTTTGCAATCGATGGCAGTGGGAGTCAAGGCTTGGATGTATTTACAAATGAGATCAATTTTGTCATTGATACTATCCAAAGTTTCGCCAGCCCCATGAACAGATATGGGTATTTGATATTTGCATCAGAAATCCAAGCTAATATTGAGCTCAATATGAATTCGTCAGCAGTAAAAGAATCCCTCCTGGCTGCAAACTATAATGGCGGAGGAACTGAATTCCTACCAGCTCTCGACTTGATATTCGATACATACTTTACTCCTGACAACATAAGAGAAGGGGCATCTCGAGTTTTGTTTTTCATAAGTGATGGAAGTTCTGAGGGAAATTTTACTATGATCATAGAAAAAGCCCGAATGCTTAGTGAGCTCAGTCAGGTTGAAATAGTTACTGTTGGGTTTGGAAACCCAAATCTGAATCAGTTATCATTAATTGCCACTAACAACAATAATTTCAGTTTCACAACAATTGATGAAGCAAGAGACGCTGTGAACATGCTCGTCGCAGTTGCATGTCCCACCCGTAAGTTGCTAACTCTAATTCTGCAAGTCTGAATTTACTGCTGTGAAGTTGAATTTATTGACTCCATTCCTCCAGTTCCTTCTTGCTGTCAGGGACCTATCGTGAGTTATTATTAATTATGTGGTTAATATTGATTTATTTGCTACATTCATTTGTTTTAATAGTAGGAATTGATGCGAATGAATACATTGATTTTATATATCTTTTTCACTTATTAATAGGGATTCAGAGGAGAACGCGGGATACCAGGATACAGAGTGAGTGAATAGTTCATATTTATTTTGATTCATATATTCAAAATTGAATTATACTGATTGATCCTTATTTCTTATTTAGGGAGACCCCGGTATGAATGGAAAGAATGGAATTTGTGAGACACTCGAGGTGAGTTTTGTTTTAATAAATCTTATAGTCTAAAAAAATATTAGTCTTTTTTTATTGTTTTTTTTATAGGAATGCCTTCTCACTGGTCTTAGAGGAAGAGAGGTATGTTTCATAATAGTATTTGTTTGTATTTTTTGTCAAGTATTTACGTTTCTAATATTTAGGGTATGAAAGGATCTCCAGGGATGAAAGGAGCACCTGGCAGTGCGGGAATAAAAGTGAGTTTAAACGGTAGAAGTACGATTAAATGTGGCACATAACATACACACCGGCATTTCCATAATAAGTACTCCTGCTACGAGATAAAACGGTATATTGCTAGAGTCATTTTATGAGGATCCTGTATGCATTTTCCACATAATTGTCTAAGGTGATATTGCTGTCAATAATCCGACTTATTAAATAATTTATTTGTATTTTAGGGAGAATCAGGAGCTAAGGGGATGACTGGAGATCAGGGCTCTGTTGGTCAGAAAGTAAGTATCCTTTATGAACTATGTACCTATGATCTTTGTATATATACTCATGTCGATTGGATTGTGATTTTCATTCTTCTTAAAGGGGGCTAAAGGGGAGACTGGACTTCGAGGAGACCCAGGGGCAAAGGGAAGTGAGGTAGGTAACTCAACTTTCTAAATTCTGAATAATGAAATTAGATTAATCACTCTATTGACAGGGCTCAACAGGAGCTAGTGGGACAAAGGGAGCCACGGGAGTAGAGGTTAGTCATATTATCAAGATTCAAGATGAACAGAAGAAAGAAAATAGGCACATATTCTAATCTGTATTTTATTAGGGCCCAGAGGGAGAACAAGGCCCCCAAGGTACTAAAGGAGCAAAGGTACACACACACATCCTCGTTTATTTTTCCATATAAACATTCCGATACGTCACTAAATATTATTCATATAGGGAGACACTGGACCACCTGGAGTTTGTGATTTCCCGGAATGTGTGGGTCAGAAGGTATGTGACATTTATATTGAAATCAGGATTTACCGATTCCTCGTCATTATTCATACTGTTTATCCTCTAGGGTTGGACCGGACCGAAAGGTGTAAATGGATCTAAAGGATTTTCTGTGAGTTAAAGCACATAAACACCACAAAGTATAAACCCCATAAATTAAATTTTATCTTTATTTCTTCTCTTAGGGGTCACGTGGAGAAAAAGGAGCCAAAGGATCACAGGGAATTAAGGTGTCTAGTTTGCAAGCTTGTCAGAGACGACCAAAATCGCCTTTATATCTGTGAATTTCATGTTTCCTTTTATAAGGACTCAAAGGAGATAGGGTTCGGTCCAGGGGTGGCGCCAGGAATTCCCCAACGGGGGGCTAAGATCCCCGACAAAGGGGCTAAATTACAGTATCTTTTCTAAATTTGTCCCAATTCTTTCCTCGTGGGGGGCTGTAGACCCTCCCTGACGCCACCCCTGGTTCGGCCGGTCTACTTTTAACCAGTATAGACTGAGCTGCTCCTTTCTTTCGGGTCAGACGGTCATGATTTTCATTCTTTATCCTATTTTATTGTTTATTTGTGTAGCATTTTACTTCATTTTTATACTATTTAGGGCGATGTTGGTCTGAAAGGGTCGAATGGTCTTCTTGGAGCTCAGGTAAGTAATTATCCTTGTTATTTACAAATAACATTGCGTGCATGAACGATTATATTTATTTGCAATTTAGGGAGAGACTGGTGAATCGGGAGGGGCAATTGAAATGGTAAACAACTTCCTTTTTCGTTCTAAATTACTTGTAAAAGATTAAATTTTATACTTATCTCTCCATCTTAGCGAGTATATTCAGAGGATTCTAGGAATTGTACAACTGACGGAAGTCTCCTCTATGACCCTGAAAGCGACAGGATTTATTATTGCTCAATGGGTCAATATCTTGTAAGTAAATTATCTAGATTGATACGATCTCGTTATCATATCAACTTTAGGTATGTGATAGCCTTTATTCATGAACTTTAATTCTTTTAGTGTGTGGGCAAGGAAGATTGTAGCTAATCGGAACCCACCAGGAGAAAACAGCATATCATATTTTTCATTTTTGAATTAATGTTTTTTCCTTTTAATACTTATTTTGTGAGTTGTGCTTGTACAACTATATTGCAGTTATTGTATACTCTTGTTACTTCCTAGTATTGTTATTATTTAATCTAGCTCATTAAAATTACACAGTCTTAATATTTTCACACTTCTAATATAAACCGTTTCAGGTATTATAAATACATATTTTTAAGGGACTCTTTTCCTAATATAAGATTATGCGCTTTACTTGGAAATCCTAAGCATTTCGATTTTGTTGATTGAAGTAATTATGGTGTTTGCTTATAAAAGTATTCCAGCCACCGGCGTAGCCAGCAACCTTGGGGCAAGGGGGGACCTATTTGAAAATTTGATCGTCATATAAAGATGAATTTTATAGGACTTCCGGAATCGATAATTTACAAAGTTTTGTGTCAAATATTGTATTTATTTTGTCATTTGCTGGAGAACTGGACCCCACTGGGGCTTTCAACGTCTCCAGATCCTCAGCTGGGCATTGTCCCCCAACCACAAAATCCGGGCTACGCCAAAAAATTCCAACCATCTGTTTGTGTTGGATTCGCTGATCATTTCTAAATACGTTCCTCGTGATAATTATTACTTGTACCTACAAACTTGAGATTATCGTGTGGATTGATCTGAATTTAACTAAATTATGTGAAGTTGGATTCTACCCACATCCTACTATAGTGCATGATAAGTTGCTCGTACTTACTAAATCTTTTATAACATATTCAAAATTGAAATATCATCCTCCTCCTTACCTCAAATCCACCCATCATCATAGCTCGTCCTAATATGACCTTCAGGGAAAGTAATCATAGTTGAGGTCGATTCGTATTAGCATGAACTGTCCAAAATGTGCATAATGTAGTCAATTCTATTAATTGATTTAATAACGGGCAATATTGGTTGGAGATTCTGCTAATCCATCAGTTCGCAGGTAATACGACAGGAAGTAGTGCTGAGCTTTCTATAAAAGTATTATGTGGAAACCTTTCTAGAGAAAAATATTTTGGTTATTTGGTTGATTTAAGTACGTAGTACATGATTAGTTGGAAAGAAGCGATTTTATAAACACAGAGCGAAATCTGTAGATAACAGGTACCTAAGGGACTTGAAAAAACCGTTATATCGAGGTTTATCATAATCGAAAGATCGACGATGGAACTGTATTTGTGGCCGTTATGTTACCAGATGACCGTTATACGAGGTTTCATTGTAGTAATCGAACTGTTTCTGTTCAGCAAATACAATGGATACAGGTCAGGAACATTTAAAGTTCATATCCGAGAAACGGAATCCTTTAAAAGAAGAGTAACAATGCCCTTTTTCCCTCAATAAGCTACCGGCGCTTATTTTTTCATGCACTTTAAAGCCTCGGGATTAGAAACGGCCGGAATTTTTCAAGGATCAAGCAATTTAGTTGGTTAATTGAAAGGCATAACAAATTCGCGTACCCACTAAAATATTATACTCTACGTACTATAGTAGTATGTACCGTCTTTCCCTGAATAAGCTACCGGCGCTTATTTTTTCATGCACTTTAAAGCCCCGGGATTAGAAACGGCCGGAAATTTTTCAAGGATCAAGCAATTTAGTTGGTTAATTGAAACACATAACAAATTCGCGTACCCACTAAAATATTATACTCTACGTACTATAGTAGTACGTACCGTCTTTCCCTGAATAAGCTACCGGCGCTTATTCTAACTCCTGGCGTTTATTCGGGTTTTAAAGACGGTACACTGCAACATCAATGCAACCTCAATTATCCGACATGTTCCATCTCTGATCTGAGATGCCAATAACGAGATAGGTAATATGTACATTAACCTCAGTCCTCAGATCTGGTCCTGTAACATTTAATCTAACTTCCTTTCATCTCATTCAACTCGAAGGATAAAATAAAGAGACATGCTAACATCAGGATGATACCGAGTCCACTTTGTGTTCTTGTAATACCTAATCTGTCTGGCAAGCGTTTCTTTACCCTCGGTTAATTAAAGGAATTAATTATTCTATTTAACCCAATGAAATTTGATCAGTGCTCTTCTGCCGTTTTCTGTAATATAAGCTAAATGATGGAATAATGATTTCTATATATTGTGGTTTGTTTTAGGTTTATGGAATATGTACAACAGAATTGTTTAAAATACCTTCAATATATTAAGTTCTATTGCAGAGACAAATTTGTACATAATCTGATCTTATCAATTGAATGGAATCTTAATAATGAGACTTGCTGGCGGCTTTTCTACACTTTCTATTTGCAACGTTTTCGTTGTCGGATTATTTCTTAATTTTTTCCAAGGTTTAGAATCTCAAGGTAAGCTGTAGAAAAGAAAATAAGATGAACACATTTAATCAAATTTGTTTTTTAAATGTTTGACAAAAGTAGAAAGCTGAACCACACCAATATTCAGTCGGATATATTGATTTTAAAACACAGATTAATCGCATTGTATTGACCCACTGAAATTAATATTACAAGCTAATTAATAAGTTTATTTTTATGTAAATTACAGAAAAATCTTCTACAGGAAATGAAAATTGCAAAAATAAACTCGATATTTTCTTTTTGATTGATGGGTCTGGCAGTTTGGGCGAAGAGGATTTTCTCCTTTCAAAAGATCTGGTCAGTCAAATTCTCGGCATGTACAACATCCCAGATAGAAACAGGGCAGGCTACGCAGTGTTCACAGCGTCAATCAATAATGTGCGTTATCTAACACCTGAAATAAGCAACCTATTGGTACATCTGGAGTATGAGCAGTACCCTGCGACAAGAACAAATCTATTCAATGCGTTACGATTTGTATATGAAGACGTATTCAAGCATAACAACCAACGAGCGAATACAGATAGAGTCTTGGTCGTACTGACTGATGGACGTGATGAGAGGGATCTAGGAGAGCTGATCAGGAAGCTGGAAATGGAGAGACGAGTTAGGATAATTGTGTTTGGATTCGGAGACGATATAGACCAGGCTCAGCTAGAAACCATTGCCACTGATCCAGATAGTGATAACCTATTTACGTTTTCTTCCCTCTCGGATGGAATTAACAGCATACAGATGCTTGGCAATGCAATTTGTCCTGGTAAGACTCTAGACAACCGAACAGCTCAAATAGTTCAGTTGAGTAGCCTATTTAAAACATGGCATTGGAGTTGGTATCATGTACCCTGACTCTCACAAGATTATACACATAACTACCTTTTGTTTACGTCTGTTTTTTACTACAACATCATTGTATAACTGTTAGATAATGGATAACTGCAATAATGTAATAGTAGATGGTGAATAAGGATAAAGTATTTGAATTAGCAGCCACACACTTCCATAGACAAACACCTGACATTATGTAACCATCTAGACTGTCTAACCTAACCTCAAAATGAAATTTAACTACTTACACAGTATACTTTATAATTTTGCTCGCTCTCTAAATTCATGCTTATTCAGTGACTACTGAATTGTTACAATTACGGCTTATCTTCTAGGAGCAGGCTGTTGCGCTAGAGGCAAGCAGGTTAGTGGGACAAGCATTTGGTATATTCTTGAAGAGTTCTTTATTGACATTCTGCTTTTATTTGATAGGGAAAAATGGGTCCGAGAGGACTCAATGGAGAACGGGTTAGTTAACCTAATGAGTTATTTAATGATTTCAAAGCTTTACATTCCAACTGTTGACGCTTGCTGTGATACTATAGGGAGAAAAAGGAATTCTAGGTCCGAAAGGATCCTGCCGAAAACGAGATCCAGTAAGTTTATTAAGTTAAAGGAACATATTATTGACCAAATAATCACTTGTTCAGTATTATTATTTGTAAAGTCAAAACGTTTTGTCATCAAGTAATTATATTCTTTTATTCGTTAATTTATAAGATGATCCTATTAATAGGAATGCACACTGAGACTTAGAAAAGGAGAGAAGGTATGTACAGACATATTTAGTCAGGCCAATATGAATAACATTCGAATAATCCCGTGAACTTGTCTGAAACTGTAGGGATTCAAGGGAGAGCTAGGAGTTAAAGGGACCAACGGATTCAAAGGCAGAAAGGTAGATGAGTAACTCAGACTTACTTGAATATTACTAGATTCAGTTTACTCTCGTTCTTACACTGTTACAGGGTATAGTTGGTGTGAAGGGGTTAAAAGGAGATATGGGACTGAAAGGATTGAATGTGAGTTAGAGATAGATAGTTTCACACAGCCACTTCAACATGCCACTAAGTTGTATTTGATTGTAATGCTTGTTTTAGGGAAGTATCGGGAGTAAGGGGCTTAAAGGTGAGAAGGGAATCAATGGCACTAAGGTGAGTACGAGTTCATTTAAAATTCCTAAATAGTCTAGTGAGGTACGTAATTCTGTCTTAAGATCTTGGTTATTAAAATAGTAATGCCTTGATATGTTTAATCATTGTATCCTTTAGGGAGAGAAAGGTATTCAAGGTGTGAAAGGGGAGCAAGGAGAGATTGTGAGTCAAGAATTATAGGCTGTTATAGGCGTAATTGTGATAGTTGAAGTATTACGAAATACCATATACCGTAAATCTTAGAATATAACGGTATTTGGATTAATAATATGGACGCTGAAATGTAACGATCATTACAAATCATCATTTACCACTTTTTTTGTCCAAATTATGGCGAAATTCTGAGAAAAAAAGCTTAATTTACACCTGGAATTTTTTAAATATTCGCCTTAAAGACTGAATGAAATTCTGAGAGCTTTCGTGAAATGATTTCTTACAATCCATACAATTCTTATTTTGGTAATAGTTTGCCATTAATTAAATATTTCATTTTATTATCAAAGAATTTTCTTTAAAATACTGTACACCGACATAGTATAGTCAATGAACCACAATGTGTATTTAGGGAGTTGAGGGAAAGAAAGGAGAACAGGGGATTCAGGGATTAAAGGTATTAAAGGATCACTCTAGATTATCATTCACTGACTTTAGTAAGCAACAAGAATTCATGTCAAATTACATTTATTGGTTTAGGGTGAAGTGGGCCCAATCGGTGTTTGCAGGAATTCTACTTTCAACACAAACTCCAGCTGTAAAGGGAACAAGGTAATACTAACTGACTGAAGTGATCATGCTGGTTAATAGTATCATGACTAGACAATTGTAATAGTTAGGAACATGTCAAAGCATCAAGTTTTAGCTATTTTAACTTTGGTTGCCAAGAGATGTCTGAGAGTCCTTGGAATGCTCGCTGTAGCCCGTGGTTATCCGCCCACTTGGAATGGAGGTAGGAGTCGTCGTCGGCTGATTCCAGTTTCTTCATCTCTTCCTGTCTCTTGTACGCGGCAGCCATCATATGCTTCTGCTCTTCTTCTGAGAAGATCGGCTCACGGACTGGAGCCATCTGTCCCTTCTTCTGCAGTTTGCAGATTATTTTGGTCTTCTCATTACGTCCCACGTAATCCTGTAGTAGTTTGTCCGATTTCATTTCCTTTCCGGAGAACCAGAGGGCTGCCTGGTCGAGAGCAATCACCAGCTTGCTCGCTTGTGTACCAGATAGGTCCTCTTCCCCTTTCAGCTCCATCTCCACCGGCTCATACGGGGGCAGTCCCATCGGGTAGACGATCATCACTGCTCCTCTCAGCTGGTCCAACGCCCCCTGTGCAATCTGGTGTGTCAGACACGTCCCTGCGTCCACCAACTTCCTGGACACCATCTGCTTCGACTCTTCTACTGTGCGTTTCAGTACGTCCTGCATCTTCCGACTGGGAGCCTGTCCGTTCCGTCTCCCGATTGGATCCTTGTTACTCTCCGCTCCTCCGCTAGGTTGACACTTGATGCCCCACTCGTCTATTAACTTCAACTCCTCCACCTAATTCACTCATTTAACTCCGCACATTTGAATGAAACCTATTCTTATATCGTGTCTCACCTGCTCATCTGTTAGTCCCTGCATATTAGGCGGTAGACACACCCCGTGATCCGCCAGATTCACGATCTCATCACAGATGCGTTCCACTTTCAGTTTAAGGTTGTGCAGCTCAGCTATTTCCTTCACCAGCTGGACAATACTGACCCCACACACAGTCTCATAGAGGAAGAGACTCGTGTCTCCCTGTTTCACGTATAACTTCACCATGCTGGCGGACAAATGTTAGAATCTAAAATATATTGTGTCGAATTTATTATTCTAACTCTATTTTATTTATAATGAATTGTCTTATAACGTTTTTGCATCTTAGGGTGATATGGGAGTAAAGGGAAGAACTGGATTGAATGGCACCATTGTGAGTTAATTCATCCTAATCGAAGTAATACAAAAGAGAGAAGTTTAATTATGTCGCCACCTCCCTCACATAATGTTCCTTTGTTAGGGATTCAAAGGTGCAAATGGATCAGACGGACAGAAAGGAGATAAGGTGAGAATTTATAACAGCAGTCAATTGACACATCAACGATCCAAATTGCTTCATCAAGTGCAAATCTCAGATAATTGATGCACTAATGTAATTGATATACTGTTCATTGTATGATAGGGTACTAAAGGTTTGAGAGGAGAGATCGGGCCTGATGGAAAATTGGTGAGTGGAATAGAGTGAAATCAATCGTGATAATTAGAATAAACCGAATGCATTATTCAATTTAATGATTACCAATTGAAGGGAGATGAAGGAGAGAGAGGAGATGCGATTAGATATGTAAGTTATAATCTTTAATGACTAAATATATTACTAATATGTCAGTCAGAGAGGAATGCCCAGCTGAACAGAATATTTGAGAAGAGGAGGACTTAATCGTATTAATTGTGTATGTCTATTTAGAGAGAACAACTTTCGAGTAGCTGTAGTGAACCCGGCAGTCTCTTTTTTGACAAAATTAAAAAGTTACTCTACTACTGTGATGAGACAACTCAAACTTACAAGGTAACATTCTTGGCTGTAGAAGTTGAACAAATACTTTTTAATATTTAATTACGTATTGTGTCTTAAAGTGCATTGGAGCAGACTCTAAAGGAAGTTGTACAGGTTGGTATCCCTACTAACTTTACGATTAAGCATGTTAAGTCGTAGACAGTATCATTTCAATATGAGATTTTTAAAAGGGTACACTTTAGGCTTGTCATAGATTGCTGTGAACAGCAAAATTCATTTTACAACAATTATCTGTGTAGACTGTACGTGTGTGATCGGAGGACAAGTGTTAGAGTGTGAATCGGATAGATTTATATCCAGATCAGGGTCCGCCTGTACTACTTCAACGGTTGCAGTAGATTTCATTCTGATTGTTGATGATTCATTTGGAAATGTCAACTCTCAACGATGGATCAAAGAGTATATTCCCATCCTCAATCAGAGATTGTTAGACCAGTGTATTGGACTCCTTCAAGTCGCCCCCAACCGAGCACAGATTATAGGATTTGGTGGGGCTCCGTTTTTGAGAGCACCGCACTTTGTAACTCCCGACAAAGTTTTTCTTTACAAGGATTCCCCGGGATTTTCTACCCGGAGTTTTACAATGAGTGATTTTGAAAGTGCTATAGATAACCTCCAGAATCTAGGTGATGGCCTCACTGGGAACGAAGAACCAGGCTATGAAGCTCTAGAATTCGCACTTGACTATGCTGTCTTGAGACCATCAACTGAGGCGGTCAAGTACGTCCCACTGTTCCTTTTTGTTTCAGATGAGGAAACCGCCTGTAATTATTCAGATTCAAAGTTTGAGGAAATCGTAGAAAGATTCAGACAACGATCTCCATCAGTATTAGAATTCATCATAAACCCGAGATCTTTTAACGCAAGTGGACTTGATAATATTTTCGGTGTCTCATACTCGAATAATCAAGACTTGAACGTGTGGAGCTACAACGCAACACAAACGGACAGATCAACTGTAGCTATTGGGAGTGTACAGACATATCTTCGAGATAGGAGGTCACACCGAGAAATTAAACGACACTACATCGACTTAGCTATGTGTACGCAGAGAGCGTCCACGCACGTGTGGAACATGGAACCATTTCTGACGAACTCTAGCATTGTGAATAAAGTTTCTGATGCCTTCATATCGCAGAGTATAGAGACGGTTATTGAGCAGGGAGTTACGTTCACATGTCAGCATTGTTACTGCGATGCAACCGGGAATTCCAACTGCATCCAGCTAGAAGGGAAAATACTCTGCGATTGTCTTGACAGAGGTGTGGACAGACGATGCCCTTGTGTACGTCAACAGATACAGAACCTGCTAGAGGGTGCATCCAACATGACGATACCAATGATTGAGCTCGCGTGCGACATAGAGAATACGCTGGTAGGAATTGAGATGTGCAGAGAGTTCATCGTAGAACCAACTGCTTCATAGATCAAGCAGCTTCATGTAGATAACTAATTAGCTTTATATGCTATGATTGTATTATTTCAATAATTATCCAATTACTTATCACTGATGAGACAAGTTTGTATATATTATTATACTGTGTATGCCGCCCTATGGAATGTACGTAAAGCCAATAGTATAATTTCGTTTTCACAGGAATGATTTCTATTCATTCATCCGTCGAGAATTTATATGTACAGTCTGGCTTGCTGATTTTAATGAACTGAGGAATATTTGGGGCATGATAGGTACATTGCAACTCGGTTGAGTGCGTAGTTTAGTACTGAAGAGCATCGGGCAATAAATTCAAAATAAACAATTACAGTTCTTCCATTGATGAGTTCAGAAATTTTCGGGTAGAGGGTATAAGGGTCTTCTGTTATACATCACGATCGAAAATAATTTTCTGACCGTAAAAAAGTTCACCCTATATTTCACAAAAAATAGGTGTCAATAATCAACCATAAATTCATTTGGAAAAGAAAACTCCTCTCATATGATTACTACCTTCCTTTCTTCCACTGGTTCCTTTCGATTTCTAAGCATTTCATATATCAATGTTAGAAAGTTTGAATGATACAGTTACAAGTTTTTAATCAGTAGAAACATTCAGCATTATGTTAGTATAATATCTTGCATGCCCGCATCAGATGGCAGAGCTAGACATAAAAGAGAGTGACATTGGCTTTGAAGAAGAGCTCCTTCGAAATCCTCACTCAGTTAAGCTATGGATACGGTACATCGAACACAAGAGTTGTGTATCATCTGAGGGGGACGAAGGAACGGGGGGCACTAATCTCCTCTATGAGCGGGCAGTCCGTCAACTGCCTGGCAGCTACAAACTCTGGTACAATTACTTGAAGAGTAGACGCACGCAGGTGAGAGATAAACCGATCTCGGATCCCGCTTATGAGAAGGTCAACAACGCGTTTGAACGGGCCCTCGTGTTTCTGCACAAGATGCCCAGGATCTGGATTGACTACTGCAAGTTCCTTGTGGACCAATGCAAGGTTGGTAATCAGCACAAGCTGTAGTAATCTGAATTTTTCTTCTGGTTATAAACAATTGGACCCCTTTCTCTCTCTCTCCATTCCACTTCACCAGGTGACGAAGAGTAGACACACATTCGATCGTGCGCTGAGATCTCTACCCCTCACTCAGCACAAGAGGATCTGGCCGTTGTATACAGACTTCGTTCGTTCTTACGAACTGCCTGAGACGACAGTGCGTGTGTATAGACGCTACCTCAAGATTTGTCCTGAGGAGGCGGAGGACTATATCGACTATCTGGTCGATATCGGGAGACTGGACGAAGCAGCCTGTAGGCTAGTCAGGGTGCATACTAACTAGTACATATGCGTGTATATTGTCACCTGCTCGAAGAATTATAGTAAATTACGGATTTTGTTTTGTTAGATAATAAATGACGAGAGTTTCGCATCGAAAGTAGGAAAGTCTAAGCATCAGCTGTGGCACGAGTTGTGTGAACTGATCAGCAAGAATCCGGAGAGAATAACCTCGCTCAAAGTAGACCCCATCATCCGAGGAGGTATCGCTCAATTCACGGACAGTAGGGGGCAGCTGTGGAATGCGCTCGCTGACTACCACATCAGGGCGGGACACTTTGACATGGCTAGAGACATCTATGAAGAGGGAATGGATACTGTCACCACAGTCAGAGACTTCGTACAGGTACGAGTCACTCCATGCATTGACTTCTTTGGGCAGTAATACAAATCTTATTCAGCCTAGCGATTCATACCCATACATTATAACTAATAACTTGTAACCTCTTGAAACCTTGTAATACAATGTAGGCTACTTCACGCTGTTTCTATGGAATGTTTCTGTGTAGTACATACCGTATTTGTCCCAATAGCATCCGGCCCTGGAATACACAGAGTGTCCTAATTTGTCCTACCGCATGGAATAAAGTTGTATAGCAAATTCTTCCCTCTAACGTTGAACCAATCAGTGGTTATATTCAGTGTAGTATATTCTCTCTTGAATATGAGTTTTCTATCAGGTTATAAATGGAGCTAAAAGTTAATAATCGCGCCGGCTACTATTCGAGGATATGGTATGTGTGACTTCACTAGACATAGCATAACAAAGTGACGTACATTTTGCAATTGTTGTATGATAGCATACCAATTGTATACACAAGAGCACATTCGACAGAAACAACGTGAAGTAACTATGGAAAGTTTATGGAAGCAAAATAGCTTGATTGCCATTACGTTTTGGACAAAAATTCCTTCACGAAGATTGGAATGTAAACATGATTCCAGAATATAATGTTTTTCCTATAAATCTATTAATTAATCCGTTGATAAACCATTTTGTACATATTTCAGAGTTTGGTATACATATGTATGCTAAGTTATTGTTAGTATAGACAGATGTGTCTATCATTTTACCAAGAAATTGCATATTGATATAGACTACTATATCGAGATCGAGCAGGACTGATTACTCTGCACTAAGCATTAAGATAATAAAAACTTGGAGATTGGGTCACCCATATCAATTCTTCCAGATATTTGAGGCGCACTCTAGCTTTGAGGAGGGATTGATTCAACAACGAATGGAAGCCATTCAAGCAGGCGACCAGGATCAGTTCCCGAGTCAAGACGAGGCAGAAACGGACTTGGAACTGAAGTTAGCTCGCTACGAGTGTCTGATGGACCGGAGACCTCTCCTGCTGAACAGTGTGCTGCTCAGACAGAACCCTCATAACGTCAATGAGTGGCACAAGCGAGTGGAGCTGCTCAAGGGAGACCCAGAGGTGAGATGGGTGGAATATGATCTGTTAATTAATTAAAATATATATTAATATCTTTTTTAAGTGGGTCTAAGTTTCCCATAGTCCGGTTTACGATGTTTGTATCAGGTACAGGTCAGAATGGCTGGACGGGTTGACCCTGTTACCCTCCAAGTCTGGTCTAAAGAGGTATATCCAGGCCGTAACATTTTGAATGCATCAAAGAGAATGCACTAATATTGATTATAACTTTATACCCGTATTCTATTTCTAATGATAGTAAGTCCAACTGGAAATTGTAACGAACTTATCTCGCAAGAGTCGACTATTAATAATTTAAGCACAAAACCACATTAAAACAAACTTCTCAGTGAATTGCGTAGAATTTGAACAGAGGTATTGTTTAATATATCAAACAAGATATCGTTTAAACCATTAAATGAAATTGAACTGTTTAAAAATTAAATTATCCTGATTAGGTAGGTATCGTAGCACAAATCAAGTTGGCGATAAATCTACATCGGTTAGCTTAAATCTCTACTTCATTCTCGCTACCCAATCAAATATCTATTCTCACCCACGCTCCCAGTCAAGACTGAGTGTCTGAGAGCTGAAACGAGCACGAAGCAATAAAATGTAAATGCTTTTACTTAGTAATGGATTTATGAGCAATTATCTAGCAAGTTATCGAGACGTATACGGAGGCTGTTCAGACAGTAGAGATAGAACTTGCAGTTGGGAAACCGCACACACTCTGGTGTGCATTCTCTCGTTTCTACGAGGATAACGGCCACTCGGAAGAGGCCCGCGTCGTGATGAAGAAGGGGGTACAAGTCGGCTACAAGAGAGTGGAGGACCTCGCCAACCTGTGGTGTGAATGGGCTGAGATGGAACTGAGGCTGGAGAACTTTGAAGGAGCATTAGACGTATTGAAACAGGTCAGTTCGATATTAACATAGGAGTCCGGTAGCAGGTGAGAGATACTGAGATGATCTGGTATGTATGCTAGGCTACCGCACTCCCAGGCCGTAAGGCAGCCTACCACGACAGGTCGGAGCCGGTGCAGAATCGAGTCTACAAGTCTCTCAAGGTTTGGTCCATGTATGCAGATCTGGAGGAGAGTCTGGGCACATTCCAAACAACCAAAGCTGTGTACGAGCGGATGATTGACCTACACATTGCTACGCCCCAGATAATAATAAACTACGGAATGTTCCTTGAGGAGAACAACTACTTTGAAGAGGCATTCAAAGCGTACGAGAAAGGAATCGCACTCTTCAAGTGGCCACATGTGTACGACCTCTGGAACACCTACCTCTCCAAGTTCACGAAGCGGTACCTCCCTCTAGGCGGGAAGTACGTCGAGAGGGCGAGAGAGTTATTCGAACAAGCATTGGAAGGATGCCCTGCTAAGTTCGCGAAATCGATATTCCTGATGTACGCCTCACTAGAGGAGCAGCATGGGTTGGCTAGAAATGCGATGGGTGTGTACGATAGAGCAACAGCAGCAGTTGCTAAGGAAGATAAATTGGAGATATTCACCCTCTACATTAGGCGGGCGCAGGAGGTGAGTTGAGAACCACAGCTGTAGCCACTACGAATCAGACAACCTTACAGTTAACTATACCATGGATTAGATGCATTAATAACATTCCCCCGAAAGAAATGCGACATGTTCCAATTTTAGAATATTACCCCAGATATTCGGAGTGACGTACACGAGGGAGATATACGAGAAAGCTGTAGAAGATCTTCCGGACGAGGCGTGCCGTGTCGTGTGCATCCGTTACGCAGAGCTAGAGAGAGCTCTGGGAGAGATAGACAGAGCGAGGGCCATATATGCACACGCGAGTCAGATCTGTGATCCGCGGTTTAGTCCGGAGTTCTGGGAGACTTGGAAGGAGTTCGAGGTGAAACACGG
This sequence comes from Aphrocallistes beatrix, assembly GCA_963281255.1. NCBI lineage: Eukaryota > Metazoa > Porifera > Hexactinellida > Sceptrulophora > Aphrocallistidae > Aphrocallistes > Aphrocallistes beatrix. Next base: position 3,489,937 of record OY725494.1, read on the forward strand.
GAATGAGGATACTTTTAGAGAAATGCTGCGCATCAAGCGGAGTATACAGGCAAAGTTCAACACACAGGTGATTGTAAGAAGCGAGCTAAGTGGGGAGCAGGTGTTACTTAGTTACTACAAACTCAGTTAGAAGTGTAGTAGATACTTGTTAGTACCAACGATGACTATTAGACGTCCCAGTGTACGTAATGCGTACTAACGGGATCAACATATAGATCAATAGGATTAACAGGACTAAGAAGGAAATCAGATAGCAAGAATCTATAATTATCACCTCTGCATATACGTAGACACACACATTTACTCAAATCTTCGAACAGTAGGAAACACTACACGGATATACGTACACGGATACTTTGGATAATCTACGGCGTACTTACTCGTTGAGTAAATAAGTTTTCTATTTAATTATAATATACTCTTTAAGAAATTCGTTTAGTTTGTCGTAGGCATCGAAAGTTGTCGTTACCACTTCAAATAAATGTGTGAGTATGAAAAATCCATGGAACATTTTCTCATAGAGGATATATTGTACTTGTGACCCCGCCTCTTCCATTCTCTTTTTAAGCAGCTGTCCTTCTGTTAGAAGTATGTCGTACTCGGCGGCTATGATGAGTGTGGGAGGGAGGTGTGAAAAGTCGTTTTGGAAGAGGAAGCTAGCGTAAGGGTCTAGTACTGTGTCAGCGTATTTGGAGTATTGCTCAACCATGGATGTTGGAGGGTCCCAGTCTACCTCGGGTAGGAGGTGAGGGTAGGACGACTTCCTCTCCTTGTAATTCTGACTTAGAAGAGGTAACTGGGAGTTGAGAATCAAATTTCCTAAATCGATATCTCCTTTTATGACCATTGAGGTGATTAATGAAACTGCATACGACGATAAAATCCTCGGCTGATTCTCCTTCCTTAGATGTGAATCCAATTCCAAGTTAGCCATTTGTACCCATGGGTAAAGGAGAGACATAGTTTGGATGGGTGCATGTTCCTCATCATATCCCAATTCTCTCCATTTGAAAGCCACGTACAGGGATAAGTGACTTCCGAAGCTATCTCCTCCTATCGAGACGCGTTTAGCATCAACTCCCAGCTCGTCACTATTCTCGAATACATACTTAGTTATCTTGACACACTCTTCATGCGCAGTTGGGAACACAACTTCTGGGCTCTTGGAGTAGTTAGGAGCTATTATTTTTAAACTCAACTTATTTGCTAAGAATCTCAATGTGGCATCAAAAACCTCTGGACTGAGCATCACACCCCCACCTCCATGGAAGTATATAAGGACAGGAAGTTGACTAAGCCCCGCAATCTCCACAGGAGTGTAACTGTATGCCTTAACTCCATGTATCTCCAACTCCTCGCAGATGATGTTTGGAGAATGGAACATTTGCGTAGTATTCACTTGCATGCTGTCGAAGAAACTGCGAATACTTGGCTTGAAATCCAACAATCCCCAACTTGCTAGTAATCCTGTCAGAGATATTATGCTGCTCGAAATCCGTGATATGCTGGACAACTTGAATACAAATTCACAGGTCATCTCCTTGTGTTCATTCTCCAAATCACACCCGTGGTACACATAGTAGTATCCCACTGCCATAGCAACGCCCAGGAGAGCTAGAATGTAAAGACCTGCAGGACGGGACATAGACTTTCTCGGCGCTTTACTCTTGTCTGTTATGGAAAGATTTAACTAATTTTAAAGCATAATTCTTTATATACACTACCCGGACGAAAGCAGAGTGGACCATGGGTCACTGGGTCATGGGTCATGGGTCACTTGGGTCACATAAATCGCTGGGTCAGTTGGGTCATGGGTCACGACCTCTTGACCCAGTGACCCAGGTGACCCAGTCACTGGGTCACTGGATTACAGGGTCATGGGTCACATGGGCCACATAAATCGATGGATCATCTCTGTAGTTTTAGAAGGTTATAAGAATAAATTAATTGATTAACATAATTTACTTGTATGTGTTGTGTTAAACTAGTCTGGGTCACTGTGTCACGTACTGGGTGCAACCAATGTGCAACCAATAATCTCTGCTCAAGCTTCATTTCGGGAATTGCAATAGACATAATGATTGATTCAGATTAAATCTGGTCTGAGCGTCCGTGACATGGTGCAAAGGGAATCTCAAAAATATTGCAAATATTTGTCTCTCACCTTCCTAGTAGAACAAACACACGTAGGTAATTTTAACTTGAGCTGGATGGAGAATATCTTGTTACATATATTAATTGACTACAATATTCCAAGTTCTAAAACATTATTATAACACATATATACGTATAAAATCTTATTAGGCTCTGATAAGTGGCTAGTAACGGAGAATTGGATGATGTCTGGTAACGCTAAGAAACCGCCGAGAAGGTTTATGTCCCGCACTTCGTGTCTCTACATCCTAGCTTTCATAGGTGTTGCCATAGCAGGGGGCTACTACTACTACAAGTATTATGGGTGTGATCTAGAGAATGAACACAAGGAGATGACCTGTGAGTTCGTCTTCGAGTTAGCCTACATCTCTCGGATGTCGAATGCCCGCGTCTACCTGATAGGACTCCTAGCTCGCTGGGGAATTGTAGATTTCAAACAAGCCCATCGAGCTTACTCAGATAGTAAAATTTTTAATACTACGAAAATACTCGTCTCTCCAAACATTAGCCAACTTCCCATCATCTGCGAGGAGTTGGAGATACATGGAGTTAAGGCATACAGTTACACTCCTGTGGAGATTGCGGGGCTTAGTCAACTTCCTGTCCTTATATACTTCCATGGAGGTGGGGGTGTGATGCTCAGTCCGGAGGTTTTTGATGCCACATTGAGATTCTTAGCAAATAAGTTGAGTTTAAAAATAATAGCTCCTAACTACTCCAAGAGCCCAGAAGTTGTGTTCCCAACTGCGCATGAAGAGTGTGTCAAGATAACTAAGTATGTATTCGAGAATAGTGACGAGCTGGGAGTTGATGCTAAACGCGTCTCGATAGGAGGAGATAGCTTCGGAAGTCACTTATCCCTGTACGTGGCTTTCAAATGGAGAGAATTGGGATATGATGAGGAACACGCACCCATCCAAACTATGTCTCTCCTTTACCCATGGGTACAAATGGCTAACTTAGAATTCGAATCATATTTAAGGAAGGAGAATCAGCCACGATTGCTATCGTCGTATGGAGTTGCAATAACCACCTCAATGATTTTAAAAGGAGATATCGATTTAGGAAATTTGATTCTCAACTCCCAGTTACCTCTTCTAAGTCAGAATTACAAGGAGAGGAAGTCGTCCTATCCTCACCTCCTACCCGAGGTAGACTGGGACCCTCCAACATCCATGGTTGAGCAATACTCCAAATACGCTGACACAGTACTAGACCCTTACGCTAGCTTCCTCTTCCAAAACGACTTTTCACACCTCCCTCCCACACTCATCATAGCCGCCGAGTACGACATACTTCTAACAGAAGGACAGCTGCTTAAAAAGAGAATGGAAGAGGCGGGGTCACAAGTACAATATATCCTCTATGAGAAAATGTTCCATGGATTTTTCTTGCTGTCACCCAGATTCAAGTCGTCAGTAAATTTTGATGCTTATGACAAACTAGAAGAATTCCTTCAAAATTATATTCGATAGACTACACAGTTAATCGTAGAGTATTTGTGTGAACTTAAATAATGCTACCTTCTTCCCCACTCCGATTGGATTTGTACTTCCAGATTATTGAAAAGTGTACGTAAATGGAATACTACAAGGGTGTTCTATTAATTGTTTTGCATTTAAATTCTTTATTCTCTAAATTAATTATTCCTAACTTAAAATCTCTTCAGCCTGTCGTTCGGTAGTTAATGTAGCGCCGGCGCCACGGTTTTAGAAGTGGTCCAGTTTAACCGGACCAACCGGGGACCACATTTGAAAAGTGGTCCCGGACCAGTGGAGACGGCCCAGTAATGGTTTTGTAAGCTAAGAAGATGGAGGAGCTTACAACTTCAGTGAAGATAGAGACAGTAGAACTTTAACATAAAAATGCCTTCTGCAAAACTCGATTCAGCGCCGTACGAAAATCAGTCATACTGGATCAACGCGAGTGGCAGAAGGTCTCCCTGACCCTTGGATCATTTTCTCTGGGGCTACTGCAGGATAGTGGCTAAAAAAACAACCCCAGAACACTAACAGAACTGAAGAATGAGGTAGAAGCCCACTGCATTGTTTTCCATCAAATTAATTCCCATATTCATTAATCTAGCAAGACAACTGGCCAAATGATTGCAAAGTGCACGATTAATGGGACACCCCGTTGTACCGATGATGACAATTAGGTATACATTTCTATGGTAGTACATACTAACGAGAGTAGATCAATAAAATTAACAGGACTAAGAAGTTAAATCACAGACAGCAAGACTCTATAATTATTACCTCTGCATATAGACACACACTTCATATCTTCAAATCATTGAACACAGTAAGAAACACTATACACGGGCAATACTTGACGTAGATAACCTACTGTAAACTTACTCGTTGAGTAAATAAGTTCTATTTAATTATAATATACTCTTTAAGAAATTCGTTTAGTTTGTCGTAGGCATCGAAAGTTGTCGTTACCACTTCAAGTGAATGTGTGAGTATGAAAAATCCATGGAACATTTTCTCATAGAGGATATATTGTACTTGTGACCCCGCCTCTTCCATTCTACTTTTAAGTAGCTGTCCTTCTGTTAGAAGTATGTCGTACTCGGCGGCTATGATGAGTGTGGGAGGGAGGTGTGAAAAGTCGTTTTGGAAGAGGAAGCTAGCATAAGGGTCTAGTACTGTGTCAGCGTATTTGGAGTATTGCTCAACCATGGATGTTGGAGGGTCCCAGTCTACCTCGGGTAGGAGGTGAGGGTAGGACGACTTCCTCTCCTTGTAATTCTGACTTAGAAGAGGTAACTGGGAGTTGAGAATCAAATTTCCTAAATCCATGTCTCCTTTTATGACCATTGAGATGCTTAATGAAACTGCATACGACGATAAACTCCTCGGCTGATTCTCCTTCCTTAGGTGTGAATCCAATTCTAAGTTAGCCATTTGTACCCATGGGTAAAGGAGAGACATAGTTTGGATGGGTGCGTGTTCCTCATCATATCCCAATTCTCTCCATTTGAAAGCCACGTACAGGGATAAGTGACTTCCGAAGCTATCTCCTCCTATCGAGACGCGTTTAGCATCAACTCCCAGCTCGTCACTATTCTCGAATACATACTTAGTTATCTTGACACACTCTTCATGCGCAGTTGGGAACACAACTTCTGGGCTCTTGGAGTAGTTAGGAACGATAATTTTTATTTTCATCTTATTTGCTATAAACCTTGTGGTAGCTTCATAAAGCTTGGCACTGAACAAGACACCCCCACCTCCATGGAAGTATATAAGGACAGGAAGTTGACTAAGCCCCGCAATCTCCACAGGAGTGTAACTGTATGCCTTAACTCCATGTATCTCCAACTCCTCGCAGATGATGTTTGTGGAGTGGAACATTTGCGTAGTATTCACTTGCATGCTGTCGAAGAAGCTGCGAATACTTGACTTGAAATCCAACAATCCCCAACTTGCTAGTAATCCTATTAGAGACATTCTGAAGCTCGAAATCCGAGATGCGAAGGCCAACTTGAATACAAATTCACAGGTCATCTCCTTGTGTTCATTCTCCAAATCACACCCGTGGTACACATAGTAGTACCCCACGGCCATAGCAACGCCCAGGAGAGCTAGAATGTAAAGACTTGCAGTGCGGGACATAGACTTTCTAACTTCAAAGAAAACAACCCAGAACACTAACAGAACTAAAGAATGAGGTAAAAGCCCTTATTAATTCGTCGATCATCAGACTAACATGTAGGAATGTTATTCACAACCTGGAGATGCGTATTCATTGAGTGTTGTCAAGAAACGGCCAAAACATTGAACATATTTTGTCACGTATTGATTACAGAAAAACTGCACATGTTTTAATAATCTCCCCTTTATTATTGTAGCTCAATTAATTGCAATTCATTATTAGTGCACGATTAATGGGACACCCTGTATGCTGTGTGATAAGGTAAATTCTAAATATTTGGTGCTAGGACACCTTGACAAAAGACATTTTGCTGACATATTTAAGAATTAACTAATTTAACTCCAAATAATTAACCAATTCAGAATTATATTTTTTCACTAATCCATCGTTTATGTGCGGGCACGTGATCATATGACTACCACAATCCCTCCCCCAGGGGCCCACACTTGGCACCCATGATTCCAGGCGATATTATCACACACAATGTCAATACGATTCAATCAGTTTATCGCCTCAACATCCCTGGTTTAACCGTAGAATGCCCAGAGGGGACACAGTGTCCCCGATATCGCGGATGTCTCCCAGCCATTTTCTATGGCACTGAAGCCATATAAATGCTGGGCATTCTACAGTTAACTTAATTCAGATTAATGAGCAGAAACGACTGATAGACAAACACGAGACCTCTTGCAACATTTAATAATAACTAATTAGATTGGATGTAGTATGAGACAACGGACTTTGCATTCAAGTTCACAAATTCATGAGATAAACAGTAATATACATGCCACATAAGAGTTCTGTGGATGCTACTTCATTTCAAAAAAGAGGATATGACCGCCCAAACCACATCGCTTCCTGGGCTGTTGTCCTTCTGAGATTGTACATCCGGGTCGATGTTGAGCAGTTCTTTGACTCGCTTCATAGCGAGCTCATAATCTTCATCCGAGAGAGTTGAGAATGCGTTTTCTAACACGTCCGAGGCGTGTCCTAGGAAGATCAAGGCTATCACTCTCTTGTCCATCCGAGTAGGATCGTTGACCCATTTCGAGAGGACTGAGTCTTGGATCTTCTTGATGACTCTCTGCTTGGCAGTGGAGTCAGTGAGAGGGTGCGTGGTCATGTCGAACAGGAAGAAGTTCTGCTTCTCGGTGGTCAGCACCCCTTTGTCTACGAGGTTCTTCGCTATCCGCTCTCGTACGTTGCGGATCTGAAAACGCAGATTGAGCGGGTTCCAAGTCTCTCCGCTCAGAAGTTCGATCCAGTTTTGCACCGTGTCCTGAGGGGACGCCTTGATCAGTTTCAGGGATTCGTCCAAGAGGACCTCTCCGGTGGCATCTGGGTTCTTGACCAGAACCCTCCGCGTGTTGAGTGCCCGCTTCCTCGCGGTGGCCTTCTCTAGCTCCACGCGACCCCGGAGCCCCAGCTCCACCATGAAGCAGCCGCGGAGTCCGGATGAGATGCAGTCGTTCCAGAAAGAAGTGTACCCCTCCCTGTCCTTCAGTCCCAGCAGCAGGACCTCCTCCATCAGGTTCAGTCTGATCTCTTTTCCAGTTGTGTCCTCCTCAAAATCATCCACCCAGTCTGAGGCCGGGCCCCCAGAGGCCCCCTCCGTCTCTCCCCCGTCCACCTCTCTCGTATCGTGAGAGGAGTGAGTTGCAGTCGCGCGTTTCTTCAGAGTGGCTGCAGTCGAGGTTTCCTCGTCATAGTAGTCTGAATTGGAGTTTTGTGGGTTTGCTTCTGCCATTCGCTTACTCTACTTATAAGTATGCAATGATTTTATAGGTCAGAGCTTTCTAATGGAAATTATTATGTATAGCTGTGTAGTAATAATTACAGAAATAACATATACTTGTGTTACGAGTGTACTACTACTGTGCATTGTGTTGGAAAGACTAATCAATCGAGCGTTAATAAATCAATCTGCTTTGAATTAAAAAGATTCCGTAACTGCCAGTCAATTCCTGATACCATATTATAATCAAGTTGGATATGTACAGTATATACAAATATCCAGTTATGACAACCGAGGACCAGACACTCAATATGAAGAGATTTCCTACTAGCTAAATAACACATTGTGAACCTCACAAGCGCCTACTCCCAATGGTATCGCACCTGTCTATTATATTTTCAAGTTTCGCTAAACAAATGAGATTCTAAGCAGTCCTCTAATTCCAGGTGAACTTCATGTCGGCACAGATGGTGTCGGTGGTGGGGTCTGGTGGAACCACCACCGGGGACGGGACAGGACTGCTGAGAGCGGAGAACGACATGCTGGGACTGGAACAAAGAGCTCACGAGCTGGCCCAGGAGACAGGGGGAGGGAGTCTCCCTATCAGACACCCTGTCAAGTTCGTGCAGGCCTCAGCCTCAGGCGATGCTCAAGAACATTCCAAAGTAAGTGTAATTTATCGGATGCATTTAATTTTTTCATTAACGTATTCTTATGTAAATAAAACTTCAGTGTAAAAAATATTACTTTCCTACATGACTTGCACAAGTCATAATCTTCCCCAAATAGCACTCTTATCAATCAGTGCGTGTAAGTGTACTTTTTTGGCTTGAATTTGCTGAGGTTTAGTGAGCTAGCCACTCAACTATTCCCAGTTCCAAGTAATACAGCTCCCAGCATGGAACGTAGTGCATGATAGAGTTTCATCAACTGTGGTAATCATTTAGAATATATACTACAGCTAATAGAAGTGTTTAGTGTTGGAGAGCTAAGTCGCTGGATTCCATATGTTTAATAGTGAGTGATTGGGTGGCAAATGCGGTACAGGTCGCTACCTGTCATGAACGTGTCTGAACTGGTCTTCCAGTTGGTAGACCTTGGTCTTGATGTGATGCAGATCATCCACCAGCTCCTTGGACTTGCCAGCTGTCCTCCGAACATTCTCCAGTATAGCCATGTCCTGGTCTCCGCACAGCGACAGGGTGACCTTGTACAGCTGGCGCTCCAGCTCTTTCATCTTCCCTCGCAGCATCCTGATGTCGTTCTTGTACCCCTCCACTTCTAGGTTCCGCCTCTGCTCGAGGGCCTGGTACCTCTGATTCAGCAGCTGCAGCCGCCTCCCCAGCTTGTCGCCTCTCTCCTTGAACAGGTGTTTGGAGATGTCGTTCTCCTCTCGCAGTCTCCCCAGCTGTTCCTCCCCTCGGATGCACTGCTCGCGGTAGTTCTCGGCTAGCTGCTGGCTCTGCTCCAGCTGCTGACGGAGATATTCCGTGGACACCGGGTCCGGTTTTTCCATGGACACGTCCAGGTTCCGCCGTCCTAACAGTTCGTCCTCTCCGGTCATCTCTTCCAGCTTGGTAGTCAGCTGGTCCATCCGCTTGAGGAGAGCGGCCCTATCCTCCACCCACGCTCTCTCCTTCACGCGTGTCTCGTACTTCAGCTTGAGGAAGTCTTTCGTGCTCTGGTAGAGCAGCTCCTGTGTGCGCTTTAGTCGCTCCTGGCATTTCTCCAGCTTGTCCGCGTCCCGTTCCACCTTCAGGTCGAACTCCTCCTCCTTCACCCGCCTGTCCTCCAGCAGCAGCTCCACCTGCTCCTTCGCCAGCTTGCTCTGCTCGCTCAGCTGTACCCGCAGGGACTCGCAGGTCAGTCTCAAAGACTCGTTCTCTTGATCTCTAGCGACACTCGCCACGTGTGGGGTCTTACTGCACATCTGATCAGCTGATTTCACACCTGCTCTACGACTATCCTCTTTCGCAGGGACGCGCTGCCTAGTGTGAGGAGCGGCCCCATCAATCCCTCCCTTCCCATCCGGAACCACCTTCCCGTTGATGACCTTGTAGTGCGGGACAACTGCTACCATCTCCTTACGCAGGTGTGACTCTTTGATGAAGTAGGTAGTTTCTGGCTGGTGGGTGGCGTCGAGTGTCAGCAGGTGTTGGATGGTTTTGCGGTCTTCAAGTTCCTTTATCTTGAGACGGTCGTTCTCCGCGTACAGTCTCAACACGTGCTCCCTCTCCTGGAACAGGAACAGCTGCACGTCACTCAGCGCCTTCTGCAGCTCCGTCACCTCCTCCTCCCTCCGCTTCACCTCCATCTGCTCGCGCTGCTGGCTGTCGAAGCTGGCCCGATACTGCTCCAGCCGCCGCTCCAACGACTCGTAGTCCGTGTCGTACTCCGCTATCTTCCCGCGGTAGAACTCCAGCAGCTCCCTGCTAGGACGCAGCCGGCACAGTCTGTCCTCTATCTCGGGCAGGGACACGCTCTCTCCTACCGCGATACTGCAGTTGGGGGACTTCTCCATGGTTGGAAATGTAACTAGGCTTACGGAATATATTAACTGTATAATGTTGCTAGGTTACGAATCCAGATGAAATAGATCTAATGGACGCAGATTCGGGAGATGAAGGCGAAGACGTGCCGGAGCATGTCCAGCTGGTGGAGAAACCGGTGCCTGAACAGGTGTTCGGAGGCCTCGCGGCTGCGATGGAGGGAGGGGAGGGGGCTCTAACCGCACTAGGAGCTAAAGCTAGACTCGCAAATCTGATGAAATGAGAGTTTTACGTTTCAAGAGAAACACGGGAGTGAGTATGCAATAAGCAGATGGGCTGGATTCTGGAGAATGAGTTAGAATTTTATAATTATAGTCAAACTCCCATTTATAATTCCAAGTTCCCCTTCGTGTCCATGGTATGGCATGACAATGGTAGCCTGGTACGTAGTAAATTCTCCTTAATTTTGTGTCAATTTACTCTTTTTGTGGATTTATTTCTATAAATTAAGACTATTGATGGACTATTCACGTATGTTGCATTAGGTTGACTATTTCAATTGAAAAATAGTCAACTTTAAAGTAACAGAACCATTCTGAAAGTTCCCTTTCCGTCCTAGAAAGTTCTACATATAATTGACTCCTGAAGGAAGGTACGAGTAGGCTACGATACATAGTATACAAGTATATACCGTAAACGCGACTTGGGCGATGGGTGTAAGGAGCTTCAATATATTCAGTGTATACTGTTCCTTAGGGACCTCTCAAATTGACTTATCAATGCATACACATATTAACCGTTGAAATTTCATAATACATTATACACAGCTTTGTATTGCGTGTACGGAGTAGGAGTACATAGTACATATAGTACATCACACAATGTTATTTCCTTGGGAAATCAATCGGTTGAATATGAGTGCCATAATTCAGTGGATGCGGTATTTCGGAGATTACGCTTTGGGAAGTTTAACTTAACTAAGGTTTCATGTAACTATCCAATCTAATAAAATACGAGAAAAAAATGAATAATACGCTGGATTTAATTAACGTCCCTAATTTCAATTGAGTATCAGAACCAACCTTGTAATATTTTCGGATTCAGCAGGAATGAAGGTGTCCTTTCGTAAAAATTCAGGCTTATGATCTCTGCCATTAGCACGATGTTAGCTGCTCGCCTCTTCCTTATAACACTCTTAATCAGTGCAAGTGGTCACAGAGTCAGATCAGCAGGTGTGAAAAGCTCTCACAAATCATTAGACAATTTCGAACCAATCGACTTCAGTGCTGAAGAGGTCAAGAAGCAGCATGAAAACGTAAAACTGTGGAACAGCCGAAAGAATGAGGAATTCAGCCAAGAAGATCTCATATCGACTCAGAACCAGCGCCACATCTCAATCAGGTTCAAAGGCTATGGCCGAGTATTCATCTTGAAACTCTCTCCTGACACCAGCGCTCTGCACCCGAACGTAGAGTTTAACATCATAGACGAGAACGGTAAGAGACCAGCGAGCTATGACCCTTCCACCCTCTACACAGGGAGGGTCCTAGGGGACGCCGACTCCTACGTACACGGACATGTGCTGCAGTCCGGCCTCTTCGATGGAATCATACACGCGTTTGATGCTACATTTCATTTGGAGCCTGCTTCTAGGTATTCATTTATTAGATAAACTGCCTTACTTCGGCTGTTAAAATTAATTGTGACAATTCCTCGCACCAGGTTCCTGTCCAAGCCTTCCTTCCACTCTCTACTCTATCGCTACTCAGACGTGAGTGAAGATCTGCGGAATGTTAACGTTAACAAGTGCGACTACGAGAAGCATTTAAAGAAGCTAGAAGAGCAATACTGGCCATCTGCACCAGGTGATGGAAATTAATTTAGTTCCATGAACCTAGTCTATGTTACTCGAGTTCAATAATTAGTAGGTCATTCTGAACCGTCCTTACACATCAGCATTTAGTGCGTCAGTATGGCATTTAATCTAGTCAATTAATCGATTTAGGATCAATAAATGGATCAGTGTTCAATCCTGTCGGAAATGAGAGAAGAAGACTGAGACGAAACAACTTCTTGGATACCCCAATCTGTCCTGTGTACCTCGCGGCAGATCACACCTTCTTCCAATCCGTGGTAGGAAATAACGATGAGACGCAGAGCATTACGGAGCTGGTCACTCATCTCAACGAAGCCAACCAGATCTACACGAGGACAGACTTCAACGGAGATGGAAGCCGGGACAATGTCGGCTTTGCTCTAGCTAGGGTCAGCACCGCCATCTACACATAGTAATTTACATGGATACTGATGATACAGCATTCTGCACTCTAGGTAGATGTGTTCACGTCCCCTAATGCTGCAGGCTACCTGCTCGGTGGGACTTTCACCGATTCCGGCGAATATCTGGACGTGTGGTCTCAGTACAACCACGCATCCTTCTGCCTGGCGCTCCTGTTCGGGTACAGAGAGCTGAACAACGGAGTGCTGGGACTAGCGTGGGTGGGCGGGAGTAGTTCTGCGGGAATCTGTGCGAATAACGTGAGTTGTTTAACTGCCACTGCCTATGTACAACTGCCTTTACGTTCTCTCCCACGCAACAGGTGGGGACTAACTCCGGCCCGCGCAGTAGGAACACAGGCATTGTGACTCTACTCAACTTCGGACAGAGACAGCCGCGAGCAGTGAGTACCATCACAGTCGCACATGAATGGGGACACAATTTCGGTACGCTTCACGACCCTGAAAATGACATTGTCTGTGCGCCCGGAGAATTCGGGTTATCATCTGGAAACTTTCTGATGTACTCGCGTGCCACTGACGGGACCCAGATCAACAACAACAGGTTCTCCACGTGCTCCACCGCCGCCATCCTCCCTGTGCTGGAGGGCAGGAGTGGCTGCTTCCTGGCCACCACTGCAGTATGTGGGAACGGAATCGTGGAGGGAGATGAGGAGTGTGATTGCGGATCCGCCGAGTCCTGTCAGGATCCCTGCTGTGTGCCTTTGAATGGCGAGAACGTAATGAACCCGGAGCCGTGTAGGTTTGTGAGTGGTGGTGAATGTAGCCCGAACTCAGCTACCGGGAGTGTGTGCTGTAACAGCGACTGCTCCTTTGTCGCAGGGGGAGATACGAGGCTGTGTGAAGCAGCAACGTCATGTACGGATGTGAGTTCCTATTTATACTTGATGCTCTGTTGTAACTGAGTTGACTGTACCATGTGTAGAGTTCGTTCTGCAACGGCACTTCAGCCATGTGTCCAGAACCCAACTCATTTCCTGACGGAATGAACTGCAGTGACACTCAGACGTGTCAAGGAGGAGACTGTGTGGGATCGATTTGTGCTAGCACTGAAAACCACACGACAGAATGTCAGTGCACTGCTCGGGCTCAACTCTGTCACGTCTGCTGTCAGAGTGGTCAGGACGGCACAACGTGCACCTCTATCTCCCAGCTGCCGGGGTTCGGGACTCTGTTCAGAGAGGCAGGCAGGTCCTGTAGCAATTTCAGGGGGTACTGCACCACTGAGCATGTGTAAGTTGAGAATTCTTAAGATACATAATATAATATAATCATATTATAGTCCCAAGTACAGTCATTAACTACGTAGCACATCGTGTGTGTGTGTGTGTGTTTGTGTGATGTATGCCCTCAGAGATTGACTACGCTACTGCTACTGTTCTATAGATGCGACCTGGTTGATAACAACAGTGTCCTGAATTCGCTGCTCAACCTATTCTCTCTCGAGAACGCACTCCTATTCAAAGACTGGCTGGCTCAGTACTGGTACATTCCAGTCATCATAGTGATCGCCATCATCATCTTAGCTATCCTGCTGCACGTCACGTACAGGAAGAAGAAGAAGGACATCAAGGAGGTGGCTAACAACACGATGCACAGAGCGAGGAACACGCTAGGTAGGCGGGGTGACCAACCGGAAGCTCAAAACCGCAGGCGTAATAGGTCGCACAGGATCCGGAAAATGCTGCCCCAGCAGGCGCTCACTCGTCTCAAGCGCTTCTTCCCTACCGTGGGCCTGGACACCCTGAAGGATGTCATGGTGACGTCACGGTCTGAAGAGGCAGCAGTGGAGCGACTGTTGGAAGCGGGGTACCCACTTTTTAGAGTGGATCCGAACGCTCAACAGTCGAACTAACGAACAGCTGCTCAGCTCACCTCTCCCACTAATTTACGCTGGAAAGATATATGCTTTCTTTTAGTTTGATTAACGTTTGTTCATTTTGTTTGTCTGAATTGGTAGTCTTATTATGCATGATGATTGTAGATTTAAGTTGAAATTATATTTATATACAGTACTAAAATGCGTATTCCGATGCAACGTTAGATAAGCAAGAAGACGAAAATAACGGATAAGATAATATACGAGATATAGTGCCAGGTAGAATCAGTAAAGCTGTGTGTACTACATTAAAGGGTGACGAATCTAGGAAATGTAAAAATCCAAAGTGACTTGTAAGATATATAATAGACCAAAGTCCTAAGCTTCTGATAGAGCAACTTCATATTCTGAATAAATTCGCATTTCGAGATTCTCGAGTCACGTGTGCGCTGGGCTGACTGAGGAGTGGGAGAGCTCTTGTACAAGTTTGGCACTCTCCCTCTCCATGCTATCTTTCTCACTGTCGAACAAGTCCATCGTTTGTATCCTTCGCGAGGGGGGCTGATGGCTAGGAGCGTTTCTCTTGTCGGTTCGTTTCGGGGGAGAGCGCGTAGACGCAGACTGCGGAGGGGTCCTTTGGCTGTTCTTGCTCTCAGTCGGCTGGTTAGCGAGGGGCTGGAATGCGTGGCCTGGCTGGTACCCACTAGGTCGAATAGGGTGCACAGGCGGTGTGGTTAACACGTACTGCTGCCTCCCCTGAGAAAGAAGACTCTCGTAGGTTCGAATACGTCCGTTCGCCTCCTGTAGCTGCCTACGCAGCACCTCTATCTCGCTACGGAAACTGGTCATCTGCGCGCCCAGCTGGTCTCTCTCCATCCCGGCCTCCGCCAGCTGTCTGCTCTGCTTCTCCTTCGAGGTGTCAAGAGTGTGGCACAGCTCGCGGGTGGTGTTCAGGTCCCCCAGCAGCGCCTTCTTCTCATCTTCCGCCTGTCTCAGCAGCGCTTCCATCTGAGCGAGGGCCTGCGTGACCTCGCCTAGCTGCTGCTCGTACATGCTCAGTGAGGCCATGGTCTGCTGCAGCTCGTTGGACTGCTGCTGGATCAGCTGTTCCAGCCGGTCCCTCTCCGCACAGGTGGCCCCGAGCTCTGACTGGAGAGAACTCTGCTCACTCAGCGACTGCTGGACGGTGGAATCGAGTTGGTCTCTCTCTGCGGTCACGTGACTGACAGATCCAACCAGGCTAGCTTTCTCACGCTCCTTGTCAGAAATGGACTGCTGGTAGTGCTCCACCAGTCTCTCCAGCTCCCCCACCCTCCCCTCCAGCCCCGCCCTCTGTCCGAGACTCGCCTGCAGCTGCTTCTGACACTCCTGGTAGTACTTGGTCATGGTGGCGAGGTCTTCCTTCACGGAGGACAGCCGCTCGCTCAACTGTTTGTTCAGCTCGCTCAGAGCTGACAGCTTGGTTGAGAACTCCTCCACCTGCGCTGTGAGGCTTGCTATCTGTCTGTCTCTCTCCGACACACCCTCTCCCGAGATGCTCACCTCTGTCTTCAGATCCTCAATGTTCGCACGTAGTGTGTTCTCCGTCTAGTCAATTAAATATTATAATTTTGATGTGCAATTTTGAATATTCAGTCTATGTAGTTGCAATAAGATTAGAATTAAGAACTCTTTTAGCAGGTATTTCGTCCTCTTTACAGTGTAGCAAGCGAACTTTCCCAAAGGAATGTACTGATTGTGTAGTATGTAGACGTAAGCATATTCGGTAAGATTTGGTTTTAAGAAAGCTGTATTAGTTAGTTAGTTAGTTAGTACTGTATAGCATATTAGCAGACAACACAGCTCAATTCTAGTTGTAACCACACCTGCATCTGCGCTTCTATCTCGTCTCTGAGCTGGTCGTACTCCACTATCTTGGTGTCCAGTGTGTGCTGGATGTTATCTCTGTCAGTGTCTAGCTCCCGAACCAGCTCTGTCAGTCGGGTCACCTCCCTGCTCAGCTCAGAATTGACGGAGTGAGTTGCACTCAGTTCGGCGTTCAATTCGAAGTTCTCGATATCTGAGAAGTTGAGCTTGAGCAGCTCCTGAGATAGCTGGGCGTGTTCGGGGAGTTCTTTCAACTGGGACTCCAGTGTCCGTATCACTTCCTGCATTCCTGCCAGCCTCTTTCCCATCTGGTCCCTTTCACTGAGGGCTTTCTCTAGCTTCTGATGCGCGCTAGTTAGCAGGTCCAGCGATAGGGCTTTATTGCTATGTGCACTACCTAAAGAACAAACAACAATAACAAGGTTTTCCTTCTATTACGTCATTTCAATATTAGCTTTGCCTAAATAGTTGCTAGTATCTCGCATGTCTAACTACGCGTATTGAGTCATACTAAAGGTTCAAAGAAAAAATTGTGAGATTTCTTCTCTCGAAGTTAGATGTAAATTAAGATTTCCTTGACTGGTATTATCAAATTACCTAGGTGCTCCTTTTCCTTGAGCACTTCTCTCAGAGCATCTCTTTCCTCTCTAATAAAGTCGAGCTCAGTAGCTCTTTCTACCTCCTTCTTGGATAAGGGAGAGCGATGTGAAGTGGGAACTCTCGCATGGGGGGTGTCAATATCCCTTCTTGTCTGTTCATAGAGGAGCTTGTAGTTGTCTCTATCTTTGGTGAGCAGCTTTACCTGATTCTGGATATCGCCGATCTCTCTTTCGATCTCCTTCAGGGCCTGTAAAACATATTTTAAAAGAATGAATCAGTTGAAATCCATTAATAACGTATGTATATAATATATCATTACTGTAAAATTATATATACATGACTCACAATACTTTATTATATTACCATAGCTCCAATAGGGAAATTCTCTTATTGTATGGACGGTGAGCTAAGTCAAGATGTCCCATTCTTAGTAAATGTGGTATGTAGAATCCTTTTGTTGTAAATGTAACCGAAATTTCATGGTTTCCGGGTTTCATATGCATATTATTCTTATTTTACACTTTATTCATAAACAACATTCTCAAGATGGAAATGAAAAGTCAGCCGTTAGTATATACGATATTAACATATGTGAATAATACTTGTATATAGCCATACCATAGCATTCTATACGCCATACTTCTACATCTCTGATTGGTACTGGGATGATTGTAGACAAGTTTTCAAACTAATAACTTATTAATTGTCACTCCAAAAAACTGAAATAACAGGTGAACCACTAGACTCCATGGTAAGAAGGTCTCACACATCAGTTCACGATTCACTGTGAATTGCGTGGTGCTAAATAGCTAAATCTAGCATGTCTCCACACACCAAGATGAGGAATTTATAGCTGTATCGAGGATATCACAAACACAGCCTACTGGTACAAGTCTAGATTTCAAATATGTTGCGTCGCGTCGTGAAGTAGTATAGTTTTTAATAAATTTTAGTATTTGTTAGACATGATGGTGCTCAGGAAACATGGCTAACAGTAACCTTGATGTAGCGAACGTTATTCGTAGAGAATTTTAATATACTGCCCTAATTAGATAATTAGAATTTGCTTTGCCATCACTGCAAGATTAATCAGAATTCTCTACTACTAAACACGACCACAGTTAGTCTTTGAAGATTGAAATAAAACTGTACAATAGCTTATAATGACAGATGTTCCCAGATTAGATATCACCTGGACTATCAGTTAATTATTATTTTTCTTACCCTCTTCAGGTGGTCCCTTTCCTTCCCGAGCTTGACGAACTCGTCGCTGAGAGCCCGATGAGATTCCTCCCCGGTAGAGGGTAGAGAGGCCACCAGGCTGTGCTCGCGCTCCCTCCTCAACCGGTCTCTCTCCTGCTCTGCGTTTCTCGCGCGCAGCATTAGTCCGTGCTGTTCATTCGGAATCTGCTTCTGCTGACTGGTTATATCCAGCTCTGCAGCCAGCCCCTGGTTAGCCTGTGTCAGCTCTATACATCTACAATTGCAGTGTAGTAGTAGCTAATGTTATTATGGCTCATGAATTACAGCAGTTGCTAAGGACATAGACACATAGCAGGTTGTGCACCTGTCTTTGAGTGCGTTTCTCTCCATCTCCAACTTCTGAATAAGCCTGGCCGTGTTCTGACAGTCTGTCTCTGTCTCAGAGAGAAGTTCGAGCATCTTGTCATTATCTTGTCTTATACGCTCAGAGTGGGTGTTACATTCCGCGAGTTCAACTTCCAGCTGTTCTCTGGTATCCTCTAACTCGTTAAGCCTTCCCCGTAACTCATCTGCCTCCATCTTCTCGTTTTCCAGATCTCCCTGTTACGTAATTAGTAATATAAACTCTCAAATCGTGCATGGATCACTCTAACCGTTATGAATATGAGAGTTAACATAAAGTATGGTATATAGCAACAAACCTGTAGGTTGTTATGATTCACTTGTGTCAGCTTTTTAAGGCTGTCCAACTCCCGAGACATCTCAGCATTCCTCTCCGCCAGTTCTGCAGCTTCTCTCACGATAACCTGCTCCTGCTCTGTGCTGCCCTTCAGCCGCTCCTCCAGCTCCTTGTTAGCCTCCTGGAGCAGTTCTATCTGAATGTTCATGTGCTCGATCGTCTTATCGGTCCCGTCTCTCTGAGCTTCCAGGGCCACCACTTCAGGAGGCCTGCCCCCTGACAGCTGTTCGTGCAGCCTCTCGATCTCTCGCTCTCGGC
The DNA here is from genome assembly GCA_963281255.1 of Aphrocallistes beatrix. NCBI lineage: Eukaryota > Metazoa > Porifera > Hexactinellida > Sceptrulophora > Aphrocallistidae > Aphrocallistes > Aphrocallistes beatrix. The sequence goes on from OY725494.1 coordinate 3,508,761, forward strand.
TGTGCACCTGCTGACGCAGAATGTCGTTGCTCTTTGATTGCTCAGTCTTGTTGCTGCGGAGCTGATTCACCTGAAACATTGTTCTATGCTCAGATGGACAAAATACAATATAAGGAATCTACTACACTTAATCTAAATCCTACATAATTCAACTAATTTCCCTGTTTCAAGGCCAGAGATATTCGTACATGATTGCATACTAGTCTACATACGTAGAACTAGTTTAAACTTAATTAAATAACAGCTGCACACCTTATAAGGCCGGGGACATATCATTATGTTATTCTTCAATTATGGGAATTTCACAATTTTGTGATTTTTGAAATATTTGTGTTTTTGGATTGTCATTTTTATCAAAGTAAGAATTATCCTCAGCAAGTGGAGATAGAAATCTAATCTAATCACAAAGAGACATCAAGGTACAGCAATCAAACTGACAAAATATTTTATCTCTATTGATACATGTCTCATCTTGGTTCAAGTAATATCACATATCTATAAATCTGCAGGTGGAAAGTCAGAAGACTCTTCGCGGAGAAATAATCCACAAATTTAGTAAGACCGCCTATCTGGTAATCTGGGCGTTTTAAAGAATGGCATGACTCATAACCTTAGGGATTTATAATGAAATCAAGGGAACATCATCCATCATGTAGATACAACCTCAATTTACCACATCAATTGAACAGCAGTCGCAGCCTAATCCATTTAAATTAACAGTATTACCCAACAAAATGTTCACCTGGTCGCAAGAAGTTAGGATACTCAACGTAACGACGAATAGATACGGAACTGTTATAAGGTGATATGTACGTATATTTCTCTAGTCGTACCTGGAACTGCAGAGATCTGATCTGTTGATCGGCTACCCCCATCAACTCGATCTGCTCAGGCTCCGGGGTGGAGAGCGGAGTGGCACCCGATACGGACGAGTAAGAAGAGGGGGAGGGAGGGGGCAGAAAGCTATCCAGCTCCATCCTCTGGCGGCGAGTGGGTATCTGCCTCTTGCTGCCGCCAGGTGTCTGTATGACAGCTGACTGGTTCTTCTCTTGGAGGAGATTTATTTTCTCAGACTTCGAGTGAGAATCTCTCTCCTGCTGCCTCACGCGAGACAAGTATTGACTGTTCAAGAACTTGATGTCTGTGTTCTCGTGCTCCATACGGCGGAGAGTGGACTTGAGGTCTCTCATCTTCGTCTCGTTGCCTTCCTTAGCGCGTATAATCTGCGAGTGGAGGGTGTTGTTCTGCTGCACCAACTTGGCATTGTCCTGTCTGTACGGCTCCACGTGCTGTGTGAATACGTCACGCTCTCTCTGATGCGTGGTCAGCTCCTGTTCTGCATCTCTCAAACTCTCTGTTGTGTGTAGGAGATCGCTTAGCATCCTCTCTGCTAGTGGGACTGCATCCAGTCCAAGCGGCTGTTTGTATCCCAGCTGATCCAATCTCCGACGGAGTGTGCCGAATTTAGCTTCTAGGTTGTTCGACATTGAATTCCTGATTCTATGTCGGGTGAAGGGAAGATGGGTTTGGGTCCTATCTCCCACTAAGAATAGGTTCTGCTGCGAATCATAATAAGACATTTTGTAACAACACAAATATGAAATTCTTTTAACTCAAAGTTGAAGTTGTATGGTAGTATAGTACTTGTATTTATATTACTCTGCAATTTGATGAGATTCGCACTAGAAGAAACAATATGCAATCCACATCATGAATGTATATTGTATATATGGCTAATTCTACTATACTTAATTAATTAAAATACAAAATGTCTTGTTTCCTAGCAGAGATGTGCAATAATCCAATCTTATCCTGGTTGTACATACTAGTGACATCTTAGAAAACTATTTCCATGTAGCACTTTGTTTGCTGCATTAGTAAAACCACTGCAGGCACCATGTAATAATTGAACCAAAATTCTACCCTATTGCAACAATTGGAATTTTAGTCAAAGGAATCTAAGGATGATTTGATGAGTGTATGGAAAGTAATAAAAGTACCAATCAAGACTATTGTCTTTGAAAGGGATTTTAACCTGGAAAAAGGGTAATTTTAAAACAGGAAAATCCAATTTAGTATTACCCATTATTCACGTAAGCACTTATTGTATACAATTATCATGAGATTTTACACAGGAGAACTTTATAAGATCGTCAAGAATCTGCGCAGTGCATTACTTAAGCACAGCAACCTACAATTAAATTATTAAGTCTTATAATTTCATTTCAGTGAATTTTAACCTTTAAAGTAGATAGAAATCTCTCGTCGATGTATTTAGAGAAACCTGTCGTTTCAAATTCATCGAGGGAGCAAGGACAAGGATTACGAGTTCGGCTTAATCGAATAGCTATAAGATAGAGATATTCATTAACTGCTGTGTTATATAGTTCAAGGTATGAAGCTAGTACAAATAATAACGAAGAAAGACACTGGGCCTTTGTGTAGTACAAATTCGTTAGAATACTCGCGATAAAGTATGGATTTGTCAATTCAGTCAGTATCCTTTCTTCGCCTCTTCGCCGCCCTCTCAATAGGCACATCATTCATCTGTGGTTTCTCCGGCGAGAGAGGATTTCCTTCCTTATTCGTCTCCCTAGACACGTCAAGATTCCTGCTTATGAATTTGGCTATCAGTCTTTGAGGCCGCATGTTGAACTCCTTGTATTCCTCCGCAGAGACCAGCACCTGGTCTCCCTTCAGTCTGTCCAGCAGAGTGACACAGACACAAGCGCATTTCAGGTTGCACATGGCAGTGATGGTACTCATGAACGTACATTCCATCTCGATATTGTGGATTCCTAGCTGCAAAGCTCTCTTCAAGAATTCATTCTTCTCTTCTTCCGAGTAGTCGCACAGGACTCCGTCCGCACGAGCCTGACCTAACCGGATTAAGAACTAGATATACTACGTTAATTAAGGTTAATATTCGGTAAATGGGTCGATTTTGAAATTTTCCCCAAGCCTTGTTTTTTGGCAAAGTTGTTAAACTTTCTTAGATTCCGCCTAAAACTCCCAAAATCCCCCGAATCTACCACCACAAACCTTCATAGAAGTCATCTGTACTCATGGTTCCTCCTAGGACAGCGGCGTAGTCCGAGTTCTCGTGACAGGCTTGCAGCTGCTTCGCTATTTCAATGTTTATTTTGGTTGGGCGAATAACCTTCTTGCCTAGGATTGCCTATGAGAATAATGTACAGCGTTTAGGAGCAAAAGTAGAAATACCACATGAAACATAAATGATATAACTTACCATCTCTTGATTCTCTTCGAGGTATCCGTTATAAGACTTGTTGGTTATTACGATCGTTCCAGGAGTGACATCTACGTATAGGAAAGGAATTGTGGTATACAGTAGATATTTGATGATATAGTGATAAATTTTGGGGGTTTGAGGTGCCCCAGTCGGAGGTATTGAAAAGTCGAGTGCGCATGCGCATATCATCGTTTGTGTTTGTTATGGTATATTTACACAACTAACTAGCCTTGTGGAAAATAATCAAGATGTCAGTAACAGCAGCCACGCGTACGTGACGGCCACTTTTAGCCAGTCCTTTGAGTTCATCGTCACGTACACGTGGCTGCTGTTACTGACATCTTGATTATTTTCCACAAGGCTAGTTAGTTGTGTAAATATACCATAACAAACACAAACGATGAAATGCGAATACGAACTCGACCCTGTGCGCATGCGCACTCGACTCTATGCGCATGCGCACTCGACCCAGTGCGCATGCGCACTCGACTTTTCAATATATGCCAGTCGATGACATTCCATACTAATTTTATTGGATATGCGTAGTGATAATTTGACCCAAAATTCCCTGTCCCCGACACTATATCAAATATATACTCACTATGTAGAGATAGTAAGATTTAACGCATTGACAAGCAGTGGAGGAAGTGTGAAAATTATTTCTCTCGAATTTAGAATATGAAAAGGTAATTTAGACAAATAAAAATTCCTAGAAATATCCTTCGATTAAAATAAGTTAAATAGCTAGAGTCAGGGCATCGGCAAATCTGTGAAGTAACGTACCGATTCCACCGCTCGTTCCCATTCTGATGATAGTGACATTGGTAGTTTTAGCGTAGAATAGTAGTTTGATGAGTTCGTGCATTAGGATAGAAATAGATGGGATTCCAATGCCGTGCTAGTAGAAGAAAATTGATTGAATCGTAACGTAATACAAATAGGCTATCTAATAATATTACTCAAAATATTTTGGATTGTAAGCAAAAGTATTATACTACAAATCAGCACACTCATATTTCACTTACACTCAGTGACAAAGTCCGTCCAATCTTTAACATGACATAGCGATCTGTCTTCGTCATGTCCACAGCATCGTCTCCAGTAACAGAACTGAGGTAGTGAGCAAAACTTTTCATCCTATCCATGCTACCGCCTACCACGACGAACTAAAGAGTACAATCAGCTGTCAGATACAGATTCTATAATGCCACATAGGATCGGATGGGTGTAAAACAATTGAGAGGAAATACCTTGATATCACCGAAGATCTGTTCCAAATTATCAGAACTGGAGTATCCCAAATGATAGAGATAATCATCTGACATGGATTTCAAGAATTCGTTAGGTATTCTCACTCTACTCTCAACCTAGACAAAGTGAATGCATAAGCGAAGAGCTTACAGAGACAGTCAAATTTTAATTGAATTTGCTTGAAGCATTAATAAATTACACCACAGTCAGAAAGAAGAATAAATACAGCATACCTCAGACATCTTGCAGCACTGTCAATTGTGTTCTAAAAGAGATAAAGAATCAAGGAACGATTATCTAAATTCAAATATATAATTGCTAAAAAAAAGAAGCAAACCTCTCAGGATTTTCTTACGAGTGGAACAAGTGGTGAAAAATCGAAGGAAGAAAAAATAGCTCAACATCTGGACAGAGATTAAATGTGCTGGTATTCTGTTGAAGTGTGGTAGCATAAGAACATTGAATATATCTGTCATATATTATCGCTTCCTAGGATGTGTTGATCAATCATGTAAATAGATAGCAATACAATCGTGTATTGAAGCTGAGACAAAGAAATTATTCCGACTTAAAATAAACCAATGAGTAGAATGTATACTCTAAGGGTCCGAATAAACGGGCCTCGCGCTTATAATCTATGGATTATATACAATGGGACGGAGCTAATACGTATATGGAATGCTAAAAAGGCGCATACCGACATTTCGTGACACAAGTGTCGTGTAAGAAATGTCGGTATTCCCTAAAGAGGGCCAGGACCTGATCACTATTAGCGATGCTAAGGTCGTGGCCTGACCACAGCCCTTGAAATGTCTTATTGGCCATGCACAACAGAATCTCTCTCGTATTAGATTTGAATCCTTGGTTGTACAAAATAATCCCTCAAGATTAGAAACCCATGGATCAACAGCACCATAAGGGTCAAGAAGTCTAAGAAATCTATGCAACAACTCTAGTAAACACAGGACATAATGACAAACTCGATATTTTCAACATTCTCCAACCATTGATTCCAAAATCTCACTACGCTATATTCAAGATGATGAACGTCACTGTTTATAGCGAGTAACTGAATAATGCCAGGAATCTCGTTTAATAATAAATTCAACATATTACAGCCACCATACCAAATTAACAGCGTCATAATACATGCTTACAAATTAAATTTTGTAATCAGTATAACATATCCGGTATAATTATTTAATTATGATATAGTCACTCCATCATGACGCGACGACAACAACAACAACAACAACAACAACAACAACAACAACAACAACACAATCTGAGAATATTAATTAGAATTGTTATGCAATTTAACTCGTGCATCTACCGATTCATCAGATGGATTGGGATAACTCATTTACGCAGTCCCGTACAATTAATTACAAGTGGATATATTCCAGATCGATTTTGCTGACTGGGACCCATTATTTTATTGCAAAGGAGCATACAGCTTTCGCGAAGCATCCCGCTTTTTTCACCTTTTTTTATTGAGCTAATTTTCACGTGTCCCGCTTTTTTGGATTACATGTTTAATACTTTTCTATTGCGTCCCGCCGTGTCCCACGAAATTCGACCCCATGTCCCACTTTTATCTGGCTTAAGTTGGCATGTATGAAGGAGTCACCCACTTTTAGTCGTTATTGTTGATGTGAGTTCGCAAGCAGCAGATTAATCGGGACTATTGCCGAATACTCGTAAATAATAAAATGTCTTGATATCTCAGGTAACCGTATTTTAAAAGCATTTATTGTCAATACTTACGATAGTACATACTGTATATACAAATTAAGAAAATAAGCAAATGCATGGGAAAGTTCTATTTTCAAGTCTAGGTCACTTTTGAGAAGATTTCGAGTAGCAGAAGGTACAAACTCCTTCAGGGAGACAGCTTTTGTGGTAGGAGTGACCTAAATAGAAAGAAGATATTGAATTTTTCGTACATATTCGTAAAATTTAATACTGAACTCTATTGATAATGATTGATATGGTGAGCACCTACCACAGGAGAGCATCAGGGTATTATCTGATGAGAGTGGTAGTGAATAATCGCCCAGGCAGCCTTGACACTGAAATCTAAACGAACAGTTTCGAGTTATAAACCAGAAGTGTGAACAATTCTCACTTCATAAATACTCACTCATCCTGCTTGAGTCTGATGCCCCACTGATAACTACAAGTTTCTAGTGTCTGTACATCTGGTAGAAGCTAAGGCGACAATATATTAACAGACAAACTAAACCTATCCAGTGAACAGAAGTCAGTTGTACCTCGCTGGAAAGCTGTTTGTCTTGAGATAAGAACTAGAGAGAGAGAACATGAGTATTCTAAATACTTCACACATAGTTATAGGATTTCTAATCAACATTTCAAGATCTGATCATAAAGCTTACTTGAACTGGGATTGCATTCGGCTTCTGTTTCCACAACTCCTCGTCCAACCGTTCATGCAAATTAAATGCTATCTTACTGAAGTAGTACAACTTTATAAACGTTGAAATTATTAGACAGTAAGATTGTGATCAAAACCCAACTTACCCTTTCTGTTGTTCCATGTTAGCGAATTGAACTAAATTCAGGAACAGCTCGTAAGGGAACCATGACTTGATGCTAGTAGTTTTCTCCAACTCTTGGATCACATCATTCAGGATCTCAGCTGCAGAGAGACAGCCTAGACTCCTCACAGCCAGCCTGATGATGCTAGAGAGGAAGTCTCGCGCCTGCTCATACTTATCCATTTTTTCAAAATCTTCAGAGTATAGGCATAAGAAGGTGTGTAGTGTGAGTGTCCAGTCGGATGGAGTTCCAGGGTAGCCTCCTTAAGATCAATTGTTATTCAGATAAATTCAGTTAGAAATCTGAGATATAAAATGCTGGGAATTTTATATTTGTTTATCCGAAATGATTGAAGAACTGGCAAGTCAAATGGCTATAAAATGGCAGGTTAGTCTACAAAGTTCAAAAATCTGAGCGAAATTATCACACCTCTATGAAATAATTGATAATTGTCTTACAATTATTTTATAATTATTTTAGAACCACTTTATAGATATTTTGAAATCATTATATAATAATTATAAAATAATAAGCTTGTGAGTTTAAAGAGGAATCGAAGAAATCAGTTGAGTGCAACAATTCTCTATAGATATAAATTAACACACCCCATGCAAGTTTAGGATGCTCTATCAAGCTGATATCTCCAAGACAAAGGAGGAGATGTGTTGCTTTCGTTCTGTTTCCGATTTCCATCAGACTTGAGATCATTCCAAACCAGAAACTACAATTTAAAAATATATTCACTGAAATATAGATTGTTAATTAATCGTATATGCACTAGTACTTGACATTCAATAACTTATTGAATGACCTATATATTAAAGAAAAAATATAACAAAGATACCCTAGATCAATGCAAAACACATTATTCGCCGAAGACTTGACTAAATTTTAAAAGGAGCTGGTACAAACCCTGAAAGCTTTACCGTAAGTTAAGATGTCCATGTACAAGCTCAGCATTTCAATCAATTAAATTTAAATTAATATTATTATCTCTTCAAATAAAAAGTAAGATGGACCATGAAGATGAACAAGTATCACAAACTACCACGCACTCACAGACCTACTAACGTGGACGATAATCAGTGGAACGAATATCGAACCGGAGACAACGATTAGTTCAGACAAAAACTCAAATTCGAGCATATTTAGTGATTGAATCAGGAGTTGCCTATTTTTTGTGTGCATATTCTAAACTAATCAAACCAATCTAAACTAGTTACGCACAACAAAACTGGGACTGAATCTAGAAAATTTAGGGAAAAATTTAAAACAAAATAAAAATAATTATTATACAATTATTATATAATAATTATATAATAATTATATAATTATTATATAATTATTATATAATTATTATACAATTATTATATAATAATTATATAATAATTATATAATTATTATATAATTATTATATAATTATTATACAATTATTATATAATTATTATACAATTATTATATAATTATTATATAAAGTATTTGTTTACTTTTGTTTACAATAGATACATAAAGTAAACAAAGACAAAAATAGACTAGAAACTAGCTTCCAACGGTTGACATGGGGTTTTTATAGGTGTAGATTTCGAAAATCATATTTTCAGATCAATATGATAAATTATTGGTTTACTTTTGTTTACAATAGATATATAAAGTAAACAAATTACAAAAATAGGCTAGATACAAGCTTCCAACGGTTGGCAAGGGGTTTTCAGGGGTGTAGATTTTGAATATCAGATTTTCAAGTAAATTTGAAGATTAATTTGTTTACTTTTGTTTACAATAGATACATAAAGTAAAAAGTTCCAAAATAGGCTAGAGACTAGCTTCCAACGGTTGACATGAGGTTTTCAGGGGTGTAGATTTCGAATATCATATTTTCGAGTAAATTTGATGTTTTGTTTACTTTTGTTTAAACAAGATATATAAAGTAAACAAATTACAAAAATAGGCTAGAAGCTGGCTTCCAACGGGGGTTGACATGGGGTTTTCAGGGGTGTAGATTTATAATATTATATTTTCGGATTCATACGAGAAATTATTCGTGAAATTTTGTTTACAATATTTATATAAAGTAAAAAAATTCCCAAATAGGTTAGATTGAGTAACTCTAGGCGTCCGCAGGGCGACTCTGCGAACACGCAGTGTCCGCAAGCAAGCGAAGAGTGTTTGTTTATTATATAATGATTATACAATTATTATATAATTATGATATAATTATTTTACAATAATTTTCTCAAAATATAGATAGGGAGGCACTCATTTCAGAAGTTGGCCACTATACATACCGGGTGATCCATAAAAAACAGGCCCATAATAATTTTTCTCGCCACCTAACTAAGGATTTTATTCTAGTCAAGTTATTTCCTTAAAGAATGGCAGAGGCAACTCATGTGAAGGCATGCAAACCAAATTGGAAGTTGGAGCACCGTGTATTCTGTGTGGAATTCTACTTCAAGCATGGCTCATTTAAGAAGGTCAATGAGTTATTTCATGTAAAGTTTGAGACAGCTTCATCGCCCTGTAAGAGCGTGATACAAGCTTGGATTGACCATTTCAGGACTTATGGGACAGTGCTAAACCTAAATGTGAAGGATGACAAGCGCCCGACTCATTCTGGAAGACCTAGGAAGAGAACTGCCGAACTTATTGATGATATTAGGGAGGCAGTTGGAAACAGCCCAAAAAGGTCAATCCGGAAGAGGAGCCAGACTCTTGGTATCACACCTACCACTCTCTGGAGAGTCCTGAAACATGATCTGCGTGTTTTTCCCTATAGAATACGGACTAGTCAGAAGCTAACTAATGCAGATATCGCCAAGAGGCTGACTATGGCTGTGAAATTGGTCGCCAAAGTAGAATGTTGTGACACATTTCTTGGACTTCTTTTCACCTCGGATGAGGCTCATTTTGACCTGGATGGGAAGGTCAACAGTAAGAACAATGTATTTTGGGGTACTCAAAAGCCTTCAGAGATATCCCAGAAGCCATTACACTCCGAAAGATGTACTGTGTGGGCTGCTCTTAGCGCGAGAGGCATCATCGGACCCATTTTCATCGAAGAAAATGGTCGAAATGTGACTGTGACAAAAGAACGCTATGTCAAGGTGCTAGAGGAATTTTGGAAGGAAGTGGAATCACTTTACCCTTCACTATTACCCAGGCTATGGTTCCAGCAGGATGGAGCACCTGCACACACTTCAATAATGGCTAGGGAATGGCTCAAAAATCATTTCGGAACCCGAGTCATCAGTCGACTGACTCCCTTTGAGTGGGCCCCTCACAGTCCGGATCTGAGCCCCCCGGATTTCTATCTTTGGGGTTATTTGAAGGATAAAGTATATGCTAACAAGCCCCAAAACATCGTAGAACTCAAAGACTCCATCAAGGATGAAAGATTCCGAGGTCAGTTTGCAAGGATGTAATGAACAATTTTGTTGTAAGACTGAGAAAATGTATGGAATTAAATGGGGAACATCTAGAACATATGCTATAACTTACGCATTTTTTGGATTATAGCTTTTTCCTTTTGATATATTATTAAAAAGTGTTTTAACTTTATTATTGTTGAATTGTCAAATTTATTTCATAACACTGATTGATTTGTGGTAATTTTGATTAGGGGCCTGTTTTTTTTGAAACACCCTGTATATGTATATGTATAGTCGGCAAACTAAAAACATACAAGTCGTATACTTGATGCCTAAGAAAGTGCTCATGCGTAATAACTAACTTTAACTTGATTGTGTTAAATAACACTTACCAGTGTTGTTCAAAATGAGGCAGGCATTCACTACATAAATTTGAATCTACCAGTTTCAGGTTAAAGGTTAACTCCCACACATGTTTGTATCTCCAATCAATTTGGTGAGAGAGAGGTCTAATGGGTATAAGAAGAATCAAATGTAGTCCACGATATGTAGTGCCAAGTTAATACTTGTATAACAAACTTTGGGATATCTAAATTGTCCTCAACAGTCAGGTTCTTAGCAGAGGGGAGGAAGGGAAGAGAGACACAAATCCAAATGATGAAAGTTTGTAGGTCAGCAGAGAATACATTTCTCAACATTCTAAAATAGAAATATGCATTAGATATGTATTTAAGCAAATAAGAGTATGTATATATAAGCACTACCTCTGTTTAGAGCAATCAGCTTCTGCAGATAAAATCAACTTCTCCATATAGTCAAGAAACATCTTGACTAGCGGATGTGAACCCAACTTCTGAGGAGACTCGATCTGACCAAATAGAATAGTCGAAATTTCCCATGGGAGGAGAAAGGGGAACTTGCTCACACAATATATTATCTCTCCCCCTTGTACGACCCTAGAGAGTCCCATAACGCAATTGCATTAAAATATACATCCAAAATAAGTGTTAGTCATACCGTTTTAGGTCCAAGGGAAAAAAACGAGATTCAAAATCGAGAATTGGAGAGGCAGTTTCTGAGTCAGACTTTGTATCAATGGTTTGAAAATCTAGAAAATAATTATAACATTTTATAAAGCGATGTCTTTAAAATATTTATTTAGTCCAGCATTTTTGCTAATGAGTTTTAACAAAATCAGTGCTTACCTGCCAATCCTTTAGTATATAATGCATATGCTTTGTTCTTATCAACATTCTGTTGTTCTGTGAGGTAACCTCTAACTTCTGCAAGCGGCAGAAATAAAGAAAGGAGATAGAAGAAGTTGTACGGGTGAGGTGAGTGTGAAGTGGTGAGGGGGTTAGGAAACAAGATGGGGAGCCAAGCGCCAGCTAGCATAGCGTAGGTAGCCAGTTGGTGCAGGAGAGGGGAACGAGATGAACTAGAGAGGAAGGTGAGGCAGGAAATAGCGTGTGAAGCTGGGAAGGAGGAAGCCGGCACGGAAGATATTAAACGGGCAAACTCAGTCAACCAAGTTGAGAGTTTGGAGATGAAAGCGAGATCGACTTCTTCAGACTCTAACTCGTTCCTACATCAGACAGTACATCAGTTCACAATATTCTATGTCAATTCGTAAATAGACTTACCAAATTAGCTGTGAAGAATTTAAGAATTCTTCCATTTTTTTGCTGCTATTTCTAGAATCTTCCAAAGTATCAGCCTGTGTCCTGAGAGGAGAGGCGATAAATGCCCCCAGGGACTCCTGTTGAGTAGAGAGGTCAGTCTGGCGGATAGCAAGGGGGGCAGGGGCAGGGGCAGGGGGACTAGGGAGGTTATCAGTAGACAGTTGTTTGGAATCTCTCCTATTCTTTTTCTTGCGTTCAGACCTAAAATGATGTTAAAGAGAGAAGTATCAAATACAAACGCGCATAAGAGTAGAAGCAGTGTTTACCTAGAAATGTGTTCTGAGATGGGCTGTTCTTCATGTTGCGATTGCGAGCGGTTCATCCCTTTGAGAAGAGGCAGTTCAGAAGTAAGAGGAACAGGTGGATCAGAACTTTCATTCTGGAATATATCGTTAGAGAAGAGATCTACTCCAGAGGTTGGCTTATCAGCTGTTTCAATCTCACTCATAGAGTGATACTTGCTTCCCTTGTTCCCCCCAGGCCGCTCCTTCTTGCTCCTCTTCCTCACCAGCTTAGGACTCCAGCTGGAGGACAAGTCTCCCTCCTTCGAGCTCTGTGTCATCTTCACACGGGACGCGGATGGGAAAGGTAGATTACTTTCATCGAATGATGTGTCCGGAATCGCATCTGAATCAACCTCATTATTTGTCTCTGCTAATTGGTTAACTAGAACAGCTGCTGTGTCATCTTCATGGCATGTTGTCATATCTTCATTTGGTAAGCTCGTCACTTCCTGCATTAGGTTCTCATCACTGGAGCTCTGAGATTCTATGTTACGATCTTTTTGTGGAATAAAATCCTCAGTAACATTCGAACTAACATTTTCAGAAAAAATTGCTGCGGCATTCATTTCATTCAAATCTTCGCTAGCTGCTTCATCTTGAGATTGACTGGTGCTATTAGTCGGGTCTATTTCCTCTGACGAGGGAATGAATTGAGGAGAGTCTGGAAAGGCTAAAGAGACATCAGTGGGGTTGACAGTAATAGGGTCAGCTGTTGGCTTCTGTTGAAATATCTCAACATCAGAAGAATTTAGCTCTGACAGAGCCTCAAGGCCGGATACCGACTAAATAATGTAATTTATTACAGATAGTATTCATCATATTATTAAACAGTCAGATATGAATTACCTCTGATTTGTTCGTGGGCTGTGGTGCTGACTCGTTAACATCAGTAACATCGTTACATTCGGTTTCTGGTTTAATAACATTCTCAAATTCCACTTTTATCTGCGAAATAAAATGGTACTTATTACAATTCCGGATATTTGAGTGAATTAACTTATCCTAGTTGACGCACCTGGCTAATCTGAGAGTGCAGCTGGAGCTGAGAGAGAAACTTAAGAAGCTGTGCGTAGTGGAAGAATGACAGACAACGTATTTGGATCGGATCTCCAAAACTTATCCAAATCTCGTTGTCATGCACAAGCACATCCTGGATGTCTACCAAAACAGTTAATGAGGAATATTACATTCAGCATTCGCTCCCTACGTATCATAAATCGTTTAGAATCATACTCGGAAGGCTTCTGCCCATATATAGTAATAACAGCATTGTAATAAATATATGCTAACCATATTGGAGCTAATTTGAACATTTTACCATTATGATATGGTCCCATTAACAAAATGAACAATAAAGAGAATTCAGTTAAAATAATCAACGATTCTTTGGTGGTTCATGTGAATCAGGGCTAAGAACGGGAGTAGGCTTCTTGTCTTCAGCTTGATTTTGGATTATAACATCTTCTTCCTGATCCGAATCGGTTCCAATAGTATCTATTCCATCTCCATGCACATTTCCCTGAAATTTAATTCCTTCTCCATCGCTAGGCTCGATTTCATCAACCTCCTCTTCCGAGTCGACCGGAATACCAACAGGCATGGTTTCAGATTTTTTATCAAATCTGACATTAGGAGGTTGAGTCGGGACTGCTAAAGCTGGAGGAGAGGTGGACACAGACCTGAAGAAGTAGAGTTGGAACCCCACAGCTAGCAGCACGTGCAGTAGAATGATGGCAGCGATCACGCCGTAAGCTATCCGCTGCTTATCCTTCTTAATGACCGGCCAGAAGGAGATAGCCAGCACTCCCCCAGACAGAGCGGCTGCTGACATAGTGATCGCCCACTGAACGCTGGCGAAGCGTATGAGTAAGGTCCACAGAATGGAAACGGGGATGTAGATGGAGAGGGAGTACCCGTAGAGTGTGATCATGCTAAACAGAGAATGGGTGTTGGCCTGACCCACCCGCCAAATCAAAACGGCCCAGAGTACAATGGGGACGACCCAGGTATAGATGAATAGGATAGAAGCAAGTGTGGTTACCTCTTGAAACTGAAACGTCCATACGGACAGGCCTTGCGTACCAAAGTACTTTGCAATGTTTCCAGACATGGAGGCCGTCACGATGAGAGTTATGCAGATCCAGAGGGGGCCGTATAAGTCTGGATTACTGGACACCATATCGATGAACCCCTTCCGATTAGGAATCATAGAACTGAGCACACGGTGACCTACGTCTGAAGTGGTTACGTTAAAAAACTGCTGGTAGTAATCGAGCTTCCAGAAAACTTTACTCTGTTGGGAGGAATCGTTAGAACTCTCTCCTTCCTTATCTTTAGCAGGATTAGCTTCAATGTCTGCGAATGAGTCATTCATCTTAAGCAAGTGGGAGATGAGTTTCTTATAGGACTGAGCTAATTTGTTAGAACAGAGAGGTATTCAATTTAGTTCTCATAAATAGTCAAGTAAGAATTTATTGCAATAGTCTAAGGGTGAAGAAATAATTTACATACTACGAAGGCACTCTAAAATTAAAGAACTATGCAATGCAGATAACTCTCTGTCAGCCATTGCGCCACTCTTAATTATTTTCAAGGTAAAATATGGTCTGGCTTACCTTCAAGAAGACAGTGTTGAGTGATTGTGTTCCTAGACAGATTCAGGATGTACAGGGCGTTAGCGTTCCAAGCGAGCATGTGGTTTCTAAAGAATATTTTAAATTTAAAGATGTGCAATGAAAGAAGAGATGATTCACGATAGGAAATTATAAATAGAAAACCATTTCTGAGATTTTGCCAAACTGCTGTCCTGTGAGCTGTTTCCTGGATTCTCAAAATTATAACTTCGCTAAGACTTTATGGTTAGGACAGGTATTTTAGAAGGAAAGTTTTTAGAAACTAAGAGAGTCGAATATTCTAGAATTTGTAAGCGGCGAGGTTAAACTTAATTAATGGTATTATTAATTACATTTCTATACTTAATTGATGGATATACAAGACTTGCTACAACAGATGCAAAAATAGAATACTACGAATATATCTATCGATCTAGTACCATATTCAGCTACACTCACTAACTCACATGAACTAACTTGATAACTCGAATTCTTTTGAAAGCATTTGGGATGGCCGCATCAGCTAGAACATCTAGTTCATCTCCCTCCGAATTGGTTGATTCAAAGCTAAGTTACAATAGAAAACAATTCGTGGTTAGTATACAAACAACTACGAGCAAAATAAAATAATTTCAACTCACTTTATACCGTATATTGGAGTAGTTGCAATTCCCACCAAAAGATCTCTCAGTTTATGCGTAATCTCTACCTTACCATCAAGAGAGGCCTAGTGCATAGAATGCAGGACATGATTGCAATAATGCAGTACTTAATTGTCTGGGGAGAGTACACTCATACACACCTTCCAAATTCTGGCTTTAGGTCTCGCTGATAGAATCTTTGTGACTTGAGGATGTGTCGTTGTGACTCGATAGAAACAGGCTCCATACAGACCATCTCTATGTACAGAAGAATATAAATACGTTAGAAATGAACTGTCACATCAAGTTACTACCTCTCTTGAGAGCCAACTGAAACAACTTCCTCTCTAAACAAGAAAATACAAATAAATGTACTAATGAGAAGAGTAAAATGATATAAGAGTTGCAACTCACCTCTTCAGATTCATCACTGCAGACTTATGCCTGCAAGATACAAGCAGATGATCATTCTCATAATCCTAAAAAAAGTCAAATACTAATTCCTGCACTCTACTTGCCAATTAGGCTTTTAATCAAACATTTTTTAAAACGATAAAAGGTAATGAGCACTCAAATCGAAGCGATTAATTCGAACTGATGGAAACGCACTGTGAGTACACGAAACTTCTGAGGCTATCCTTGCCCTATATACTGCTACTCCTCCTACTGGCAAATTCCGTCCCAGCAACCAGAGCACAAGAAGGGAATGCAGATGCCAGAGGACTCATCAACACGCTTAAAGATGGGGATTTCCATTTGGTACTAAATCGATACAAGAAACGGATAATTTTGATACTCTGCACGCCTATCTTCTTATGTTGTGCGTGTTGTGTCCTGTTCTGTACGCTCCCGTGCATTTGCGTTGTCATGATTGGGTGTGGATGCGCAGGAGGGATAGATGCATTCAGAACTAAGAGAAGGCCGGCTGAACCACCTACTAACAATATAGTCGTGATCGAGAAGATCCAGGGAAGAGAAAGTCAAGTACCTGAGGAACTAACTGGACCGAGACAATTCCTCTATTCACCTAACACCTACTTCTCGAACCAGGCACAGTATGCAGAGCATAGGCCTGGTCTCGGCAGTTATCCCAAACTCACTGTGACGCATGGTACAATTGCGAATAATGAGAATGTCCTTACAGAGGAACACACATCTGAGAGAAGGAATAGCTTGCCGAGTGATGACAAGGACAAAGATAATGCGAGGTACAACTTCCTGTCATTGGATGACCTGAATCAGATCGAGACTCGAGCTAAAACTCTAGGCAGAGTCAAGTTCGGTCAATCTAATGTTTGAACAGCATCTGTCATGAAATTGTATATTTTTGATGATCTGTAGGTGAAATAACGAAAAAATTAGTTTATCTGGAAAATAGAAGCATTGTGTTTTCAAAGAGTATTATTATCACGTCATTGAAAAGTGTTAATTATGGTTGCAACAAAGATTATTAAACAATGTCTACTATACAATACCAAGTTGAAATAAATCTAAATACCGAGTGTTTTGTTTTCTTTGCATGTTGCAGGGAGTGGGTCATGTCCTAATGTCTATAATGTGCATTTAAGTTAGCTAAACATGTTCAATGTACTTATTAATGATATTTAAATATTAATTTAAAATGTCTCTAATTTAATCTCAGCATTCCATTCATCTACCCTGGCTAGCTTTACTGTATGTATAAAACTAGACCTTGACGGATAAAATGAACTCTGCACAATATCCAGATAGAGAAGGGTATGAAATATATTTTGGTTAGAAAGTTGTTTTCTTTACATCTCATTTTGTCGATATTGCTCGTCCAAGGCCTCAGGATAGACACAGAAGATAAAGCTGGAATTCGTGAGAGGAGAGATGCTCCAACAGACCTCACAAGGCGAGTAGACGCGTTTCTAGGTACGCAGCGAGGCCAAATAATCCTGGCGGTAGTGCTGGGAGTATCCGGCTATCTCTGTTGCGTCATAGTGCCTTGCTGTCTGGGTGCAGCCTCCATACTCCTGCTGCATTGCATGAACCTGCTGGAATATCCTGATACCCCAAAGCTCAACAAGGGCAGATTAGACCTAGATAAAGTCCACAGGAAGAGAGAGCAAGGAGAATGTACCGCCAGAGAAACAGGCATTCCAGAGAATCAAAGGGAATGCACGGCAATTCAAGACTCTTTAGCTGATCACCCAGGACCACCTATAATCCTTAACCAAGTTGCATCATCCGAACAGGTCAACTGCCCAGTAAACAGTCAGATCCTCTACCCATATCTCCCCTACCAGTTCACCTACCTCACCTACGGAGCTCATGCTACTAATAGCCCCGTCTACATGAATCCAGCCACCTGCAACCTCCCCAATGACAACATGGATCCTGTCTCCTCTAACGTTAGAGATGAGAAGGCTGAGGTTGTGTATGAGAATTATTGAGATATCGTACAGTACAGTGATTGGTGTGTATTTATTTGTTTAGGAATTATTCATCTGATTGAGCGCTTGTCTCAGATTACTGATTGTAAAGTGGATTGAAATCGACTATTAGTAAGTAATGATTAAACTCAATGATTGCAAATGTCAACACTTAATATATCAAATTTATCCAGACTTTACACGACACATTAACTAAACGGAAAGTATTCGATTCTTGAAAGACATATAGTTCCATGTGAATATACATTTTGAGAAGACATGGAAACAGCAATAAGCGATTGCTATCCGAAGTTGATTTTGAATCGAGGTCTATGGACTGAGTTAGAGCTGGGCATAACATTAACTAACTTTTGAGTTAAATATGAAGATATGAAGAGAACTAAGATCTTGATTTCGAAATGTACTACCAGCTCATCACGATCCTCTTAGTCGTCACTCTCATCCCGGGATTCAGTGTCAGAACTGTGCAAGGAGAGGAAGCTAGGGAGAGCGAGCTAATCGATGTGAGCAAAAGACTGGAGAGATCATTTGAACAGAACAGAAATGGTAGTCTCAGACCGAACATCATCCACAATGGAATCGGAAAAGTGGAAAGAGACATCATAATCTCAGTTTTAATCGTGGCTTGTGTGACACCATTGCTATGTGGGATCTTGATGGTTGCATGTCAGCTCGCTACCCAGATGAAAAAAAAGCACATCCGGAAGTTTTGTAAGAAGCAAGGGCTAGCAAGGAGAGATTGCAACCAGTCAGAAGGCATCAGTAAGATGGGACCGCTGCAGCTCCATAACTCCTTCCCCGTCTACATCAACGGACTAACTCGGGAGGAGATGGAGTGCTACATGAATCTGACCGCTCTAGCAAGGGAGCAAGGAATGCGTGCGAATGGCAGCATCGGGACGAATAACCCTGAGACAGGACAGATAGAGGGGAAAGAAAGTGTTCCTTTGACGCCGCCACATATCAGAATAAAGCCAAGGATTGCTATAGTATACCCCAGTCCCACTCCAAGTTACGTTAATACTAATGGAGTATTCTCACCAACTGAAAGGAATACAAGAAATCTATATCCACCGCTTCCGTACAATTTCAGAAATGATGCACCTATCTTTGAGATGCAACCCAAAAACTCCACTCCTAGGTCTCCCCTCAGTACGCCTCCACAGGCTAAGCACAGGCCGTCCATACGAGAGACGCCTGATCGCGCTGTGAAAAAGAAGAAAATAGATCTACTGAGACAGATGACGATGTCTCCACCGCCCAGTTACACTTCAAAGGAAGTGATAAAGAGCATGCCCTGCCTCTCGTTTCCTTATAAGGGCAGTCCCTGTAGCAACTTGAATGTGAGCAAGAGTAGCGTAGTGAAACAGAAGGACAGGAGTGCGAGTGAGAGCGACCTCTCTACTTAAGTAAATTATATAAACTCTATTTAGATTCATTTCTCTTCACATTAGTTAGTTGTATATTCCTCTAAGTGAGGACAATTAGGGAACAGATTCGATTCGTGTGCATATAATGTGAAATTAATTATATTACATCATTTCTTGATTAGCTTACCAATTGTACGACAGGAGTTTCACAGATTAGAATTATTCCTTGTTTCCTCAGTCTAATTCCGCCTCCCGAGGAAAGAACGGTTCTTGGCAGCTACACAAATAAAAGATGAAAAATTAAATTTCGAAATTCCAAATAAGAACAATGTAGACAAGCAGAAGCAAATTAAACTGATAAGAGATTCAATTATGCATGAATTAACGCTTGAAACGAGTACAACTAACCACTCCGGGCATGTGTACGACGGAGACCTTGCCAGTATTGTCTCCAATGAATAACTGCTGTCCTTTGTTGTCCCATACAATATCACTGATATGACAGCCTCTGTGTTCTGACACTTCCAGAACTTTCTAGAAATATAAGTCCAGGCTGATTGATACAAGTACAATACTATAAATGAACACTCACCTTAGAATGCTGTAAGTGAGTAACATTGAGCTCCCAAACAATAATAACTCCACATCTAAATATGAGAGAATTCAATGGGTACCAGTACGTATTTATGGACAAGCACCCTCACATAATCATTACTCACCCAGAACCGATCGCTAGGTACTTGTCATCAGGAGAGAATCTGGCTATCTGGATATCTCGTTCCTATGGATACAACGTTGAACAGTAGAAGAGCACGAGATCATATTACACAGTAGCATGAGCAAGCAGCTGACCTTATTAGGGATGAAGTTGATGTAATTGAGTGGGTGTTTGATGAACACGTACACTCCGCCCGTGTTAGCTCCCAGGACTAACAGGTGGCTGGAAACTGCGAAACAGGAGTACTTGATGCGGTTTGAAGCTCTGATTGGTAGGTACAGCTTTTTACCGAAATCTCGCACATCAACCGGAAGGTATAACTCCTCAGCCAAATAGATATCTCCACCTGATGCAGCCATCTCTAGGACTAACTAACATTGTACAATCGCATACATCAATATTATAATAAAATTCTGGTCCCGGGGGAGCATTTGAAACTAATGGTAGTAGGATGAATGCTCTTTATGAAATCTCGATTGCAGAGGATTTATGCACACATACAACTTAGTATTTCAAAAAATTCGATGACAAACTAAATACGCCGATTCAGATCTAATTATTTCCCCTTAAAGACTGGTTTCCGCTTCTCCTTGAAGGCCATCAGTCCCTCCATCCTGTCAGCAGTGGGGATAACCTGGGCATAGCAGGCCTCCTCGATCTTGAGTCCGGTGGACAGGTCAGTCTGCATTCCGGCATTGATCGCCTGCTTAGCTAGTCTGACCGCAATCGGGCCCTGAGGAACGATGTCCTTCGCAATCTGCAGTGCCTTCTGAAAGGCGGCGTCTCTGTCCTCATTCTGTTCCACTGCGTACTGTACCAGCCCCGCCTCCTGCGCCTCCGTCCCGCTGAGAACCTTAGCCGTGAAGATGAACTCCTTCGCTTTGGCACTCCCGATCAGTCTCGGCAGTCTCTGCGTCCCGCCTCCCCCCGGGATGATAGCCAGCCGCGTCTCCACCAGTCCGATCTTAGCATCGGAGGAGGAGACGATCATGTCCCCCGCCAGCGCCAGCTCCAGCCCTCCTCCCAGCGCCACGCCGTCCACCGCCATCAGCACCGGTTTGTTCAGGTTCTCGATCCGCCACGTGATCTGTCTGAAGCCAGCGACGAACCCGCCCACTTTCTCGGGAGGGATCTTGGCCCGCTCCTTCAGGTCAGCCCCGGCGCAGAACACCCCGGGGACGAGAGAGCGGAATATCACAGCCCTGATGCCCCCCAGGTCTTGCTCCAGCTCTGTCAAGATGGAGGTCAGTCGGGCGACTAGACCGAAACTGAGGGCATTCTTAGCTTCCGGTCTGTTGATTCCGAGGATGGCGATATTGTCATCTGTCGTGGTCAGTTCAATCTCTGTTCCTTGGCCGGTCGTATGGGAGAGGAGCCTGCTCGCTAAGCTCAGGGGAGGGGAGGGGAACAGCGGCCGTGTCGCTAACCTTCTAAACGAGTTAATCATTGCAGAACTAAACATTCAACGTAAAAACATTAGGTCTAGTGCCAAGCAGTCATTACTTAAAGCGAAGTGAAATGAACCAAAACAGATTCGAATAAGAATAGACCAATCTGAAACATTACATTAAAAGCACTGCATTCCAACTGATCTAATCAAGTCAAGTGTTGTTGAGCTGGGCCATCGCCTGCTCCCTCTCAAGGAGGAGGTCTGAGTACCGGTTCTGCAGCTCCCGGTGCCTGTCCCGCTGGGACTCCACCTCCCCCACCAGCTTCCCGCTGCGGAGAGGGAGCGCCGTCTCCTCCAGCTGCTTCAGGCCGTGGAACGTGTTCAGCTCTCTGTAGCTCTGACTGATCTGCTCGTTCAGCTCTTCCAGCTGTTTAGACTTGGTGGCACAGCGTATCTCGTAGCCTTTCAGCAGAACTTTCACCTATTCAACCGAGGATATACTAGAACTATGAAGTCATTACTGAGGATTACAATCTCAAAATAAGTCAACTCACTTTTTTCTCAATCTTAGCGGCATTCTTTGCCTCCTTGGTCATAGTGCTCCTGTTCTCTAGCAGCTTCCTCTCCAGAGACTCCACCTTATCCTTGCTGTAAGCCATCGAGGCCCGAGTGTACTTGTTCTGAGAGGGGAGGTAGAGGACCTGCTTGAAGCAGTCTTCCCACACACTGGTGTACCCTTCCAACGACACCTCTCCGTGCTCCATCGCCTCTCTCACCACTCTCTCTTCTTCCCGGATTAGCCGGGACGCATCGGCTAACTCGTCAGGATCGAAATCTTCCAACGGATTCTCTTCCAGTTCGTTCTCCAGATCCGATAATCCCGCCTGCGAAATACGGTAACTAAGATCATTATAATTCAGAGAGACCATGGATTCCTAATATAGTGTTTGTAGTTCCTTGTTAAAGTAGAGACTAACTTTTAGCTGCTTACTCATCCCGTCAGGCGAGAAGTTAACCAGGTCATAGGAGATCATGTGCAGCATCTCCTCCTTCATCAGTTCCTCTGCCTCGTACAGCTCCTTGTACCTCTGGTCCGCATGGATCTGTCCGCGGAGGATGGACTTGTTTACGCTGAGAGGGCGGGGCAACTCCCTCTGCAGGGCCTGGGACTGCCTAGCTAGCAGCTCCTCCAACTCCTGGAGCTTTATATCCCGCATTCTCTCGTCCAGCTCTGCCTGGTCCTCGATGAAGGTGTCGGGGATGCCTTGCTCAGGATCCTCCCCCATCTCAGACTCAGTGGCCCCCTCTGCTTCCGGAAGTACGATTTGGAAGTCATTCCTGGGAACTGGGAGGGAAGCCAGTCCCTCTTTCAGCTGCAGCTTCATGACGGCTTCTTGCTCTCTGGCCGCTTCTCCAACGTCCACCCCCTCCTCGGGGTTGATACTCAGTCTAGAGGAGGAGACGCGTAATTCCATCTACGTATGTGCGTGTTGTGTCGTATTTATACTAACCTGTCCCTGAAAGAGCCTGGTGTGCCTGTAACGGATCCAGGGGTACCTGCTACCTGAGTGGGGGTTCGGAAAGTAGAGGAGAGGAGAGTGTTAGGTGTCTGGACCACTCGCGGCCTGGGGATTACCCCGTCTGCGCCAGTGTCGTGCAGAGGTGTGTTCTCTCCTCCTTTCAGCGGGGTTTGTTGCTGGGAGAGGATCAACAGGTTCTCAGCCTCCCTCCTGATCAAATCCTCTCCGACCGGGGTCTGGGGGGTCCGGATCCCGGTGGAAGAGCCGGTCACAGAGTAGGAGGAGAGTAACAGGTTGGAGGGACCCATGCCAGACTCGTGTGCGAGCTCTCGCGCTTGTTCTCCCACATGTCCAACCTACAAACACGGGTACTAAATCGTAAATTGTATATTTCCACTCCTGAGATATAACCGAGGAAGGGAAGACACCTTG
This sequence comes from Aphrocallistes beatrix, assembly GCA_963281255.1. Lineage (NCBI taxonomy): Eukaryota > Metazoa > Porifera > Hexactinellida > Sceptrulophora > Aphrocallistidae > Aphrocallistes > Aphrocallistes beatrix. The sequence goes on from OY725494.1 coordinate 3,532,258, forward strand.
ATCATCTCCTCCAGCTCCTGCTCTGATATCTGTGGGGCAGGCAGCACCAGCTTACTGCGTTTCACCTCAGACGGAGCTCCTGGCTGATTGATGAGGGAAGAAAGCTGGCTCTGCTTGCGTTTGGAATGTTTTTCTTTGTCTTTCCTTCTCTCTCGCTCCTCGATGTCGTCCCTGCTCGTGCCCTCCAGCCTCTGCAGGGTGGTCCCGCGCCCCAGCTCGGGAGCAGGGGGCAGCTCCTCGGAGATGTCGTAGAAGCCGGAAGGGGGCTGCTTCTCGAATGGAATCTCAGCGTTGTAGTCTATTCCTGCAATACGGTATACGAGGTGTTATATAATTAGGGGAAAGCTGCGTTTGTCAGAATGATTGAAGTTGTCATTTGTCAGAATGAACTTTTGCAGAATTGTCTATAATAATAAGGGGGGAAGCAGCATTTTCTGTTCAGGATATTAGGAAATTGAAAGTGAAAAGGGCATTTCTGAACCGAGGGGGTGACGGAGTGGCATTTTACGACAGTGAGCCTGATTTGTAGCATTTTGTGGTGAGATATCTATGAGAAAGGGAAGAAAGCGGAATTTTCTCACGTGGCAATTCTACAATTATCCATTCTGACAAGTGACAATTCTACAAAAGTCCATTCTGACAAATGCCAAATGTACAAAAGTCCATTCTGACAACTGACAACTTCAAAATACTGACAAATGCATGCAGCCCATAATTAGACTCAAACAGTCAGCGTGTCGTTTCTAGTATCCTATTCCTCGGAGTGCAATGATTCTACATCAAATGCACTGAAATAATTATGATACGTAATATGACATCATCACAGATCTGCCTCACCTCTCCTCTTCTTCTTTCTCCTGAGTCGCTCCAACTCGATGCCCGCCTCTCTCAGCTCGCGTCTCTTCTGCAGGGTCGCCAGCCTCCTCGCCTCCTCCAGCTGTTTCTCCCGCGCTTTCCTCTTAGCTTTCTTGCCCTGCGTGTTGGCCAGGCGGGCTCTGGCCTCTGACAGCATCTCAATCTCGTCCTCGTCCATGTCCTCGGGGTCGGGGAGGGCGGGTTTGTTCTCGGGACACGTGTCGAGCTCTCCGGCGCGTAGCCGCTTGATGTCGTCATCTCCCAGTTCTCCCTCCTGGCGCTGAGCCTAACGTAATAGAAGCAGTTTCGCTTATGATGAACTTGTGTCGCGATCTAACAGCAAGATCCCGTTACCTTGTCAAGGAGGTACTCGTAGTGCTCCAGGCACTGAGCAGGTGTCCGTCCGACGTGTGGGGCTATCGTCCGCCACTGACACGGGAACAACTTGGCTAGATTGAGCAGCTTCTCCTCCTCCTCGCGGGTCCACTCTGTCTTCTTGATGCTAGGGTCCAACCACTCGAACCAGCGAGCCTTGCACTGCTTGGCGGACTTCTTGTGGAAGAGAGAGGCCACCCTGCTCCACTGGTTAGGTCCGTACTTCATCACAGCCGCTTTCAAGATCTCGTCCTCGGTGTTACGCCACACCCCGCCCTTTATCAGTATCCGCGGCATTGGGATTATACAAGGAGTGCTACCAGGTAGTTATGTCTAGAAATGAGATGTCGTTGAATGGAATAAAGCAATACGAACTCGGTTTGTACGTATTCGGATAATACGTACTTCGGTTCGTACGTACTCATTTCTCTGAACCAAAATCCATTTATTAGATTTATATGTAGTATAAACTCGGTTAGTACGCACTATAATTCCCTCCCGAAGGGGCACATCTTATCCGAGTTCTACTGTAGTAAGTTTATAGAGTAACATCACATTCTGATTGATGCTCTACTCTAAGCGGAAAGTCCGGGGATGGCCCAGATAGAATGACATCGTAATGAAGTCTTAAATTTACAGCTAAGTAAATAATGTTTTGCAACAAAATCACCATAAATCAAGACTACAAAGGACATGAGGGAGGAGATAGTAATGTTGGATTACAATGCACTGAGTATAAATAGAATCGAGACAATATAGCCATATCCTTCAATTGTAGATAAATTGACTCTTTCAAATGGGATTTCTGTTTCATGTTTATACATATGTAACTATTGTTAGCGTTTTGATCGGCTATATCTATTGTCAATGCAAGTTGAACTGCAATTCTGGCACGTGTAGTGAAGCGAGTGGAGTGAGTTCATGTGTCTGTGATATCGGGTATAGGGGAGAGTATTGCGACATAATTTCTAGAGAGCCGTTCTGTGAAGGTGTGAGTGAGCAGGGGTACAAATGGCCGGATACCAAGGCCGGGGGCATAGCCGCGATAAAATGCAACTCGAGTGGCAGCACAAAGTTCGAAGGTGTTATTAATCGACCGTGTGGTGTAGGTGGTGTTTGGAAGGGGGTGAATCTGAAAAATTGCACCAATCCTAAATTCAATGAAATTCAACAACAGCTCAATCAACTGGGAGGGGAGAGACCTGGTGCGATAAGTCTATCAGATTGTATCGCACTCGCGGACACGCTGATAGAAGCTACGACTCCACCTTCCAACGCAATAGGAGCTTACATTGGTCCTTTGAATCTCGTCACCGCAGTTGAATGTTTACACCTCCTGCAATTAGCCATAAACCAAAAGTTAGGAATAGAAAAGAAGGAAGCAATCGAGGGGTTCGGCACTCAGTGGCTCGGATCTTTTTCAAACGTGATAGATCTAAGGAACTCTCTAAGTTTCATGTCTCCTTGTGTGGATGCATTGAGTCTAGTCAATATTCTAGTTTCCAGTCTTGAATCTATAACCAGAAACTACGCAGAATTTTCTACTCGAGAACGAATGATCGAGCATCAAAATCTTCAAATAATAGGAGGACCCGTTTACACAACTCTTAAAGGGAATGTGGCCTCATTTCCAATCACGACGCCCATGAATTGGGAAGAAGAGATACAATTTGACTCGGATCACTTGAAAACAATTAGAACACACACTGGAACGAATACAACGGTATTCATTGGTATGAGCGTCAGTACTGGACTAAGTGAGATCATTAATGCAGTGTTGAATTCATCAGAAATTGGAAATGGATATACTCCGATTTCTAGGTTCGTCACAGTAGGAGTCGGGGGCCAGCGAGGACGAATAGAATTCAGTTCTCCAGTAAATATTACGTTAGCAATACCACCCAAGTACTCAGACAGTAGTTACGTACACAAATGTGCGTATTGGAATGCTAGCTTGCGGGTCTGGAGTAGAGACGGGGTGTATGCGGGCGGAGGTTCTGTTGCAAACAGATTTGTATGCAGCAGCTCACACTTAACAAGCTTCAGTGTACTTTCCAATGCAAGCCTCAATTCCACGAATGAAGATCTCAGTTCCCTTACCATATTCGTCCTCAGTATTATCACCTATGTACTAAGCATAGTGTCGATAATCGCACTCATCGCAGCCATTGTGATATTCCTGTTGTTAGGTAAGGAACTGTACAAGAAAGATCTCTACATGGCACACTTTAACTATGCCATTTCTCTCACTCTCTCCTTGGCCATGTTTGTGATTGCGGTACAATCAGCAACCGTAACAAATAGCCCAATTGCATGCGGGATCATCGCAGGAATCGTCCATTACACTTTTCTATCAGTGTTCGCATGGAGCTTTTGTGAGGCAGTGTTAATAGTCTATTTACTATTCGTGCTACTCGGTACCCGGAGAATAATTTTCTACCTTATGCTGGTAGGCTGGGGGCTCCCAATTCCTATCGTGATAGTAACAGTCAGCGCTCGTTGGTACAACTACGGAGTACCCGGGAAACACTGCTGGGTGTCGACTGAGAATGGAGTGATATGGAGTTTCATTGCCCCCGCTCTCGTTATTATACTGATCAACTTTGTTTTGTTAATAATCTCAATTGTACGGATTGTGTCAGGACTCGACACAAGTAACCGACAAATGACACAAGTGAAGCAAGCGAAATTAGCCGCGATTGGAACTCTCCTACTCGTGCCACTTCTCGGAATACCGTGTGCAGTGGCGATACCCAACTTCTTCTTTCCTATTCCATTGTTCCAGTGGATATTCGTCCTGCTCAACACCCCTCAGGGGCCGCTATTCTTCCTGACATATGTGCTGAGCAATAGATACCTCGTGATGCAAGTATTCCGAAAAAAGAATGAGATTGAGACGCAAAGGGAAAGACATACCGAGCTACGCAGACTGAGAGAGACTGAATATTCTACGCCGAGATCGTCTCAGTATAGGAAGTCTATTCGCGGCGTGGAAATGAATAATGAAGGAAGTATGACATTCAAAGAGGAAGTTTTAGCATCAAAACCCAATCTTGTTAATTAAATGTACATAATTACATGTACATTGTACAGCTGTACATACTACATATATAAATTGGATGATGTATTAGTCCTTCTACCTGTAAATACAAGTATGCAAAATGTCATTTGGAAATAGTGATCAACGTTAATTTATCATAAAACTCTCAATTGTAGAAAATATCCATTCAAAGTTCAGAAGTCATCATAGGTACGGCATACATATATTCACCAAACGTACATATTACGTATAGTAGAACCTCGTTAATGCCAGCAGGGGTCGAAATTAGTTCGTACGCGTATTATCCGGAATTCGTATTAACCGAAGTGATTTACGTGTATTTTCCTCTGTAGACGATAAAATATCTGTTCGTATTATAAGTTGCGGATATTATATTCGTGTTCGTATTACGAGGTTTTACTGTAGTTGCGATTCTTAGAGTGCATTCGTATAGGGAGATACTTGTACCATGGACAGGTAATCGATGTCTTCCGTATGCACGATACTGCGAAATATAAGAATCCCATTTCTACCAAATTTTGCATGTAGGATCCCTTTTTATACATATTCACACCTTTTTTACACAAGTTTGTACAGTTGAACTCAGATCGTGGTACTCAGGAAAATTTGGAAAAGTACGCACTAACTGAAGTACATCTCATCCGAGTATACAATGTATGTATGAATGTATGTATGCATGTATGTACGTTATCTCTAAGCATGACTAAAGGAATATTGTTAATTAATACAATACTTAATTATTTAATAAAACACCCCTTACGTAGATGACAAACTAAACAAATTATAGATATTAACCAAAAATATGTTCGTGAAAATTGTTCATGTTTATTTGTACATTGGTCTTAGAGGCTAAGCATGAACCTAAGTTCTAATTAGTGTTTTGTGGTGTTCCGTTCCTGGAGGTGGTCCCCACTAACTGCAGTCGATTGTATACCAACATGGCACAAATAAAATCATAAATCATAACATTTATTAAATAAAATATCAAAAAGTAAGAGAGAACAAGGTATGAAATGTTATATACGTATGTATAGGTATGTTAAAACAATTCTAATATCAAAAATACAAACATTAATGAACTCATTTAGTGGCGATTTGTTGTAGACGAAATCACGAGTTGGGAAGTTGTGGTCCGTATTGAAAAAATAAAATCAATGCTACTAACTCATAAGAAAGTGAAATCTTTGTTGATAGCTTCCAGAACAGCTTTGTGGCAATACATGAACTGTTTCAGTGATGACACCATTTGTGGACGCATCACGCGTAGTCCCTTCACGGTCTGGAACACATCGACCACTCCTTCGTACACTTCCTGCTCCAGACTCAGATAGATGCCAAGAAAGGCGCCAGTTCTCCCCACCCCGTCGTTACAGTGGACAATGACAGGCCTATCGACACCTAGCGACCGGTGTAGGCGAGAGGTATGCTTCACGAGTTGGAGAATCTCGCTGACGTCTGGAGGCGTGCCGGCTACGGACCAATTACTGATCTGCAATTGGGACACCTGTTGCTTCTGCTGCCCGGAGCTGACCACATAATCACGCAGCTTGAAAGGTCCCAACATGCGCTCGTCCACGAAAGAGACCTGAAGGTTCTTAATGGTCAGCATCTCAGTGCTGGTGGGCCAGTAGTGAGCGCACATCTCTCTCCCGTCCTCGTACAGGCTGGTGAGCATCACGATGAGCGACGCTTTCGTCGAGACGACCATGGACCAGAACTGTGGAACTGTGTGTTCTAGCGGTCCTTGTGTGGCGATAAACATACGCTTCTGTGTGTAGCTGTCAATGTAGCTCGCGTTGATATAATCCGAGGTCTCGCCTGTCAGTCTGATGTCCAGCTGAACTCGTGACAGGTTGCTCGGGAGTTTGTCCTCGTATCTGTTCTTCTTGAGGTTGACGTGGTGTCTGGCGTGAGAGACCTGCTCAGGGGTTGGATCAGGACACACTCGAGCTAGCGTCTCGAACTGCTCGTTGTAGAGGGTGGAGTTAGGAGCACTGCTGTCTTTCTGCTCCATATACCTATGTACGGATTAATGTTAACCCTTGGAAACATTTGGGATTTTTCTATTTATAGTAGTAACGTATATGGCTTCCCCATTGAAAATGGCTTAAACCGGAAATGGCGCATCACATTCCTGTGGCAAGCGTGGGTTTTAAATATAAGATGGGACTGTAGTAGAGATATTTTCAAATTTTGGAATGGCTTATCCATACATGTGAATCGTTGACTTACTTGCAGGTTATCTCGAAGTTGTGCTTCTGAATACTAGTATCAGTCCTGTTCACTTGATCCAGGAGAGCTGCGTAGACGAATGCGTATTGTTCTTGAGTGGAAACAATGTTCGCTCTCTCCAGCCTCAAGCGCTGTATCAGCTCAAACACATTCAGTTCTGTCGGTTCGTGCTGGATCAATTCTAGCATGAGTTCAAACAGAACTAGGAACAGACCACACTGGTTAGACCCGTCGGGACAGTGTAGGAGCAGGGGTGTTTGGGAGTTGGATGAATGGTGCCTAATGGGTGAACATTATTAAATTTGTAAATTACACAATTAAAATGGAAGTAAGGGTAATGGATTGGTATGCTTACCTGTGGACTTTTGCGATGAACTGCCAGAGGATGTGTGGGTACACCGGTAGAGATTTATGCGGCCAGCTAGTGAGCTGTAGCTGAGTAACCCTGAGTTTATCTTGTGAGAGGGAAGGACATTTCAATGTGAAACTTCTCTGAATAAAGTGAGCGAATGTTTGTGATTTCTCATGAGTTATGTGCAAGTGATTCACGGCCATCGTCTCTCCAACAGAGGGCCAATACTCCTCACAGCAAGCGGGGCCTGTTTCAGCAGTTAGCATTACTATGACGGAGAGTGAGTTCTGCCACACCATCTGCCAGAATGCAGGGATGGAGTTAGGGAGAGGTCCCTGCGTGGTGATGTAGGAGAAGGTCAGCCATTCCGGATTGATGAGACTTGCATTAATGTAGGTCGCGTCTTCGAGATGGATGCGGTTAAAGTCATACGGACAGATGTTCGGGTATCTATAGAATTACGTAGAGGGTTAAGTAAGTACTAAACAGCAACTTGCTATTCGTTAATATTAATCAAAACGTTATTATACAATTGTTTAATGTAGCATTTCATCTCATACATTAAGCTAGGATTTTTGAGAGAGAGAATGTCATTAGTTCCAAACAGCTGCTAACTCTAGACTTGGAGTCATTGTCACGAATCAAATATTAAAATGCTAGATTGCTTTATTCAAACACTGGTTAACTAGTCAATATTTGAGATTAAATATTCTGCTCAGTTTCCTACGTACACCCATGTGGTATTTTAACATAGTTCTAATTCCAGTATAGGATAAAGTGCAGTGGAGGCAAGATTTCAGGCGCCACTGATATGTTAGAAGAGATTTTGTTCACTTTACAACCAATTGATATATATATATATCCAGTAAGAATAAGCTGTAAACTCATCTCGTGGTCTACCATAACACATAACATGATCAAGTGAATGCACAAATGGTAGATTGTCAATGCTTGGATGAGATGACCAAAATATTTCCAATGTTATTTTACAAAGTTAACATATTATTAATTATTAATAAAATGATGTAGGCTATCCCACCATTACATATTCGTTTTGTTTCTAATTATCTGAAAAGTGTGGCTATTGTTATTGAATTAGCATAGGCGCCTGGCGCTGAGGCGACCTATGCGGACACGAAGTGTTCGCCAGCCGCGCAGCGCAACAGCGAAGCACGCTGTTTGATAAAAATGTAGGAATTTGGCATACTATTTGCATTTGTTGAAATTGAATCCTTACACAATGTAAATTAAACAGCAGCTATTTGAACGCCAATCTTTTATTTCGAAGAGAAGAACTACAGAAATCAATTGCAAAAATAATTGATTGTAATCGCCGTATGCAATTAAAGCAGAAACAAACCTATTATTTTTATTGTTTTCAGGGAGAAGTCCAACAGTCGCCTCTTTGAGAAGACCTTCACGTAGATCTGCAAACTCTTCATTAGCGAGTTTAGCGCCATTATCCAGGTGCTGCTCCAAGCAAGGCTTGAGGTGGCGCAAGGGGATCTTGCTGTTGCGGATACGCGCCTCGTCAAACTCAGGCATGAGCTGCTGATCTTGTACCTCCTCGCTCGAGTGAGACTTGCGTAGACTGGAAAACCAATTGATAAGAATAATTTTAAGTGCATATGCGTACACAAAATGTAATATAAGTTCTGTCTAAATAATAAAGGAGAACATTTCAATTCCATTCATGAAAACCATTCGTGTTTAGTAAATATGTCTCCTCTAAAATGAAGTGTTAAATATTATTATGTAAAAACACACACAAACCGGAATTCTCTTTCCATCATCTAAAGCTCACCTATAGTCGTATATTCCTGAGTCCGCGGAGTGATGATCGCTGTGTCTGGGAGTGAAGGTGTCCCCTTTGGACATCCTCTTCAGCGTACTGGTAACCTGAAACTCTCCCAAAGCGTCCTTGGTGGCGCGCCTTCCAAGGGAGCGCTTCCGGAAGAGCGCCACCGCGAGGCAGCAGATGATCATCACGGCGACGTAGATGAAGGCCGAGAGAAGGATTATGAGGATGATGGGGAGCTTCGTTAGCAGGTCATCTTGATTAACTAAAATTCAATGCAAAATAAAATCGAATGACGTGATGAAATATTTTTAATTTGTTAAAAAGTGCTTGAAATTATTTGAATCAACCAAGGTACGTACCTTGATAAGTCTGTATGTCTCTGTCTGGCTGGCAATCGAGCCCGTAAATATTCACTGCACAGAAACGAATTGAGTGCATGGCATTGCCATCCAACTGTAAGCTCACTCTGTTTCCACGGGATACGTTCTTATTCGTAACAAGCTTCTCGTTTTGGTAAACAAAAATGGAATAAGATACTGAGACGTTGGAGGTGTACTTGAGGTCAAGAGGACTCCATGTGAGGACGAGAGTTCGAATATCTGTCCAGATACTGAATAATTCTATTTGCTCGACAACAGGTGGTCCTTGTCTTGTGTTTATAGCAGTCTCCTGAGTATACGAGGCATCAGAATTAGAGTAGACAAGTTCCAAACGATATCTATGAAATTTAGGATGATCAATTCATAGCATATAATATCATGTATAAACATTACTTGATCACTCAGGAAGAAATGGCAATCTTACTAATAACTATGGTATACTATATATGGTAGCTTAAATAAGTTACTCCTTAATCGCCTTTATTAAACGCGAATTCGACAAGTAGAGAGAGATAAGATTTCCAGAAAACAGAAGACTGACTAGTTAGTTCACAATAAGGTGCGCTTCACATCTGTGATAGTCTCAACTCAGTTAGATGGTTGTTGCGAGACGACAGCACAATGCGAGTACGAATGGTACGGGGCTAGGAGCATATGTCTTCAGTGTTTAATTACAACTAAGGTCAAGCCTTGTATTATTATTCAGCAAATACAGGAATCTACCGGGAGAAATGTAACACTCGATTTTCTAAACAGACTTGTCGGTAAAAGTACAAGTCAGCTGTCTGCATTAGAGAGAAATTACTAATTTCTATAATTAGTACGCGTAGCAAAACTGAATAGAAGACAATTATCCTAAGAAGCAGTCTAACTATTCTCGGGTTGACGGGGAGTCTGAGTTAATAGAGGTAAAATGATACGGTAATAGGAAGGAAAGTAGACAGAGTTCGGGTTGCTATCCACAAAGTTCACATAAAACAGACTTATTCTAAGAGTTGAAGCCAGATTTACTTCTTGATTGAGATACGGTCATTAAAATTAATGGAGCTAAAATTTAAAGTTCGGTTAGATCATGGAATCAAGATGACACTCAAATACGGTACGTGTTTAGAAACAGATCAACATACTTCTGAATGAAATAACGTAATATTGAGAGCAAGGACGTAGTGAAAAAGATTGTAATGTTGGGTATGCTTATCGTAACTATTACAAGACATAGTGATTTCTACCTACACAGCCCACACGACACGAGTGGTAGAAACAGTGAAATCATAATTGCTGACTTGCTGTTCTTAGTAATGCAACCTGATTAATTAAATATTGGCAGAAATATTGTCATCAAATTGCAATCAAATCGTGATTATGTGTCCGAGTAATCTGCTAGGGGTCAATTTGATTTAATTTTCATTTTGGATATCTAGCAAATTTCAACATTTATAATTGAACGATTTAAAAATAAACACACACAAATAATAACTTAGTTGCCATAATAGAATCTGTGCAAAGTTATTGCAATGAATTAAGAATTGCGAAGGCTAAATCTCATCAAATTTAATTTGAATAATTTTAGTGAAAAAGAACACTGACTTACCGGTGGTATGGCAATACATCTCTAATTGTATAGGAGTGATTGAATTGCAAAATCTCAGTGTCGAGTTCTTTTCGAACATTTTCCAATTCATAGCTCTCAGCATTGCAAGTCTGGCCTGGCAGATATCGAGGGCATTGGGAGAGGGTGTAGGTGGAGATGGGTCGCGCGTCATGGAATGTGCGCCATTCAAGTTTAATACTGTTTTGATATTGAAGATTTGATATGGAATATTGATAGGAAGCTCTGATGTCAAAAATAGGATCTTGTGATGAGTATGAGAATGATATGGAATATTTCTCGGTCGAAACAATTCCAGCAGAGTCAGTGGCTTTGCAAATATAGATGCCTTCACCATTAGAGAGAAGAGTGGTCTTATTCAATTCCTCGGTTTCTGATACCTGAAGATTAATCACACTGTAACGAACCTAACTAAATAAATACACCAGTGAGTTAGTCAATAATCAACAAACCAATTGGTTCTCGTTTGATGAAACAACCAGCTCCCAGGTAAAGCTGTCTCCACTGAGTTCACAGATAATGCTCTTACTTTCTGAAAGATTGTAAACTTTTTCGAGAGCTATATAATATGGCAAATATAAATTCAAGATTAAAAGTGAATGTGTGTATCTATACTTTAGAATAATTGGTAAATTATCTATTCGATACCATCAAGTGTAACTTAAGCAAATGACTTGAATTGGAAGTGTTAATTGAATTAAATAAACCATTTTGATAGAATGTCAGAATGTCTCTGGGTGCCTAAACAAAGTTATAATTATGTCTGTGAGTAAAGTGAGAAAGTTACCTGGCGAATTCGTGTCTAAGGCTGCATGAACTTCATACACAGAGGTGAGAACGAAAACAGAAATTAAAATCCGCGTGCATAATGAAGTGGATCTATAACGCATTATTACCAGTCTTTGTTATAAATATTATTTGGTTATATCAGAAAAATAAAAGGTAATAAAACTTAATTATTCAAGACTAGCATATCCGAATTTGTCTGTGAGCCCTATATATATAGTGATTCTAATATAGTGCGTACCTAGCCTGACTGCACTACTAACTATGATGACATCACATCTCTGTGTATTGGAATAATTGAGGTCGGATAATAGAGTGTAAGGAGGCATTGGTATTGTGTTTTAAACTACGTAATACAACTGTATCACCAGACGTGTTGAGTGGGTAAGTATTGATTCCAACAGATGATTCAAGTATGCATGTGTGTACTCACAAAAGAGGGGTAATCATTTGAGAAGACCATGGACTTCCAATTTAACTTATTCTTTTGTAGACTTTTGTTTCGGAATCACACACACCTGGATCGTATGATACTAACAAATTATTGTATTGTTTCGTTGTCATCATGACATCATATCTCATTAAGTCTCGACCACATGGTAGATTAGACTCTTTGTAGAGCAATGGTAGCCTAATTTTGAGCAATGGTAGCCTAATTTTGGACCATAGGAACTCCATACCAAGTTCCTTGTTCTCTACCACAAAGTATTGTACTTTCCTAAGAAAGTGACTTGCCATTAGGCAATGTTTATCTACCATTCTTATCACTAATATAGAACAAACACATTCAAATAAATAGTGATCCAATAATGTTACAAAACGATGATGCAATAATTATATTGTATGTAAACATTGTAAACAAAGGGAAATAATAATCAGAGAACTTTGAATCGGAATCAATTATAATTTCCTGTGTCAATAGATCTAAAGTATCTGAGAATACGCGTGGCGTGGATTGCATCACACAAAATGATGTTTATTCACAATCACAGCCAATGCTGCCATCGCATAGGTAATCAGATCAATGCGTTTTGAAATTAAATACATAATTGATTTGCTTGTATTATTTCAATCTAACTGGCCCAGGACTCCTGATGAGCTAAAACACTTCGTACGATTCGCAGGTAGTTTATAATTAAATACCACGTTTGTGCGTTATAATCTAACAAACATATGTTGGCACATGATCTACAGCGGACATAAATTGTGCATGGATCACATCACACCTATTCTCCTTTATCTGAGATCTAGACTGCTTATTGTATAATCCATGGTATGGTCGGAGTTAAGCTCAGTATGCGCGCGCATTTAGTCCCAAAATGCATTAATTATCCAGTAAACTATGATTAACATTAAATTTGTTATATAAAATAATAACAAAATTTGCAGATTGTGAGGGTATACAATAAACTAGATCAAAAGTGAGAAATCCAAACATCGAAACAAACACGTGATCAACATTAATAATATAGTACAACCTGAATGGAAATCTAAAAATATTAACAAGTATTAAAATTTAACAATTTTGTCCATCAAAATAATACAGTTTTCCGGGTCAAACAAATTCAGAACTCGGTGCAAAATTGTTGCTTTGAGAAAAAAGCTTTGAATTTTTAACCTGAGGATATTGTTTCCTGGGACTGAGGTTCCCAGCGGGAGTAGAGTCACACGCGGGCGTGTATGTGAGGCTGTTCAAGCCATCCGGGTGGTACTTGGCGTGATAGAAACAAGCGATGAACCGATACATCTCCTGCTCTGTGTCTGCACAGAGGTAGCGGTGCCCATCGTCGTATGACCTCTGCAGCCAGAATCCCCACTGAGTGGGAGAGTTCCGAGATATGTCCGACTGTAAGAGTCCGATAAACAGCACAAAGTCAAGTTTAGTCGTCTGGGGTCCCTCCTTGGTGAATATCCCTTTCCCTTCTTTCTGAGAGAAGAGCCACTCCCCATTCACCCAGAAAATGTGCTTCTTCCATCGGGTCTTCCCCTTCATGTAGAGGGAGACCCTGTCAGTCCCGGAAGCAGTGAAATCGCATATCCTACGCACCACCGAGTTAATCTTGATGCAGAGGTAGTTGTTCCTGTTGGACCAGCTGGACACGACCTTGAGAATCTGCTCTTCCGGGTGCAGTACCCTCTCCGACTCATTCTTGCCGAGGATTTCGTAGAGAGCTAGGTTATCCATGGTCATCGATTTCTTGTGCAAACATTGATTGAAAGTTTGCAGAGCTGTGGTCTTGATGTTAACCTTTATTGTCATTGGTTCTCCGTGCTTGTCTTCAACGAAGATTGTAATGATAAACTCATTCGATTCCACTCGACTCAAAGTGTTCCTTTTTATTTGCTCCTCTGCAGTCTTCATCTTCACTATCGCTTCTTCCATTTTCTTCTTCTGATCTTTGTCATTCTTCACATCGAATAGCCATTCGTAGTGCTGGATGAGAAGTTGCATCAGCTTCACCTAGTATTAGAATGTGCAATAAATACGATAAAGTATTATACAAATTGGAAAAGGAATTTAACTTTTTAAAAAGTGTCTGACAGACTGATAGCGCAGCTCAATTAAAACACCAGCCAGAAGGGTGAAAATTGCACAAATTATAATAATGGTGTATTTACACTTTAATTAACATCACTCACCTCTTTCTCGGTATCACGTACTAAAGCTACATCATCCAGCTGATTGGATCTATTAGCTCCTCGAATGTTAGGCCCAAATACAAGAGCCAGATTATGCACTCCCATCTTATTCAACTCCTCCTGCTCTGCCACAAGTCTCAAATGTTCACAGAGACGTAACAATGTGTTTTTGTACTCTCTTGGCATCTTTACAATAAGCTCTTGGATGGTGTACATCAGTTCATCATGTTCACGAATGCTTGTAGCTGCCATGAAGGCGGGATAGAGTTCTTCGGTTAGGAGAGGGTGTGGCAAGGCGCGAAGAAACCGTTTCAACACCCCGGACACATCCTGTACTGAAAATGTCTCTGGATCGAGAACGAGGGCTTTACAGCCCTGATCGAACTGTAGGATGAGGTCATCTATTTGCTTGGCGCGTCCATTCACTCGGTAGAGCCCTACCAAGTCCACTCCGTCGTCCTCAATGAACTCTATGCACTTGTGCATGAGTAGGGGCACTCCAGCGCTCGTGCACTGCTGCTCTTCTAGAGGGACTCCGAACACCTGAGTGCGCTTCAAAACCTATAAAAGAGCATTCAAGATAAGTGAATTACAGCTTTGCAGTATGAAATCTCCTACATGGGTACAACGAATCTACTCTATGATATCACCACCAAATACACTAGGGATAGACTCAAACTAGTAAATATTAAGCTAGGACTTCTACATTGAATCACAACACATCAGGTACTTACCTGGTACCAGAGCTTAGCTTCATGGTGCGAGTCTGTGTGAATGGAGTAGGTCTTCTCCTGCGTGATGATCTGGAAACAGACGGACATCTCCTCGGTCTGACATGTGTCAGGGTCGGCCGGGGGCTGTATGGAGAGACAGGACTGCAGAGGGATCTTCTCCGGCTCTGCTCTGTCCAGGGAGAGAGCCACGAGCATACGGCTCTTCAGGAAGCAGAACCGCTGCTTCCAGGGAGAGGTCTGGTTGGTCCGTATCCGCAAGTACCCCCAGCGGTCTATCCCGTGCAGCTGGAACACGTCGGGGCTGAGTATGTTGCCCAGCTTGCTGAGCCACAGGTCCATTTCGCTTCTGGTGGGAGAGGAGAATGCGTAGATGGCAGGCTTGAACGAGATGAGTTCGAACACGTGGGGGAACTTCCCGTCTTGAGGCTCGGGGAGGTCTTTGGTCTCCCTCACTAGGAGGATCTCAGAGGCGAGAATCTCTCCCTCAGGGTCTAGGTCCCGATCAGACTTGAGGATTGAGAGTCCCTCCTTTCTGAGGACGAAAAATCGCTTCTGCCAGGTGGGACGCAATTGGGGCTTTCCGTGCTACATGAGACAATCACTAAATTAAATTGTTCCGATGCTGCATATCGTGTGCAGTACTAACTCAATCGTAATACTAAGTAGTGTGTTCATGCAATACCTTGGTAGTAGCGGGGGAATACTTGTGCAGGTATCCAGACAGGTGGGACCGCTCTATAGTGCTGGTGAAGCTCCCTCTGTCCTCCTGCACCCTCCAGCGCCACTGAGTCAGCAGTTCGTGGTGGAGAGGTCTCTCTGCTGCCTTCGTGAGCTGCAGGGGGGTGCTAGCCGGTTCCCCCGGTATCCGGGGAACGGGTTCAGAGTAGGTAGGGTCCGCTCCTTGCAGCAGGAGGTGGAGCGTTTCGAAGAGGGTACCGTTCAGAGCTGTTTCACACAGCGATTGATTCAGTTCCGTCTGCTCATCAGGAGATACCTCCGCAACGGATCCTCTCGCTCCCTTCTTTAGCCAGGCTTTGTCTTTGTACTTAGCTGAAATGAAGCTTTTGCGTATGTCGGACTGCTCATCAGAGAACATCTTCTCTCCGTGGTAGCGGTCCAGGTAGAGCTTGTTCACCTCTTCATTCCCGAGGCAGATGAGTAGCTCGATCAGTGCTGCATTCCAGACGGACTTGTCCAAATCGACTGAGCGGACCTGGAGAATGGAAATGAGAAGAATTATATGCTTGCATGCCTCATGATTGAATCGGAAAATGCGAGGAGATCGCAGAGGAATTCTCTACTACACCATAGAACTGCTCTACTACACCATCCCTAGATCTGCCACTGGAACGGTACGGTTTATGCATAAATAAAATACTATTTTAGAAGTACAGTAGACACAAAGTCATCCCTACCTTGGACAAGTGAGCTCCGAGTGCTCTGTGCACGCCGCTGCATTCAATGCACACCAGCACACAGAGGTTGAGACTGACCCAGGACGGGTTAGCCGCCTGGCAGTCCGCACACTGCTGGTTGGAAGGGTTAGTGTAGAGTGTGCTCAGGATGTCCTGGCCTTTGTTCTGGTCGAACAGAGTCAGGGCCTGTAGCACACTGAGAGTGAGAGCGTCGATCCATATTCGAAGCTCAGACATTTCCCTGCACTCAAAAATATAGTTCCTACCTCCGACTATAACGATCTCAAATCTACAAGATGGTAGGGAGAATGAACCATGGTTCTCAATGACAAGCGAATTTAACATGAAAGCCGCACATTTAGAACGGAAACAATTTTTTAACTACCATACGAGCCTATTTAGGGAATTTGTTCAATTCATGTATCTAATGTAAACAAAAGATGTATAAACATGTTTAAACATGTTTAAACATGTTTAAACACGTTTAAACACGTTTAAACATGGATGTTTAAACATGTTTAAACATGTTTAAACATGTTTAAACACGTTTAAACACGTTTAAACATGTTTAAACACGTTTAAACACGTTTAAACATGGATGTTTAAACATGTTTAAACACGTTTAAACACGGATGTTTAAACATGTTTAAACATGTTTAGACACGTTTAAACACGTTTAATACCCGACTCCCTATATTTTAGTGCAGCTCCTAGCATAAGAGATGCCTTATGTTATGATCGGTGTCGAACGTACGTACGTGCATCAGTCAGCTCGCTCATGTATTAGCCAATCAAAATCCAGGGATTATATCTAACTCAATGAACATATACAAGTTAGAATCACTCTCTAGCCCAGTGGCAACTATTCTAACTATTCTTGGGACCTGAATATAACTCACTACGTATAATTGAAATACATCCCTAAGCTCTACCCAGCAAGATTGTAGACTTGGGCACATTTTGCATTATCTCAAAACACTTATCCATCCTTCTCTATCCCTGGTCCAAATTAGTGCAAGTAGTGCATAGTCTAACATGACACCCGAAGTTTGTAGGAATCGTCAGAGCCTAAATGTATGTAGGTATGCCTATGTTGAGACTTCAAAACAAAAGGAGGGCAACTCTGTAGTCTAATTTTAGTTTGTTGAAATATTACGCTCATTACGTAGTCGTTGCAGGTAGTAATTAAATTTTAATTACAAGAAATAAGAGAGTATCATAGATTTTAGTTTTCTTTCTCAGTATATTCTAAAATAAGATTAGAGGAATAAACCAGCCCGGAGAGTGATAAGAATTTGAAAATGCTGAAAGCATGACTATTTAAGGCGTCGAGATCAATGTATGATGCAATAGAATATCATATCAAATCAGCAGAATTATTCCACATTGCCGAAAGTAAAACTTGATACTTTATAGAGCTACCTTAGTTATTCCCCTTACTTCCAAACAGGGGATTAAAAATATAATCTAAAGTTAGTAAGGAGACTACCTCGGTTGTCCATCAGGTCCAGGCTTGGGCCTGACAGCTGCTAATCTCATGTTGATGGTGTTTATCGGATTTCCAACTTTGAAGTCTTCCTCGCTGTAATAGTAAGCGAGGCGGGTGTCTTTGAGAGCACAGAATCTCGGCTTCCAATCTTTGTGGAGATTATGTCCCTGTTTTAAAAGAATCCCAGTCTTGTCCGGATCATTCATCGTTCCACCCTCAGCCATAGCCTCAGCATTGGGCTTGTAGTTGGAGATCGCGGTCTGGAGAGTGTTCACCCACCGTTTGAAATCTGTCTCAGTGGCGACGTGGAAGTAGTAGCTCCTAATAATGCACTGCATAAATACAGAATGGCTGTGTCTGTGCAATGCAATCAATTCGTTACCTGCTGAGTGTGACGAGTACAAACCGAGTCTGCCTCCCGAGCATCCTCATAGAACAGTCTCCATTCTGATTCCCGGATGTTTCTATCCCGGTCTGGATTTCTTTCATGGTACCAAGGGGAATGCGACCCTGGCTCTCCTTAATGATCTCCGATTTAAAATATTTAAGTTCATAACCGTCAAATATAACCCATCGCTTCTTCCAGCCTTTGTTCGCTCTCAGGCCTCCTTGTTTGTACAGCCAGCCCTCCAGTGTGGAGACAGGGGTGGAGGAAATGGGATCACAGGGTACGATCTGACTACTTGATCCGAACTTGAGTGGCAACTTGGGACTGTTTTGACCGTGAACCAATCCAGTCTAGACAAAAATATCACCTTCAAAATACTAGATACGTATTTGTATGCTTTAAAGAAACTCAAAATTGTTAAGGAAATTGTTGAGAATGAATGAATAATAATAAATCGAATAATTTCAATGCCAAAAGCAAAAACAACCTATCAGTTATATAACTGCTCACCGTTGTGTAACACCTCTTGGGTCCCTCAGGTGCTGGAAACTCACACACGGGGAGAGAGGAGGCATTCAATTTTGGACGAGACAGCTCCGCCAGGACATCTCCTGCCTCCACCCCATCATCACTGCTGGTCCCAGAGTCGTCATCCACTCGCATCTGGTCGCTAGGCAGCATGAAAGGAGGAGGGTGAGGGGGGCCAGGAGCCGGCCGCATGGGGGTGTAGCTGGAGTAGAATCGGTGGACCTCTTCACTCGGCACGTAGATGGGGTTGTTGACCTTCTCCAGGGGGGAGGTGATGTCCGGGTAGTTCGAGACAGCTTGAGGAGAACTGCTCTTGAGGGAGAGGGTTGGTTGGTTGAGAGCGGTTTTGTTCCCGTGAGACATTAGTCTCTGTGCAGAGAGGTTATTACTCTGATGTGAGTGCGAATTGTATCTGGCAGGAATCGGGGGGGTGCTGTCTATGGAGGTGAGAAGGGGGCTGGAGGGAGAGCGCCTGGGCGCGGGGGTCGGAGTCAGGGAGAGACTTGAGTCTGCTTGCGATTGAGAAGACTCTTTCTTCAAACCGAGTGCGATCTTCGTCCCGGTGGGGAGTTTATCTAGCTGGGGGGTCGGGGACAGGGGACAGGAAGCTGGCATTATGGTGGGCTCCAGTGAGACGGCACTCAGCTCGTCGTAGTCCGAGGCAGGCTGTGTCTTCTTGACATGCTGCGGCATGAGAGGAAGCACGGGCTCCTCTATCTTGCTCTCGTCGATTATCGTGTACTGATGCCTGTCCACTGGCAGTCTGTGGGAGCGAGACGGACTGTGCGAGTAGGAGATAGGAAGGGAGTCTGCTGAGTTTTTTTTAGACATAACTCGAGGGACGGATATGACTCGGGGGATGGGAACAGGGAACACATCAGTTTGGCTCCGAGTGAGAATGAGCTGCTGCTGAGTGAGAGGGTCTAAAGCGGTCATCTCTTCAACACAGGAAGTTCCGTTCTCTCCTGCTCCCAGTTGGAAGATAGGCTTATCCTCCGGCTCCAACACATCGTAGGCCTGATCAGGATCTGCTTGCTGGCTGCTGGGCGGAAGGATAGCCAGCAAGTCGAAGTAGTCCGAGCTAGGACTGCTGCCGCTGCTGCGTAAGGGAAGAGAGGTGTTACTCAGAGGAGACAGGAACGGGTGCGGACTGCTCCGCACGTCTGGGTTAGAATCGCTTCGAATTAAATATGCAAGATCAACCGCTTCTCTCAGTTCGTAATTCCCACCGTTGAGGCTCTCGTCCACTGCTTGCCGGATTTCCTCGGAACTTCTAGATCTCCTCCTGGAGCCGTCCATCCCGTGGTCCAGACCCAGACCCAGACCCAGACCCAGCCTCAGCCTCACGTCGGAGCTAGAGAGCTTCGAGATTGCCTTCGTCATTCTGCACACGTGGCCCGGCAGCGTGATGCCCATCTGCTCCAGCTTGACTCTAGTAAGCCTCCTGCAGTCCTGCACGCTTGAGAGTCCTCTCTGTCTGAAGAGGTGCGCATACTGGGGCAGTTTCAGATGCTGTAGCCACAAGTCGACTTCACTACAGGAGAGTTTCGCGGTAGCTGTGTGATTGCTCATAATGGTTTAAATAATGGAAACTAAAATGCATTTAATTCTGATTTGAAAGTCAAGAGTGATTAATATAGTAGTCTATGTTCTCCGGAGTCAGGATTGATTACAAAGGGAAGCATGCCTCGTTGCGATCTCTCATTTAGCACAGTATCGTTAAACTATATATGATGTACAAGTGATGTATTTTCTAATGTAAAAAGCAGAAAATCAGTTACTACTTGTTTAATTAATTATAAAAATAGTACCTATATCTCATGATTATGGTACGTGTCTATTGTACTGGCCAATTGCAAAACGATGGGATACGTATTTAATGATGCATAGTCGAACAATAAAAAATTATATAATTTCATTCCTGGCAATTCTCGAGTAAATTCGTGAGATTAGTTGAATGGATTAATCACTTCTATTTGTATGATCATCCAATTGATTCCAAGCAAATATGGCTTTGGAAAACCAATTTTTCGATTAGGTATTTTCATATTCGACAAAGTTATAGACTAAGGACGTAATTCAGTTCGTTCGGTGAATAATCGAGTTTCATGGAAAACTAGCGACTAAAAAGGAGATAACACTGATGAGAGAACTTAATTATTTAATTATTAAAAAGACGCATTTGTGCTACGCGTCAAGTTGGTGACAACCCGCATCGTACCAGATTGAGTTAGAATGGCATTCCAAATACGTAGAAGCGTATCTAATATAATCTCTGATTTAATTGAAAAAGGCATTTATTCACAAGTAAGAACGAGTTAGATATTCATATTCCGGTGTCGAGTATCACATGCATATCATGTACAATGTGCTGTGGTGACAATGGCCGACGTCGCCCGCAAACTTCGAAATCTCTCCTAATATTCCACCCCGCAACGTGTATATAATCACCATGACATGCACATGAAAGTACAAGGAAGGTAGATTCGTTTTATTAACATCATCATCATTCTATTCAGTAAAAATGTATTGAATTTGCAAGACAATATAAATACTAGTATTCAGGCTTAATTAAGAGACTCCTTGTTAAATCCAGCAACTCACACACGCTCATATAGCGATGAGTGAATAAAGTGTCTAATTCTTCTACCGAGATTTTATTAAAAGTAATCAAGCTTCAACTTCCATACGCCACACCCTCCAACCTTGGCGAAGGTACAGATCTTCTTGAGAATGGCCTTGAACAGGAGAGACTGGTTCTCAGGGAGGTAGGAGAAGTGAGTCAAGATCTCTTCAGTGCTGGCCTGGCCAGGAAGGGGAGCTCTCCCACTCAGAAAGGTGTGAATATTCCTGATGAGTTCCTCCGTGTCTCGATCCAGTGCGTCCATATCATTTAACTCACTTTCCCTCGCATTCCTGTCCCTGATGGCGGAGAGGAGATCAGAGGAAGAGGGGGCGGAATTCGCCTCAATGAAGGCCCCACTCCCTGAGAACACCCCTGGCACACGAGATGCGTCGCCTGGAGTCGCATCTCTCCTCTGCGCCACTAGCAGGGGCACGCCCCCCCTCTGTCCTGTCCAGGTGGGGATCCCTATCGGCTGACTCTCCAGCCTCTCCCTAGCCCGCTGGATAGCCGCTGCGGCAGCCTCTGCCTTCCTCAGAGCGGACTCCTTGACCAGGAGGGAGTCCCGCTCCGTGCTCTCCTCCAAGAGGTCGTGTCTCAGCGTCTGGTCCAGAGAGCAGTGCTGCAGCAGCTCCCTCAGGAGGCTGCGGTCCTGACTCGCGGAGTCCATGTCCAAATCTGACCTCTGGTAGCAGGTGGAGACGTCCACGCCTCTGATCTGCTGTCCGTCTACCTCGGAGGATGAGATGGGGATGTGCTTTCTTCGCTTGCGCTTAGACTGTGATTTCTTAGGTTTGGATAACTTTTGTTTTTTAACAGAAGCATTAGCCAACTCATCTTTCCTTATAGAATCACCAGTTCCTAAATCTAAATAAGAGCGCATGGTACGTATGGCTGTGTTAGAAAAGTTCCATACATGCCAACCTGAGCCATTATAAAAACGGGACGCAGCGTTGAATTTCGCGGGACATGGCGGGGCGCAATAGAAAAGTATTATACATGAGTAAAAAAAAAACGGGATATAATGGGGAAATTTCATGTAAAAGTGGGACACTCGAGAAAATTAGCTCAATAGAAGAGTGAAAAAAGCGGGACGTCCCGCCAAAAACGGGACAGTTGGCAAGTATGGAAAGCATATTATTTTCTAGTTAGTGTGCAGATCAGTGCTGTGAGTAAGCACCTCCATCGAGAGTGTCCAGGTCGTCCTGAGTGATGCACCACTCTTCCGTATCCGCACAGGCTGAGCCAGGAGAGTCGCGTCCGGAGAAGAGAGGATCGGGGAGAGGGTGCAGGGGGGTGGAGAGAGCGCCGGGAGGGGCAGCGCCCTCGAGCAGAGCGGGAGTCTCAGCAGCGTGCGGCGTGTCCTCGAATGAGAACAGCTCGTGGATGTCGCTGTAGGTGAAGAGGCGTCTCTGTCGTGGGTCTTTTAAAACTCTAAAGCAAACAAACTTAAGCAATAATACACAAAACCTACAAGAGTCAGTGCACACCTGTTAGTGAGGTACTGCTTGAATATCTGCCTCTGGTACATCTTCTCCTCCACAGTCCCACTGGTCACCAGTCTGAACACGGAGACCTCTCTCTCCTGTCCGATACGCCACGCCCTCTCCCGCGCCTGAATATCAGTGCTGGGGTTCCAGTCGGGGTCGAATATGATGACGCGGTCAGCTCCTGTCAGGTTGAGGCCAAGTCCCCCTACGCGCGTGGTGAGCAGGAACAAGAAGACAGAAGCGTCCTCGTTGAAGAGACGCACCAGCTTGGACCGCTGAGCTACGCTGGTGCTCCCGTCCATCCTCAGGTAGGTGGACCCGGTCTCCAGTGCCAGCTGCTCTAGCAGGTCCAGCGTCTGTCTGGTCTGAGAGAAGACGAGCACGCGGTGCCCCTGAGCTCCCCAAGCCAGCAGCAGTTCCCGCACCACGCGCATCTTCCCGGACAGGGAGTAGTGTCCCGAGGAGACGGGAGACAGACTCCCGTCACTCTCAGGGTCCGGCATCACCATCGCCCTGGAGCGGACCTCCTTCATGTACTGACAGATTTCGAATGTTTCCGCGCTATGGTGTATGTCTGTTACATTAGCACACTACTAGCAGCGATAAATATGCTTACTCATACCTGAGCGCTGTCTCCCCTTCCCCATCTTGGTCCTGTCTGCTCCTGCTCCTGACCAGGATATCGGGATGGTTGCATATCTTCCTCATCACACAGATAGCAACGAACAGGTTGGTGCCGCCCCTGTACCCTTTCCTGGCCTCCGCCGTCTGCAGGTACTTCCTGTAGATGAGGGCCTGTAGTCGGGTGGGTCTGCAGAATAGGACCCTCTCACTCTTCTCAGGAAGTTTCAGCTCGCTCTCCACTTCTTGCTTTATCCGCCGGAGAAGATACGGCTTCAATGCGTCTCTCAGCACACAGGCACACCTGTAAGCTGTTTGCACCTAAGAATTATCTGCAACCAAATTTGCACCTATCAAGTCTACGTACTTTTTATGTGTGGAATAATAGGACCAGAGTGAGTACATCTGAGTACGTACATCTATACCTGCTCTTCAGTGGCAGAGGCGTACCCGCCTTGTGTGATGGGTCCGGCTAGTGTCTCCAGGAAGACAGGAAGTATGCCGAGAGCGCCAGGAGACACAAAGTCCACTAGAGACCACAACTCCTTCAAGTTATTCTGGACAGGACAGCCGGACAGGGCTAAGCGGTGTGGAGTTCTCAGCTGCTTGCAGACCTGAGTTATGTCTGCGTTTGGGTTCCTGATGCGGTGAGCTTCATCGAGAATAGCGTAATGCCAAAACACCTGACAATAGCGGGGTAAAATCAGAAAATAAACGAGCTAGCTTATCTGCTTAACAGTATTGGAAAGAGAAATTACTTGTAGCAGATGCTTCTTCATGATCCGGAGCATCTGGTAGCTGGTGATGATTACTACAGAAGAGAGATTGAGCGCTTGCTTGAGTGTAGAGCTGTGAGAAAGACAGCTGTCTCCAGCTGAGTGCAGCATCACGACACGCAAGCGAGGAGCCCACTCGTGCAGCTCGCTCACCCACTGGCGCAGCAAGGTAGCAGGACACACGATCAGAGTGTGTCCGAGACCTCGGAACCTGCTACAGGTGGGAACATCCTCATCCCCCGTCACATTGTACACTTCATCAGGGAGCTGGCTGTAGTGCAGTGAGTTGAGGAATGAGCATACCTACCATTTAGAAGCGTTGTGTAATGCTGGACTAAAAAAGGTTCAGCATTTATGTATACAACCGCGCTTTGAGTTATAACTCAAGTTATAAATCTCGAATTATAACTATGTTATGAAATTTCGTTTGTAGTATAATAGCAGCGTCTTTTTTAATAAAATAAGTTCTGTACCAGAGATTGCCTGGAATTAGTGATTTGGAATAAATACCTGTACAGTTTTCCCAAGGCCCATCTCATCCCCAAGAATCCCGCCTGTTCTGTTCTTGTGCAGCGAGCACAGCCAGCGCACCCCCTGCCGCTGATACTGGAGGAGACGAGACCAGACCTCCGTGTGTAGAGAAAGCTCCCCGGATATGAGCTCCACTTCCTTCGTACCGTACTTCCCCTCGGCCTGCTCTAAGCGGGAGAGATAGGCTTCCTCAGTGACGTCATCAGCAGCTTGCTGAGAGATAGAGTTTCTGAGTCTTGAATTTCTAAAGAAGATCAAGAAGGTAGTATGGAATGTCAATTCAGACTCGTATATGAATAGATGAAAGTAGAGTCATTACTAGCCTCATTCCCGCTCGAGGTCGCCCCTCTTCTCCAGAAGAATCGGAGTCTATCGGAGAGACAGATCTTGGTCTGGGGTCGTGGGTGGTGAGTCTGATGGTGGCCATCTCTTTCTCGCGCTGGGGGAGATCGGAGAAGAGAGATTTCAAGGCAGAGTCGAAGTCTGTCAGCAGCAAGAATAGATAAATATTAACAGGCGTATGAGACTAAGTGAACAATTACCATTATCCTGATTATGTGTCTGTTGCGTCGATTCAAGAGATTTGGAGGTCGACTGTCTACTTCGCTTGTTTGCAAACTTGAGTGCCTGACTCGTGAGCTGGGCTTCTAGCTGCTTGATGAGATTGTCTTCGAACGTAGATTGGTCATACTCGCACACTCCGGAGAGAGTTAGGCTGCTGCTGCTGCTAAGTTGAGGGATCTGTCTCCTGTCCACCTGCACTCTGGGGATCTTGAATCGGGCTGTGCTGCGTGACGTCACCTGCTGAGAAGCTGAGTCAGTAGGTTCGTCAGCCACCTGCGTCTCACTGTCTGCGACACTCATTCAGAGATCATTATAGCTATGATAGCACTATAGTAACTGGGAATATTTCAAGTTCACATTCGTGAGGAGCTAATTGCATGTCCTGCAAAGCTTATAATATCTGAAAATGAGAATGTACTACTATAACAGAATAAAATGATTAAATAATTCTCCTAGTTAATAATCTTTATTTTTCAGCACAATGCTAGTTCAAGTTAGTACTACACTGAATAATCCCCCTAGTTGAATTAATTATAGTAGGAAAGTTTGACAAGTAGGGTAAGAGATGTTGAGAAACTGACCCCTTGAACAAATGAAAAATGTCGATGAGAGCATTAGTTTACTCCAAACCTCCAGTAGTGTTAAAATCGGATAAATAACTTATAATAAATTAATATTACATTGTATGAAGAAAAATAAAAGCAGAGGGCCGATTGAGCAATTTAGTACACAGAACATAGATAACCGATAGCAAGGCTGAGAATTAATTTATAAGCAGCAACAAATTCAACATCTCGCGGGCATAAGATCTGGACGTGGAAGATGAAACAGAGAATAGAGCATGAAGTGATGAATGGGAGTTCTTGGGTATATTCAGATGACTAGGTTATCAGAGGAGTTGGATGTAGCAGTGCTGACTGGATACGTGTTGGTGAGCTGTGATATTAAATGTGTGAGAGAATCGTGTGAATAATCGATTGCTCGTTTTCCTCCGATGTCCTGTAAATTTGGGTCTACATGGTTCTAGAGAAAAACCTGAAATTACACACAAACAAGGGTGATATACCAGAACTTCTGTCTATTACTAGTACATAAAGTCTGATTATCTAATAGCAAAATCTCCATACCCAAATCAGCAGTAGAGTCAGCGAGTAGTTATCAGCTAATACACTGAGATGTAATAAGCTCCTCATGGTGAGAGGGTTCTGATAATTCAACTGTTTCGGAGAGCAGAAAGGAAGCAGAGAGTACACCTCTATAATGTCTTCTTTCTCCACCGCTGAGAACAAAGTCTAGAAGGACAAATTCAAAGTGTATAACAGTATCAATTGTGAAGGGAGTTGAAGTGACTAGTACCTCTTGGAGGTAGAATGTGTCTATTAGGAGAGGCTTCAAGAATGCTTTATTCTGGTACTTGCTTCTAATCCAAGATTCTCTCTCTTTCCTATCGAATTGTACAGGATAATCTCGTTCTATATTATCAATTTATCATCTTATTCTTTCAGAGTTATAAATTTAATCCAATTAAAATGATCAAATACCGAGAACATGTAGCATAGTCAGGAGGTTGAATTCCATTCATTTGTGAAGTCGCTTCCCATACCGTTCTACACAATTCGTTGCCAAGTGATAGAGCGAGAGCAAGCTGATGTATCCTGTGGATATAAAGAATAATTTCGCGATGTTTTAATAGAAAAAGCAGATGATGCAGAGTAGACTAACGTCCATTCGTCGAGTTCTAATGATTTAATGCGAGAAACATGCGTCCCCATTTGTCTATGCACTGAGGAGCAGTGGACACAGATCACAGTTCCTAGATTGATACTCGCCCACTCTGGATCTATCAAAATAATAATAATAATAAATAGAGATGTGTGATTAATCGCATCAACATACAATGTTGTTCTTTTTATTTCTTATATCTCAGTTTGACGTATATTGAGAAATTAAAGCATACTATGGGGCAGGGGCGCAGCCAGTCAATCCGATCCGGGCCTGCATCAGTCTAAAACGACTAATATACACGTCCTGGCGGGTCTGCTAGAAGTTTATTGGACCTGCCGGCAGGTCCTTGGCTACGCCCTTGCTATGGGGCGGTCTCTGAAAATGTATAGACACTAAGAGCATCTACTAACCACAAGTCAGGGAGTAATTAGATAGTATAAGAATCTCACGGATCTACAATCTCACGAATCTATGCAACAGCTCTCTTAATTATCATAAAAACCAATGTACATGTATGTATTTTCGATATTATGATATTTGAGCATTAAAGGTATAGAGGGGCTGTTCAGTTATACTCTAATACAACTCCTGAACTCACCCGGAGCGAGACAGTCACAGCATACGTCATTTCCT
Source organism: Aphrocallistes beatrix (assembly GCA_963281255.1). Lineage (NCBI taxonomy): Eukaryota > Metazoa > Porifera > Hexactinellida > Sceptrulophora > Aphrocallistidae > Aphrocallistes > Aphrocallistes beatrix. Next base: position 3,559,866 of record OY725494.1, read on the forward strand.
TGTGTATTTCTAATCTTTGCAACTTGACTGCTGTCTACGATGGAGGAAGGTCGGATCTAGGGGAGACATGAGATGAACAGTACCAGATCATAGAAGAATTAGGGAGCGAGTCAATACATAGAAACGTATCACTGTAATTGATGTATCACACAATTTCAAACGTCTCACTATATAGTCACATAATCGCATATGTATAACAGTAGGCATGTATGCTAATTCGGTTCATAAAGGATAAGTGTTGTCGGAATGGGGTGCGATCCACTTTTCAGTAAAGTAGACGCTCTCCCCAGATCTCCATCCAGGCACATCCTTCATTATCTCCAGCTCAGCAATCTCAAAGTCCTTCATCCGCTTCAGGATTATTCTGTCGTTCTCAGCGAGCAGAAGAGGGTAGATAGCAATTCTAGCGTCCATCATCTCCCTCCTCCGTCTCCTAATCTCCCTGTTTGCTCGAGCCAGCAACACCCACCCGAATGCACAGATTCCAAGGGTCCCTAGCATAAGGGTGAGTCCGCTAGGCCCCCTTCCTTTCAGATTGCGTTTGAAAGGGATATCTCCATAGCCACCTTTCGGTGCCACGTCTTGGCGTATCGGGAGCTTGTTCAGATAGTCTGTCATCTGACAGCTAATTTAGGAGCGTAGCATCACAAATAAATTTTTGTATTTTCATTCATTAATTACATGAACTGCATTAACCAGTATCGCTGTAGCTTACACGAGCAATTTGTTATAGCCAATTGTTATTATATAATCATTCTACACTCACGCCAACACACATATGAGAAAAGCATTATATCAGATAGAGATATGTACAATGCATTATAAATATACTACACCTTCCTTCTGAAATAGAGATTCGATATATCAAAATGCAAGGCTCTTAGGAATCCAATAGTGTCATTAAAACCGTTCAGAGTCTACTGTTTCTTAAAATATCGCTTCATGAGTTCAACCAACTCGTCTATCCCCTGACCCGACACAGCAGAGGTAGAGTATATCCCACTCAGGCCGTCCTCTCGGCTAATCACCTCTTTAGAGAAGTGGAGAGAGATCTCATCCAGACTGAGTGCACCGGGCAGCTCCTGCTTATTAGCCAGCAGCAAGGTAGGGATGCGCAGAGACATGATCTTGTCGCTCAGCTTGTCTAGCTCGAGCTTAGACTCCTGTAGTCGCTCTCTGTCGCTGCTGTCTACAGCGTAGAGTATCGCGTCTCCCCCTTCTACCCCACGCACCCACTGGTCCCTGTACTCGGCCCTGCCCCCGAAGTCACGGACGGAGACATTGAGAGAGCCGGACAATGACAGTGACTCTACATTAAACAAGGCGGTAGGCTCGGGGTGCCCGCAGTCTCGCGTTTTGATGTAGTTCAGTATGGAGGTCTTTCCAGACCCGTCCAGTCCGAACAGCAGGAGACGGAACGTACCGTAGCTCACAATATTGCGCTCCCTGCGTGCATCTAACACCTTATTAATGGCTCCACCCATATTAAGCTACAAGGACACCAGGAGACTAAACATACAGTGTAACCGGAATAGTGTGGCAAGAATGCAAGACTTAGGAAAAGATTTAATGCTTGGATTATATAGATAAATATTAAATTAATTAGTTTATAATTTACACATGCAATAAATGAATGGGACTACTGAGATATGACAGGAAATAACTGTATTTCCAATAGAATTATTCAATTAATGTCATGAAGCCATGGCTTAGAAAGGGACGTGACTAAGTGGGCGCTTATTTTCAAGTATACAATGTCATCCTTCAGGAAGAGAACGAGCGAGGAAGACTGCCTGACCTGACGGTGTGATACGAACTTGACTAACGAGGCGTCCACCACTTCACCGGGTTCTAGCACATTAAATTGCGTAGAGACCATGTAATGGCTGTCATCGCTTGTCTGATTCAAGAGAGAACAGTCGAACTTCAGACGGAGGGGAGAGTTGTCGCTGCTGGTCGCCACGTGAGGGAAAGACGCCACGAGGGAAAGAAAAGAATCAGAATTCTCGTCTAGACCGTTACAGTGTAGTTTGACGCTGAAGTGGATGCCTTCGCTGGTGAAGAGGGATGGACTCAGGAGAGTGCCGCCATCCTCCATCAACGCGTTTATCTTCCTCACCTTCCAAACGTACGGGGACTTGTTGGTTATACTGGCAATCGAGTCCTGCAGACTGCTGATCTGTCTCCCCAACGTTCCCATCTCAGACCGGTGGCACTCTTCCTGGAGCTGGGAGTGCTGGTACAAGTGCTCCAGGTGCAGCTGCACGTTGGCAGACAGGTGGCCTGTCAAGTCTCTGCGGGAACATTCGTGCTCACAGCCATACTTCTGATACTTGCAGGGGAGGACCGTGAGGGGACAGTCCTGGTCCAAATGTCTCTTCAGTTTGCACCGCTCCACCGTTGAAGACTGGCAGCTGTTCGGACAAAGAATAGGATACAGATTGCAGCCGATACTCCAATGCTCCTCCATCTCTCCTAGTGAAACCTCCCCTGTGCAATACTGGCAGTTCACTTTCCTCATCATGCACTGTTTGGAGATGTGTGAGTCCAGTTCACACCTCATGACCACCACGCCACAGCCCAGTGAACACTTGACACGGTACATCAGGCACGCCGTGCTCAGGTGACGCTTGCAATCTCCCAACTCTCCATTCCACTCACAGCCTTTCGCCTTGAGAGGGCATTGAATTCTCTTCTGCCGCACCCACCTGTTGATGAAGTCCTCCTCCCTGATGCTCTCCAGCTCCATCAGGGTGTTATCCAGCGGACACCTGGTCTCTGTCGTCTGGCTGTAAAGCCTGGTCTGGGAGAGACAAGCTTTACAGAAAACGTGACCACAAGGTGTGAGGAGCGCATCTCTGAGAATTCCTTTACAAATGTGGCATAGAAAAAAATCCTCCACCAACTCATCAAACAGATCAGGATTGTATCCACCATAAATGTTCCCCACTTTAACTGAGAGCAAGACTGATGGAATGTCTATGTCAGAGGTGGTCAGGGGGAGAGGATTCAACTCAAGTTTGAGCTGACGAAACTCAGGTGCAGGAGAACCGGAGCCAGCCATACGATCAATCACGATTATTACAACCACTCCAGTAGAAATAGAGAAATACTTACAGCACAGATGTGTTGAACAGAGAATGGGAAGATAATAAAGAAGACCTTTATTTAAGTTTTAATAAAATAATTATTTCAATCAACTTTGATGATTGATATTATATATCTTGTTGATCTATGTGTGGAGATGAAGCATTACAATTGATTTTTGGTATCACTATGGATAGATATACCACAATTACTAAGATAACTAAGAATCAAATAGCTAAGCACATACATGTTGTCAAGGGAGGAAAAGTATAAGGAAGGGTATATGTATGATTAATATCTCACAGCAAATAAATAATAAAACTTGATCATATATTCTATCTAAATTAAAATACTAAATAACTTACATTTTTCTTGTTTCCGGTTGACGCAATGAGCGCAGCTTGTATCTGTTGCTCAATCAATTTGATCCATGCATCTTGCTCCTAATAAATAAATCAGAAAGGGATAGAATATCGTTTTCATTCAAACTTATTAATTGTAGTAGTTACCTCTGCGGAGCCGGCATCGAACACCCAGTATTTCCCATCCAAAGATATTATATGAAACTCGAAAGTGGTAGGATACATGGTGTTCTCTAAACAATAATTTAATCAGTTGAAAGACGCTATCATAGAGATCTGACCTAACGCTGCTAAAACTCCCACAACAGGAGCCTACCGGGAGTAGCGGGAGCTGGGAACCTGACCGAAGTGAGGTCACTCTTCCCACGGATGTGTCCACTTTTAAGGTAGGCATGCAATTTTCGAGTTTTCTTCTTGCGAGCTTTAGGATCTAGACTCGAGTGTAGGATTGCAGGGCCGTTGGTATCATCCTCTGGCTCTGAATATGTCTCCCCCCTACGAAAACACTTGCTAGTAACTATTAAGTAAAGAGAATGGTCGGAATATTCTCACTACCTTCTGAATAGTTTGTTAATGACTGTATGGTCAATTGGACTAACAGGATTGTGTGTAAAGAGAGGATTAACAAAGCTAGCTGGCTTGGAGAACACAGCACTAGCTGAGAAAATCGTATCTTCTTCATCTGAAACGTCAGTGAAAGCACCGTCTGATATGAACTAAAAATTGCCATTAAATTACTCACAATTATTTACACATGGTACGCAGTGGGGTCCGAATATTGGACAGAACTCACCCCCATGTGATCAAGATCAGTGAGCAGGTTATTCCTCTTCCGTTTGGGAGAACCTTCGGAGATGCTGTGAGTCCTGTAGTATCGCGGGAAAGTATCTGCATTTTGGCGTAAGATGGAATCGGACCGTGTAATTCCTGTTGGATCTTTCCCTGGAATCTTGACCGTGCAATGTAAGAGTTTTATAGATTTCCCATTGATCTGGTTCATGTAATCCTATTAACAGTATCCGTTTATTGCCATACATTACACGAGGGAGAGTATAAGTCAATCAGATGGAGAACTAACATGAGAGCTCGGGTAGTAAGTAACCGTGTCTTGTGTCAGAACGAGAAATTTCTTCCTCCAATCCTTCTTGCGCTTATTCCCACGCTTCAAGATCTTGCTCTGCAGAAGTGAATCTCTTAAGTAAGTATTATTAACGAAATTAGTTTTGAAGTAGGCATACCTCTTTGATAGGAATATCTCTCCCTGTTCCCAGAAGTGGGACACCATTTGAGAGTTCAAAATTAGATTTCATCTAGAAATATAAAAAATTAACATAAATATTGCAAATGTCAGCATAATACTGACTGAGCTAAATACTAATGGAAAACTGCAATTCAGCTAATGAAGATGCTAAACTGACCTGACTACACTTCTTGATCACTTTCTTGCGTTTGTGCGAGCTTCTCTCTGTACTGATTGGTAGGCTGGACTGACGGACAAGTTTGAGCGGCTCACTCCCGTTCATGGTTAGAAATTTGTTCAGAGAAGAGTGGGTGCTTTGTCTCCTACAGGGCAAGAACTGGGGTGTGCGTGGTGAAACAGGCTCACAAGCTGAGAAACAGATAAACGGATGAGTAAGAAAGAGTGCAAGAGAATAGATACGAGAATTGCAAGAATATCGTTATCCTAGTACAGTGGTCTTCAAACTTTTTTCCCAGCGTACCCCCTGGCTATTTTTTGAACTTTACGGTACCCCCAAGTAAGGAGAAATTATGGTTGAATGAGATATAACATACTTAACAGACTCGTCTCAAAGAGAGCTCGCGTACCCCCATGAAAAGCCTCGCGTACCCCCAGGGGTACGCGTACCCCAGTTTGAAGACCACTGTCCTAGTAGATATTCCTATGCCAGAACAACCTACTGTCTAGTCTATCAACTTTCTTAAGACTGAATTATCGGAAGAAATAGCGATAAATGCAGTAAAATGTAATTGAAATCATTGAACATGACAGATATAGAAAACAGAAGGAATCAATCCGTTTAACGTATTACCCTGTCCATGAATGGACTGACTAACTGAGGCTTCGCCTAACGAACTAAGATATAAAATCTAACCAACAGTGTTCGACACGAATACGAGTTCATCGGCAATGGTATGCTCACCTTGGTGGAAAGAAGCTTCTACGTTAACTCCGTTCTGAGGAATCACTTCAATGTACGGAGAATTGTCCATGTGATCTGTAGCGAACTCCATAGCAGCTGAGTGGCTAACAAGACGGGGAGTAGAGTCATCTACAGATTAGTTATCCAATTAATCGTAACATCAGCTGTGATTCACTGTCATAGCTCAAATACCTTGGACACCAACAAGGATAGATGGAATGGAGTCGAGACCAGATTTTGACCTGTGCTCGTCCATCACTTGGTAATAATTGTAGATGGAGTTGAAGCTATCTGGGTTATCCATGCTGAACACGAACATCGCAGTGTCGGCCCATAATGCTAACTAATCGAAACAACGATAAAGAATGACTGCAGCTATTGAATCAAGGCTGCAGTGGATTCCTCACCTGCTTGGATGGCGCACCAGTAACTTCTCTGATAAGAAGTAGTTGATTCTTCCCTTCCATGTAGAAATCTTTCTTGTGTCGAACTTCTAGAAATAAAACACAGTAGAACCTCGTTGCTACGAACACGGATAATCCGAACAGGTATTTTATCCTCTACAGAGATTGCGGAAATATGAACAAATATCGGCCGTCCCCTGGTGTCCGTATTAACCAGGTTCAACTGGTCATACTCAATTCAAGTGGAACAGTGTTAGGTGTGCATGTTTTTTATTAAATAACAAAAAAAACCCCGAACCTTCTTCATTCGGAATTTCTACATCAAGAGTTCCGTAGAGGTACTGCATTATCAACAGTGATTTTCTGGATTCTTCTGTCCCGATAATGGCCTGAATGAGTTAAATTTGATAAATTTTAGTTATATCAACTCAGAGAATGCAGATGTTTTATTAGTATAGTTAACCAACCTACCAATCGTACGTCCCTCAGAGATCTACTCCGGGTCCACTCAGGAGTGAGTTTGAGAGTTTCTAGCAATCAATAAAGATAAACACGAATATTTTCAGACAATTGATTGAATTACTGAAAATCATTAGCATGCCTTCCATCTTATCAAGTTCTTGCAAAACCTCAAGTTGGTTAGATTCTGACATCAGGGAGTGCAGATGGCTCTCAATCAGCGTTCGCGTCTCTTTCCATTGATTAATCATAAAATAGAAATTTTCTACTTCCTGCCTCGCTGCTGTCTGACTCATTATAGCTGGCTAGTGTTAGAACGCATTGAGGTAATTTAAACCAATGTAACATCAGTGGAGAATAAAATGCATTCACCACAGAAGTCCTTCAATGTTAAAGTGTCGATTACATTTATCAAGTATAAATTTCGCGATAATTATATGTGAACACTCATCAGTAGAGATAACTTTATTGATACAACACTAGTCTAGTTCTTAATTAATTTCGTTTGTGGGTTACAAACGAAATTAATTAAGGATTTCACTATTATTATTACAAGCGCGTTTCGCTTGCTTGCGCTGTGCGTCTGGCGGACACAAAGTGTCCGCCGGAGGCGCCTGGGGTTACATTGATTAATTATGAGGAAAATAACATCTCTAAATGCGTCTATCTTACTGTCATAATCAATATCACACGAAAAATCACAAAATTTGTCAATTTTTAAAATTTTGATGCGTAATGACGCCATAACAAAGTGATGAGTCATCATTTTTTGATGATAGTTGCATCATATGTGAGGTATGTTCGTATACAGATTCTTTTAAAATTTCAGCCTTCTATATAATGGCTGAGTTATCCTCGAATAACTGTATTGCTTAACTTTTAAAAATGTGACAATGACGTCATAATTCCATGATGAGTCAACATTTTGCTCTGATCTCAGAACTTAGTGGAGCCATAGCCAAAATACTCCCACATGCCAAAAATCAGCTTTCTACGCCCGGCAGTTTCTTCAATCAATTCGTTACATATATATATATAGAGAGAAATTTTTTAAATCTTAGATGCTCAAATATCGATATACAGCTATTGTTGTTACCTGGGGAAAAGAAAATCTCGGACTATAGTGGAAGAAAAATGTAATTGGGATATATATTTAGACTCAATTAACATTATTTTTGGGGTTTAGTTATAACCATAGCATTCTATACACTAAGGCAATGGTGCTGATTAGTGGACTTGGACTAGGGATTGGTTAGATCAGTTAGTTTACTTTGATTTCAAAATTCTAATACAATTGTAAATTTCTGTAACTACCCATATTAAGTAAATAATTAATAACCTACTTCCCTTTTATGAAATCATGAATGGTCTGGAGATAATTTAAATATAGTGGACATGTAATAAGTAAATTAATAAATAATCAAGCAGAAATAAGTATAATTGATAACATATGATTCACAGTTAAAAAGAGCATAGAGGTAGTTTAGAAAGTTGAGTAGAAGCGAGATATGATGATAGGGGTAGAATGTAATTCCGATGCGTCTTGAATAAGTGTCATTGTAGCCGTTAGTGGAGTTCCTCGATAGTGATAAAGTAGAGAATTCTTTCAGATGGTTGTAGATACAGGAGTGATAGATCATGTCGGGGGATTTATCTATAAGAATATATTACAATAATTAGGTACTAACTTTGGTTCGAAATAATATTTGTAACGGGTATAGATAATTATCAGTACATACAGGGTGTTTCAAATGTCTTGGTACCGCTTCTAATAGAGCCACGAAAACAAACTAAGAAATCAAAAAATTATCAATCGGGCCGCTAAAATAGTAATATCGAAATCATTCTAAGAGAATTTAGTGAGTAGTATGCCAAATCGAATTAGGAAAGTACTAGAATTGAAAGGTGATTATATTGGCAAATTAAATTCAAAGTGAATGGAATTCAGCATGTATTTTCTGTAGTATTTAAGTTAAAATGTTCAAGGGGCCAATACTTTTGAAACACCCTGTAATGCAGCGGATCTGAACCTGGGGTACGCATAGCACCCCCAGGGGGTACCTAAATTTGTTAAATTAAGTAATATGTTCATGCAGTCCATCCCAAACCAAACCAACAAAACAAAACAAAATTGAGAGGGATACGTGAAACCTCATATTGACACCAAGGGGTACACTGACTGAAAAGGTTCAGAACCACTGCTGGAGAGCATCAACAAATAGATATCAACTCTCGGTATCACTCATTGTTTTAGTTATAATTGGAAATATATCAACCGCGGAGCTAGACCCAAACGGATTGGACGAACAATTGTTGGAAATACAATTGTGGGGATCACTTGGACTGTCGATGGCGCCGAAAACAGTGGAATGAAATATTCACTGTTAAAATGTATTTCACTTATGTCTAGGTATGATCAATAAGCTCAATTTTTACTTATAACTTCATTGAGGATGGTCTCAACTTGGCGAGTGTCATTTATAGAAATTCATGAGGTTGGAATTGTGACGTTTTTATTCTCAAATGCTTTGATATATAATTCGTCGTTAATTGACATGGATCGGTCATGAAAGGTCCAGTTTCTGAAATAACTATCAACTATCTCGATAAAAGATAAGAGTTGCTACACATGAGCTATCCAGCCGTTTCGTAGGTCGATTAAATTTAATCTAGAAAGAAGAATGGAAATGAACTAGCTAAGAACTTATCTACCTTTTCTTCGTAGTCAGTTATGCTCTTAGATTAGGCAGATTCCATCAGCAAACGTTCTTTGTGATCCAAAGATAGTCTCTTAGCTAGGAATTGGATTCGCATAGATAAGAAGGTTGGGGAATGGGTACTGCAGTTTATTGAGAGCTATTCTATCTCAGGAAACTGTAACAGTGCGAAGCCCGTCATTGTAGGTAATGGTTCTCTCAAATCTCGATGTCATCTGGTTTGAAATGATGTACACATACCTAAACGGTGAGTAGAAGTGTAAATGTGACGATCAGTAAATCAAACATAATTATAGTAGAAAAAACTTACTTTCATTTGGTGTTTGCAGTCCTTCCGTGGGTGTGGAATTGCTCTAAACCTTTCTTCAGTTTCAGATTTTCAGAGGTAGATTCTGCTTGACTTCTATCATTAGACTTGCAGCCTGGACATGACATTGTCGTTCGAAAGTAACAATAATTTGATACTTTTGAGCAATCAAGTGTGTTTCAGATTGAGTTTGATTTGTGTATATGAAAAGACATTGATTTGTAAAAACTTTACAACAAGGTAGTAAATTAATATATAATTAATGTGGTTGACTTTAAAGCAACGCAAATAAGTAGTATGTTTATGTATAAAAGTAATGTGGTTGGTTTAAATTAGTTAAACCATAAATTCTCTACATTGCTATCCTCAAACGATTTTGATGTAAATCGATGTAGAATTCATGAAAACGATTTGTATATAATGTACGAAGCTATATACCAGCATAATCGAACAATTTTTAGGAAATCAAATTTTTGACTGATCTAACCAATCCCTAGTCCAAGTCCACCAACCAGCACCATTGCCTTAGTGTATAGAATGCTATGTTATAACCTATAAGTTTGTGTGGAGTCCTGCCATACCACAACTTCCTCCACTGCTCCACACATGTTATAACACGTATTATAACATGTCTTTTCATTTTGATTTTATGGGAGTGCTGCATTTGTTCCGTTCGAATCGTATATAATTGAATATATTATGTACTTAAGTAGAGTGCATTCAGCAAAATTTGGACAAATGTAATATTCCAATAATGCATACTACAAAATTCGGACAAATGCTTACTACAAAATTCAGACACATGCATAATACAGATTCGGACAAATGCTTACTACAAATTCGGGCAAATGCATGCGTCCCTATTTTATTTCTGAGTTGAATCCCAGTTTAATCCCCGGTCACTATCGCATCCCTACAAACTGGAAGCAATAGGTCCTCCTCCATCAGCGTGTCGCCCCTCTCTAAATTGATTATAACGACTAGATATGCAGAGGCGCAGGCTACGGTAGGGTCGGTATGGCATGGCCCTACCAATAATTCTCGATGGCTATTATATTCAATTCACCATAATATGATTTGTCCAAAACGGTCATACCAATCCTGGGTCCTCTTCCAAAGGCCCTACCAATCCCCATCCAGGATCTACGCCCCTGATAAGGATCAATAACTGCTTGCCCTTACCATAATTTCCCATTCAGTTATTGTGTAATTAGGTATGGGGTGTTTCAAAAACTTTTTGGACATTCGAACACTAGATATATACAAAATTCCTAAAGCTTCATCTCTTGCTGTCACACTTGGTTATCTTTCTGTACTACACAGCGTTACGTGAATATTAATTACTCGACTCTTTGTCAACAAGCGATATTGAGTGAACAGTACGTATGTTGTTTCTAGAAAGATTGACACTAAATAAGTAGTTTATATTTTTTCAAATTATTTAATTAAGTTTATCATGGCTGACATGGAAGCTCCTGACGTCATCACCCTCCGGCCCACCACTCAAAACTATCCTGCTCCCGGTCAGAACTCTCCTTCCCCCGGTCAGAACTTTCCTGGTCCCCCTTACGACTCTAGGATAGGAGTCATGATGGAGTCTCCTCCCCCCAATATATCTGGTATGGACTTCAGTAAGGTTACTCCTGCCACCTCCAATCCACCTCAGCAACACGCACAGCCACAAGCTGCCACTTCGCACTACAACGCAGAAGCTACTCATAATGCGAGACAGCTTGACACAAGTGAATTGGGGAACTTGAGACAGCGAGTCTTCAGTCTAGAAGACAAAATGTTCAGTTTGCAGAAAAGTAGGAAGTGGGACAGCCGGATTTTGAAATTAATCTTATTTATCGGAACTGGTTACTTCGTCTGGACATATTTTAAAACGAAATAGTAGCGGATGAAGTTACATATTCGAATTGAAGTCGTGAGAACACCCAACTTGCCCTTCTAATAATATCTCCCACTCTTACTTGATAGTGTAGAATTAGTTAGCAAATTAATCATTTTAATTAAATATCTCTATCTGTTGAGTTATTCACTTTTTTGTGTAATAATTGTTTAATGCATATAATTAGTATAATTATAGTGTACATTGCATAGACACTCGTTCATGTAGACCCAGGCTTCTCCCAGCCCGTTATGGCGATACGCCTTCAAAAAATCCAAGGGAGAACCCTGGCACTGGTAGACTAGACACCATCCTTATTATGTTAATCTATCTTTGTAAGTTCTGCCAGATAGTAAACTTTTATCTGTGCTCACTGTCCATGCTGGTGAGTTTTATTCAACTGCGTTCCTGTCTGTCTACTCATACACATTACACTTTGATTCGATATTAGAATTTCATATTTTTATAGTACAGTAGTTTTGTACTTAAAAATTCCAGCAGTCGTGATCTGCTCACAGAAAATTTCTGATTATTCCGTAGTCTTTAGTGAGAAGTTATCCCATCCATACTCCCCTTAATTAATTAATCAATAGTTTAGTCTTGCTATTCAGGAATTGATGGCTAGTGCTAGCAGTGACTCAAAATCTCTCAGTTTCAAAGAGTTCATGGAGAAAGTCACCTCTGATCCTCCGTCAACCCCTGCTGCAGACCCGGGCGAGCAGGAGGAGCCACCTGTGCAGCGAAGGATGATGCGAGTAGACCCGTACGACGATAGCGTCCCCCTCAGAGCGACGGAGATCACCCCCTACCTGCGGGCCGAGGCGATGGACTTCGTCTACAATCAGGGCTGCCCCACCGCCTACGTGCCGTGCGTGGCCAACACGCTGGCCGCCGAGGTGCTGGGGGCAGGATCTCTAGACGCGTGCAAGATAGAGAGGCCGAAAGGATTGCCGGAGAAGATAAACTATGACAGATATCACATGCCTAAAATCCGCGAGATGTTCACATCTTGTCTCCGAGAACTCTCCTCTTCCTGGCTGTCCGAGAAGACCCAGCCCCCTCGCCCCCTGGAGAGCAGCGGACTGTCCGCGAGTGTGTGGGCTGACCGGGGCAAGAGGCGGGCCATGGAGGATCGACACTTCGTCTGTCTCGACACTGACAGTTTGTTTGGGAAGCACTGCGAGGAGGACAAGGTGGGAACTTTATGCGGCGTGTTCGATGGACACGGAGGCGTCCACACGGCTGAGTACGCGTACCACCAGCTGTTCCACAAGCTGCTGACACACTCAGACATCGAGACGGATGCGAAACGGGCGATTCGGGACTCGGTGCTGGCTACGGATGAAGCATTCACTGAGCTAGCTCAGCTGGAGAAGTGGAAGTGCGGCAGTACCGTCCTGCTAATCTACATGAGAGGACTGGACAAGCTGCACGTAGGATGGGCTGGAGACTCGCAGGCCTTCCTCTACAGACAGGGGAAGGCTATTAAGGTGAGGAGTACTGGTGACTAATGAGGATTGATGTGCACTGAGAGCTCATCAATTAGCGAAGCATCAAAATTCAAAAATTTAATCTAAAATTTAATCTTCAAAAATTTAATCTAAAATTTAATCTTCAAAAAGTGTTTGCAATCCACGAGATATGAAGATATCAAAAATTGATCGCTTATTAAAAGACAAGACCGGTATTGCAGCAGGTTAAGTTACAAAATGCTATAACGATCAAATACATATATGGTAAAACAAATGAAAAATTTTATATCAAAATAATTGCTGCCCGATTTATTACACTCCCAATTACATCCAGATAATGACACCGCACAAACCCGAGGATGAGTCAGAGAAGGAGCGGATTGAGAAGGCAGGGGGGTTCGTGGCATTCCTGGGGGCTTGGAGAGTTAACGGGGTCCTCTCTGTCGCGCGGGCTATCGGGGACATCCAGCAGAAGCCGAGCATAACCGCAGAGCCCGATGTGTGCACGGTAGACCTGACTGGGGAGGAGGACTACCTGGTGATGGGGTGTGACGGCCTCTGGGACGCGATTAACCCGGACAAGATCCCTGAGTTCGTCGAGGAGCATTTCAAGAAGGGAGGTACGCAAGAGGCGTTTTCTGAGTTTCTCGTGGGGCGCGCGCTCAAACTCGGCTCTATGGACAACATCACAGTCGTTGTACTATTCTTCCCCGCCTACCACCCTCCTAAGCGACAGCCGATCCAACCGCAGAAATCCATGACTCTAGCCGATTACTTCACCTGACCGCTGCTGTAGATATCACGCTATCCTAGCCAGTTTGTATTATACTCGACTGCTGTGTTCTCGCAATATATTGTGTATTGCTTGTGTCATGCTCTATTTTACGATTGATTGAATTGTTTTATGTTATATTAAAGGAGAGTTGTTATTCTTCGATGCTTCAAATTTCTAATTTAGAGAATTGTAATAAATATATATATTTTGTATCCCATTCATTGACTGTAATCTCTTCCAGTGTCCAGTCATAACTGTATAGATACAAGATGGGATTCTAGGATGTTAACCCTAACTAGAATATAATTAATTTCTGAGTACCTATGCAAGTTTCCTACAGATTAATAGGAATACTTTATCAATCTTCAATTCATAAGTTTTAATCTTGATATGTGCACCTACTGCTTACTGGATCTCCATCTCTAATGCTAGATTTCTAAACTTTTTTAAATTTTACAGGTCGGATGAAATGAATCACTTTGTTTCGTATTTATTTCTTCTGAATAATATTAGCAGTTCGAGCATTCATTGTGTATACGTATATGGCTGCAATTTACCATGCAGATTGTAGGACATGTTTATTATGCTTCTCGCTTCAATAGCTCAGTACAGCTAGTGTAGGTATACCGCCATGATTCAGAGCATCTTTCTGATTAGCCCTTTGGGAGATGTATTCCTGGAGCGTCATTGGAAGAAGATTCTCACTCGCAACGTCCTAGACGTGTTCTATGAAGCTCAGGCTAAGTCCTCTTCTCCTGACGACCTTCCCCCCGTGATATCCGGCGGGACCTTCTACCTGATACACATCTTCAAGCACAATATCTACTTCGTGGCCGTACTGGGCGGGGAGTGCCCCCCTCTCTTCGTGATCGAGTTCCTCCACCGGATGACTAACATATTCACGGAGTACCTGCACGAGTGCACGGAACAGAAGATCCGAGAGAAGATAGTGCTCATCTACGAGATCTTGGACGAGATGGTGGACAACGGGTTCCCTCAAGCCACGGAGCCCAACCTCCTGAAGGAGCTCATCCAGCCCACCAACATAGTCACTGACGTCATCCACAACATTACCGGCAAGGACACCATTGCTTCGCACCTGCCTGCCTCCCAGATCTCTAACATGCCCTGGCGCCGCTCCGCTGTGAAGTACGTCAACAACGAGTTCTACATGGACATCACGGAGGAGATCGACTGCATCATCGACAAGAGCGGAGCTCAGGTCTCCTGCGACATCATCGGGTATGTGGACTCTGTGTGTAAGCTGTCCGGTATGCCGGACCTCACGCTCACTTTCATGAACTCCCGGATTCTGGACGACGTCAGTTTCCACCCCTGTGTGCGCTACCGGCGCTGGGAGGCTGAGCGGACCGTCTCATTCGTACCGCCGGACGGCAACTTCCGGTTGATGACGTATCAGGTCAGCGCTCAGAACTGCACCACCCTGTGTCTCCCTATCTACGTGACGCCCATATTCACTCTCAAGGAGGCGACCGGTCGCATGGAGCTGCGAGCCGGCACCAAGAACACGTTCGGCAAGGCCCTGGAAGAAGTGGAGGTGATATGTCCGATGCCGAAGCAGGTGAATAACGTCAACCTGGTCCAGACCATGGGGACTTACTCCTTCGACCCGGTTACAAGAGTGGTGCGTTGGAAGGTGGGGAAACTGATGCCCGGGAAAATGGCCAATCTGGCCGGCTCCGTCAGTCTCAATCCGGGCTCCGTGGTGCGGTGTCGTCCTGAGGTGAGCGTGCACTTCATCCTCCCTCTCCACGCGGCCTCGGGCCTGAAGGTGAACAGACTGGAGATGTACAGCGAGGACTTCAAGCCGTACAAAGGCGTGAAGTACATGACGAGATCTGGCACCTTCCAAGTCAGGTCCTAGCTCCCCTGCTGGACTTCCGGTTAGACTGATATATAGTTATATTATTTGTATATGAGATCCCACCCATTATATTGTCAAGTAATGAAATGAGCTATGTGAACTGTTATCCCTGGTTCCTGGATGCTGATACTTAGAAGAACTAGCATTTGTTTGTATGATAGTTCTTATTAGCTAGAGGATGCTAGCAGCGATCGCAGTGTCTCAGAGAGAACTGGGGGGCGACGAGTCGGTGGTGAGGAATCTAGCCGGGGAAGTGGCGGAGGTGAGCGGACTTCCGGACTCTCTCCCCCGATTGGGCAGCAGCTCTGAGACGGTGGACAGGGTGAGGAGGAAGCAGCAGGAGAAACAGGAGAGAGCGCTGCAAGAGTTCCGCGACAAACTCTCTGAGCTCAGCTCCCAGCACGAGAGGAGGATGGCCGAGGCGTCCAGCTCCCTCAAGGAGCACATGGATGGGATCACTGCCGAGATGGAGCAGGTAGTCTGATGGGATTTTTATAAAATTAATTTCAATTAATCGAGTGTGTTATCCTGTACAAATTTCAACCTTAACATAAAATCTATGCGTTCTGAATCAATAATAACAGTATGGTGTGGAACAGTGGCGGGCAACCTTAATCCTTAAAACCTCTCGCGCTCCTAAAAAAATCTTGATTGTGTATAATGCAAATGTGTAGGAATGAATGAGCATTTCTCTTTAGTTGTTTTCACCGCTTTCTGACAGAGACACCCTCCTCTCCAGCAGCTACTCTCAGATCGAGGATGTGTGGAGCCAGACACTCACGCTGAGTGGGCTGCAGCAGTCCAGTATAGACAGATTCAGCGACAACCTCTCAGAGATGGAAAAGAAGAAGAGCTCCTCTCTCAACGGAATATTCGTAAGGTACTCAGCCCAGTTCACAAGGATGGGCTATCTCACTCCTCCTCAGTGCGTAGCTCTGCTGGAAAACGAAGCTTGGAAGATGAATCAAACTCTGCTAGATAACCAGAGGAGCTGTGTACAGCTGTTGTTCAGACTCAGGACTTCTTATCTAGGTGAGAGGCAGGTTCTACCTAACCAACGTCTTTGTTTATCTGGTATGCTGGTACATAGTTAAAAGCGACCAAAAGTACGTATGTTTCTGCATAGTTATGTGACCCGAGGGTATGCTGCTACATAGTTAAGCGACCTAAAGTATGTTTCCACCTAGTTATGTTACCCTAGGGTATGCTGCTACATAGTTAAGCGACCTAAAGTATGTTTCCACCTAGTTATGTGACCCGAGGGTATGCTGATACATAGTTAAGCGGCCTAAAGTATGTTTCTACATAGTTACGTATGTGACCCTAGGGTATGTTTCCATATAGTTAAGCGACCTAAAGTATGTTTCCACCTAGTTATGTGACCCTAGGGTATGCTGCTACATAGTTAAGCGACCAAAGGATGTTTCTACATAGTAACGTATGTAACCATATGGTATGTCGCTACATAGTTAAGCGACCTAAAGTATGTTGCTACAATCTGTAGAGCATAAAGACTACATGTATAATCTGACCTTTGAGGGATGTATCATCATTTTATATCGTATTGTTGGGCTCTTTTTCTTCCTTGATGTGAAACACTGAATATTGTACGTTGGTAATTATGATATTGCATAAATCCATTTACAGTACGTATTATACAGCTGGTATTTTCTAACATCAAAACGTTGTGTTTATGTTACTCAATGTGGAGTCAGACAGCAATGTAACGTTATTGAGTTGTTTTTGATATTCCATGAATACTAGAAAATTGATATCTGCTTAGCGTCCAAAAATGATAACTTATAGGTATTACTTCTCCTAGAAACCCCAGGAATGTTACCTGGTGGTACTTTTACGCTATTTTCCTCCATGACTCCTTTCTAGGTCAAGAGAAGAGGTACCACGACCGCTGGCTCTCTGTTCTGGACCTCTGGAAGCAACTCAAGGTGGACGCAGCTGTGGAGCAGTTCGGCTCCTTCATCTCCAGCGACGAGATACAGAACCCTCCGGAGTTCTCTCGGCTGCTAGAAGAACTGTCGAAGGAGCAGGAGACAGTCAATAGGGAGAGGAAGAATCTCATCTACTCTATTACAACCCTTTGCCCCCCTTCTGTCACTGCCAGCTCTGTAGAAGAGTGGGAGCAAATGGCCAAAGGGATTCACAACTCGCTCGAAGCTCTCAACTCTCGCTACCTTGTGATGCTGAGCGACGCCCTGTCCCGCGTGCACGAGTACAGTCTGTCGGAGGCGATGAGCGTCAAGAACATTCTCCTCACCGAAAAGGTAGACTTCATCCCTGGTACTTCCTGTTCCTGACGAGACTAATGCGGGGGCCTATAACTGAGCGTTATTAGGTATGTGATGAGGAGGAGGTGCTGGAGGTGATGAACGAGAGACTGCTGTCTCCTGTGGAGGAGCGGGAGGACTGTAATGAGGAGTTAGTCCACTCGGTTGAAGAGTCTCTAGACACCATCCTCTCACAGCAGAGATCTCAGCTGGAAGATATTGCAGACGCGATAGGGGATACACAGGTTCTATGGGAACAACACCAGGACGGCCTGAGGGCCAAGGAACGGCGAATCCAGGAGCAGCTGGACAGCACGCGTGCGGAACACAACGTCAAGAACCAACAGCTCGAGTCCTCCCTGGACCTCTGGCTCGATAGGCTGAGACAGGCGCCTAATAAGTCTGAGCTCCACTACCAGTTCAATCTGGTGCGTAGTAACTGGACGCTGTGTCTATCTTTACAACCATTAGTTGTTGTTGTTATGCTGATAAATGTTTACTAAATACATCTCTCAACAGGCTAAGAAATATTTGCGAAACATCTCGGAAGGTTATACAGAGTTTGAGCAGGGCATGCGAGAGATTGTGGAAGGTTATCCTCAACAGATCTCCTCCCAGGTTCGTGTCTGTTTTCTGCTTAACATTTTGAGTAAAGTTAGTGAGTAGGTATAATTTCATTAAAGCTACTAAACTAAAGGAAGGATTTAGGCACTTATAATCGTATACAAAATACTTGTCATGAAACTCAGTTTTAGATTCAATGCAGTTTGGGTATGTTTGCATAATAACTAACTCAAGTGTGTTAATAATATGGATTTCGTATATGTACGTACATGTGAGTATTTGTTTTTTCGTACTTCTGATTGTTCTGGAGCTGCACTATAGTCTGTTGGCGAAATTTTAATCATTCTACTTTACAGCTAATTTTATATGAGGATACGCTACTGAAAGGTCTCTCTGTCACCAAAATGCCTCCTCATAAACATTTCCAGAAGCGTAGAAGCGTACCTGATAACTTCATCGCCGGGGGCAGAGTGACCAGGGCCTCTAGTCACGGGGGTGGACTTTCTAAGCCGGCCTTCTTTAAAACAGAGCCTCTCCGCACCGAGAAGGGCAGCACCTACTACTGGGCCATCCCTCCGGAAACGGTACAGCTAGAAGACACTGAGTGCTTCATCACGCAGGTAGCCAGGACAGAATGATTTATCTTCAAAATTAATTAAGTGAAACACACACACAATTTATTTGATGTTGGTATTTTTTAGGCTTCAAGCAAACACAACTTATACATTGAATTAGCCACCAGCAATGTGAATCTACCCGACCACTTAGTGTTCTTGTTCAAGAAGAGTCTCATTCTGGGCTATCTCAACCATCTCGAAGTGTGGAAGAAGGAGGGAGTGGAGAGAGCTAGAGCGGTTGTGAGTTCGAAAGGAGAGGAACTAAACTCTGAGTTGGAGCTGCGATTTCATCTGCACGAACCAAGAGAAAACAACATCAACCAGGACATTAGGGATGTGCGTGAGCGAGAGATGATGGAACATGAGCGCGCATTTGAAGAGCTCTCTCTGAGTGGAGAATCTTCTCTAGAAAATCAGAGATATGCTCTGAACATGGAGACCACTACAAAGGTTGACAAAATGACTGCTGAGTTTCGTGAGAGCCTGAAATCTCTAGAATCTCACCTCAGTAAGCTGGACAAGCAAGCTCAGCTACAGGGAATAATAGATGTAGCTGAATCTACTAAATTAGCTCACTTGAAATCTCTCAAGACTTTGATTAAAAGCTTTAGAGTTACTCTCGATGACACTCTCTTCGCCGTTAAACAATCAAACGCCGTCTACAGATCCAACTTGAAGACGTTTTCAGAAGGTGGTAATTTCGCTCCAGAAGAAATAGAGCATTTTTCTCGAAAGTTAGAATCTGTGACGAAGAATATCGATATTTTCGAGACAACAGTTAAGGCTGAGTTGGATACACTTCAGAGTCACCACTA